>OY728139.1:440623744-441851855 GCA_963277665.1 Viscum album | reverse complement strand
TTGGATAAAAATTTAACTTGATATTATAGCCATTAAATTAATCTATTTTTCTATTAAACTATTAGGTCGGTATCCTTGTTGTAACATAGTCACATTCTTTATTTAGTTTTTTAAATCAAATTATTAAAAAAATAATAATATCCCCTTAAGTGAGGGATGAATATTATCAAGGGAATCTTCCAAGATTGATCATGACAAAGATCTTTATCAAATTTTCAATTTATTTAACTCTTATCTAGAGTATTAATTAATTTTTGGTTAATAAATCATATATTATTACCTTATATACTCTTTTCTAGAAGTTATAACCATATATTATTTAATGTTTTAATTCTTTAGTAGGATAAAACTCAAGGATCATTTAATTTTAAATAAATTATATTGGCTTAAATTGATAATTTATTATACATATATGAAAAAATATTATGGGTTTGTATTTTTTTGGGAGGAATTTTATTTTGGTTTATTGGGTAATGGAAAGTGAAAAAAGTTTTTGATTTTAATTTTTTAGGATTAGTTTTTTTGAATATTCTTGGGATGATTGGATATAGGGTTTATATTTTAGGATTATGGGATACTAAAGGGTTATATAGACCGTTTATAGGAAATATATGGGGTTTTGGATATGAACGGTTAAATTATAAGGGTTGTAAGAATTATAAGGGTTTTTATAACAAAATGGTTAGTCTTACAGAGCTTAGAAATAAAATGGAGAAAATAAAGGGTTAATTTTTATGTTTCATGGGTTTTGGGAGGTTAATCAACCATTTTTAGGTAAAAGTATAGTGGAGAATAAAATAAATTAAATATTGTGTGGTATAGTGTATTTAGTGTATAATTTAATTTAATTTTGAATAAAATGTAATCGATGGAGAAAATTGTTATGGTATGTAGGAACTAGATATTTGAATATTTGGAATGGGGAGTCTAGTGTTTTTTAATTTCAAATTACAAAAAGAATTGGGAAGGTTAAAATATTTAGGTAAATTGGAATAAGGTTGGTATAAGAAGCTGTAACTAGAGAGAAAATTCATCAAAACATGAATAATTTATATAAACTAGGCCAAAGGTGAAATCGATATTGGTAAAAAAAATGTGGTGGGGTATTGGTGTGTTGATAGATGTTTTATATTGGGTTGCCTTTTTTTTAAGACATGATTTAGTGGTTGGAATAGTGTGGGTAATAGGCATTGGTCACATTATATTAAATAATAAAGTGTTATGTACCATGAAAATTTTCAATGGTACGACCAATTTTTTTTGGTATGATTTTCGAAATTAGAAATTTGGTATTTTTAAATATGTTCCTAAATTATAATTGGGCATGTTTTATATTTTTGTGTAAAATAAGGAAAGAAAACATAATTTTTATAGGCATGGTATTGGTATATGTAGAGTCCTTTCCTATATTAAATGGGAAGGAAGGATACACAAAAATGTATTTGTAACCCTCATTTATTTAAAAATACTATAATTAATCTATTTTTTGTTTGAAATGATGAAAAATTAGTATTTGTTAAAAAAATATTAGGTAATGAAAATTAAATTACTTATCTACCAAACAGTTCATAGTGGATAAGCTTGTAAAATTTTCTTATTGTGCAAAATAAACCATAGAATCATTGTTCATAAACTATATATGGTGACCATGAAATCCTTAATCATTTTTGGGCATTTTTATAAACAAATTTGGATAAGAGTTTCTTTTTTTTAAACTTGATTTAGTGGTTGGAATAGTATGAGTAATATGCATGGATTACCTTATATTAAATTAAAAGGTATTATGTACTATTGAATTTTTCAATGGTGAAATTAATGTTTTTTATTTTCCCCCAATTATAAATAAGGTATGCTAAAATATTTTTTTTAATTATTACAAGGTGTGGATTGTATGCTTATGTGTAATAGAGAAAGAAAAACATAATGTTTTTTCTAGGTGTGGTATGAGCAGATGTAGAGTCTTTCCATGTCTTAAATATGGAGGAATGATATAAAACAATGATTTTATAACACCAATTTATTTATTGACATTTTAATTAATCTATTTTTCAGGTGAAATGTTGAAAATTTCTTTTTTTTTAAATATCAGGTAATGAAAATTAAAGTACTTGATTTTATAGAGTTTAAATGGTGTCTAAGTATGGATAATTTATTTTCATTGTTAAAGGCATCACTGAATCATGATTCATAGTTTATACATTGTGATCATGCATTCTTCAATCATCTTCTTAGATTTTAATTTTTTTTCCAAACCCTTCGAATTTTAAAATAATATTGTTACATAAAATTTAATAGTATTTACATGTGGTTATGAAATAATTTTATTCAATTGGTTGATTTTTTATTATAATTTATGGGGAATTTATATTATGATAAAATGATTATTAATTCATTATTTTAATTATTGTTTTTTTATTATTATTACTGTGATTTATTTGGGGTATGTAACATCCAAGTATATAGAAACCTAGAGCTGATAGTTATATTAAATTATTATTATAAAATATAATATTGAATGAAATATAAAATAGTTTCGTGGTCTTATAAGACCAAATACATGAATACATAATTACATTACATTTCAAAACATAAGATACATTATGAACATATTTAGAGGACATGATCAGTTCTTCCATCACATCCCAAAAAATTATAAATAGTCCTCTTCTAGGTTTCTTGTGGAAAGGAAAAAAATAAGAGTGAACTCAGATGATTAATATGGGTTAACATACAACATAATATTATATAATATAAACATGAAATAAGTGATACGAAAAAATAAGTTAATAATAAGAATCCATAATCAACTTAATTTTGAGGGTTCCCTATATTTATGATAATAAATAAATACATGGATAACAATAATCCTTGATCTCATATTGGTGGAATGCATAGTGACATACATAGAAAACTTATTGTATAATCCTTGTTCTATGACACTTATCCTATTATGGGAAGATACATACACCAAAACTCAACTTATTTTTTCTCTTGAGACCTATCAATGCATCAAGGGGATTTATAATTCTTGGTGCCACCAGTCACTTGATCAAGTAAAATGTATTCTCCATAAGATCTATAAATAAATTTCATACCATTAATTCAGGAACCTCTTATTGAGTAAAACTTTGATATCTTTATATTAATAAATAAAAACATCAAATACTTACTCATTTAATAGAATAATGTGTATATTTAAGATAACATACGTCAATAAACTTAGAAGTTGTGGGGGTATCGTCAATGTAATAGGTAGTACCCTTATTAAAGAAAGGTAACTATTTAATAAAATAGAATATGAAATAGGGATAATAAAATAGACTTGTAAATTTCTTAAATTTCATGAGAAACATGGAAAAATTATCCAATTACAATTCATGCACCATAAAAAATAAAATAAGTGGTGATTATAATATGAGTCCCAAAGAATGAAAATTGAGATGGAAATACCACACTTATAGATTAGGTAGAAATTTTATCATAAATAATTTAAATAGAGAGATTAAAATTGATTTTAAAATACCATGAATAGTTTAATTTCATGATATAATATCTCAAATAGGTAGTATATACACCACATAAAGGAAATTAGGTGCATAATACAAAACAAGTATCGAAGGGAGGGATTTGAGAGAGAAACCCTTACCTCCTGTACCAAATTCCATGATAATATTTCAATCTACTATATCATAAACATAACTATAATAATAACTTAATTTATAATCATAATAATATCCATTTTCATTCATACTCATCATAATTAGTCATTCTTTATATGAATTCTTTTGATTTTCCACATTAGTGTTTATTGTATTGATGGTTTGTAATAGTTTCATAATAATAGTGTTTTATTTATTATTCTTCCAAATTTCATTTTTAATAGGTTATTAATATTTCTATTATGATGTTTCAATTTAATTTCCTAAGTATTTTAGACTTTATACATTAATAGTAATTTGATAATAACCATGTTTCGATGATTTTTTATGAATATTGGTTGTTTTTCTAAATTATGAAATTTGATATTGATATAATATCTCAAGAAAAAAGTCATTATTTACACATTTATATCATATTATAAAATTAAATAAGTTTTTATAAGTTGGAACCAAGTCCTTTAACAACTAGAAATTGAGTCTAGTTTTTCTTTTTTATGAATACACACTGGGTTAATTAGGGAGTTTGTTAGAAAAGAGATCTAATAGTACATGATAGATAAAATGTTGAAGGTGGAATCATTTCCCAGTGTTTGTTAAATGTTTTGGATAAAAATCAGGAATAAGTAGTAAGATTCGTGAAAGGTGGATTTCTGGGATTTACTCTTCATAAATATTGTAAATTCATTAGTTTCTCAAAGACTGAGTCTTATGACGGTTGAGATTCATGAAGATGTGGAGCATCGTGAACAAGCATCACAAACACGTGATATAAAAATGGTAAATCTTCATGAATATGAGAAGATTTTGAAATGTGTCAAATTCAATTAATTTGTCCTAATAAAGGAGTTTCACTATCCTGAATAAAGAGGTTCGTGAAAAGGTTTCTGGGATTGTGGGATCATCGTGAAGGGGTGTGCCTATAAATAGGCAGTTACACCCACTTCCTTAAACGTGATTTTTTAGAGAAAATGATGATTTTTTATAAATTCATGAAGGTAAGGGTCTTTGAAAAAGAATAAATACTTGAGAGCTTTATCATCATAAAAATAATGATTTAGTCTTAATTGAAGCCAATGACTTTGAGTTATGGGGGTTTCATGAAGACTGGGAGTTTTATGAAGTATTAGTGTTCCACAAAGGTAATGATATTCATGAAGAAAGTGTTCCAAATGAAGGATATGATATTCATGAAGTCTAGTATATTTGAATAATTATTTTGGTTTCTGATGGATGGCATTTTATAGAAACATAGAGGGGGTTTCATGAAGTATAGGAGCTTTATGAACAATAGTGTTGAACATCTAGTTCGAGTGAATAGTTATTTCAAGTGAATAAACTCAGGATTATGATGAAAGCATAGTGTCCTTCTAGTAAATGAAAAATACTTAAATGAAAATCAACCAATGGGACCTTTATTTAATTTAATTGAGTAATACTTCACCCAAAGAAGTGAGCTTGGGGGAGTTGACAGAAGTGTTCCGAGGGTGGTATTTTGTTGTTCTTAAAGTCTTATAAAGGAAGTGTGACTGGTATAGAGTGATTATGTCTATAATTTTGTATTCCAAAAAAATAGTAAATAATAGTGGATTTAGGTATTAATGACACACTTTGTACATATTCTCCTTGGACTAACCCATAGTGATGAACCATGTAAAACTGCTGTATTTTCTCACTTCATGTGATTGTTTAATAACTGCATGATTCCATCAAAGAGGTTTTACATGTTCTTATGAATATGGGAACAAGATCTGTTATTTTAAAAGAAAAATTGGACACCTTTATTCACCTCTCCCCTACTGGGATGTTCTAGGCTCTGATAAGTGGTATAAGAGAGAACATGTTATAGGTTTTAAATTTTTCATCTCTTGTTATGGATAATTTAGTGAATGGTAGGGGAGTTATATTTTTTTATGGAAGAAAATTTTAAATTTATAAGAATAGAGTGATATCTCATTTGAGATCCATTAGGATGGAAGTTATTTTTTCC
This sequence comes from Viscum album, assembly GCA_963277665.1. Taxonomy (NCBI): domain Eukaryota; kingdom Viridiplantae; phylum Streptophyta; class Magnoliopsida; order Santalales; family Viscaceae; genus Viscum; species Viscum album. The sequence continues at coordinate 441,846,209 of OY728139.1, read as the reverse complement.
ACTCCTTAGGGTATTTAGGTCACTAATGTGACATGGGTGTCAATGAATGAAACAGATAGTAAAATTCTTGATTCATATGCCAAAACTCAAAATTCTCTTACTCCAACACTTTATGATAAAGTCCATTTGAATTTGATGAGTTTCATTGTAACAACCCGAGATTTTATGAAAAATATTCTTTTTAATTTAATTAATGTCTTGTGTTTTACACTACACCAAAAGGATATTTCTCAACACACATCCTGGACTTGCCTTGCATTACACGCAATTGCGACCTTCCTCGATAGCGTGTGTAGTATGCAATACCGAGTTTCACTGAACAACGATATGCTAATAAAATATTATTAAAACTAACCGTTATGAATAGTAATAACCACTTTTTGAAATTTTATAAATTTTATTTTCCAAAATTGACTTCATTTTTGGATTCTTAATATTGAAAATAGCCTAGGGTGAAATTTTGGTATTTTTCTGAAAACTTTCAATTTTTGATGAATAGTGAAACCACTAAGTGGTAGTTAAAAAAACTGAATTTTTCATAAAACTTAATTTTACCGCTTCTGTGAGTGGAATTTCGAAAATCCGAGAGACACGGTTAATATCAAGGACTAAAATTTGGTTCAATGAGATGAAAATAATTTTTGGTGAATAGTAACTTTTTACTTTTTTTTACCACAGTTAAAAGTAAATAGGGTAATTAAGGGTACAAATGATATTATTATTACCCTAACACATGTCCTAATTCTATTGGACAAGTGTAATTCGACCAAAAACAACCTTAGGAATAAAATATTACCATTTAGGCCCACTTGGATTAGATTAGGACATTTATTATTAATTTATTTAAAGAAGGGTTAAAATAGTTAAAATCAAAGTTTAATAAGTTAATCATTTTTAATTTGGGGTTATACATAAGATAAATTCGACTATAAATATTCATTATAAAGATAAAAAGATTTCCTATATAATTGTATTTTATTTGTAATTTTTAGACATTAAATAATTTAATTTATTTACGACACAACAATGATGCAGTAATTATCTTATTAATGAAATATTGACATAATTGATGTTATAAATACCCAAATAAATATAATTTGAGACTTTTTATGAACTAAACTAATTTTATCAGTGAATATGACATGTTAGGATTGATTTAATTAACTTTGGTCGAAGTAATCATTCTGTTATGAGTTTCCAAAATATCAACTATTGAATAGTGTCAAAACTGAAATAAAATAGTTTTTAAAGAAATATTATATTAATAATTGTTATTTTATTCTTAAAAATATAAGGATCAGCAAAATGACTTATATAAGGTTATATTTATTAATAAAACATAACTTGGTGGTCACTTGTATGTATATGGTAAGTTTATTAACTATATAATATAAAACTACAAAGTAACATGGTAAATGTCAATCTAATTAACTAAGAGTTGAAACTAAAAGATAAGGATAATATAATGACCTAAACTTGTCTAAATTATATTGGATGATAGGATTTCGACCCATCCACACCTTAACTTATAAATAACTCAATTTGGAGCTATTTAAAACCGAACTTGACTTTATAATAAAATAATATTTTTAGTTATTCCAAAGGTGCCTCTCTCCTACCTTATAAAAGGGAACCTCCCCCCACTCTTCCTCACACCACTTTGAGCCTTCAAGCTCGGCCAAACCCTGACAATTTCTTCTCTGCACTTCCCTAAAAACATCCTAGAGGTTCTTGTCTTCTTCAAAGACCTATTTTAGTGCCCTAAAAGGAGGTCTCAAAGAATCACTTCAAAGAAGAGGTAATGTCCGTTACTGATTCTTTCATCTTTATTTCTTCTTCCACTTCTTCTTCTTTAGTTGTTTCATTATTAAGTAATAACATCAGTATCACTCATATAAGCATATGTTATTATAAGTATGAAACAACCCTATTTCACCATCTATCCATCCTACGGAAAAAGAAATCACCGCGCGTGCGTACGTACGGAATACCGTCTCTACGCCGTGGTGTAATCTATTTTCCACCACCATCTTACTTGGATGGATATAATGGTGTAAATAATGACTATATATGACTATTATAAAGTGATATTGATTCTGAAATAGTATACATACACTCCAATACAATTCCACGATCATAGGAACGATATCATCACTCGTGCGTACGTACGGAATACCATCTGCACGATGTGATGCGACTCGTTCTACATGATCTTCATTTCATAATGATTATATAAATGAATTTAATGAATGAATATGATATATATTACAATAATAACATTCTGTAAATGAGGTATCTATAACCTAAATAGAATAATAAGAATTTATTCGACAAAACACGCATAAGAACAAAAAGTAATAAACACCCGAATAACAAGTAGTAATGAAATATTACTAATAATAAGCTAAGAATATGACCATATATGATATCATAAAAATAAGTATGATTCTGTAATAAGTCAATAACATTATTTAAATCATTATACAGGAGGTTCAGACATGTACAAAGCATATCAGACCAAAGGTAAGGGAAATATCACAATCTCATTTTTATCCGAGATTGTTTATACTTTGGCATTTACTAGGGTGTATTTTATCATCCAAATCCATGTTTCCTCAATATGTAATATTATTTCCATCCACCTACAATTGTTTAAATCCAATTTTACCCTTCATTGAGTTTTTAGTAAAGTATATGAAAGGAATCTTTTGTCGTTTTTCGTACGAGGTACTTTTTGTCTTTTTCGACAAAAGTACGAAGAATGTTTTTTTAACTTATACGGAATTAATGGATTTTTAAAAAATTATTTCCAAGAAGCTTCCTTTACAAGTTTTCAAGATTATTTTTAATCAACTTCTTTTGGTTTATAATTGTAAGACATGTTTTTGAAGCAGAAAGGATATTTTCCTCAAGAATGGAGTTCAAGTGTTTTATCAAAATTATTTTCCATCTAAGATAATAAAGGGTTCTGTTTTTATCCCTATTATTACATTCATTTGATTATGTTGTGATGGAATTATATTTTTATGAATTCCTTTATCTTATATGAATTGTTTTATGATGTCACGATGTTTAAGATTCCCATTTTTATTACATGGGTTATGCTATGATGTACGGTTTTCTGATTTTGTGGCACACATAAGAATGGTATCATTGTGAGATGGGTGGGACCTATATCTCCCTCCAATGCATTGGGTAAATATTTTATATCTTATGAGATAGACATGGCTGGAACGGTAGGTTATACCGGTTCAGTGAAACAGGACTGAAACGAGGGTGACTCGATTCAGAAATCGACTTTGTCCACTAAGATAGTCTTGGCAATGAGTCTTGACTAATAAGATATGATTCTCTATGATTATGTGTGTATGCCACAAAGTTTCATGTTTTAAGTTATGATTATTGGGATTTCATTTCACTACTATGATTTATCCCATGTTATGAAATTATGTTCTCTTTTTCAGGTTAAGATTTCCAAAATGTTAAGTTCTTATGAAAATGATGTGATTGATATTTCTTTTGTTTACCCTTACTGAGCATTTGAGCTCACCCTTTTATGTTTTATTTTCCCCAGGATATAAAGAAAGGTTTTAGGTAGAAAAAAAGGGAGGATATTTATGGGAGATGTTGAAGATCTTTCACCTCAATTAGAAGATTATATTCTGAGTTTCCAAAGACACTAAACTATTACGGTCCTTGTGTGTGTGTTTTTGTTATGTACTAAGTATTCCGCAAAAGTAATGTAATGTCCATGTACGTCATGCTTCGGGTCTCTATAGTTGGTATCAGAGGAAAGGTTTAGTCAACCTTTGGAAACTAAGATGCGAAAACGTTAGTGAGATCCCTAGAGATATTTCTAAGGTATGTCTAGGGATGTCCCTAAGGATAAGTATTCGTATAGGATACAGTCCTAGAACTACGGTAACGATCACAGAATTTAACCAAAGATGTTAGATATTGAGGATACTCCCCCATTATTATGTTGTTTTTCCTAGCATGATTTTTGCCTCTCACACTATTCTTTTTGGGTTTTAGATGATGGCTGGAACCTGATGGAACCGTGTTGGTCAATGCAATGGACAATGTAATGATTGTCCTCCTGTACAAACAAATGTTATGGGAGATGGAGTGAAAAATCTTATTTCTATACTTACACAAGCTATGAATCATTCTGGACTTCCAAATGAGAAGATAAGGGAACAATATTCTATTGAGTCCTTCATGAGGCAATGTCCACCTTCTTTCAGTGGGTCTTCTGATCCACTTGTTGCTGAACAATGGATCAATACTACTGAAAAGATATTTTCAGTTCTTCAATGTTATGAACATGATAAATTCATCTTAGCAGTATATCGTTTTGAAGGTGAAGCTGATCAATGGTGGAATCTTATCAAGAATACGAGGCAAAGAGATGAAATTGAGTCCATGGAATGGGACGAGTTCAAGAACTTATTTTTCAATAAGTACTTCCCTCGTATTCTTCGAACAAATATGGAGACAGAGTTTCTTGAACTAAAGCAAAAGGATGATGAATCTGTTGGTGTATAAGAAGCGAATTTTACAAGGCTTTAAAGGTATGCATCTATCTTTATCATCCAACCTGAAAGTAAAGTTGATCGATTCTTCAGTGGCTTAAAACCAAATCTTTTAAGGGCATTATCTATAAGAGACTTCAGTAGCTATGAAGAAACTGTGCGTTGTACTATCAAGGTAGAAATTGAAGTTGGTGTTACTTATCCATCTAGTGGTTTTGACGAGAAAAGAAAGATGGAGTTCAAGGAGAAATCTCAGAATAATGGTGAAAAGAAGATGAATGTTTCCTTGTTCTCAAAGTGTGGAAAGAAGCATGGTGGAGTTTGTCTTAAAGGGACAAGTAAATGTTTCAAATGTGGAAAGGAAGGTCATCGGGAATTTGAATGCCGCAATTATGGGAAGAAGATGTCTAATGATGTAAACAAAGGAAGGGATACACAGAATGAACCTACTACACTTCAATGCTTAAAGCGCAAGGAAATGGGGCATTATGATAATAAATGCCCTAATCCAAGGGTTAATGATGATCGATGTGAGCAACCACTTAAGGAAAAGGACAAAGGTAAGTCACATGCGATTACCATTGGCGATGTTGAATATGAAAATGATGTGGTGGAATGATTAAGTGTTTATGTAATGGGATTCTAGAATAATGTTGTATATAGTATCGTGGAATATTGGAATATTTATGTTTTAGTCTATTGTGGTTTTCAATAATTTTATGGCATCGATAACCATGAAAAGTGATTGAAATATTTTTGGAAAGCAGATGATATGCACATAATGAAGGGATAAAGAGAATCTAATATATTTGATAGTATTCATGAGCTCATGATTGATATAAGGACTAAGTGATATCATGGTTTGTGGATATAGAATTTTGAGGATTTTGGTATGTGGAAAGTGTTAACTTTTAACTGCATTCATGTTTCCACTAAGGTTCAATGGATACATGATTAAGGTATTCACATATTTGTAATTTGACCAACAAGATATATCTTATGATATATGGGGGATAAATGATGGCATTCACGTGATCATTTTGTTTATACTATGAGCATAGACCGAAGTATTTTAGATAAGACTAAAGATTGGAATGGATTATGTTGGACATAAGTAAGTATTGTTTAAGGATAAAATTTTTTTGATATTGTTGATGGGATGTTATAGTAATATAGCTTTAGAAAAAGGACAACCTGCAGGAAGGGCGACAACCCATCGCATCGGACAAGGTTGTGGGAATCGAACCCAAAACCGAAGTGCTACTGGCCTTTATCACCTACCACTGGCCTACAGGAAGTCCCTGGTTAGTAGAAACTAGTTTTATTGTATTAAGAGGTATGATATATGAAGTATAAGTTCATTTTAGGAACCATATATGATTAATATCACTATAGATGGACTTATATATATTTTTTGATAACTTTTCTAACCTTTTGTTTGAGACAGATGGAATGACCCATCATTCTATCACATGATCTGCTAACACATCACGAATGACAAATTCAACTTTGTTTCTTTAAGAGATGAAGTAGAAATTGTCCAAAGAACGACAAACGGTGAGACTATACCAAAATCACGAAAGTATTTCTTCTAATTCAAATTTCATTAACTTTAGGGAAATGATCTTGAAAACCAAAAATGTTGTCCTAGTGATTTTATATCTGATGAATCAGATGGTACCTTAGATCATCACAAATTTATGGCTTTGTGATTGCTGGCTTTTCCATAGCCATGTTCTCTTCCACTCTCCATCAGAACATGATGGTTAGATTTCTCTTCCATATCCATATTTTCACCTATGTGGAAACACAGTGATTAGTTTATTTGGGTAACCGTTACATTTCATACTTTTGTTTTTAAAGATTGGTTTTGGTATTCCTTTTTACAATGTGGGTTTCTATTAAAGAAACATTCAAATAGTAAACCATTTATAACTCCGACGAATTTCACATGCGAAATTCATTTTAAGGGGGGTAGAATGTAAAAGCCCGAGATTTTATGAAAAATATTATTTTTAATTTCATTAATGTCTTGTGTTGTACGCTACACCAAAAGGTTCTTGCTCAACACACATCCTTTACTTTACTTGCATTACACGCAATCACGACCTTCCTCGATAGCGTGTGTAGTATGCAATACCGAGTTTCACTAAACAACGATATGCTAATAAAATATTATTAAAACTAGCCGTTTTGAATAGTAATAACCACTTTTTGAAATTTTATAAATTTTATTTTTCAAAATGGACTTCATTTTTGGATTCATAATATTGAAACTAGCCTAGGGTGAAATTTTGGTATTTTTCTAAAAACTTTCAATTTTTGATGAATAGTGAAACTACTAAGTGGTAGTTAAAAAAACTGAATTTTTCATAAAATTTAATTTTACCGCTTCTGTGAGTGGAATTTCTAAAATCCGAGAGACATGGTTAATATCAAGGACTAAAATGTGGTTCAATGAGATGAAAATAATTTTTGGTGAATAGTAACTTTTTACTTTTTTTTACCATGGTTAAAAGTAAATAGGGTAATTAAGGGTAAAAATGGTATTATTATTACCCTAACACATGTCCTAATTCTATTGAACAAGTGTAATTCGACCAAAAACAACCTTAGGAATAAAATATGACCATTTGGGCCCACTTGGATTAGATTAGGACATTTATTATTAATTTATTTAAAGAAGGGTTAAAATAGTTAAAATCAAAGTTTAATAAGTAAATCATTTTCAATATGGGGTTATACATAAGATAAATTGGACTATAAATATTCATTATAAAGATAAAAATATTTCCTACATAATGGTATTTTATTTTTAATTTCTAGATATTAAATAATTTAATTTATTTATGACACAATGATGATGCAGTAATTATCTTATTAATGAAATATTGACATAATTGATGTTATAAATACCCAAATAAAAATACTTTGAGACTTTTTATGAACTAAACTAATTTTATAGGTTAATATGACATGTTAGTATTTATTTAATTTAATTTTGTCGAAGTAATCATTCTGTTATGAGTTTCAAAAAAATCAACTATTGAATAGTATCAAAATTGACATAAAATAGTTTTTAAAACAAATATTATATTATTGATTGTTATTTTATTCCTAAAAATCTAAGGTTTGGTTAAATGACTTATATAAGGTTATATTTATTAATAAAACACAACTTGGGGGTCTCTTGGATGTATATGGTATGTTTATTAACTATATAATATAAAAATACAAAGTAACATGGTAAATGTCAATCTAATTAACTAAGAGTTAAAACTAAAAGATAAGGTTAATATAATGACATAAACTTGTCTAAATTCTATTGGATGACAGGAGTTACACCCATACCCACCTTAGCTTCGAAATAACTCAATTTTGAGCTATTTAAAACCGAACTTGACTTTATAATAAAATAATATTTTTTGTTATTCCAAAGGTGCCCCTCTCCTCCCTTATAAAAGGGCACCTCCTCCCCCTCTTCCTCACACCACTTTGATCCTTCAATCTCGGCCAACCCCTTCCAATTTATTCTCTCCACTTACCTAGAAACATCCTAGAGGTTCTGGTCTTCTTCAAAGACCTATTTTAGTGCCCTAAAAGGAAGTCTCAAAGAAGCACTTCAAAGAAGAGGTAATGTCCGTTACCGATTCTTTCATCTTTATTTTTTCTTCCACTACTTATTCTTTAGTTGTTTCACTATGAAGTAATAACATCAGTATCACTCATATACTGATATGTTATTATTATTATGAAACAACCCTATTTCACCTTCTATCCATCCAACGGAAAAAGAAATCACCGCGCGTGCGTACATACGTACGGAATACCGTCTCCACGCTGTGGTGTAATCTATTTTCCACCACCACCTTACTTGGATGGGTATAATGGTGTAAATAATTACTATATATGACTATTATAAAGTGATATTGATTCTGAAATAGTATACATACACTCCAATACAATTCCACAATCATAGGAACGATATCATCACTCGTGCGTACGTATGGAATACCATCTCCACGATGTGATGCGACTCGTTCTACATGATCTTCATTTCATAATGATTATATAAATGAATTTAATTAATTAATATGATATATATTACACTAATACCATTCTGTAAATGAGGTATCTATAACCTAAATAGAATAATAAGAATTTATTCGACAAAACTTGCATAAGAACAAAAAGTAATAAACACCCGAATAACAAGTAGTAATGAAATATTACTAATAATAAGATAAGAATATGACCATATATGATATCATAAAAATATTTATGATTCTATAATAAGTCAATAACATTATTTAAATCATTATACAGGAGGTTCAGAAATGTACAAAGCATATCGGACCAAAGGTAAGGGAAATATCACAATCTCATTTTTATCCGAGATTTTTTATACTTTGGCATTTACTAGGGTGTATATTATCATCCACATACATGTTTCCTCAATATGTAATATTATTTCCATCCACCTACAATTGTTTAAATCAAATTTTACCCTTCATTGAGTTTTTAGTAACGAACATGAAAGGAATCTTTTGTCATTTTTCGTACGAGGTACTTTTTGTCTTTTCTGACAAAAGTACGAAGAATGTTTTTTTTAACTTATATGACATTAATGGATTTTTAAAAAATTATTTCCAAGAATATTCCTTTACAAGTTTTCAAGTCTATTTTTAATCAACTTCTTTTAGTTTATAATTGTACGACATGTTTTTGAAGCAGAAAGGATATTTTCTTCAAGAATGGAGTTCAAGTGTTTTATCAAAATTATTTTCCATCTAAGATAATAAAGGGTTCGGTTTTTATCCCTATTATTATATTGATTTGATTATGTTGTGATGTAATTATATTTTTATGAATTCCTTTATCTTATATGAATTGTTTTATGATGTCACGATGTTTAAGATTCCCATTTTTATTACATGGGTTATGCTATGATGTATGGTTTTCTGATTTTGTGGCACACATAAGAATGGTATCATTATGAGATGGGTGGGACCTATATCTCCCTCCAATGAATTGGGTAAAGATTTTATATCTCATGAGATAGACATGGCTAGAATGGTAGGTTATACCGGTTCAGTGAAACAGGACTGAAACGAGGGTGACTCGGTTCAGAAATGGACTTTGTCCACTAAGATAGTCTTGGAAATGAGTCTTGACTAATAAGATATGATTCTCTATGATTATGTGTGAATGAAACAGAGTTTCATGTTTTAAGTTATAATTATTGGGATTTCATTTCACTACTATGATTTATCCCATGTTATTAAATTATGCTCTCTTTTGCAGGTGAAGATTTCCAAAATGTTATGTTCTTATAAAAATGACGTGATTGATATTTCTTTTTTTTACCCTTACTGAGCATTTGAGCTCACCCTTTTATGTTTTCTTTTCCCCAGGATATAAAGAAAGGTTTTAGGTAGAAAAAAAGGGAGGATATTTATGGGAGATGTTGAAGATCTTTCACCACGATTAGAAGATTATATTCCGAGTTTCCGAAGACACTAAACTATTACGGTCCTTGTGTGTGTGTTTTTGTTATGTACTAAGTATTCTGCAAAAGTAATGTAATGTCCATGTACGTCAAGCTTCAGGTCTCTACATTCATTACAACTAAGTCCATATGGGAGAAATTGGAAAATATTTATGAAGGTGATAATAAAGTAAAGGAGTCCAAAATTAAAGTCTTTCACAATCATTTTGATGATCAAAAAATGCAGATAAATTCTTTAATCACATTATTTAAGTTGTTGGAGATATTTGAGTACATGGGGAATAAATTAAGGATATTTACATTGTAATTAAAATATTGAGAAGGCTCCCATATCTGTATAATCCATAAGTTTTATCTCTTGAGGAAAGAGGGTTTTTTAAGCTCTCTATTAATGTTCTCTTAAGTAGTATGGTGGCTTATGAAATGAGAGTCAAGAAAGAAGATGCTTCTATTAAAGTAAGAAAGAAAGTCAAATTTAAATCCTTGGTAAAACTAAAGGTTTCTAGAGTATGTGATAATGAGGAATAAGAAATAATTTCTCTTTTTTTAATATAAATTCAAAATAGAAAAAGGTATATTTTAATGTAAGATTCCATTGGCTTGTTTTTAGTGTGGAAAATTAGGGAACAAAACTTCTCAATTCCCAATGAAATTTGATTATGTGTACATTGAAAGTTAAATCATGTAAAAGTCTCATAATAGGTTCCCTAACAAAGGATATTTCAAATTAAGAATCATATTTCAGATAAATATCTTCATATTCAAATAATAACAAAATGATAATGAATTTTTTGAGGATATAGAACTAGAGTTTAAATATAAAACTGAAGCATCCATGATGGCTATAATTGAAGATTCACAACCTATAACATTTGAATATAATAAATTTTTTGGTGTTTTTGATCTCATGGTATAAATTGAGGGTGATTTTGATGATCTTGAAAATAAAATAAATAGAAATAGAAAGATAAGATCTATGCTTAAAAAAGAGTCATCAAAGTATTTTGATCATCTTGAAGAAGAACTTCATTGACTGGACGGATAGTAAGAAGAAAAATTAAGAACTCTTGAAATATTATAATATATTGTGTAATTTAAACATAAGATTGAAGAGAAGGAAAAATTTATAAATTACCTTACGTCGAGACTGGAGGGAAATGCTAATATTTTTGATGGACTTGAAGAAGAATTTGTTACTATAAGGAGTAAACTAGAAACTGAATCAAAATCAAGGTAAACAAAGAAGAAATTATAGTTTGTAATATTCTTAGATGCAGAGCCACTATAAAGAGAATAACATGGTTATGAAGGAGTAGAGAATGCCTTCAATAATTAGATATCAACAATTATGGTAAAAAGTGGAACTTTATATGATGCTGAAACATCTAAGGATGAAAACGGGATGAATAAAAATAAAGGAAAGCATAAAGTTGTACATATCATAAAGGTACCTGATGTTTAACAAATATTCAAATAGAATAGAAAAGAGAGCTCAAAATTATCCTTAAGTATCCAGAAAGGATCTCCAGTCAAATACCTATACAAAACAAGGTGACTTGAGAAGGAATGGAAGTGAGAAGACATTCACTCTTATGAAATGTCAATTTATTTAATTTCTTGGACACAACATGTCTTATTATGAACATGTAAGGAGCTATCTGAATGGGAAATAACCTGGAATTAAAAAAATAGAATTATACCACATCCTTCATCATATAGAATAAATAGTTTATATTGATATATTTTCCACTACTCTAACTATGACTATAAATATATTAATTTTTGGTTGAGGAAAGGTTGGTATAATGCCTCTAGAACTTATAGACAAGTCAATACCCACCAACCAAATAGAGTAACTCCTGCAAATAGGTATTCTCCTCAGGAAGAATAATATGAGTTTGATGAACCCATGCATATTGAAAATAAATTGAGAAGTATATCTTAACCTCCACCTAATCAAGTATCTCATGGAAGTAATAGAAGAAAATTGAGAAATCCAACCTTTTAGAAAAAACTCTCAAAGATACATAGAATAATATCACTTGGATTCATGATAGCATATTCTCATTACACATGATAGGAAATATAGTTTAGTTGAATAATGATAAGAAAATGGTTGATGGAACAATGAGAATCAACAATGATATTTCTTTAAAGATCAAAGGTAGTGGAAATAAAGAACTATAAAATGACGACCTAAGGAAAATTGATGTTCTCTATGATGATGGTTTGAATTTAAAATATTTTGAGTGTGAGTCAAATCTAGGACTCAGGAATGATAGTGAAATTTAATCCAAAGGGGTGAACTATCAATGAAAATTTAGGTAATTCTATCATGAAATGATGTATAATAGATGAAAATTTATAATAGGTTTATAGAAAATATTACACTTGTTACTTAACAGATGAAGAAGAAAATAACTTGTGGCTTTAGAGGTTGGGTCATATTAAACAAAAAATCATAGAACAAAGATCTAATATTAATATATTTGTCTAAATTTTCAATTATAAGTGTGATTAATAAAAGGCATGTGATGAATGAATGCGAGGAAATATGTTCATGAGTTCATTTCCACTAAAGAAAAAAAAGAATCGAATCTGGTTGATCTTATCCACACAGACGAGGAGAATGAGGAATTAATCACATTCTACCTTACTATAAATTATAGAACCAACCCCATTTGAATAATTAGTGAATGATTAATCATGGTTTAAGGATATGCATGAATAAATCAATCAGATTGATAATAAATGGACATGTGATCTTATTAAGAGACTCAAAAATCACAATGTGATTGGAACGAAGTAAAATTTAAAAACAATTTATGAAAATGGAAATATGATCACAAACAAGGAATTCTTGGTGTTTAAATGATATTAAAAAATTAAATTCATTGGTGTTGAAAAAACATTTTCTCCAGTAGCTAGTCTAGAGTCTATTAGACTTTTCCTTTCCAAGAATATTCAACTAGAGTAAACAAATTTATCATATGAATGTAAAAATAGGATTATTAAATGGAGTTATTGAATAATAAGTCTACATTGAGAAACCATTGGTATTTATGATCCAAAATGATGGGACTATGGTTTGTAGATTAAAGAAGGATCTTTATGGTTTAAAGTCGGAACCACAAGCAGGATATTATCAACTAGATGCTTATTTGAATAAGTTAGAATTTAAACGAGTAAGTGTTGATCATAACCTCTATGTGATGAATTATAAGAAAGATAAATTTACGTTTCTTGTGTATGTGGTTGATATTATTATTTTTGAATGAAGGAAGGGATTAGTGAATGATTTTTATAATCACATGAAATCTGAATTTTAGATGTCCATGATTTCTTATCTCACATACTTCTTGGATTTGAAGGTGATTCAAAAGAAGGACTACACCTTTATTTTTCAAGGAAAATATACCAGATATATTAAAAATAAATTAAACTTTCATGACTTCAAACCGATGTCAACCATGATATTGGTTGGGAAGAAATTGAGAAACACACGGATGAGACATCTGTGGATCACACCCTGGACAAGAGTATCATTGGCATCTTATTATACTAAATTTCAACATTACCAGATATATTATTTTCAAAATGCTTTGAGTATTTATTTCAAAGTAATCCAAAATAAGATTATTTGTAATTAGTTAAATGAATCACGAGGTATATTCAAGGTACACTAAATTTTGGATTATAGATGTTCAGTTTTTTCAGATGCTGACTGGGTTAGAGATGTGGTGGATAAAAAGTCCAAAAGTGGTGGTGGTTTCTTCATAGAAAAAAAATGTGTGGGTTGTTTGATCAAAAATAAGAAAATATTCTCTTAGTATGGCTGAAGAAAATTATATCTCTTCTATAAATAATTTCACTCAACTATTATGGATGGAGTAACAGTTGATTGATAGTAGTGATATGGTGAAAGAATATATGGTGATTCATGGTGAAGAAAGAGAATGATCAATCTTACAAAAAATCTAGTTCAAAACTATCTTACTAACCATATTGATATCAGATATCACTTTATAAAAGAAAAAGTGGAACAAGGTGTGGTTAAAATGGATAATTTTGGAACTAATGACCAATTGTATGATATTCTAAAAAATCCTTTGTAAGTACAAATGTTTTAGAAACATAAGATGAGCCTCGGTGTCTAGCTGCATACCAATTCTTAAGGAGGTTTTGGTTATTCCCAACTCCACATTTGTCTTAAATATTTTAATCTATTTGGGGAAGTGATGCAATTTTATGGGGGAGATATGATCCAAGGGGAGTCTATTGTGGGAACTTCATATACAAATACTGGTTATTTGGGTTTATTAAAAAATAGCGAGATAAAGTAGGGAGTGGAATTCAATGGTTGATCTGTATGATTACAAGGACTAGTTTGTGGTATATGGAGGCATAAAATTATCTTTTATCACTATAATGATAATGGTTTATCATGAACCACTATTCATTTAAATTCTTATTATCCTAATAATTCACCATAGTGGTGCACCCTAGGGACGATCACAAGGAGGCCACTCACAGCACACACATTTTTATATTGTCATTATTATAAATCTACCTGATATAAAACTTATAAACTAATATATAAATGGGGGTTTTAAATTAATGAAATATAAATATAATATATAAAATTTTATATATGAAAATAAAAAACACAATGAAAAAGAAAAAACCTACAAATAAGTTAGCATAAGAATTGTTGTTGTTCTTGGGAGATTGTGGTGATAAAATCACTTTTCTTTAAAAATATTTATTCTCAATATTATAATCAATGTTGAGATAAAACTTATTACTCAAGAAACTCCCATAAAATGTTACTATCTCACACTAGCCCTCTTCATGCATGTTAATAATCACTCGCATCATCACTACTCTGTTACTCCCCCTTGGACGAAACATTATGATGATGAAGGACATGAATGAGATTAAAATGGGAAGAAGAAATCAATAGTAGTGAAAGTGGGGTGAACCGTACACCAAGAAAACATCACCACTATTAAAATTATTATAATAAAATAAAAGGAATCATTTAAGGACAACGAACTTAAGAACCAACACTCTCCCCCTCAAACAACAATGAGAGCTAGTTCTCCACTTGCGTGGAGATTATAAGGATAACAGTGGGGGAACAAAATATAGAGAATGAAATAGAAAGTAAATTCACAAAATAAGTATAACTAAAATAATATATAATAAAATTGAAAAAAATATTACTTCATAAAAAATCCACCTTATCCCCCTGAAATGGATAAAATTTGTAAAGGGAGATGATGTTACAATTTATATAGAAAATTAGTGATAAAATTTGGCACCAATTATGTCCTCTAGATTATTCTGAGTTTTACCCAAACAATTTAAGGAATATTGTAAAGGGTCCTTCATAAAAGTTATTCCATTTTATGTCCCTCACACACCCTACAAATTTTCGTTTTATTGGACCACATATGTAGGAGTTATGGCTGTCTTACTCCTAGAATTTAATTCTATCCCGGTGACCCTCTGTATTCCAATATAGAACGTTACCATGAATTTAGGTCTTTAAATTAGAAATAATAAGATTGTTTCTCATTCATAATAGCTGTTAATTATTTATTTTTTCATCTACATGTGGAGTTTTAACTAGATTAGGCCCACCCAATTCAATATATAATCTCAATATTAAAACATTCCAAATCTGTACACAGTATACGATGTCCAGTTTGTGAGCTTATTTGGGGATTCCAAATTATGGAATGATCTTGGGATAAATAAAGATAATATTCCCCCCCAAGAAATATGGAATCCAAAAAAAATTAATTTCACAATTTTATCAATTTTATATAAATTTATGGCTGAAATATAGAATAATGATAAAATAGTTAAAACCCAAAGTTATGCTATTTTAGAAATTAAGCTCAAAATTCCACAAAACCTTAAAAATGTGATAATTTCCAATAAAATAATATTATTGTGGGATTAATAACATTTAATTAAAAATAAAATATTTGAAAATTTTAGCATCATCAGTACCCCACACTTAACCATTTAACTTATGATCAATCATCATATATTCAAATTAAAATCCAAACAACAATCAAAAATGATAAAACATACATGATCCTATCCAGAAACAAAATCCCATCATGTAAAATCTTTGAAAAACAATTACTTATAATTTTCAATCCTCACATTTAAATTTTTTCAACCTCATAAATTCATCTATGGCCCAATCAAAACACCTCACATTGAATTTTGTGTCACTTTTCACTCAAGGGAAATTAAATATGGAGTTATGATCATGCATGGAAATTGCATGTATTACCATTGGATTGTATAAATTACCATTTATCTAAAGTGAAATTCATGAAAATATTTTCAATCATGATGTATTTTTCCAAGTTAATTCTATGTCTTATGTTTGGTGAAAAAATTATTGAAAAACTAAGGTTAAAAAGAGGAGGTATTGAATCTTAAGTACAATGCATGAATAATCAAGTAAAAAGACATGATAAACCTCACTCAAATACACTTGAAATTTAAAAAAAACACCAAAACCCCTTTTATTAAATGGTACATGAGACAAGAAATTATTACAAAGAATGATGTCATATAAAATTCTCTCCCTTTTTCTAATATATTGAAAGGAACGAGTTTTTTATTTGATTTTTTCATGGATAATGAGATGAAAATGGAATAAAATGAATGAATGAAAATAATTCCCTTGAATTGAGAGAGGTGCATGATTCAAAAAAATAATCACAATGATAAATTCAAGATTATCTCTATTTTTTTTGTTTTTTATAGGAGAACCAGATGAAATAAATAAATCATAATTAAATGATGTCTCAAGCCTAATTTTCTCATTACCCACTACCCAAAATTATGAAACCCACCTCAAATAACATAAAAATTAAAAACATCCCAAATAATGAATAAGAAAGGCCTTCCCTACACTCAAACTTGAAATATCCATGCCAAAATACCAAGAGTTTTATTAGGCAAGGAAAAACTGCCTTATAATATGGCTTAAACCTATAAGGAAATTCATAGAAATTAATTTTTTTCAAAAATCATTTCAATATTCTCAAAATCAATTGATATGCGAAAAATGATTAGAATATTCATTGAAGATCAAGTTTCCAAAAAAGATGAAAAAATAAATAAAAAGTAATACAATACAAAAAAACCTTGTAGTTTGACACTCCCCCCAAACATAAACTTAACTACCCCTCATTCCATCTCAACAAAAAAATAAATATATGGGTAGAAAAAACAAAGTTAAGGAAAGATACAAACTCAATTTATTTTTTAGTGGAATATTTGAGTTAATATCCTACAAAATACCACTTTACCTATAAATAATAAAATCAATAAGAACATAAGAAAAATAAAGAAAAATAAAGTGGAAGTGAAATGAACGGGGATAATGATAGGTTTGACCCCCCCCAAGCAGGTGCTAGGATTTTACTGGCCCAAGTCAGAAAATTGCAGTGGTTTAACACCAATATGAAGGTGGATAATTTTTTTATTATAAATAAACAAATATGGATTTTACCAACATCCATGAAATGAACAAAGAAGTTAGGACCCCCAAATAAAATAAAAATATCCCTAACCCTGAGAATATATAAATGTGAAAATTTCAGGTGCTAAGGGGGAGGTAAAAGGATAAAGGGATGATACCTAGTTTGTTCATCTGGAGTATTAATTTACATTGATGTTAAAGATATAATAATATGATGTGGATCATATTATGTGTCATTTTCAAAAAATGGTTCCTTAATGATTTCTTATTCGGTACCATCGTCCTTATATGCACCAGTCAACAACTCGATAGGCTCCTCCATTATCTCCTCAACACATTGAACATATTCTTCATCATCATCCAGGTCCTGTAGTATTAAAAATGAATATAAAAAATCAGAATAATGGATATTATATTTCAATTAATAATTAATTAAATTTTAATAAAAATAATGTTTATAATTTTTATCTCCCTCAAAAAATTCATCTTCAAACTATTTTTCTTCAAGTAGGGAAGTCAGGAGCTCATTTGTTGGAGAGGGTAGTGGATCTTCAAAAATTGATTCAACCTCATAAATGTATTCCTGAAATTTTTGTGGAAAAAATAATATCATCATATTTAGATTTTCTTTGCTGTTACATCCATAATAATTTAACTTCTTCAACTTTTCTGGCCAACAACGCAACCCCATTTTTTTTCTTTTTCATGAACATTGAAATTCTCTTGAAGAATCATGTCATTTTCTTCCATTTGGATCTTTAATGAATCATCCCTAATAGAATCACCATAAAAGTATTCAATGGTCCAATAATTATAATAATCACCATAATAATCTATCTTGTCCTTTTAAATGAAATATATACAATAAACGACTTTTTTCGATTTTTTTTTCATTTTCATTGGTTTTTTTTAAAAATAGTTGTGAAAGCTCTTGGCCTCCCAAAAAATGGTGGTAAATTGATTATAGTAGTTTTTTTGAACCAATATTCAATTAAATTATTATTTTCCTAATCATGCATCGTAGTGGCATACCCCAGGGTTGATCACAAAGAGGCCACTCACAACACACATATTTTTATATTGTCACTATTATAAATCTACCTAATATAAAAATAATGAACTATTATATATTTAGGGGTTTGAAATTCATGAAATATAAATAATATATATATATATATATATGAAAATATAAAACACAATGAAATATAATAAACACATAACAAATTTAGCAGAAGAATCATTGTCATTCTTGGGAGATTGCGGTGATAAAATCATTGCTCTTTAAAAATATTTATTCTCAATATTATACTCAATGTTGAGATAAAAAATATCACTAAAAACCTTCGTATGAAATGTTATTATCTCCCAAAAACACTTATCATTCAATATAATACTCACTCATATATTAATCACAATGATACTCCAACCTGGATGAAATATTTTGTCAATGAAGGAGGGGAATAAGATTAAAATGGGAAAAAGAAATCAATAGTAGTGAAAGTTGGGTGAACCCTACAAAAAACCCATTTCACCATTATTAAAATTATTTGAATAAAATAAAGAGATTCATTTAATCATAATGAACACAAGGACTACCACTCCCCCCCCCTCAAACAATAATAAGAGTTTATTCTCCACTTACATGGAGATTAGAAGTTTCAGAGTGGGGGAACAAAAAATAGAAAATGAAAGAGAAAAGAAATGAATAGAAGAAGAATTAGAACTAAAATAATATATAATAAAATTAAAAGGAAATATTACTTAATAAAAACTCCATATTATCCCATGGAAATGTCTATCATCTGTTAATGGAGAGGAGGTAACAATTTATAGAGATAATTGGTGAGAAAATTTGGCCCCAATTCAGTCCTCTGGATTATTCTACATTTTACCCACAATAAATGGCTGAATATTGGAAGTGGTCCTTCATAAAAGTTTTTCCATTTTATTTCCCTCTTAAACCCCAAAAATTTCATTTTTATTGAACCATGTATGTAGGAGTTATGGCTATCTTAATACGAGAATTTAATTCTTTCTATGTGACCCTTTGTATTCCAATGTAGAAATTTTCAATGCATTTATGTCTTTTAATTTGGCCGAATCAGATGGGTAAACATTCATAAAAGTTTTTTAATAATTAATTATCCATGTAATTTTATATTTTCTTCTACATTGGGTTGGTCCACTTCGAGATATAATCTCAATATTAAGACATTCCAGATCTGTGCATAATTTACGAGGCCCAGTTTGTGAGCTTATTCAGGGCCTACTAATGATGGAAGGAGCTTGGGATAAAAAAGGATAATATGAGAACCAAGATTTATGGAAACCTAAAAAAAATTAATTTCACAATTTCATCAAGTGTAGATAATTTTATGACCTAAATACATAATAAAGATTAAAAAGTTAAAACCCAAAGTTATGCTTTTTTAGAAATTAAGCTCAAAATTCCACAAAACCCTTAAAATGTGATAATATTCCCATAAAATAATATTATTGTGTTATTAATAACATTAGATTAATGAATAAAATATATGAAAATTTCAGCTTCATCACACTTAAGGTTTCTACATTGAGCTTTTCTCATATAGACTTAGAGTGATGAATAATCATTATCAGTCTTATCGTGTTTTTGATTGAGGTTGTTGCATTATGGAATTTTTCTATAAATTACCAAAAAATAAAAAAGGGGAGATTATTGGAACAAAGGAATTTTACAGATTGAAAAATGGTCTAGTTTGTGTTTTTTGTCAATCCAAACTAGGTTAATCAAAGATTTTTCAAGAAAATAGATCTTACAGAATAAGATGGATAAAATCACTACTATAAAACATGCCTTTAACAACACTAGAAATAGCCTTTATTAGTGCTATAAAAGCATTGAATACTTGAGCGATGTTAAAAGTGTAAGACTTTTATCAACGCTCAAATAAGGCCGATAAAGGTTACATTTATCATTGCTAACAGAAGAACTGATAAATAGGACCTTTTTCTGTGCTTTTAGAAGGGCTGATAATGGTCACATTTGTCAGCACTTTTTTTAGCGATGCTAAAGGTATCCTTTATTAGTGCCTTTTATATGCACTGATAATGAAATTTTTATGAGCTCTTTTGAAAGTGATGATAAATGAATTCTTTATCCGTGCTTTTAAAAGAACTGATAAAGGGTGATACTGCAGTGTGCTATTATAGTGCACTACAATGCAGCACTAGAAACACACCAGAAACATAGCAAAAAAACATCATAAACACACAAAAACACACACATGGTATCAATATAAACTAGTCACAGTAAATAATTTAAATGAAATGAAATTCACTACACAAATACCAAAAAAACTATATTATAAAGATTTCAAACATTATTTTATACAATTATATAAATAAAAAATTTTATATACATTCAAAAACAATCCTAACTGTATGAAAAAGTACCCCAACATAGGAGACAACAATTGAGCCAATGTGTTTAGGTTTCTTTCACAACAACTCATCTAAAAATGATTCCTACATAAACTTATCCAAATGGAGATCCTTGGAGAAGAGGAGTTTCTCCTTGATCTCTAGATTATGAACCCAATGGATAGAGAAGCTTTCAAAAGATCCTAAGACACCACCTATGGACAAAAGGAAATGAGGTCTTTGAAATTTTCAACATAATCCTTCACCGTCTGCTGAACTTGCTGGACACTCATGAGATATTCTATTTTCTTCATCTTCAACTCCTTAGGTATAAACAATATTATAAAGTGGGACATAAAATCTTCCCATGTCATCATAAATTGCACCATTGGTGGTGAAAACAACTTCCATTCTTCCAAAGATATACCCACCAAGCAGACCCAAAATAACAAGAACTCTAACAACGTTGGGAGTTCCAAACACTCTGAATAAATGCTCAACTTACTCAAGCCACTTCACTACCTCTAATGAACCTTAATTTCCAAAGAATATGGTCAGAAACTGAGTAATATTATAAATAGGGAAAGACCCACTAGAAATTTTAGGGACCTTTCTGGGTGGCATATTCTGAATAACACAAAAATCAAAAAAATAGGTTCCAAATCAATCTGAAATATAACTGAAAGGAACATCGTAGAAAAAAAAACCAGATCACAAGCCAAATAACAAATTTAAACCAAAGATGTTGAGTTCATATAAGGCTACTGAACCAAAAATCAAATTTATCTGTGTCATCAAGATCTATGAACATCCTAAGAATTAGTTTTTACACTCTAGATTTATGGTTTTATTTCATTATATCTACACTATTTGTTCTTATTCTTGGTTCATGATTTTTCTATCAAAATCAAGAATAATATTTATTCTTAATATTAAATTTAAAATAATTTTTTTTGAGATTGGGGATAGAGTTATTGTGTGACCTTATAAGAAAATTTCTTAGTTCGATTAGTATAATTTTTTTAAAGTCTATGATTGAAATCTAGAAGACATTAAGAAAAATATAGATAAATAATATAATGTCTCCATGATAACCAGTTCATATGAAAGATTATTATTCAATGAAACACCTTTATAATTTTATCTTGTAATAATTGTTTCACACTTTTGTTATTAACCTACATGATTTATTTATCTTTATTTGAGTTTATAATATGAACTCATAAATGAATTATGGGGGTTATATATTTCATTATATAGTCTAATTTCAAACAAATGGGTTGAGATATCATCTTCCATAACATTAGAGAAAATAAATTATTTCTTAAATTAGTTAATTAATGTCATATAGCTTATGAAAAACCCAATATATCTTAACATGCCAGGAAAATATGTTTCCACTCTTTACATGAAAATGTCAAATTATGTTGATTACAATATAAATCTTTCATAAAATATAATATATATTTAAATACACCCATATAGTTAGAAATACCTAATGGCACATATAATAATGAGAATTATTATTTCAGTTTCAGTCCTCAAAACCCCCTTCTTGAGGAATACACAGTTTAAAATTCACGAGAACTATTTCCTTGTAACTATAAGCATCCAACATGTAATAGTAAAACATCATTTTTTTATTATAAAAATTAAAACTAGATCACTGTATATATGTTTCGGAATATTTCAATTACATTTCATGAATCACATTATTTTGTGTATCTCAAAAATTGTTTTTATGTGACATATATTCTAAAGACATTATAACATTAATTTTACAAAGAAGAACACACATAATGTTATAAAATATTTATTAATATTCAAGTGATCAAATGTAAAATTTTAGTTGGTTCTTGGGAACTAAGTAATACCCATACAAGTAAAGTTTTATATGGCCTTAATAAAATATGCTTATAAGGGTTTTAACCAAGTAAATAATGTGTCTAAAAGTTCTTTTGATTCATTAATGCTTAGGGATTAATATCATCTAAGGTGGGAGTCCCTAGCCGATAAAGTATTCATCTATAATTTCTAAATATTTGTATAAATCTATTTATAAGAGACTATAGTGATATTTTTGTAGGCCACATAAAGGATCATTTATGAAGGGGTCATCCTTGTTCAAATATTATAAAGAGGTGGTTTACATAATATAGGGAAGAACATTCTTTAGGAATCCAATAGTCTATATAAAATTTAATTCTATATGTAAATGAGTTGCATCTATGGAGGATAAATGAGTTTAAGGATAGTGGCTAGAATAAAAATTTTATATATAGACCTCCGTAAAGAAATTACATGAGGTAAACAAAAGGGATATTCTTCATGTCCATTAAGTGACCAATAAAAAATTTTATTTGAGTTAATCATGGACATAGATATCATACATAGGAATCCATAATATTTTTTATACACAATATAGAAGACTATGAATGGTAATTCATCTCAAAATACATTATTGTTAATGATTATATCTCAATAGAGTAATTTGGTTGGTCCTTTAGAGGATTCATGCTAACAGTGGTGAGGTTATGAGATATACGGTTTATAACAACACAAAAATGAAAAACACAGAACCTAAAAATATCAAACAATGATATAGGGAGAGTAGAAAATAACATACCTTGGATTCTATTATTGATTCATCCAATGGATTGTAGTGGAGTCGCGATGGTAGCAGAGGAGTTCTGCAAGAGCTTCATAATCACAATGATTGAGTGTGGGTTAGGGATTTTTAAAATAGACCGGTGACATTTTTAATAGAAATTTTAGAAAAGTGTTGATAAATATCCCATTTATCAACATTAAATTTATAATCTCTAATAAAAGTGATTTTTATCAGTGCTAAAAATTTATTTATATGTCTCAATATTTATTAGAACTCTGATAGAACTGATAAAAACATCTTTGTCAATGCTAAAAAATAGCACTGATATAGTTGACCTTTTTTCAAAAATAAAAAAAGGTGCTAATAAAGGTTATTATTTATTATCTTTTTTATTTAGTGATGATAAAGATGGAATTTATATGTTCATTTTTATAGCACTGCTATATTTTGGTGCCGTTAAAGGCCAGTTTTGTAGTAGTGAATGTTGAAGGTGGAATCCTTTTCTAGTGTTTGAAAAATTTTTGGGCTAGAAATCAAGAGGAAGGAGAAAGATTTTTGAATGGTGGATTTCGAATATTGACTCTTTATAAATATTGTAGAGTCATTAGTTTCTCAAAGACTGGGTTTTATGAAGGTTGAGCTTTGCGAAGACGTGGAGCATTACATATAAGCACCACGAACACGCAATGAAAAGATGGTAAGTCTTCACGACTATGAGAAGGTTCACGAACATATTAATTTCACTAGAGTCTTTTTAGTAAAGTATCTTCATAATAATAATTGAAGAGGTTTGTGAACAGGATTCTGGGAGCATGGGATCAGCGTGAAGTGTTGAGCTTATAAATAGGTGGCTATACCCACTTCATTAAAGATGAAATGTATAAGAGAAATGAATGATTTGATCTGAATTTATAAAGACAGGGAGATTCACAACACATGAATTATTTGTGAGATTTAGAATCATGGAAAAACTGATTTATTCCTAACTGATTCTAATGCTTTTGAGTTATGGGCGTTTCATGGAGAATGTTTGTTTTGTGAAGATATAGTGTTCCATGAAGGTAGTGAGCTTCATGAAGGTGGTGTTATTTGTGAAGGATGTGAGATTCGTAAAGTTTGGGATCTTAATGAAAGTGTGTGGGTTCTCAAAGGATAGTATTTATATGAAACATAATGGGGGTTTCATGAAGGATAGGAGCATTGAGAACTGCAGTGTTGAACATGTAGTTCTGGTGAATAGTTCTTTCAAGTGCATCAACTCAGGATTATGGTGTAAGAAAAGTATCATGGAAGTCAGGGAAAAATAATTATGTGTCAATCTACTGAAGTGACCTTTATGTTGTTAAACTGAGTAAGTCTTCACCCAAAGTAGTGATATAGGGGGAGTTGATGGAAGTGTTCTTAGGGAGGCAGTGTGATGTCCCTAAAATCTAGTAAAGGTAGTGTGTCTGGCATAGAGTGACTATGTCTAATCTTCAATATTCCACAAAACTAGTGAAGACTAGTGGATTTAGGTATGATGGAAACACTATTGGAATACGATCCTTGGAATATACCTTAGTGGAAAGCTAAGTAAAACGGTGGCGTTGTCTCTCTGCATGTGATTATTTAATTACTGCATGATTCCATTAGACCAGTTTTATAAATTCCTACCAACATGGGAACAAGATCTGTAACACCCCAGGTAAATAAAGAATAGACATTTTCATATTTATCCATATTTGTGAATAAAATATTAATATAACTTTAAAGGGGACGCTATGCTCGATGGCGTACCCAACACGCAACAACGAGTTTCTTGGGAATCTTACGTTGCACTCTAATAATAAAATAATATTATTTTAAATGGTAGTTAACATGTAGCCGTTATAATGGCGGGAATGGATATAAATAACTAAAATATGATTATATGTGTTTTTTAATGTTTTTACATTTATCCAATAAAAGCTAAAGGCTTAAAATACGAAAAGAATTAAATTTTAGGTGTATATGCCCTAGTTTTCACTAAAGGTTCACTTTTCACCTTTTAATGGAGAACTGTCATTAAATATAGCTTTGATCACTCTTATACATTCTTTTGGACCAAATAAAACTCTTATTAAGAATCGGGACATCAAATTTTACTTTGTTTAATTTTTTGGTATTTTTCCGATAAAGTTCATTTTTTAATGAATAGTGTAGAATGTTGTGTTTTAATTCAAAACCTCTTTTTAATCTAATTTATTTATTTGATTAGATAATATTTTGAATTGGTTTTAAAGTGAAATTAGAAAATATTTTTACCATTAAATCCAATAGTGGTCATTGGAATTAATTTCACTTTGAAATCAGACTTAAACTAGTGTCAATATTTTGATACTTATTGTTTTATAAAAACACGCTATTTGCTCTGACAGCGGGAATTAATTATTAAATTAATTAATGTGACTAATATGTTTTGAATTTTGTAAAATAGACTTCATTTTTGAATTCGGAATATCAAATATAGCTTAGGGTGAATTTTTGGTAATTTTCTGAAAAATTTCAATTTTTGATGAATAGTGAAACCACTAAGTGGTACTTACAAAAACTGATTTTTCATTTAAATGAAATTTTGCCATAATTTTGTTTTGATTTTCAAAAATACGACATACATGGTTGTCATTAAGAAGTAAAATGTGGTTCAATGAGATTAAAATAATTTTTTTGTGAATAGTAACTTATTATGTTTTTAATCGCGATTAGTGGTAATTAGTGTAGTTTAAGGTAAAAATGATATTATAAAAAATGTGAAAACACCATGACACTTGTCCTACACCTATTGGGTGAGTCATGGACGACCCAGAAAAGCCATGGGCGAACTTGGGGACCCCATGGAGCCACTTTAGTTGGAAAATGACATTAATATATTTTTATTTAATGTTAAAGTGAAAATGACACTAACATAAATTGTTTTACTAAAATAATTTTTAAGTGGGGTTATACAAGTCAAAATTTTGATTATAAATAGTCATTGGAAAGCTAAAAAGATTTCATACATCATAGTAATTTGTTTATAATTTTTAGACATTAAATAAATTAAATTATTTATGACATCATAATGATGCAGTGATGACATCATTATTTAACGATTAAAATAAAATGGAAAGATAATGTAAAATCTATGAACTAAACACGTCCAAAACATATTGAATGGGTGTATTTCTAACCTTTATAACCTTATCCACGAATTATATCAATGTGGGACCTTTTAAAACCGATACACATTTTCAAATAAAGTAATATTTCTTTACATTCCAAAAGTACCCCTCCTCTCCTCTTATAAAAGGCCCCCACCTCTACCTCATTTCACACACTCCTCAAGCCTTTGGCTCGGCCAACCCCTGCCCATTTACTCTCTCCACACCCCTATCCTAATCCTAGATTATTACCTTTGGTCATAATCCTTTCAAAGGAAGCCTTTAGGCTCAAATCAAAAGGAGTTACACTTTTAAAGGTAATTCATTCTCTCATGTTCGTTTGTTTTATTTTGCTTCTCCAACCCCCTAAAATCTTTTTATTTATTTCTTTTGTAACAACACCAGTATCTTCAATATACTAGGATGTTGTTATAATATTTATTTGAGCTACACTCCCACACAGCTACATCAAATGGTTAAAGAACATACGGTTTCTGTGGATGGCGAAATTCTGCCTCCCGAAACGATGATTGTTCAATACTCATTTAACACCTTCAAAGGTGTCCATTATGGTGTCACTATTGTTATATATGATATATAATATGTTTATGTTTTCCCTAATCTTCTGTTTTTTTCATTTTGGTCATACCTTTATGGTTTCCATTATGGGTAAACGCGATATCTTCATTTAAGAAAGTGCGGACTACCGCCCCCTCAAAGTGATTTGATTCGTTAAATACCATATGTGGGACGTATAAAGGATGGAACTATGATATTATATATGATATTATACAGGAATTATAATATACCTTTATATAATTGTTATTCAATTCTATAAAATAAGAAATAGAAATGAAAGTAGCGTTCATGCGTACGTACGGCTTACCGTCTCCATGAACGGTGCATTTCATTTCTTACCTCTAAATGATTATGTAATGTTATAAATGCATGCATGTAATGGATATATATGACATATATTATATATAAATCATGAATAAAATTCTGGATATAATAAACATTTGACCACACGAACAACATGTAATTGTAAGAAGTCCACTTTCGACTTAAGAACCAAATATCGGCAAAACAAATATTATTAACTTAAATGATTACATAATGTTTTTGACATGGTAATAAGTGATATAAAATGAATTATGAACTTGAAAAATGTTCTTAAGGAAGTATAAATTAACTCAAGTTTATTATTCAAGAGATTAAAGAACGATCGAGTCAAGTCGGACCCGAGGTAAGGGATCCTACTCCTCTATTTCTTTTTAAGTACACACTTTTATGTCATTCCTTTTAAAGCTCATCTTTCTTGTTATTGGGATGATCTTTTATATTAAAATTACTGTAATTTTTATGTTCATGTGATGAGAGACCCTATTCTCTCTCATCAACCCATTTTGGAAGTTTTATGTGGCGCCGTTAGGCTGCCGAGTTTTCGTAAGGGATTTTTCATCTCACTTTTATTCCCGTGAGATTTATGCTACATTTGCCACAAATTCCATTGAGTGGTGTATGTACTGTCAATTATTATAATATTTGTGTAATATAATTTCGTTTATGAGTATTTACATCAATGATCTATTGTCCTTCTTTCATGGGGTGTATGTTTTGAAAGATACCCAAGTCGGTAAGGGAACCTTTCACCCTCCTCTTTTTTTTAAAAGACTTCTTTTGTTGGGTCTTTTAATTTACATATTTTTATGTTGGGATATGTTCTCATATGTCCTTATTGTTGTAAATTTTATGTCCAAGTGATGAGATACGCTTTTTATCTCTCATCAACTCATTTTGATGTGATGCCGTTAGGCTGTCAAGGGAACTTTTTAACCCAATTTCGATTTCTTTGGGTTCAACAAGTAGTCATTGAATATGTCATCTATTGAATATGTGTGAATGAAATTTTATTGTTTTACACTTAATATCCACTTATATTGGGTGTATTTATATTTTTCACACATATTTTTGAGATTGATTTGTCCTTTATTTAAGGATACCTTCTTTATAAGGGATTTCATCACATTTGACATTTCTATTGAGGGTTCATTGTTGTTATGCACCAATTCACTCTTATATGGTGTATATACTATCCTTTGGAGTATTATATCATGAATCCATTTATTCTCATGATATTATAATGTTCTTACTAAATGTTATTCCTCAATTATTGTATTCAAGTGTCTCTAATTTTGGTAAAACCCCTTTAACCAAAATATCGTTTTAAATATTTTAATTATTTGTTCTTGTTAATATACATGTTTTCAAAATGGTTTTAAGGATTTATTTATATGGATATTAATGGTTTAAAATTTTAAGCTTCAAGGTGGTATGGGACACTTTGATTCAAAAATCTCTTTATTAAATGTTTTAAATGGTTTTGGAAATGGTTTCTTTTTGTATGGATTCATTATTTCATAATACTAAAATATTATATTGTGATTGAAATGTGGAAATGTTTTGTTTCCTTTATGCATGTTTTATGCGATACGTTTATGTTATGGTTCTTAGGAATTGTTATGAAAACGGGTGGTTCCATGATAAACTAAGGGCGGGTGAGCCCGATATAGCTCTCCAATGCATTGGGTAACGCGAAGGAGTGAAACGTTAAGGTTTATCCGAAGAGATTTTAGGGAATATACTGTGATGGGTATTCCAAACATAACCAAGAGGGTTACTCCCTACGTAAGAATGTTATGAATGCCTCAAGTTACCTTTATGTCTTATGATTTCTATGATTTATTCATGATTTGATGAGGTAGGTTAAAGTGCCTATGTTTTATGGGTAAATTATGATTTCATTTTTATGTATATATGAACTCATGTTTCCTTTCCATATTTTTATATCCCTTACTAAGCTTTTTATGCTCATCCCAAGTTTTTGAAATGTTTTTCAGGTCAAGGGAAAGGTACATGATAAGATGATAGAGTCAAGGATGTGTTAAGAAAGAATCCATGTTTTATTTTCAATATGTTTCCGTTGATGGGAAGAATGAATACTATCTTTTATGTAACCACTTTGTTTAAATGTGGAATGTAATGGAAGTTTCATGATCTAATTTTCTAAAACTCTAAACCTAAAAAGATCCTCAATGTGTAATCTTGTAATAACTCAAGATTAAGTAAGGTTTAAGGCTGGGGCCTTATAGTTGGTATCAAAAGTCGGTTTAGATAACTTTAGAGGTTAGGGTATTCTTTAAGCATAAGTGACATTACCATAATGGTTAGGATTTCAGACAGAGTCCTTGTTTTAGATAAAGTGAATGAGTAATAATATCTTAGTGTTTATCTTCCTCATTAGTACATGATGGTAATGTTAATATACTCACAATGACCTTTTTGGTTTTAGTAAATGGCTGGATCTAGCAGGCACCAAAGTGACAATGGGTTTGAAGAAAACTATGGTGGTTCTCTGATTAAGAGACTGGATGTGATGGGGGATTCAATGAGGAATCTCATGGTTGTTCTAAACCAACTATCAAGGATTCATGATCAACCACTTCAACCTTGGTGAGTTATCTAATGCATCATGTACGAGATGGCCAACTCGATGTGGAAATTCAGGTAATAATTATTAAGGTAACCATTAGGGTTTATATGATCCTTACTTTTTAGGTAATTATGGGTTACTCTATGATATGATGGAAAATGAAAGGCATGAGATAAACTTGAGGTTAAAATATGAAGATTTTATCCCATTTTGGGGAATGTTTTAAGAATTATATAGTTTTGGAAAAAGGACAACACGCAGACCGTGTGACATCCCGTCGCGTCGGACAAAGCTGTGGGAATCGAACCCATAACCAAAGTGCGACTGGTATTTATCGCCTACCACTGGACTACGTGAAGTCCCTGGTTAGTTTGACTGATTCATTCTAGTTATATGATTTTATGAATTAAGAGTAAGTTGATTTTGGGTTATTTATAAAAAAGATTAACCTATCATGGAGGATATGTGATTAGGTTAATTACTTTTCAATACGAGACTTTAGGAGCAACTAATGTTGTTTGGAGATAAATGTTACGATTTAACTTGGAGGACTATGTGACTAAATCCTTAAAATATTTGGGTTTCAATCTTATATTGGTTTACTTTGAAGAATTTTAAGGAAAAATTGTTTATCGGATGGTCCTCGTTGAACTTTGGGTTTTGTTGGACAAATTTTGGAGATTAAGAATAGATTTTCTTTTTATAAAGGGTTATCCTTTTCTGGATTATCTGATCTTGTAGTAACCTTTTTGGTTTTAGTTTTGGTTAAGGTTTGAAGACATGGGAAATGTATAGTTCTTTTTTTAGGTGCTCCTCAAGAAGTTGTTTATAGTACTCTTAATGCGAACAAGTCTCCCTAAATACTCGTCTTTTGGAAAAAAATATGAGTTTGATTAAGGAATATAGTAAAAGTTGAGAGTCAAATTGATAAGTGATTATGTTTCCTTATGAATAAATTCCTCAATAAAAAGTAACTTAAAACAAAAATGTTGTCTATTAACTTTTCCTACTGGGGAACCCAACACCGTTTAACCCATCACAAGTTTGTGATTTTCTCATTGTTAACATTCTCCTAAACATGTTTTCTATCACTCTCCATCAGAACATGACCCTATGTTTTCTCCTCCATGTCCATGTTTTCCTACATGGAGTCCTAGTATGGGTTAACTCGGGTGACCCCTGTGCTTATCTTTCTTTATTTTAAAGTGATTGTTTTACCGACTCTTGTTCCGATGTGGGACTTTCAAGGATGTTTCCAAGCGCAATTTTAAAATTGCGAGGACGCAATTCCCAAAAGGGGGGAAGGATGTAACACCCCAGGTAAATAAAGAATAGACATTTTCATATTTATCCATATTTGTGAATAAAATATTAATATAACTTTAAAGGGGACGCTATGCTCGATGGAGTACCCAACACGCAACAACGAGTTTCTTGGGAATCTTACGTTGCACTCTAATAATAAAATAATATTATTTTAAATGGTAGTTAACATGTAGCCGTTATAATGGCGGGAATGGATATAAATAACTAAAATATGATTAAATTTGTTTTTTAATGTTTTTACATTTATCCAATAAAAGCTAAAGGCTTAAAATACGGAAAGAATTAAATTTTAGGTGTATATGCCCTAGTTTTCACTAAAGGTTCACATTTCGCCTTTTAATGGAGAACTGTCATTAAATATAGTTTTGATCACTCTTATACATTCTTTTGGACCAAATAAAACTCTTATTAAGAATCGGGACATCAAATTTTACTTTGTGTAATTTTTTGGTATTTTTCCGATAAAGTTCATTTTTTAATGAATAGTGTAGAATGTTGTGTTTTAATTCAAAACCTCTTTTTAATATAATTTATTTATATGATTAGATAATATTTTGAATTGGTTTTAAAGTGAAATTAGAAAATATTTTTACTATTAAATCCAATAGTGGTCATTGGAATTAATTTCACTTTGAAATCAGACTTAAACTAGTGTCAATCTTTTGATACTTATTGTTTTATAAAAACACGCTATTTGCTCTGACAGCGGGAATTAATTATTAAATTAATTAATGTGAATAAAATGTTTTGAATTTTTTAAAATAGACTTCATTTTTGAATTCGGAATATCAAATATAGCTTAGGGTGAATTTTTGGTAATTTTCTGAAAAACTTCAATTTTTGATGAATAGTGAAACCACTAAGTGGTACTTATAAAAACTGATTTTTCATTTAAATGAAATTTTGACATAATTGTGTTTTGATTTTAAAAAATCCGACATACATGGTTGTCATTAAGAAGTAAAATGTGGTTCAATGAGATTAAAATAATTTTTTGGTGAATAGTAACTTATTAAGTTTTTAATCACGATTAGTGATAATTAGTGTAGTTTAAGGTAAAAATGATATTATAAAAATGTGAAAACACCATGAAACTTATCCTACACCTATTGGGTGAGTCATGGCCGACCAAGACAAGCCATGGGACAACTTGGTGACCCCATGGAGCCACTTTAGTTGGAAAATGACATTAATATATTTTTATTTAATGTTAAAGTGAAAATGACACGAACATAAATTGTTTGACTAAAATAATTTTTAAGTGGGGTTATACAAGTCCATATTTTGATTATAAATAGTCATTGGAAAGCTAAAAATATTTCCTACATCATAGTAATTTTTTTTATAATTTTTAGATATTAAATAAATTAAAATATTTATGACATCATAATGATGCAGTGATGACATCATTATTTAACGATTAAAATAAAATGGAAAGATAATGTAAAATCTATGAACTACACATGTCCAAAACTTATTGTATGGGTGGATTTCGAACCTTTATAACCTTATCCACGAATTATATCAATGTGGGACCTTTTAAAACCGAAACACATTTTCAAATAAAGTAATATTTCTTTACTTTCCAAAAGTGCCCCTCCTCTCCTCTTATAAAAGGCCCCCACCTCTACCTCATTTCACACACTCCTCAAGCCTTTGGCTCAGCCAAACCCTACCCATTTACTCTCTCCACACCCCTCTCCTCATCCTATAGTATTACCTTTGGCCAGAATCCTTTCAAAGGAAGCCTTTAGGCTCAAATCAAAAGGAGTTACACATTTAAAGGTAATTCATTCTCTCATGTTCATTTGTGTTATTTTTCTTCTCCAACCCCCTAAACTCTTTTTATTTATTTATTTTGTAACAACACCAGTATCTTCAATATACTAGGATGTTGTTATAATATTTATTCGAGCTACACTCCCACACAACTACATCAAATGGTTAAAGAACATACGGTTTTTGTGGATGGCGAAATTCTGCCTCCCGAAACGATGATTGTTCAATACTCATTTAACACCTTCAAAGGTGGCCATTATGGTGTCACTATTTTTATATATGATATATAATATGTTTATGTTTTCCTTAAGCTTCTGTTTTTTTCATTTTGGTCATACCTTTATGGTTTCCATTATGGGTAAACGCGATATCTTCATTTAAGGAAGTGCGGACTACCGCCCCCTCAAAGTGATTTGATTCGTTAAATACCATATGTGGGACGTATAAAGGATGGAACTATGATATTATATATGATATTATACTGGAATTATAATATAACTTTATATAATTATTATTCAATTCTATAAAATAAGAAATAGAAATGAAAGTAGCGTTCATGCATACGTACGGCTTACCGTCTCTATGAACGGTGCATTTCATTTCTTACCTCTAAATGATTATGTAATGTTATAAATGCATGAATGTACTGGATATATATGAAATATATTATATCTAAATCATGAATACAATTCTGTATATAATAAACATTTGACCACACGAACAACATGTAATTGTAAGAAGTCCACTTTCGACTTAAGAACCAAATATCGGCAAAACAAATATTATTAACTTAAATGATTACATAATGTTTATGACATGGTAATAAGTGATATAAAAGGAATAATGAACTTGAAAAATGTTCTTAAGGAAGTAGAAATTAACTCAAGTTTATTATTCAGGAGATTAAAGAACGATCGAGTCAAGTCGGACCCGAGGTAAGGGATCCTACTCCTCTCCTTCTTTTTAAGTACACACTTTTATGTCATTCCTTTTAAAGCTCATCTTTCTTGTTATTGGGATGATATTTTATATTAAAATTACATTAATTTTTATGTTCATGTGATGAGAGACCCTATTCTCTCTCATCAACCCATTTTGGAAGTTTTATGTGGCGCCGTTAGGCTGCCGAGTTTTCGTAAGGTATTTTTCATCTCACTTTTATTCCCGTGAGATTTATGCTACATTTGCCACAAATTCAATTGAGTGGTGTATGTACTATCCATTATTATACTCTTTGTGTAATATAATTTCGTTTATGAGTATTTAAATCAATGATCTATTGTCCTTCTTTCATGGGGTGTATGTTTTGAAAGATACCCAAGTCGGTAAGGGAACCTTTCACCCTCCTCTTTTTTTTAAAAGACTTCTTTTGTTGGGTCTTTTAATTTACAT
Source organism: Viscum album (assembly GCA_963277665.1). Taxonomy (NCBI): domain Eukaryota; kingdom Viridiplantae; phylum Streptophyta; class Magnoliopsida; order Santalales; family Viscaceae; genus Viscum; species Viscum album. Next base: position 441,811,488 of record OY728139.1, on the reverse strand, counting down.
ATTGTTATGTTGGGATATGTTCTCATATGTCCTTATTGATGTAAATTTTATGTCCAAGTGATGAGATATGATTTTTATCTCTCATCAACTCATTTTGATGTGATGCCGTTAGGCTGTCAAGGGAACTTTTTAACCCAATTTCGATTTCTTTGGGTTCAACATGTAGTCATTGAATATGTCATCTATTGAATATGTGTGAATGAAATTTTATTGTTTTACACTTAATATCCACTTATATTGGGTGTATTTATATTTTTCACACATATTTTTGAGATTGATTTGTCCTTAATTTAAGGATACCTTCTTTATAAGGGATTTCATCACATTTGACATTTCTATTGAGGGTTCATTGTTGTTATGCACCAATTCACTCTTATATGGTGTATATATTGTCCTTTGGAGTATTATATCATGAATACATTTATTCTCATGATATTATAAAGTTCTTACTAAATGTTATTCCTCAATTATTGTATTCAAGTGTCTCTAATTTTGGTAAAACCCCTTTAACCAAAATATCGTTTTAAATATTTTAATTATTTGTTCTTGTTAATATCATTGTTTTCAAAATGGTTTTAAGGATTTATTTATATGGATATTAATGGTTTAAAATTTTAAGCTTCAAGGTGGTATGGGACACTTTGATTCAAAAATCTCTTTATTAAATGTTTTAAATGGTTTTGGAAATGGTTTCTTTTTGTATGGATTCATTATTTCAAAATACTAAAATATTATATTGTGATTGAAATATGGAAATGTTTTGTTTACTTTATGCATCTTTTATGCGATACGTTTATGTTATGGTTCTTGGGAATTGTTATGAAAATGGGTGGTTCCAAGATAAACTAAGGGCGGGTGAGCCCGATATAGCTCTCCAATGCATTGGGTAACGCGAAGGAGTGAAACGTTAAGGTTTCTCCGAAGAGATTTTAGGGAATATACTGTGATGGGTATTCCAAACGTAACCAAGAGGGTTACTCCATACGTAAGAATGTTATGAATGCCTCAAGTTACCTTTATGTATTATGATTTCTATGATTTATTCATGATTTGATGAGGTAGGTTAAAGTGCCTATGTTTTATGGGTAAATTATGATTTCATTCTTATGTATATATGAACTCATGTTTCCTTTCCATATTTTTATATCCCTTACTGAGCTTTTTATGCTCATCCCAAGTTTTTGAAATGTTTTTCAGGTCAAGGGAAAGGTACATGATAAGATGATAGAGTCAAGGATGTGTTAAGAAAGAATCCATGTTTTATTTTCAATATGTTTCCATTGATGGGAAGAATGAATACTATCTTTTATGTAACCAATTTGTTTAAATGTGTAATGTAATGCAAGTTTCATGATCTAATTTTCTAAAACTCTAAACCTGAAAAGATCCTCAATGTGTAATCTTGTAATAACTCAAGATTAAGTAAGGTTTAAGGCTGGGGACTTATAAGATCCATTGTTATAAATAAAAAAGTCAGCACCCTAATTCACCACTCCCCTATCAGGGTATTCTAGGGTCTCACGTCATTTTTATCATTGATATAAATTCATAGTATAGTTCAAGTTGGTGGTTAAACCGACCCAGCAATGATCATACCCTAATTTAATGAATGATTATGAGGTGTTTTTTCTAAAATATGAATATAAAAAATGACTAATGATATTATTTAATGTTTATTAATATTATATATCAAAATTTTATATAATTATATGAATATTGATGGATATGAAAATATTACACAATTTGATTTGAAGATAATCTTCATAGTACACTTTTTGAACGATTAAATTAACGATGATCATTTGTTAATCATATCATTAATTGGTTCTTTAATTTTACATATTATAAAATAAATGATATCATAAAAGTAATCATTATCCTTTATAAATATCCTTATATAAAACCATGTAAAATGGTGAAGTAAAATGAAACATGTTACTTCATGGAGTCCGTAGTCTGCACAACTCACGAGCAACATTTTTTTTGTAATGCATGAGGACTATGAATAAGTAATGATGATACCCTTAAAATAGTAACATTAATGTGTATAAATGATAATAATACCTTTATATTAGTTTTTCTATAATAATTTTAAAATATTATAATTTAAAATAAAACTATGTAGTTGATAATACTCGCATAGGGGTCTTTAATTTTCCCTAGAAATCTTAGTGATTTGGTAGTGATTAGGATAATTATGAGTGATTATAGGCTTCGTTTATGAGGATAGGGTTAATAGGTGAGTAAAATGTTAGTTTTTCAAGGATAAATTCTAATTATAGGCGTGTCTTCAAGCACTGAAGATGTTACCCTTTTATAAGTAAAGGGAATGGTGGTTTTTTGAGTAACCCTTACATTTTCAATAATTCAGGTTTACTATTCAATTGTCAAAGGAAAAAAATGTACAAAATTTTATGGGAAGAATTTGTTGGTTGATAAAAATCTCAACCATTCAATTTAACTCAATTTTTTTCAAATATTTTACAACATTTACACTAGGTTAAACTCAATTTACCACTTTCAATTTTACTGTACAAATTTAATTTTAAGCATAGTAATTAATTTTAATGAAAATATTAAGATTAAAATTTTTAACTAATTTGATACATGTAATTTAAAATTTAAATATCATTTTATAAAGTAAAATGATAATTTTGTGAAAATTTAATTTTAAAATAAATACACTTAATCGTGTAAAAAATCATTTTTTGAGAAATAACATTTTAAGCTATAAATTTTTACATAAGATAAAACTGCCTCAGATACAAATTTTAAGGAAATAAATTAATTTATTATAAAAAATATAAGGAATGAGGATTTAATGTAATGAAAAAACTTAATCACCCTTTTAATTACTTGATTTAAAGAAAATATCGAAAGTTGTTTTTTATTGAAGAATCATTTTAATTAGTTTTAAAAATGTTAGGCATATTATTTATAAATTCAAATAATATATAAAAATTCATATTATTATTCCTTAGATTCTTATTTTATTAAATAAATTTTTTTATAAACTATTTGATCATTCTTATGTATCGGTATAGTCATAAAAATTATGAGTTTCTTGAAAACCATATTTTTTGACTAAAAATGTTTTTTTTGAAGAAGTTAAAAATGCATACTAAGATAATTTTAATATTATCAATTAAAAAAATAATTTAGTTTGATCAATTTAGAATTATTAAATTAATATATTAAATTAATTCAAGAATAGTGGATCTTTGAAGGGTGAATTTCTTGATAGTTCAGGATATAGTGTTTACCTAAAATAGTAAGGTCTTAGGTGTTACATTCTCCCCCATTAAATAATTTTTTCCTTGTATTTGAGATATATATAAACTATTGAAAACAATGTTTATAATCCTTACTTATACCTTATTTAGGATCCCATGTTTCCTCTTTCTTATTTCTATAAATAATTTCAACAAATTAAATGCCTAATTATACAATATGTATTCTCTAGTGTAAATAATATTGACAATATAATAATTTTAAGATAATTATAGTTCTAAATATATTCCCTAATATGTGAGAACATGAATTAGATCTGACATGTATTTCATTAGTAACAAAACATGAAAGATATCTTGTACTTTAGAAAGGTTGGACAACATGAGCAATTTATAAGCTATAACCCCAATTATTTCTAATATTTCAGAAGGACCAATACACATAGAGCATAAATTACCCTTATTAAAAAGTCTTACAACTCCCTTCCATGGGGAAACATTATAGAATACATGATTCCCAATTTGAAATTCCAAGTATTTCTATTAATTATTATCATAGTACTTTTGTCATCTCTGTTTATCTTTAATGTGATCCTGCATCCTCTACACCTTAATAGTTTCCTCCTCTATAAGAACTTGGAAGTATAAATATTTTTCTCAAACTTTTTCCCAATAGGTTGGATTACGGAACCTCTTCCTATAAAATTTTTCATATTGTTCCATATGGATTCTAGAATGAATATATTAATGTATCAAATTCCACCAAAGGTAGATACCGATCCCACATACCTTGGAAGTCAAGAGGAAAATATATCAACATGTTTTCTAAAGTCAATATATTGCTTTTATATTTACCATCCTTTAGGGGATGATAGAATGAGATTAAATGTATCTTAATGTTGAGATACCTTTTAAGACTCTTCTAAAAATTCAATGTGAACTAAGGTTTAAGATTAGATATAATCGATAGAGGTACCCCATGAAGCCTAATAATTTTATTGATATAGATACAGTAATGAATATAAAGGGGTAAATCTTCTCTTATCACTAATAAATTAGAATACTTAGTAAGTTGATATTTAATTTACCATATATCATCATTATTCTTTAGATTTTTCTGGATTATAGTGATAAATTCCATTATAATATTGTCTCAATTCTATTTATTTATAGGAATAAGTTTCATGAATCCCTTATGATGTTGTCTTTTATCATTTACCAGCTAATATACTAACCATCTAGAAAGATAATACAAAATTTCCTACTTCATACCATCCCAATAGAAATATCCTCTTAAATACCTATATATCTTTGTGCATCCATGTTTTATAGAGAAATTCAAGATAAATTATTCATCTTGAAGTTCCCTTTTCAACTATGGTAAGGATGGAACACATAAAATCTTCCAAAACATAAACAATCTATATCTAGAAATAAATTATTTCAATTTTATCACTATTCACTTATTTAATATTTCATTTTATATTCTTATAGTCCTACTAAGACTTATATATCCTTTCTTGTAATGTTAGTTTAATAATTTATTGGAAAAGTAAGATGGATCCCCTTGACTATAAATCACCACATTCATTTTTACAAGATCTCTCTATATGGGAACCTTTTTAATCCTTATCATTGGTATAACTCCATATACTCTTATACTCAATGCATCAACCAACTTATTTTCCCTTCTAGGGTGGTAGTGTATCAATTAGTCATATTCCTTGAGTAGTTCAAATTTAATTCATTTACTCATGGTGAGCTCATTTTTAGATAAGATAGAATTCAAACTCTTTTGGTCCATATATATGTCACATTTTTCACTATAAAGTCAGTTCGTCAATATTTTTTAAGAAATTATTATGAACTATGACTCAAGTTGATGATTTAGATAGTTTTGTTCATGTATTTTCAATTTCTATGCTTCTTATGTAATCAATCAATCATTCTATTTAAGGACAGAACCATTTCCTTTCTTCAATGCGTCTCTATAAATTACAAATCCATATTTACCGGATGATGAAGTGAATACTAGTTCCTTAATAAGTATACTATTAAAATATTCATAAAATTCTTTATATTCCCTTAACCATATCATTTTATCCCATTTAAGTGTTAACTCTGTGATGGGTTGTCCAATAGGGAAATTTTTGAACAAAATTCTGATAGTAACCTGATAAACAAGAAAAATTTGGAATTTGATTATATTATTCTGTTTTGGACATTCATTGACTACATTTTTTTTAAAATTAAACAAATATATGATACATAAATAAAATATGAACAATAAAAGAAACTTCATTTATCGAAAATTAACACTTAGTACTTCCTATATAATTCCTTATTTGGGGGTATTTGGAATTATTTATTGATAAAAATCATGCTCTTCATAGATCTAAGATTATATCAAGGTTTCATTAGTGAATACCACCAATAAGTTATCAGGATATTCTTTAATACTCTATCCATCATTTCCATAAAGATAAAAGGTGCATTATTCAATCCATAAGGTATAACTATAAACTTATAATGTTCATACTTTATTAAAAATATCATATTTTGTATATCATCTTTCTTTACCCTTAATTGATGATAACTAGAGTGAAAATCAGTATTTGAAAAATATTTTGATCTTTTAAGTTGATCAAATAAGTAATAAATTCATGGTAAGGATATTTATTCTTTATAGTAATGTCATTGATCTCCCAATATCAATGCATAATCTCACATGCCGATCCTTCTTTTTTATGAATAAAACATGGGATCACCATAGGAAAACACTAGAGAATATAATTTTCTTATCACTTAGGACATGAAAAAATTTATGTAAATCCAATATCTTTATTGCTTCCATTATATATTAAGTTTAAGTTACATGCCTTGTATCAGGAATGAATTCAATAGAGGAATCAACTTCACATTCTAGTGGATGACCATGTAGTTCTTTTAGAAAAAATGTTAAGGAAATTTTGTACCATTGGTACATCATATATTATTAAGATATATTCCATATCCATAGATCAAATTTTTTCTTCCTCTCTATCCATGATTTCATTAAGTGGAATTATTAGGAGAGAATCTAGATATGTTTTAGATGATGAAGTTTCCCCTTTAAAGATAAGAGATCCCACTTAACCTTTGTGAATCACAATATTATTCTCTTGGAATTTTTTTTCTATATACATTGAAATAGAATATATTCCAATTATTATATCAAAGTAATCCATAGTTATTATAAATAAATTTATAAATAGGGTTTTATCATGCATCATAATTTGAAGTTATTGATATATAATTGTTTTTACAAAACATACACTTAATGTATTAATTTATAACTCACTTACATGGGTGCTAGGGAAGTATATAATGTTTTCTAAAAATAGGGATGATATAAATGGGCATTAAGATCCAACATAAAATAATAAATTAGCAAACTTTGAGTAAAAAATCATAGTACCTACCACTACATCATTAAGAACGTTGACTTTATCTATGGTAATCGCAAAAGATTGTCCTTGGTCCCTTGGAATTTTATGAGGTAAATTTACAATAATTTTGGGGAATTAGTTTTTATAATTTTTCTTATCCCTAAGATTAAAGAATTTAACATCAAAAAATTCTTCCTTTAACTTGTATTGAAGAGATTTATGGCCTTATTCTCCATGCTTATAAAAAACTCTCGTTCCCTTCCTGAAAACCACAAGGTGTTTCTTCCTGTAGTTGTCAAATATGGGAATTCCCAACCTTATCTTCTTACCATTAGATATATTATTCTTCCCATGATGCTAAGTCAACCTCTTCCTCTCCTTATCTTCCATTTATATATACATACAGGAGAGATAATATTCTATATTAATGGAAATTGAGGCTACATCTTCAAATGATGAAAAGTATTGAGTGACCAATTCCCTATGAAAGACCAGTTTTAACACTCAGATAAATTATCAATACTTCTTTCTGATCTATATATATAGTTCATATTTTTCCTAGATAACTTTTTAAATTTACTGTCATATTCAATATAATGTACTCCTCATTTTTTATAAGAACGGGGAACTAGATTTCCATTTATACTCTTTTCTCATGAGGAAAGTATTTTTCATGTAATACATCCTTAAAAGTTCCCCATTACATTCAATTGATCTCATATTCGTCTTTAGTGTTGTTAATTACTAACCACCATTGATCTGTATCTCTATTAAGATGATAGAAAACTATGTTGTTTTTTCCTTTTCGCTAGTTCCCAAAGAAATATAGATAACCTCTAGGGAATTGATCCATTTTTATCTACCAATGGATTAATATTTCCACTAAATTATGTAGGTTTTTATCATATTAATTGATCTAGTATAGTTACACCATGTTGTGGATCAGTAGGTCTCTCTCTATGTGGAAGAGATTATTTTTCATAACCTGGGTCAATTATAGTAATATGGTTATAATTTAATTATACTCAAGTCCACATTCATAGATTTATTTAGGGGGAATATCCATAAATTGACTATGGGTGTTGATATGCTTTACATTCCTCCCGTTAGACACTACCTTTCTAAAACATAATACACATAATTATCTCATAACATTAAATTGAAAAATACAATTCCTATAATGTTTTCTAGAGTGTTACATATAATTCTTGAGGGTTTTTTCATAGAACTAATGCAATCTAACATGGTTCCCCTAAATCTAATCCCTAAGTTTACTACTAAAATTCCATTGAAACTAACTATAATACCTCATACTCTACAAACAAAGATATTAATTATATTAAATTATTTTCACAAAGTTCAATATTTCTCAAATTATCAAACATTTTAGTATTCTTAGATGATTGAATATATATATATATATGCATTAAATTTCAAAAAATAAGATACACTATAATAATATTGGTATAACATGATTATCCCTTCCATCATATCCCTAAAAATTACTTACAATCCTACTATATGTTTCATGGAGAATGGAAGAAAATATGGGTGAGCTCAAATGCTTAGTAAGGGGAAATATACAACAAAATCTTAAATTATATAAATATGTAATAACTTTTATGGAAATAATTAATGAATAATATAAATCCATAATGAACTAAAACTGAGGATTTATTATATCCATTAAAATAAATAAAAACATGGATAAAAATAATCGTTTATATTATAATGATAGAATACAAAATTCCAGACAAAAAAAATTGTTATCAAGTCCCTATGATAAGAAACATATATTATTATTAGAAGAGGAAACACCAAAATCCAAATTTTTTATGATAATTTTCGATGCTTCTAGGTGATAAATAATCTAGTCCCACCCATCACCTGATTTAGTGATGCATTGACCATAAGAGTCATCAAGACCGTCAATACCATTTCTTGAGTAACCCTCAGCTGAATAAAACTTGATTGTCCATTTATTGAGAAATAAAGGAATAAAATACTTCTCAATTAAATAAAATAATGTAGATATCAGGGAGAACATCCCTTAATATCGACTTAAAATTCATAGGTATTATCAAAGTAATAGGTGATACCCATATAAAATAAGTATAGGGGATATGGTATGTTAAATCTGTTGGGTTATCATGAAATTTTGTAATTGGGTTCAATATTTTTCATTAGTTGTATGTCAAATAAATGGCTGGAAAATTCCTTCATCATGGTTGATTTAGAGCATGTGAATATTCCAAAGCATATCCCCTATGAGTGCTTCAATATATGTGTAGTCTTAGGAACACTCATCAAGAATCAAGGTGATAATTGAGTCAATTCTCAACCAACCCTTTTTTAGATGATTAAATCGAGGTGAATCTGTTCCACATCGATATCATCTTTCTTTTATCCATTTAGAGATGTATTTTCTAGTACATTACACACACTTTAACTTTTCCAAAACATAGGATTGGTTTTCAGTAATGGAAATGGTAACTCTTTTATCAAAATAATAATATAGGGGGATAACAATAAAAAATTTTAATTCTCTTAAAATTCATGAGAATCATGGAAAAATTCTTCCCTGGAAATATATTGGAAACATAAAATAAATGCATGGTGATTATAAAATGAGTCACTTTGAATGGAAATTGAGACATAAAAAGTCCAATTATGGATTGGGTATAAATTAAATCATAACACATTGAAAGAGAGGGATTAAACGTGATCTTAAAATACCAATAATAATTTTTTTTCTTGATATAACATTGAAAATATTTATTATATTATCCACATAAAGGAAATTATGTGTATAATACGAAACATATCTCAATAAGAGGAATTTGAGACATAAACCCTTACCTCTTATCTTAAATTCAAAGATCATACTTCATACTCTTGTATCCTAGACATAGATAACATAATAAATTAATTAAAGACCTTAATCATATTTATTTTCTTTCACATTCATCATAAACAGTCATTTTCTATATGAATTCCTCTAATTTTCCACACCGATGTTTATAGTTTTGATCATTTGTACTAGTTTCATATTAAAATATTCATATTAATTATCATTACAAATTTAATTATTAATAGTTCATTATTTTTTCTATTATAGATTATTTAAAATAATTTTTACATTTCAAATTCCTTTGATGAGTGTTTGATACCTTATCCTTGAATATGAATTCAACAATAAGAATGTTTTGGTGTTTTTTGATGAACGTAGGGTGTTTCATTATTTATTTTATTTGATATTGATATTAAAATTAACGAAAAAAATAAATATTATAAAATTTATATCATATATACCAATAAATAAGTTTTCATATTTTTCCACGATATATATTCATAGTATTGTTCAAGTGGTTGGTTAAATCGACCCAACTAAAACATACCCTGATTTAATAAATGATTATGAAGTATTTTTATTGTGATATTATCATGAAAGTTTTATAATGGTATTATTTAGTTTATATTATCATGATATATCATAATTTTAAATAATTATGTGGATAATTATTGAATAAGAAAATAAAACACAATTTTAATAAAAGATTAACCTATTAGTGTGCTTGTTTTAAACGATTAAATTAATGACGATAATTTATTGATCATATCATTAATATGTTATATTATTTAATATAAAATAACCTTAATGATATAATAAATATCAGATTTATTCTTTAATACCATCCTCATATCCATCCTTATAAAGAAAATAAAACACATTACGTCATGGCTGCGGTAGTCCGTACAATGCATGAACAATAATTTTGTTTTTCTTAATTGATTGGGTATATGAATAAATAATTATATTAAAAAAATATACTAAAATTAATGTATATAAATTACAATAAGATCATTATATTAGTGTGGGTTGAATAAATTTTAAAAAATATAGTTAATAAAAAATCCGAGTAGTTAATATTACTCACATTAGGGACTTGAATTTTCTTTATAAGTCTCATCAAAATTGAATTTCCTAGAATAAATATGAGTTAGAAGGGGATTTTTGTTTGTAAAATGGATATATTAAGATTAAAATGGAATATTTTCAAGGAGAAATTCAAATTATAAGTGAGTCTTGAAATCATGAATATGTTATCATTTTATAAGTGAAGGGAAGAGTAATTTTGGGAGTAACCCTTACATTTTAAATAATTTAAGGTTAATATTCAAGTATCAAAGGAAAAAAAATAGAAAGTGGTTTATGAGAAACTTTTCTTGGCATTGAAAAATATTAATCATTCAATTAATGGCATGTTTTGTGAATTTTTTAGCAATTTTATACTTTAACTCAATTTATCCATTTTACTTTTATTGTGACAATTAATTTTTAACCATAGAAATTAAGATTAATTAAAATGATTCAGAATTAAAATTATGACTAATTTTTTAATTATAATTTCAAATTTAAATATAATTTTATCTTGTAAAATTTATAAATGTGTAAAGAATTAATTTTAAAATAAATATAGATAATCACATAAAAACAATTTTTAGAGAAATAAATTTTTAAGCTTGAAATTTATATATAAGATAAAATTATATTAGATACTAATTTTAATGATTTTTTTATTTATTATAAAATAAATATATTTTATTATGATTATAAGGAAAACCCAAAACCAAAACTCCCTTGAAAATACACTATTTAAAGAAAATACCAAAAGTAGTTTTTTTATTAAAGTAGTATATTAATTAGGTCTAAATGTGTTGGGCATATGATATATAAATTTAAATAATATTTTAAAATACATATTTTTATTCTTTAAACTCATATTTTATTACTTATAAGGTTTTATAAACTTCTAGTTGAATCATATATAATAGTAAAGACATACAAACTAGAAGTTTTGTGAAAACCATATTGTTTGACTAAAAATCAACCTTTTTAAAAGAATCTCAAAAATTCATAATAATATAATTTAAATATTATAAACTCAAAAAAATAATTTTTTTAGTCAATTTAAAATTATAAAATTAATCTATTAAATAAATTCACAAATAAAGGCTTTTTAAAGGGTGCATTACGTGATAGTTCATGATATTTTGTTTACCTGACACAGTAGATTCGATAGTGTTATAGTGTATATGTGGTGATTATTATCATATGGATAATAGTTTTCATAAATATATGTGTTGTGTTATTATTATTATTTTTATTATTATGATAAAAATTCATAACCTATGTGGTTTTCCTTATTTATTGTATCAAATTGGTTGGGGGTTTGATCCTTGCGACTAAGATATTTCCCTACTTGTGTGGGCACTAAAAATCCATGTATGAATTGTTAGAATTTTATGTTCCCTGGTTGAAGATAAAATTGTGGTTATAGATGAATAATTATGAGAAATTTGGATGAGTAATTATGAAAGGATAATAAGGTTAGTATATGTTTATGGTTTCTAGAGAAAAAAAATATTGCATAGTGCATACAAGGGTGCATATGGGATGTAAGTGAGGATGATCACCTAGATGGGCATAAAATATTTGGAGGCTTTTTTAATTCATGATTTTTTATTCCATCCCATACCATTAATAGGTGATAAAATCAGAGTCTATAATACATGTGAAGAATTTTAAAAATGTCTTGGTAGCTGTTATGGTGAATTTTTAATGCGTGATAAAAAATGCATACAAGTATGTATTCCAATAAAATCAAAACTAAAAAACGCAAATATAATAGAAATGTATTAAAATACCAGACCAATGTATTTGGTATAATAAATAAATAAAAATAATTAGTTGGAAGTGGGCTAGCCCTTGGGGGTGGGTGGGTAGGTCATATAAATTCATGTGGGCCATAATTGAAGTTTAATATGTATATACCCCAAAATAATAGTTTAAATTGTTATTTATTTATTTTTATAAAAAATTAGCAGAGGTTTCAACTGAGGGGATATCCTCATCTCATCTACCTTGGACATATTAGGTTAAGATCAAGGGAGGTCTTCATATTCCCACCTTCCACTTCCTATACTTCTTTTTTATGTATCATTTTACATGGGAAATTAAGAATAGAGAAAGGTAAAATTCAACTTCTTCTTTATATTTCCCTTATTACCCTTATCCTTTTTATTATTTTTTATTTAATTTTCCTTAATGTAGTTTTTTGAAAAAATTTTGGGATTTCAATTTTGGATTCACAATAGAACAGAGAAACCCACAATTTTAGATAGGTCCTTTACTAGTAAGGATAGAAGAGAATAAGAAAGACCCTACACATCTTGACTATAGTCATGTAATCATGGGTTCATTGACCAATAATTATATTAACCTGGTTATTGTTAGAACCTATTTATTAATTTATATAAATTATGTTAATGATTTTTGTCTTTTTTTATACCGGTGGTTGATTAAATAGTTTTGAAATTCTTTTTTGGTTATGTATCGAAAAATTATAGTATATTGTTGTACTTAAAGTATTATATATGTAATGTAACCCTATATGCTTGGGTTTCAATTTTTTAAATTAAATGGAATCTTAATTAAAATAATTTAACATATTTGGAAAGGGTTTGTATAAACTTTTTTATACCATATAAAATCATTAAATTTATTTATGGAATAATATATAAAAATTATTCATATTGGATTTTAAGAATCCCTTGTATTGTTTTTATAAAGGGGGTTTTGAATCAATCATCTCATGTGTGGATTTTTATTTAATTATTATAAGAGTTTTAAATACATTATTGAATTCATATTGAATATATTTAAAGTTAATTAAGATTTTATTTTATGATGTAAATACTTGATTGGATTCAAATAAAAGAATTTTTTTTAAAAATTATTATGTGAGTCACCCATTAATATTGTTAAACCTAGAAATAATGCTTATAATTTTTTATGAAATTTATTGGTAATTAATGATTTTATTTGTGTTGTTTTTGTTAATGGAGTTTTTGGAAAGGTAACATGAGTGGTTTTAAAAAATGGAATGTTATTATTATATTGAAAAAATCATTGAAACTATAAACATATAGTAGTAAAGTCTATTGATATTGATTTATTAGTGGACATTTTCTCTAATAAGTACCATTCATTGGGATATCTTTTTGACTAATTGTAATACCATATTTATGGGTTTTCTTGAATAACTAAGATAATCCAAAAATTCTTTTTATAACAAGTCGAGTCATGGGTGAAAATTATTGTTAATAAAATAGTCCTATTTTTAGAAATGTACCAATATACCCCTTATAGGATAAAGTTTTATTCATTATATAATTTTGGCATATTTTTATTCTGGGTGTGTGTGTAATTTATGGGACATATAATATTTTATAGTTTGGATCCCATGTGAATATATGATGTAAATGTAAATTTTTTTTGTTTCTTAAAAATTATTTTATATTTTATCTATGGAAAACTATGCTTTTATTAAAGTATATATTTTTTTATTTTAAATTATCATTATGGTTTAAGTAGAGAACCATGGTTTTCCTTAAGAATGAATATTAAAATTATTGAGTTTTTGGCACCAAAACCATAAAAAATTAAAATAGTAAATTCATCATATTAAATGGATTTGGTAATTTTTTATGAGGATTCTGTTGATCTCATAGAATTATGTTTATCCTACGGGAGAAGTTCATTAAAGTTACAAGTTTATTGAATTTTAAGGAATTATTTAATATTTTAATAACAATTAATTAATACCATGTGTTTGAACATGTTGAATTATCATTATCTACTTAATTGATCCCCTGATGGAAAATATTTTATCATAGTTTTGTTTAGGATAGGGTGTTATAACTAGTGGCTATAAAATTTATGTTTGGGTTTTAGGTCATAGACTGAACCTTACTATGGTCTGTAAGAAACTAACATGGTTAAACAAATCCTAGAACTATAAATATAATTATAAAACTAAAATTCTTGGATTAATCACCATTAATTTCATAATATATATATATATATATAAGGTTTTGGATACATTAACATGGAGATGATGATGTACCACATAGAGTAAGTGAGATATTGTGTTAACGATGGACATCCCTCAATGCCATCCTTTATTTTTATTTATTGGTCTATTCTTTATGAGATTCTTTGATTTGTTTTGTTCTTTAATATTTTTTTCTGTAAAATCCATGTGAACAAAATTTTTTTGCCTATTATTTTTTTAGATTGCATTTTTTATGATATTAAATAAAGATCTTGATTCTTGGATAAGTATTTGTGGCTAGTCAATAATTGGCTACTAACCCTTTTCCTTATCAAGTAACATGCTACATGGTGTGGTATGGAGCCTTTTACTTAGTATGATAGTGTTTTATGGGGGGAATCTAATCCATTTAGCTTCCACATCCCCCTCTCATGATCTTGCTCACTCTCCAATCCCATGAAGTAACAGGTTGATGAAGCCCCATTGTCCCACATGATGACCAGTGGAGGGTGTGGATGGTGAAATAACTTGTGATGGATTTTGGTGACTCAAATAATGCTACAATGGAATAATTTTAGTAATGTAGGATGTTTAATAATCGAGCATGAATTGGGTGTATAGGGATACTATCATATATAGTGGATCAGCTGGGCAATGGTTGTGGCTGTGGGTACGACTTGGATAGATATCGATGACAGTGGAAAGAGAGTATGATTAGATGACTTGAGGTGAATTAGTGGTTATGGTTTAGGGGAAATGAGGAGATTAGGGGTTCACCCTAGTTTTTAGGATAACTAAGTATCATCATCCACTCTTCCCACTATGTGGTAGGTATAGAGGAGAAAAATATGGGTCCGAGCCCCACCAATATTCCACCCTCTACTCAACCTTGTTTATGACCCACCTGACTGGGAGGTTCATGAATATTGGTGTGTGAGAAAACCAATAGTCTTGCATCTCCCTTCAAGTATCCCAACCCTTCATCTAGATATGATACAAATTTAGGTCATGTATTTGTTTACTTGACCTGATTACAGGGAGGTAGACATGGCATGTGTGGAACAAAGTTCTCTTTTTATACCCATTTTTAGTTGTCCATGTTCCTAGTACGCACAATCTCCCACTTCACATTTTCACATATCATGACCTGGGTGACACCATGTGTCCCAGAATGTTTACCCTCTATAATTTTCCTCCTTACACATGTGTTATAATAAATAAAAATTTATAGTCTATATTGATAATTTTTTCACATAGAACACAATGGTTCAATACTCTTATCTATTATAGGCTTTTTATGAGATTTATTTTGTGAATTTTAATTTTTTTTTATTATTAGAGGAAATAATGTGGTTTGGTCAAGACAATATAAGAATATATGGGGTTAGATACTCTCATAACACCATTAAATGGATAGGGATTGGGTCCCCCTCATAGATTATGGAGTTTAGTAATCACCCATTAACCTAGGGCATGTGTCATCCAGACATGATATTAGGAGAGTTACTATTGGGTGTACATATTTGAATGGGGAAGTTATAGGTGAATCATAAATTTACATTGAGTTTATATGAACATATTCCTCACTATACATCACTGGGGTGGGATTTGTGCATGTAGTGTTGATAAAGAAGATTATATCTATTATTACCTTGAATTACCAAGTTTTAGAAATAAAATAGAGATATAAAGATGACCAAGTGATTATTTGTTTCCATTATTTTAGGATTATACGAGAGTAAATTATAGTGAACCTCAACCTTGAAGTTCCCTCAACATTATCATTACACTTGGGAAGAGGTGTTATAAAGTGTGAGAGCTTGAGGATAGACACTCCCTTTGTTGTTAAATCATTAATTTGGGGTAAGGTACCCATATTATAAGGGTGTTGGAACACACCTGAGGTTTCGGGGGTCGGTACTAAACATTAGTAATAGGGTTAAGTGGCTCCCTTATTAGTTACAATATTGATTTTTAGAGTTATCCATTACATATAATGGGGTAGGACACTCTCTAATGTGATGGGGTGTGGGTTGCCCATATATAGAGTTGGTACTCCAACTATCAATATGAAACTCCCTATTGAGGTGTGGGATATCCACTAAAATCTATTCATATGATGAGAGTCTCTAGAATATTGGTAGTTTTATGGGTACCATAGAATATAATGTTTTTATAGACTCAACCGAGCAATGGAATGTTCAACACCATGACTCCCATGTAGGGAGATAGGTTGTTCTAGAGAAGTTATCCTAGTTCATTGATTTAGATATTTCATGAGAATGGTTTCTACTCCATCAATTATCCTAGGGCAGATATAGAGTTTCAAGGTTGTGGTTTTATTATTTCATTGTGATTTATCATACCCTTTTCTTTTTAAAGGTGATTAGTTCGGTATAATATTTTTATCTTATTGTTTTAAGGGTTTATTTCTAGAGTTCTTTTATGATTAGGTATTTAGTCTACTAGATTTCACTTTACCTTTTTAATAAAGTTGGAATATTTTTTTGGGAATATAGTTAGTTTATATATTTCTAGTTTTCAAATTTTCTAAGTATCCTGGATTTTCTATGAAGATGAAATTTTATGTTCTATGTTTTGAAAATTTAGAATTTCATATATCCTTGGGTTCTTATCCTCAAATCATACACATGTTTTATTACCTTTATCAATCCTTATTTGTTTTGAGTTAACATGTACTTTAGTCTTTATTTTGTTTCTATGGTTTTCTTCAAGGTATGATTTTACTCAGAATTTATAGGGTGTTGCTCCCACATGTGTTGTATTTGTAAAGTTGAAATAAAATTTAGGTAATACGTTGATGGATATAGAGTTCATAGAGCTAGTCCTCAAGTGGTTCCCAATGGTGAAAACCACTGTTGGTGTTCATTTTGGGAAATTTTGTGGTGAGGATCCACCTTCCCCAGTTATTATGGGTCTTTACTTTCTTAGGAATATTTCTCACTCATATTTTCCCATTTCATAACATTATGGATGGTTATAATGTATAAAATACATTATATTATATAGTTATGTTATTGTATATATGGTAATATTATTTATTTACGTGGTGGATATGTACTCTTTTGTTAATAATTTTTATTCCATGACCGCTCATGGTATAGTATACCATTTGGGTGCTAGTCTCCATCATTGACCTATTAGGTGTGGAATTGTTGGGTCTACAACTACCTTCTGGTAAACCCATTAGAGGATACTACATTAAAATATAATGCAAGGAAGAAAAATATCCATAATTAACCCCATGTTAAGACTCCTAGAACTTGGGATACAACTTTACCTAACCCACCACACAACAACATATATCCGATATAAGAACACAAGTAAAGATAATGAATGAAATTATCAAAAGAATCTAAAAGAACAAGAATAATAAGCATTATGTGGTTTATGATTTCACCATAATCCATGGGGTAATAACGGTTTACTATCACTAAAAGGAAGATAATATTATTACAATGTTAATAGTCTCATTTAGCTCACTCTTATACTCCCCTATAAAAATGTGATATCACTCTTCTTAGATAGAGTAATCCAACCTACGTTTTTTGGTTTCCACTAGAAATCGATCTTCCTATGTAAATTTACAACTTCTCAAGCCGTCATGGATGAGCATACATGTATCCAAATACCCCCACTACCTTAACTAGATATATCGGTTCATTGTTACCCTTAAGATGATATCTCTATATATGAGGTTTATTTTGTCCACTAGTGGTTTTAATTTTCGATGATTTGAAACAATACACCCTTTGAAAACCCCCATTTAATATTTAAGTGAGTTGAAACTGTCCAATGTTGCATTATCAAACATCTATTCATCAGAAATAATTCCACTAGATTTTAACTCCTTTTGGTGCGCTTAATTTCTTTCACAAAAAAAAGAATAAATCTCATACTCCAAAGAAACTCTAACAAATGATTCATTTGAAGGATTATCCATGACTATGGCCTCCACAAGATTCCAAATAATTCCTCTTTGAACATAAGTTAAATAGAAACATGGTTCCACAACTATAGTGAATAGTCACCCAAGTCCAACTAAGGTGAAATACTACCCCAAAACTTCCTTATAAACTACCTTCATAAATATATTGAATAGTTTATAGACACCTTCAATATTTAATAAGTATACCACTCTTTCCTCCAAAATATTCTAGATTAAGTGGTACTTCAAATAAATTTTCTTCATTTTATAATTGTACATTTTATTTCCATCCAAATGAATTTTTATTTGTGAGTCAAAAAATAGTGTTTAACATCCATTATTTTTAATATCTTTTAGAAACCCCTTTAGTCACATCGACTCCTTCCACGATCTCATCAAATTAATTTACTGAACTCCCATATTCAAGAGTAAAACTAATGGATGAAAATTTAACATAAAAATTACCACATTCCACTAAAATTAAACACATTCCTAAAGGTTATCTTTCATGGGGTAAATATCTAATGAATTTGAGTATGTAAAACCTTAAAAATAATCATATGTCCTTAAGAAAAGATCTAATCTTCTATAAACATTCTAATACTAGATAATCCAATTAAAATCCTCCCAATTTTCTCTTTCATGTTTTGATACAAACCTATTGATGACTAAAACTACATGCGTGATGTCTAGATGAGTACACACCATGGCTTACATCATACTTATGATAGATAATATAGATATACATTTCTATATAAACTCAAAATCAACTTTAATCCATATATAATTATCCTTACTAAGCATAAAGTGTTTAGTTAGGGGCATATGTGTTGGATTTTACTCCCTCATATTGAATCACTATGATATCGATCAGTAATCTATTAAAGTCAAGTACATTGTACCATAACTTAGGTTTTTCACAATACTTATCCCCAAAATCCATTTTGATGGAAAAAGATCCTTCATGTAAAAAATTTTACACATACTAGCCTTCAACGCATTGATTGATTCCTTAACTGGTCCTATGAACAACATGTCATTGATGTAGAGAATTACGATCATGAAACTACTACCATCAAACTCATTTTATAAATAATAATAGTCGACATTTCTCTGAAAAAATTCATCACCTACACGAGTTCATTGAATACCCTTTTCTAACACTTTTGTTCATGATTAAAACTATAAAGGCTATACTTGAGATCATAAACAAGTCCATGGTTCCGATGAACTCAAAAACCAACAGGTTTCTCCATGATAATTTCTCCATCTTTTTCTATATAGAAAAATGATGTATTCATATCCAATTACTCCTGATGAATTCCTTATAGTGCAACAAAACTCAATACTATTCAAATAGTTTCATTCTTAACAACTACAAAAATGATTTATAAGAAATATGAACCTTCTATTTTTTGAAATCCTTTTACAACTGGACTATCATTTTACCTCCTACTTTTATCCACATATTCCTTTAGAGGATAAACCTATTTTTTCAAAGAATCTTCCTCCTAGATGGTATCTCCATCTATTCCCATATGTTGGACACATAGATGAAATAAAGTTCATCCCTCTTGGATAACTACCACTATACATAGTCTTCTAAAATTCATTCCTCTTATGGGAAATTAGGTTACCCATCTTACATTAGAAGTAAGAAATATAGAGTATCACTACACATTTGAAATGGGTGTATCTTCTTTGTAGCTCTTCACACTTGTAACTATGGCCGAGCTCCTTCTGGAACTAAAAATTATAGAGTATAAACTTATAGTTCTCAAAATTAAACAGTAATTAAACTATCTGATACCTCTATCCTAGGAAATAATCATAATATGAACCCTTTTCAATAACTTCCCTAGATAGAATGGTTCTTATGATCCTAATATGCTCGCTGAATTCACTGAAACATCAAAAACTTCTGGTGGTATATCTTTATGATCCATAGATTTTGATTTAACTTTACCCCTATAAAACGTTCCTTAATCCTTATGATCCTTACATATTTTCACTTTTTTTAGAACATGTTTTAATTTCTAACAACTTCTTGAGAGTTATTATCCCAGATTCAAAATCAAAACTGTTCTTTTCAATATCTAATAAAGTAACATAGTTGAGACTCATCCTCTAGCTTGTATAATTATTTTCAATCAATTTGAACATAGGAGAGGTATTTAAATACTTTTATGTGGTTTAATTCAACATTCCAACTATACCAATAGTACTCTTTTAGTTTTATCTAATTAGGGATGATAAAATATAATTTATTAAGTATGTGGAGAATCTATAGATTCCTCACTAATAACCATGAGGATCCCTATTTGAATTAAAATACTCCATTCCACTTACATCAAATTCTTGTTCATTACCTCTATAATTAAAATTTTTTCTCTTTCCCTAGAATGGTCTTCTAAAATAGAATCCACTTCCACCAACAGAACTGGTAGAAATCCCTACACCCATACTCTTCCAGCATTGCCTGATTGTAGTTACTTCAAATTGAATTAGGTCTTGTTCTCAACCATATTCCTCTATCTAATTAAAGTATTAAACACACTATAATTATTCATTATAAAGTACACCCACAATTTTTATATAGAATCAATGATTAATTTAACAAAAAAAATTTACCCTATATAAAAATGCACTGATGTTGTCCCCCAAATATCCATGTAAACCAGCTCTAATTTCCTATGTTATAGAATTTTCCATACTATTTAGAAAAACACCATCCACTATTTTCTAAAGATTTAATCCTTTAATATTAGATACTTAATTCTTTTAACCATAAAAAATAATTTGGTAATAATGATTTTAATCCCCTTCTCACTGAGATATTCGAGGTGTCCATTCTATAACTTCATATATATTAACTCTCCAACATGCAATGCTCCTTATAGTGTAACTTTAAGGTAGAGTATCCCATCCTTTACTAATCTTTTTATTTTTACGGATTCATGTAAAATATTAAATGAAACATCTATAAATGATGTACAAAAACATCATCATCTAGTTTCACAATGGAAATATGATTCTTCCAGAGGCTCGAAATATGTTGTACGTCCTTCAACTCTAGTGTTATTACAATACTAATATGGATAGAAACACCACCTTTCATCACTATCTAGAGATTTCATCCACAATATGAACCTTTATATACCTTTTATAGATATACTTCATATTTCTTCTCTATGATATAGCATGGAATGAATCTTTGAAGTCTATCACATGAGACCCCAATATACCAGAGTTACTTAAAAGTAAGATAATAATATATTCTATTATAGTATTCCTAGTCTCAATTCCATATGCATATATTTTTTCTAATTATCCTTATATTAAATAGAATATTTATTTTGGTGACATTTCCTCTTGAAATTCTAGCATAAGGGAGCACCATATATCATGCCACTCTAGTTAAAATCCTCCTTCCATTTCCATTCCAATGAATCTTTTATCCAATAATATATCCTATCCTTCTTGTGTTATATGATTTTTTAGAATATTATTGAATACATTTCTAATGAAAATCCTCATTAAAAATTAGTGTATGAATATCCATAATCTTTAAGTCTTTATTTCTTCAAGAATTACTCACCATGGTTATCATCGAATCCCCTAAAACTGGGAGTTATGTGAGTAAAAAATGTTCCAAAATTGAGTATGTAAGTTTGCCCTTATTGATTCAAAATAACTTCAAATTATGTTTATGTAGTTTATGTGATCAGCGATAGATCTTCCTTTTGACATACACATGCTAAATAATCTACTCTGTAAGAACACTTAATTCATTTCTATCAGCTTCTTATATATATCAGTAATGGTCTTCATGAGTTTTGATGATTTATAGATTTCTTAGATTCTTTATTCCACATTATAAGAAAGTCACCTTTGTGACAACTTGAGTTGTTTTTTGTCTGTCCTTACCCTTTCTTTCACTTTCACCACTTCTGGCTTGGCTCTAGTCAAAAAATATAAAGGAATTTATATAGAAGTCATTCCTCTATATACATCTTCTAAAAATTGAAAATTTGTTCCATAAAAATATTCTACCTAGACCTTATCCTCATTAGGCACCATTCCTCTAGAACTTCTGAATTTCCACTACTTATGTTGAATATAAGATGAAAGGTTATGAGCTAAAAATATTAATTATTCTATAAGGAAAGAGGAATAATGATTTAATTGAGAGAATATCTAAATCACATTCAACATGGACTAATCCTCTATAATCACTCCAACCTTGATCTGTACGGACACTTGTTAGGTCTATCAATACCTTTTGATAAACCCACCATAAGATAATTCACCATAACTTCATGTATGGAAGAAAAATATCTATAATTATACCCATGTTATGTCACCTAAAACATGGTAGAAAACTACACCCAATCCACCGCACCACAACCTAAACCACCATAATGACGTAAGAAATGATAATGGATGAAATTATTAAAATAAACCAAATGCATAATAACAATAATAATGACATAGTATGGGATTTAAACCTAATACAAAGAGGAATAATGCCTTATTATTTATCAAAGAAAAAAAGTATGGATACAATGTTATGTGACTCACTCAACTCACTCATACAGAAACCCATAATAATGTGATATCATTCTAATTAAATAGAGTAATCTAGATGGTGTTTTAGGTCTCCATGATCAAATTATCTTCTTGGGTAATCGTCCACTTCATCTGATCTTCACGAATGGTCGTATGTGTAGTTAAAGACTACCAATTCTTTACACTACTACAAAAAGTCCTTTAACAACACTAAAATGGTCTTTATTAACACTAAAAAATTACTGAATACCTGAGAAAGGTTAAAAGCCCTTGTCTTTTATCAGTGATAAAAAAGGGAGGAAAAAGGGGTCATTTAGAGGTGCTAAAGAAAGAAAAGATAAAGGAACCATTTATCAAAGCTTTAATTTAACAGTACTAAAGGAACCATTTATCTGAAATTTTTAAGTGGTGATAAAATGGGACTTTATCAACACTTCTAGGATCACTGATAAAGTAGTCTTTTATTAGTTATTTTACAAGAACTGATAAAAGGCCACACTATATTGTGCTATAAAAAAACATTGTATGACCACTGTAGTGTGAAATTGCAATACACCAAAACCCCAAAACATACTAGATATTAATAAAAACAAGTCCAAATATAATATTTAAATGAGATGAAATTTACAACATAATGAAAAGAACAAAACACTATATTATAGTCATTTAAAACATTGGTTAAAACAATTACATAAATCAAAATTATTATATACATTCAAAAAAATAAATATTCCTTTATCTTTTAATCCTGACCAAACTCATGATATTAATAAAAAAACCACCCCTTCTAAAAAAAAATAACGCACTTGTATAAGAAAAATTCTTATGTTAGTATTAATATAAAGAAGAAAATTAATATAAAGTGTTACTTTTACTAAAATTGATGTCAATTTTAAATAAAAAAGATGCACTTCAAGTCATACTGATTACACCGTGTATTGTATTGAGGTGAAAATGATTCCAAAATGTCTCAAATGACTTATGGATCATTTTATTAAAGTATCAAAACATTATGAATGTGTTTTATTATTTTTGAGTAGGTTAGTTGTCTTTTTTTACTAAAATGTCATTTTACACTGGAAACACACACTTTTGACTCATTATGATCACATCTAGAATCATTTTGATGTTAAATAGACTCCTAAATGTCAAAAATGACTTATAAAAAATTCTCCTAAATTATGAAGAAAATTTGAGCGTGTTTGATTGGTTTTTAGTGAGTGACAATTTTTTAAATAAAATGGCAATTTTAAACTGATAACGAACACTTTGAGTCATATCAGGCACATAATGTATCATATTGAGGTGAGACTGATTCATACACATCAAAAATGACTTATAGATTGTTTTTATAAAGTATCAAAACAATCAGAATGTGTTTGCTTAGTTTTGAGTAGTACAGTTTTCCATTTTACTAAAATTGACAACAATTTTAAATATAAAGGAACAATTTGAGTTATACCAGTCATACCGTGCATCAGATTTAGGTTAATATGGTTCCTACACATCCCAAAAGAATTATGTATCATTTTAATAAAGTATAAAAACAATATGAACGTTTTTCTCAGTTTTTAGTATGTTACTTGCCTTCTTTACTAAAATTTCATTTTAAAATTAAAACAAGCACTTTGACTCATACCAATCACATTATGTATTAGATTGAAGTTTTTCTGATTAATATACATCAAGAATGACTTATGTATCATTTTAGTAAGGCATTTAAACCATTTTAATGATTTTTCATAGTTTTGAGTCGGTTGGTTGGACTTTTTGCTAAACTTTAAGTCAAATTTAAAGAAAAACACGCACTTGGAGCCATATCGGTCAAACCGTGTGTGATATTGAGGTTTGTATGATTCATGCACATCACAAATCACATATGGATTGTTGTCCTAATGTTTAAAAATAATGTTATTTTTTTGTTCAGTTTTGAGTAGGTTAATTTTTTGTTTTACTAAAATTGATGTAAATTTTAAATAAATACACACTTAGAGTCATACTAGTAACACTGTGCATCATATTGATGTGTGGATGATTCCTACACATTACGAATAATTTATGTATTATTTTTCCAAAATATAAAAACAATCTAAATGTGTTTTCTCAGTTTTGAGTATGTCATGTGTCCTTTTTACTAAAATGTTATTTTAAACTTAAAACATGCACTTCGAATCATACAAATCACATCATGTATCAGTTTGACATGAGAATAATTCCTACATGTCACAAATGATTTATGAATCAATTACTTAAATTATTAAGAAAATATGAGTGCATTTTCTTGTTTTTTAGTGTGTGGGAATTTTTAAATTCAAATATCAATTTTAAACTGATAACAAAAACATTAAGTCAGTTTTACATTTTACTAAAATTAATGTCAATTTAAAATAGAATGAAGTACTTGGAGTCATGACAGTCATATCATGTGTCTAATTAAGGTGTGGATAATTCTTGCACGTCTCAAAGTCTCAAAAAAATCATAACTATCAATGTTAAATTAATTTCCATTGGATTTCTTTTTCAAAATACCAACACTATATGAGAATCTTTGAACAAACCAAATCAACTAAAAAAAACAATCCACCTATATAAGAAAACAATTATTATGAGTAATAATAAATTGAAATAAATTAAACATAAATTTGAAATTATACATTAATTCTATGGACAATGATTTTGTAGTGAAAATATAAATATTAACTCTGTGATTGGGTAGTGGAGGGAACTTAAAGAAAATTGATAAATTTAAACACTATATGGGTGAATTTTTTTGAGGGAGAAGAATTATGTGGAGGTTTTGGTGCTGAAATGGATAAAAGATGGATAAATCACCCCGACTTAAAAAAATATATCTATATAAGAAAATAATTATCATGTGAGTAATATTAAAAATAAGTAAATAAAAAATAAATATGAAATAATATATTAATTCTATGGAAAATGATTTTACAATTCAAAAATTAAGATTACCTCTATAATTGAGTAGATGCGGCATCATTGATCTTTCTAAAAAGGAAGTTTTGGTAATTGGAAAGAAAGTAATAAATGAAACACTATAGGGGTGAAAAGGTTTTAAGGTATAAGAAGCATGAAAGTTGGACAGAGCACCCCAAATTGAAAAAAACAATCCCCATGTATAAGAAAAACAATTATTATGTGAGTAATAATAAAAATAAGTAAATTAAACATAAATATGAAAAAAATTAATTCTATGGAAAATGATTTTATTGTGAAAACATCAATATTACCTTTATAACTGAGAAGA
Organism: Viscum album; assembly: GCA_963277665.1. Taxonomy (NCBI): domain Eukaryota; kingdom Viridiplantae; phylum Streptophyta; class Magnoliopsida; order Santalales; family Viscaceae; genus Viscum; species Viscum album. The sequence goes on along the minus strand of OY728139.1, from coordinate 441,785,149 downwards.
TGTAGTGTTGTTTCTCTTCCTATAAAGGTAGTGGAGGTAATTTGAAAGAAAGTGATAAATGAACCACTATAGGGTTGAAAAGGTTTTAAGGGAGAATATGCATAAAAGTTGGAAAGAGCACCCCATGTCAAACAAAAGAATCCAATTGTATAAGAAAATAATTACTATGTGAATAATACTAAACATAAATTTATTAAATATAAATATAAAACAATAAATTAATTCTATGGATGATTATTTTATTATAAAAACATCAAGATTAACTTTGTGATTGAGCAGAGGTGGTTCCATTTCTCTTCCTTTCAATGGCAGTGGATGTAATTTAAAAGAAACTGATAAATGAACCACTACAGGGGTGAAAAGGTTTTAAGGGATAAGAAGAATGAATGTTGGATAGAGCACCCCAACTCGAACAAAATAAAACACTTGTATAAGAAAATAATTATTATATGTGTAATAATTAAAATAAATAAATTAAAAATATATATGAAATAATATATTAATTATATGGAAAATGATTTTACTGTGCAAAAATTAATATTATATCTGTGATTGAGTAGAGGTGGTGTCATTGCTCTTCTTGCAAAGGCATGACACATGGAAAGAAATATTCTAAAAGTAAAAAACTCCGAAATGAATAATGAAAATTAAATCAATATTTATTGTATAATTTTCTGGTAAAATATATAAATTATATCATAGAATTACCTTTACATCTTTTCCAAGGGGTTATTTTGTCTAAATATAAGATAATAATGGAACTATGGATTTTATTTTCACTTCATTATGGTTTAGAAGACTATATAAATTTGATGAAATTGTAAGAAAATTAATGATATTTATATATATTTTTCTCCACTGATCAATAGAGCCAAAACATGGATTGGTTGTGAATCACTCAAAAAGTTAATAACAAAACTAAGGATTCTCTGTGTACTTCACCGTTGTTGGTTAACTACCACATAGCATAGAAACTGACTTGAACTTCCTATCCAGCATCCCAGTGATGCTCTCATAAAACACACACTACAAACCTTATCTATCATATCACCATTCAGCATTCAGTTTTCCTTCTCTTCCTCACAATTTTATTCATTTTTTAAACAAGTGGAAATATTTTTTCTTCATAGCATTTTTTGATTCTCATGTTTCTTCTTCAATCATATGTGTTTTCCACAAAAACATTACCCAATGAATTAGATTATTATATAAAAATTTATCTCAATGTTCAAGAATATAATTAGATTTTTTCTCTATATGTATGGGATGAGAGCATCATGGAAATGCCATGTAGGAAGTTCTGGCCAGATGCTTTGCTAAGAGGTAGTTAACCAACAATAGTGAAGTGCACATAGAATCCTTAGTTTTCTAATTAGCATTGTGAGTGATGCACAACCCATCCTTATTTTGTATCCATTGTTAATAGGTACATTTAGACATCAATATTCTTCTGACTCTTTCTAACTTATTTTTCTTGAATAAAAACAATGTAAACACAAACAGAGGATTTTAGAAGGGTTGTCTACATGCTCTCTTGCAAACTTGATGAACTATTTATCTCTATATTCATATTCATTTTTCAAATGATTTTCATGCATCCATTTTCAGTTCATATCCATCATATTGGGTTCATAAAAGATTAATTAAAATAATATATAAATAAATACACATGGGATATTCATTATTAAAAGTGAAAGTTATAGACAATTATAATAAAGGAAACTCAACATTTGATTATTTCAAATAATTTTAGTATATTTAAGAAAACAGGTAATTAAATTTAATAAAAAACCTAATCCACATAAAATACTTCTAAAATAAATGAATATATAATATAGGAAATTAAGGAGTAATACAAAACTCAAATATGATAAAAAAGAATAATAAACTCTCATTCAATCGATAAGAAGATATAAAAATATATTGGAACAAGTGATGTTGCAACCTAAGGAATTATTACTTTTAAAATTAATTGTATATCAATATTTGAAAACATCTCAAGACTCTTGGGATGTCATATCACCACACTGATCCATCCCAATGAAATTCAAGGCACTCCAATTGGATATAAAATTATCATTTTCTAATGGATTAAAAGAATATAAATTACATAAAACTACATATATTTTTCTCATTATTTAATATGAGAATAATTCTTTTAATTGAAAAAGGTGATTTATGAATTGAAATAAGACCTACGAGTTTAGTATTAAAGGTTAGATGAATTATTAATGATACATTAATTTAAAAAACGAGGATCTAATAATAATCATTACATAAATAATAATTTTATGGATAGATTGAATGTTTTTATCAATATGGATTATATTATATTTAGAAGTTTAATAATTGAAAAATGATAATAATTTTATACATTAACATTGAATTTTCTTTAAATTTTGATTATTAATGAGTTGAAAATTTCGTTCTTTTATATGCGACTCATGGAATTAATGAGATATTTATTTCCCAATCCATGTATGTGAGGGAATTGTTTTAAATATTTCAAAAGGAATATTAAAAACCCATGTTGACACCCATTTAAAACTGAATAAAGTTTTCAAATGTTGTGGGTGAAATATCAATCTATAACATGATAGTGTCCTAGGGACATTATCGATCCCCCTTTGGCTGGAAACAAGCACCAGGGCATGAAAATCATCATAGTGGGAATAATTTGGCCCAAATAATAAATAAAACAAGTAGAAAGAAAATTTAAATAAAAACTTCCATGAAGAATCCGTACATTAGATTATCACACCTACCTAGATAAGTAGAAAAACGAATATATAAAGTAGTATAATATAAAATAAATCCCTTACCCTACCTTCAACTCCCTCGTACACAAAATGTCTAGTTTCAATTTCTAAAATTTCACATGAATGGAATACATTGATAATATAAATAATGAAAAATATGTATGATAACTTTGGGTGATAAATTTGGGAAATGTAAAAAAACTAGAACATCCAACTAAACTCCACGTGAATATATGTGTCACCATCGAGTCCCGAAACTATAAACTCTCCATGAACAATCATGAGTTGAATCAACATGGGAAAATGAAAAAATTGAAAGGACTACCCCACTAGTATACAATCACCAGACTCCAAACAATGAGATCATAAAAGAATAAATCAAAAAAAACATAAAATCGAAAGTACCACCTCTCGAGGTTTAAGAAAATCCAAGACCCTCTTTCAAAAACCTAATTTCAATTGAACACCAGATGTTGGATGAGATGTCCAAGAAATTGGAGTCAGTCGAATGGTGTGATTCGAGCTTTGATTCACTAAGTCAGAAAGACGACAATAGGTGGCTTCCACGAAAAGCTTCTGATATCATGATGGGTTTGCAAATAGTTAGGGTTTTTAATTATATTGAAACACTTTTATCAGCACTTACAAAAAATCACTGATAAAAGCGGTCTTTATTAGTGCTTTTTCTATCACTGATAAAACAAATATTTATAAGTGCTAAAATTATAGAGCTGAAAAATTTCATTTTATTAGTGATTTTCTTAGCACTGATAAAGCCTCATTTTTTATCAGTGCAAAAAGCGCAAATAAAGATACTTTTATCAGTGCTTCTTATTTAATCGATGTTAAAATATTTATAATTATAATTATAAATAAAAAAACTAAATATTTATATATACTTAATAAATACTTATAAATATAAATATAGAAAATATATTCCCTTTTACATATATTTATTATAATTTTATAATTATTTATTTATAATTATTGAAATATTTTTAAAAAATAATATTTATATCATTATATATGTTTATATAATAATATATATATTTAATAAATATTGATAAACATAAATATAGTAAATATTTTCATTATTTATGTAAATTTATTATAAATTTAATAATTATTTATATATATATAATTATTTATTTATAATTATATAAATACTTTTTAAAAATATTTATTTATTTATAATTATAAATATATAATTGTGTTAATATAGAAAATGTATATTTACAAATATATTTATTTATAAATATTTTTTTTCAAACTTTTTCTAACACTATTATTCAATATCTGATTTTAAGTGTTGCATATATATTAAAAATGAGTGAAATTGAATAAATTAAGAACAAGTACACATTAACAATATTTAAAATATGGATAAGTTTTATGTGTGTGAACTGTATATTGAAACACATTAATTACGTATATGTGAAATCAATGTAACTCATATTTGATCTATGTTAATTTGAAAAATCAAACGACATTCTATTATATGTCGAGTACTATACAATTTGTCAATATTTTTAACTCATATTAATTTTTAATTATAAACCATTATTCAGTAAATATATGACTCTTCAATTTAAAGCGCATAAATATTTTTTAATATATAAATCATATTTATATACATAAATAAATATCTATATATTTAATATATAAAATTTAATAACATTAATTATCATAATTATCTAATTAAAATTTTTTTTAATATTTAATAATATATAATCAATTTAATCATTTATATCAAAAATTATTTAATTAATAAATTGTGTGATTTTTTTAATAAACTCATTTTTTATTTTTAAATTATTTAATTATTTCATTTTCTTTATTCGAACCTTTCTCATCACCAAGAAATCACTAATAAAATAAATATTTATCAGCGCTAAAAATAAAGCACTAATAAATATTACCCTTTATCAACGCTAAAAATAAAATTACTGATAAAGGATAGCCTTTATAAATGATAAAAATAAAGCACTGATAAAGGTACTTTTTATCAACACGACAAAAAGTGCTGATAAAAGGTTAAATTTATCATCTCAGATAAATATTCCATTTATCAGCATTTTTTAGTGCTGATAAATACCAAAGCTGTTAAAGTCTAGTTTTGTAGTATTGTTAACTGGTTATAGTGGTCTGATATTCCCCTTTTTATGATATCACCACATATGAGGTCTTATGTATCTACTGATGATTTGAATTTCTATTGATCTTAATCACTATACACTCTTACCATTTCCTGCTTTAACTTCTATGGAATTAACACATACTATTGTCTCTTAATTTTCCATCTATTGATAAAAAAATAATTCAAATAGATTTTTACTCCTTCAGGTGGTTTTAATTTCCTCACAAAAAAATGAATCTCACACTACCAATATTTATTAGGGTGACACACTCTATATATCCTCTATTCTTGGAGGGGTCTAGGTGGGTCAGGCCATGTTGGAGTGGTATCACAATGGGTTTCTGGTCTTAGGATTAAAGTTAAAAGATAATAGTTTTATTTGGATTGGTTTCAAAAATACAGGGAAATGATTTTTGGGGTATTTTAGTTCATTTTTTAGACTAGATAGACTAACTATAGAATATGGTGGCTGAAACATTCCTTATCATGGTAATTATATATCAAAAAAATAAAAACACAAAACAAAACATCGAGCACAACAATTTACATGGTTCAAGAAGAATAACCTACTTACATGGATGGGAAAACCAATTTACTATTTATATTGAGTGATATAAGGTGTTTTAGTATTATATAACTAACACAACATTCAAATGGACAAGTACAAAAATAATGATGGAAACAAAATTGCGTATTAAATTTCAACATTGAAATAACTTCCTGATTTTGATAAATTTAATATATCCTCCAAGTATACACTAATGAAAAATCTGATTTCCATATATTCATGTATATCATATATAAAAAACATGTGTTTATAACTTTGTTTATGCATCACATTAAACTGTTATTTCTAAATCCATGTTCAGTGTAAACTACATGTGAAATTTTCAACAATAACTTTGAGTGAACCCCACATTCTTTTTGAATAATTTTTTGGGGCCTTCCACCCTTGAACCACTAGTCTTCTAGATATATGTTATATCCCTTGTAAACCCCTCATGATATTAGTAGTAAGGTAGAACAACATAAGTAGGGGATCAATGTATAATGTAGACAGAATCAAATCTGGATGCACACATTTCAATAATCTCTCACTTGGATACTGATTCCATAGAAACTATTTTCAAACAATCCTATCCTCTAATAATCATAGTTTTATTGATCTCCTTGATCCTTCATCATATTTAAAGTCCTATAAAGGAAAAAATGACTCAATTTTATATGACCATCACCTTTTTCATTATTTCAACTATATTCAGGCTACCTTGAATCGTCCTTAAGTCTATAGACCCATCCTATAACAATCCTTTGATAAAATTATATTTTATATGAATATGATTTATATAGGGTTGTAAATCCATATTCTTTAAAATATTTTTTAAAATATGACTATAAAAGAATAGAATATTTTTTCTTTTATCCCTTAACAATTCCTTTATAAAAATATTTAACCATACCACATCCTTTTTTTCTTCTATAACAACAATTTATTCAGAATATATTGTAGATAATTCTATAATATATTGTAATTGTGATAGCTAACTCACATATTTTCCACCAAATGTATAAAAATTACCAATTTTACTTCTCTTTTTACTAAAATCTAATACGAATTCAACAAAATATATCCCTCAAAAATGAATCCCTATATTAAATCCCACAGAAATGTCCTTTCCCCTTCATATAGCTTGACACAAAACTCACAACCTCCTAATTTTGTCTTTCTAGATTTTCTATTTACCTCAAAAACACTCCCAATACATGTGTTATGTCAGGTCAAGTGTATACCATGTCATATATTAAAGACCATACTACAATATATAAGTGATTCTTTCCATGTATTCATGTTCATCATTCGACTTTAGTGACAAATCCTTTGATAACATGTAGTGACTTGAAAGAGGAATACATATCAATATTTATTTTAGTCTATTTAACATTGTAAAAAACCCTCTCCACATAGAATTTTTGTAATTACTCTATGTTTCTAGAAAATATGATCATTTTTATCCTCATCCTAAGAATTGTTTTTGCCTCGTCACGATCCATCACTCCAAAATCTATTAACTATTGGATCTTTAACTCATAAATTATTTTCTTAATATACCCTGAAATGATAATATCATCCACATACAATAATAGTTTGATATAATAATTAATAAATGATTTAAAATAGAAATATTAATCCATTTCACATCTCTTCTAATCATTATTTTCTTTGAATTCATTGAATTTACAATTCCACTACCTTTTGTACTACTTAAGCATGTATTGACCCATATTATGTTTAAAATCTATATCTTATTTCTTATATCAGGTGAATAATTTTGATAACACCATATATATTTATTTCTATAAATCACCATTAAGTATCAAAATATTCTCATATATTTTTTGCACAAGTGATCTCTCTAAAGTTATATTGCTCTATAAAACTATAATATTGGTAATTTTAGAAACATGATAAAATATTTTAGTGTAATATACACCCATATTATATTAGAATCCTTTCAAAAAATGTCTTGGATTATATCATTGGTCACTTTAATATTCATTGATGAAATGATGTACCCATTTTTTAAGGATTTCATTATTCTCAATTTGTAAATAAGAATGTTCATAGGTTATTTACTCAAGGCCAAAGTCATTTATATTTTTATTAAATTTTTTGACAAACCAAATTTTTAATGGGTTGAGAGGGAACCGTGTTACATAACATATATGACTTGAGGCACAAGTCCTAGTACATGACTTGATTACCATGGAATAGATGAAAAAACAACTTCTCCTCATCTCCTTGCTTCATTTGATGATACTAATATTCCTACCTTATAGAATTGGATGACTACTATTTCCCCATGAAGAACTAAATATTACATGTTACTAATGGATAAATACATAACATCTCATCATTCCCAGTTTGGATAGACCTGCTAACAGTTTTCTCATGATTTGATCTTTCTCATTTGGTCTTGCACCTATGGATCCGGACCTCCTAAATCCTACCCAAGAATGGACCTTGTCCACCATCAATATGATTGATCCCCTTCTATATTCCCTCCACCGCTTTTACCCCATGCATCTTTTAACTAACCTACCACCACCATGATTGACATTGCGGCCCATATCTATTCCAATAATAAATCCATATCCTCAACACTTTTTTTCGACAATGAACTATCACTCAGGACCAACATTTATATGTAAATGCAATCAAAATGGACCACCCATTCCATCATCAAATCCCCATCCTCCATTTATTGCAATCTCAACCATCGAGGACCCCCACCAAGGGCTCCCTCTTCCACCATCCAGTTTCATTTCCTTCTTCATATCAAACCATGAATGAAACTTTAAATATTTTTGATTGCCAGGATTTGATCCTAGACTTGATTCAAGATTACGAGGTTATAGTTTCACAAATATGGACACCAACTGTGAAAGTTTGTAGTTTATAATAATATGAAGTTGGGAAATTTCATCCTTAATCACTTAATTCCACTCTCTTAAATCATTCACCTAAATTTTAACTTCACAATACTCTATTTCTTCATCAGTATTCATTAAATTAAAAGTAAATTAAAGATATATATTTTTAACTATATTATGTATCCATTTTATACTCTTAAGAGGTATCTTCATAATACTCTATTTCGTCACTATTATTAACCATGTATTTTCTCTGAAAACTATATAAATAGACCAAAATCTATTGGTATTCTTCTATATTAAAAACTTCATCTAAAATAACTTTGAAATTTCAGCATGAAATCTCATACTCCTTCCATGGTATACAAATATGATCATTATGATTTCTTACATAACATTTTTATCATATTATTCTAAGAAAAATATTTTCCAAATGAATTACATTTTTTCCTAGAACACTTTGAATTATCAACTGTCATAATCACCACTATTGTATAATCCCAAATATATAACATTCCCCCATGTTCAATTTTCTACAATACTCATCCATTTTTGAAATATAGAAAATAATATCTGACATTTTTTATAGAAAAAAATCTATACTATTTGAGTTGATTTTTCAATGAATGTCACATAATAAAGTGATCCACTAAGAGAATTTACTGGAACTGGTCACCATATATCTTAATGTACCACATATACTTTTATTTCTTTTAGTTTTTCCCCCCGTTGATAATAGATAAATTATTTTACTTTTGATTAACAAAATTAGTATAGAAACCAATATCAATTATTTTCACGTCTAGTATCATTCCCAATACTGTTACAACCACCATTCACTTTTCAATCGTATGACCAAATTTATAATTATAGGTTTTAAAATCTGTATCTAATTTCAATGATGTTACCCTATGATTTGAATAAATTATCATGTAATGTAATATTTTCTCCACCCTTAATTCTATAACCATATCATATTTTTTAATTTTCCATGACCCCTTAAAAAATGTGGTGTAATATCCATTATAATCAGGTTATCAAATGAATATTAAATTTTATCAAAGTTTATTAATATATCTTAAATTATTAAACATCTAGAAATTTATATTTTAGGTTTTAATTTTTTACATCTCTTTTTTCAACAATAATAAATGGTTTATCATGAATACTATAGATCTTCTTAAAATTTCCATGAATCAAATTATTTATATATTCATTCTATATGTTAGAATGGAATGAATTGATGGAGTCAAATATCCAAGACTCTGTGTGACTATAAATACTAAGAACCAGTGGATCTTCATATGTCTCATTATTAATATTCACTAATTAACAAATTTAAGCACTAAATATTATATTTTAATCCTTTTTGATATTTCTTTCCTTACCAAAACTCCAACATTTGGGGCCTTTTCCTTTTGATCTATTGTATTTACTTTAATTAACCACTCATGTTTCTTATATTATGAGATCATACCCTATTATTAAAATTATTATTAGATCTAGTGTATTTTACCAAATATATTATATTAATATATTCATGAAAAATTATATCTTAAACCTCATTTAATTTCAATTTATAAATCCTATTGGAGCTACCCATAATTATGACAATCACATCTTAACTCCCCAAAAATAATGATATGAGAAGCAAAATATTAATTTCATTCACAAAATTAATCTCTAATGAACTCAAATTTCTTATAATAACATATAATTTATTAGTATAATTTTCTATTGACGTACCTTCAACCATATTTTATTTAATCGTCTATGAATTTGAAAAACCTTGTTTATTTCATATGTATTTTTGTACATGTTTGAAAAATCCATCATAAAAATTGTTGTACTCATATCTACTATGATCCTAAATGAAACATTTCTCACCAAAAACTAGTGAATAATTCCTAATTCCTATTGTTCTATGAAATCTCAATCAACATTTGAAATTATTACTAGTTTTCTATATCAGTGGTAAGTGTATCATTATATGAGAAAATGGTCTTCAATATTTATCTTCTATAAGATGAATTCGTTTCTATTTAAGTGATTTATCTTCACTTTTCCACCATCTATTTATGGTTTTCTTAATTTTTTGACTTCATAAGCTAGTGTAGGATTTGATAGAGTTTGTGTTTGAAAAATTAGAGAATAAAAATGAAAATAGAGAATAAAAAATAAAATAAAATATAGTTATTTACATGGTTAGGGTAGATATCCCTATATCCATAGAGGGGAGAAAAATTCACTATTTTTTTTAGAGAGATATAGGGATTTTAAGAAAAATGGAACAGACACACCATTACTATTTCCAGGTATATATTTAATGATTAAGAAAATAACATGTATTAAATTTTCATGTTGAAATAACTTTCTTAGTGTAATAAATTCTCCTGCCCCTCCCCATATACACCAACATGAATTTTGATATATGTATATAATGTATATCCTATGTAAATAATTAATTTATAAAACTCCTTTTAAACCCTATGTGAAACTGTAATTTCATACTCACTGTTTCAAATGACATATATATGAATTTTTCAATATAAATTTCATGTGTACCCCATATTCTTTTTCCAAAACATTTTTTGAAGGCCTCTACCCCATGAAACCTTGATATTTTATATATTAGGGATCTTCCCCACTGTAAACTACCATGACCTTAGTGCCAAGTTTTAATGGTTTAATTAGGTGTGTAATATATAATATATATTTCATAAAATAAAATCCACATATCTATAGATTCCTATGAAAGGAGTTTAATAATCTACATTGAATTAGATGTTTTGGAAATTATTTGTAGGATATAGTTAATTTGATTCATGAATCATATATTAGTCATGGAATTTTCATTTTAATGATATGTAATCTTAATAGTAGTGATGTAATTATTTGAAGTGGGTGTATACTTTCTTATATAAATGAATGAATTATAATAACAGTACAGACCTTGTACGGAGAATGTGAGAATCATGACTATATATAGCAGTGTGACTATTCATTGTTAATGTTTTCTTGATGATTTAGTGAACCATCATATAATATGTTTTCTTATTATATACCTAGAACTAGGACATGGGTCCTTGTATCCATAAGTATGAATTATAGGCACGGTGTTATGAACTCACATATCAATATATCATCAATAAGGAATATGTCCCCTATATACTTTTAATTTATAAGAACTACCATATTCATTAAATAATCAATAAGGAATGATTATATTGTATAGATGGATGTATTTGGGTTCTCTGAGGGTGAATGGGTGTTGGCCTTTATCTATGGACTATTTACTTTCTCAATGAATTGGGGTATAGGTTCTCTATCAAAAGAGTTGGCATTACCTTAATGAAAAATTTTGATTCCTCCATCAATGGATTAAGTGATACAACAATAACTAGGGTGTAGGTCTTCTATTAGTATAGTGGTTACTCCTCTAATGATCATGGTGTAGGTCCCGTACTAGTGGGGTTGGGAATTCTCATAACCAATGCATTATTTTCACGGTGATGTGCAAATCATCCACTATAGCTTAGTGATTAGTGAAAACATAACTGACATGTATTAATTTATTTTTATATCATGTATTATGATATGGTACTTTTTGTCATAGTATACTTAAATCCAAGAAAAGGGTCATTTACTAGATGGGACTAATAAAAAAATTTCTTCTAGATATACCTGAAATATTATTTTTCAGTGAACTTGTTCCATGACTAAATTATAGATTATGGATGGTGATTTTTTTTAGATATTTACTTCAAAATATAATGATTTATTTTGTTTCCATCATGATATTGTTGATATAAATGTTGTCTTCTATAATGTATGATGATGAGGTTTCAATAGTAATGTTTTTATGAAGATTATTTATTTCCATGGAGGTTCAAAGTAGGTGGATAAAATATATCTAGAATCAATACTATAACTTTATTTCATTTCTTATTATTCCTTTTAGAAATATTCACTTAGCTGTTATAGGAATCCCAAATTTTAATATGGGGAAAAGGTCTAGTTCCCTTGATAGTTGGAGTCAGGAGTAGATATTCTATATTTTCCATGAGTTTTATTGATAATCATATTTCTTTGTGATTTATACTGATATATCAAAAATAGAGATCCAATTTAAGATATTCTCAATGTAAAATCAATATATAGCAGTATGCATTTTACAGAGTGTTTAGTTTTTTCTATAACTTAGAAAGTATAGAAACATAGTAAGAAAATTCAATGGGAGGGTGGTGGTATTATTTTTGATTTCTTAGGGTGTGTTATGAGAGATAACCTATGGAAATGTTTTGTTATTTCATATTATAATTTATGAAATTAGGAAATATATCATTACTATATGTGAAGTTAATGAGGAGTGCGATCCTTGAGGTCTAGGTCATGTTTCCTCATGTTTTGGAACTTATTATCTTGAGGTATAGGGATGATAGATCAGAGTCATCTGAATAGGTAAAAACTAACTACTTTTCGATTTCATGCATTGGGTCACCAAATGTATATCATTTATACACAGGGTGGTTTAAGGAGACTGATTTGTTTCTTTATTCTCTCATCACATGAATTCATGAGTAAGAGAAAATTACCCGATTAGGACATTAATAAATATGGATGGAAATATGATTATGATCAGTTGTATTAATGTATTGTCCTTCCAGAGGACATGATTATGGTGAAAGTATGGGATATGTTTCATTAACATGTATTCCCTTTTGTAAATGGTGATGTACATGAATGAAGAATCTTAAGGAATACGTGTATGATTCAGGAACTAATGAGGATTCTGTGGCGTAATTATTGATACATATATGCAATACTTTGATGTTTTTAGATGGGAAATCATGTATAAGTCTTTAGAGTTTCTCAATAATTGTGGAGATAATTATGGTCTCTCAAAAATATTCCTTTGTTAAGAAAACCATTTCAAAATGGATGTTAATAGCTCATTATTCCACGTAGTGTTATGAAAATAAATTCATATGGATTAGAAATGCATTTGGTAAAGTTACCTTGACAAGATTTATGAGACAAATTATATATGAATCAATATATTTCAATGATATGAGAAATATATAATTATGGTTCAGTGGTAATGGCTGTCATGGAAATATAATTCCATATTAATGTGATCTAAATATGGTGTTTTTGTTGTGTTTAAGGACCATTAAGATCAATGGATCTTTAAAATTTTAAGAAACAAGTGTAAAGTCATATTATACTTCAATATGGGGTTGACTTATAGGACAATTGTTCTATTGACTGTGGGTTTTTTCTATTCATTGAATTAAATATTAATATTAGGAAGAATATAGAAACATGGTATTTTTTTTAATTATGACTTATATTATTGTTAATTTTATATTCCAAGAACCTTTAAAAAGGGTAAAACAATGAATTTAACCAATTAAATGATCTTATAATTTTTTCTAAGAACTTAATTTAACTAAAAGAAAAATATTTAACCTTGGGTGAAAGATCATCTAAATTTTAAGGAACCAAAATTGTAAAGGTTTATTTATTATTCACTATATTAATTAACTAATATTTCATGCATGAATGAGATGAATCATTAATATATCCTAAATAACACCAAAGATAGAAAACATATCACCAAACTTTTTATTAGGATTAGGGGCTTTAGATATTGGTGGTATTGTTAATAATTGGGTTTTATGTCTTAGAATCAAACCATTTAAATATCTTAAGAAAAATACATGATTTACATAACACTAAAATTATAAATACCTAATTAGTAATCTAATTAAACCTGTATATGGGTCAAGGGTTCCACATATCCTAATAAGTTAGAACAGATAAAAATGCTGATTAGGGCCTAATTAGATGATTAAGACCTATTTTCACCATAATCCCAACAGATATTAGGTTTTATTAAGATCATATAAGATATAATGAAGAAACCCACAGATCTAGTGTTGATCTTATGCCCATGACATATGTCTCTTAAGGTAAGACATTACTTTTTTTATTTTCTCAATTATTCATGAGATTCTTGTCCTAGTTATTTTATTATGTTTAATAATTATGAAAAAAACTATTGTGGTAATTATTGTTCAACTTGTATTTTTTAATGTTTTTTTGACTGAATTTTGGATTTGAGGAGGAAGAAAATCTAAGCATTCAATGATTGACCACCATCCCCCTTCACCCCTCATGTCAAATGGGGTAGTACATCTAGCCACTACATCTCCCCTTTTATACTTATAATCTCTCACACTCTCTTTTCCTATGAAATGAAATGATTAATAACCCCCTTAACTCAAGGATGTCAACATTTAGAAAGGATAGTGGGTTGATCATTGATGGTAGGTGCACACATAGTGAAGATGGTAGTTGTGAGGGCTAAGAAACATCAGTAGTAATAATATTGGATATGGATTATGTGGAAAATGATAATAGTTTTCGGTATGGATCAAGTAGATTATGATAAATTCATCATGCATGGATTAGGTGAAAAGAGGTAAATGATGAAAAGGAAGTATAGTCAGTTGACATGGATAGATCAATGGATATGTTTTAGAGGAAAGAAGGAGATCAGTCTTTTACACCAGCTTCTAGGTCGATTGGGGATCAAATACTACACTACCAACCACATGGGGGGAGGAGAGTAGACCAGTGGATTGAGTCACACCATAGGGCCAACAATTATACATCCTTGTATTGGACATGATGGCATAAACTAGTTAGCTAGGTAGTCTTATGAAGTGGTCCAACTCATCCCACTGTCTGGGTGGCTCGAGCTAGTCTTCTATGCTAGATCGAAATGAAAAAAGGGTGTGTGGGATAACCTATCAAATGGTCCCCCCTTGGTGTTATGAGATGTTTTTGAGTGTGCTAAAAATCTAAAATACCCCTACAAATGATAAGATCAGTTGACTAAGTGGGCTTTAAACTCATTTTGGGTCTGTTACAATCTAATAAACACATTATAGGGTATAAGGGGCACCATGTTTTGAGACACTAACCGTACATGCATATATACACACACCTAGAAAGTGTTTTCTCCAAATATGAATCACTATGTAGTGTGCCCAAGTGGATACCACTTGCCCGATACATTCCCTATAAGGAATGTTCTCAAATTAATTTCTAAGTGTTGGAAGTAGATGAATGAGTTATCCTTCTTGTTAATTTTTTCATGTAAAACATGATTGTGTGCCCATATTTTTCATCCCTTCTATTTTTGATATATATTTTTTCTGTATTTTCTATTCCGTATATTGGTAGGTCTAAAGATTGATTCTATTCTATACATTAAGAGTGGATACATGGTTTGGTTATACATTGTAATTTTGTCAATGATAGGGCATGGGTCACCGAATATATTATCATGTTTGGTACTCTATAGACCTGAAGTTATAAGTCCTCTATTTTAGATATGTAATTAGAAAAGTTTCTCTAGGGTTTCCTTATATGAATAGGGAAGTTATCGGTGAATCATAGATTAATAATAATCTTATATGATTATGTGATTACCTATTCATATTACTGGAAGGATTCATACATGTATCTTTGGGAAGAAAGATGTTATCCTTTATTTCTATGAATCCACCGATCTTAATGATCTGATATAGACATGAATATTACTAGTTACATCAATATTCCTTGCTATTATAATTAATAAACAATTGAGAAAGATAGAACCTTATTATAGGATTTCCTTCAACAATATCCGTCCACTTCCAATAATATAGAGATCTGGTGATATAGAGCATGTGAGCTCGAGGATAGGTAAACCATCAATTATTATATCATCACTCAGGTATGGGCTCCGAATATGTTGATGGTGTTGGAGACTACCTATAGTCTAGGGTGTGAGTGATCAACATTAGGGATCTAGCTTAGTGAATCTCATGGTGGTTACACTATTGATATGGGATGATTCTCCCTTACATATAATGGCATAGGGAACTCCCCCATGGGATATAGTGTAGGTATTCCATTTATGGGTTTATTACTCCCTTGATTGACATGTGACTCCATGATGATGTAAAAATAATATAATATAACTGGTCATTCTTTAATATTATCTTAGATTATTTTGAAGTAATTGGTTCTCATAGTATTTGAAGCCACTTCGAGAGAAATATTATATTGGTGCAATCATCTTGATGACCCTCGTTTTGGGTGAGAGGTGGTTCTAGTCAATTTGGAATAGTTCACAATTTTTCTGTGTTCATGATAATGGGTTTTTCCTTATGATTTACCATAGGAGTTATAGAGATGTTTGTGGTTGTGCATTCATCATGTAATCATGATTTTTATAGCCTTACCTATTCAAGGATAAACAGATATGAGTAATATTTATCGTTATGGTTTTGGGGGATCAATTCTAATGTTATTTCCATGAAAAGGTATGTATTTTAACAAGTTTCTCTATTAATATTTATTTATAAAGATATAGTAATTTTTAGAAATTTTTTTAATTAAAAATATTTTAGGTCTTTATATTTTTTTGGTTACTTAGTTTTCTTATGAATAAGATATTTATAGATTTTTTCTATGGGGATTAGGGTTTTAATCATTAAATTATATACTTGATTACCTATTTTTGTTACTCCTTGATTTTTTTGAGTTTAATTATTATTTAATCCTTAATCTATTTTTGGAGCATTTGATTGAGTATATTTATAAAAACCCTTGTATTGGTATTCCACCCACACAAGTTTTGACTATGAAGATAGAAGAAAACTCAGGGGACACACTGGCCAATATAGAGTTGGTGGAGATGGTAATTATGTGTTACCTGATGGTGACGACCACTATCGGCGTTCTGGTAGGGGTCTTGTGTAGTGAAGATTCCACCATTATAATTATATTAAGTTTTTCCTTTCTTATGGATACTGGTCACTTGTGTTTCCCCCTTTTTCACCTTCATAGATGATTAACACCTATCACATGAAATTTTTTCTATAGTTGGGATATTCAATATATGGTTATTGAATTTGTTTTGGGTGGTTTAGATTATTGGTTTTGTTATTGGTTCCAACGATAAGGCCACCAATGATGTGTTATTCCCCCTTGATCCTAATCACTAGCCCCTATATTATTATAGGTGGTATTAGGGTAGAAACCTAATCCCATATACTAGAAAAGAATGGGACTGGGTGAGTTGGGTCATTTTATTTTATTTATATATGGTTTTTAAATAATAAATTTATGGATTTTAATTACCTAGTATGATTTTCTACTTACCCCATTCATGTGTACTATAATTCAAATACACATGTTCTTCATTTTTTTGGGTTTTAAGGTAAAATAGATATTTCATCCATTTTTTCATATTTTCTTGATTTCATTCCCATATAGATAAATGAGTTTTTGTTAATTCCATTCTATAAAGTATTACAAAAACTTAAGATCTATTTCCATTTTAGTTTTATTATTATACTTTTATGGATTATATATATAATTGAAGTTAAATTTCCCATAAATATATTTAATTCCTTACATATTATACATCATAAATAACTTTTTAGGTTTATATATTTAAATAATTATGAAATATATTATATTAAAGATTGAAAATTTTCATATTGGGTCCATTTTTCTTAAAATCATGTTCTTTATAAAGACAGAGTATCTTCATTTAAAGAAATTCCTATAAGTGGAACTGTAAATTTATTAGAGTTCCCACTCATCATTAAGACCTTTAAAAAAATTTAAAAATATGGTGTGAGAAAAAAATATTAGTAATGTATATATATTAAAATAATTCTATTAGTCTATTTTAAACCTAAGAAATTAGTAAGAAAGTTTTCCTTTTTCATAATTAATATTTGAACTCAATTATCTATTTAATTTTCCATGAAAAAAATATAATATCTCAATATATTTCATAAAAATATTCATGTGAAATAATAAAGGAAAAATAATAATCCAATGGTTTTCTTGGAAAACATGAAAACTCATGGAAACCTTTCATTATAAAAAAATCTTCTCATATTATTAAAAAAAGTCGTACAATTTACTTAAAAATATAAACGCATTTTATTACCTTTTTAAATAAAAAAATTTCTTTAAAAACAATTTCAAAAATTTAAAATAGGTACATGGAGAAATTATCCTTACCTTCATCCTTATAATAACCCTTACAATAGAATCAAAAAATTGAATAATTCCCATATCTCTTAGGAGTAATCTATCATCTGTAAATTATGTCACTTTACCTAATACATTGGAGAGCTATATTGTGATCACCCACAATCATTACTATATTAAGATTAGACATCATTCATTAAAAATTTCCTATAATCATAAAATGAATAAAACACATATATATCTCACTTTAATCAGAAATTCCTATTTAATTTTAACTAAAACCAATAAGAAATAACAATTTTATTTTTCACATAATGTTGAGAAGATGATTCATTTTCCTTATAAATATTTTTAAAATAGAAAATTTATATAATATTAAGTTAAATATTTTCCTTAGAAATAACCATGTAAACATTTAAATGAATAATGGTTATGTCTGTGACAAAGGGTGGTCAATCCGTATATTTTAAAAACATTCTTTTTACACTTTTGTAAAAGTCAAACATAACCTAAATAGGAAATGTTGAAAATATTCCTTTTTAATACATTGTAAATAAAGTAATAAATAATTTAAAATGACCTATATAAACCTTTGAATCATAATTGTGAACAATCTCGAAACATTAAAAATAACTCTACAATGAAGAAAAAGAGTTGGAAGGAAGACTTTAAAATAATTTTTTTAAAATAAATTCCCTTAAATAGAGACCAAAACACTTTCATTAGAATGTATACCATCCCATGTAAAAAATTATATTACTTTAATAAATCTTTTTTAATATACCCTTTCTTGTTCATCCCATTAACATTATTTCCTTTAATTCATTTTTATCATGTTTTATTTAGTTACTAAAATGGTGAAGTTCACATTGGATGTTTTGAGGATGTTTTATTTTTAAGTCCAAAATGTCTTGGGTGGGTTGAATGTGGGGGATCATGGTTCCATTATTTCTAGAATATTAATCATGAGAAAATAATTATTATTATAAATTATAATCATTTTCAGAACTAATGGTTGATTTCAGATGTGAAAACGTAAATATAACATATCATGGAGGTTTTAGTCTGCACATATACACAGGTTACATTTTAGTTTTTTTTGATGTAAAATAAATAAAGAATGTGATGTTTTAATTTTAAATGACCATAATTATGTAATATATTTCATATTTATTCATTATTCCTACTGTTATGACCAACCATGTGAGGTAGTAAGGAAAAATGTATCACATTACTTTGTAGAGGTGTTATTCCACACAAACGCACAAGTGTCATTATCAATTTACAATGGATGGAAAAGTTAAGAAGATAAGAAACATATTATATTTATGTAGTTATAATTATTTCATAATTTTTATATATTTATTAATTCTATCTTGATAGCCATCTTTGTGTGGTAGTTATGGATAATGAAATACATCACTTAGTGGATGTGGTAGTCCACATGTACACAAAGATAATGTTCTCAAATACCATAGAATGGAAAAGAGATAGAAAAGAGTAATTACAACAACATAATAATATTTTAGTATATATAATATACTAATTTAATTTTGTTATATGGGTTATAATATATTCTAAGAATTTAGAAGAAGATATTAACTTGAAATATATAAGTTAGGACTTAAACCTCCTCCTTAGATATCTCCCTTTAGATAACACTTTAATATTTCTATGATTTGTCTTTTAATAATACCTGTACCTATAGAAGGTGGGTAGGGATGTTGGTAAGTGTTTTGGGTATATTTTGGTTAAGATTGGTGGCCCAAAAGGTGTGATAAATTGAGTAGAGGGGGTTCCCCTTTATGAGTTAGGGGAGTGAAAATCTTGTAAGTAATTTTAAATTTTAAATATAGTAAATGTATTTATGAATTTCATGTGGCACAAAATGGACACATTTTGATTATAGAATTGAATACTATGTAATTATGCCCAAATATTCACATATATACATGTTTTACAGATATTTTATACTTTATCTATTATTTTAACTCACCTGTTAACCCTTTTAACCATTACCTTAGTGATAAAGTTTTACCATGGTAACTATTAAATATGACGGAAAATAAAATTGACCACATTACCATATTTGAACCTACTAATTCTAAATATGAAATCTATTTTTCAAAATTCAATTTCTAGAATTGGAAGAAATTAAATTTAATATATGTTTGAAAAAAACAATGATTTTTTTGAAAAAATTCATTTTATTAAAATAGGAATAATTTCACTTTAAAGCTGATCTAAAATATAATTATAATATTTTAAATACTTGAAATTAAATTAAAATTTTAACAAAAAATGTTATTTTTTACTATTCTCCCAAAAATAATCTTTTCCTAAAATTCTTAAAAGTTCACTCCAATATAATTTTGATATGATGAATCCAAAAAATAAAGTTTATTTTATCAATTTCAAACTATAAAATTTAGAAATTTTTTTTTAATTAAAACCATATAATTCATGGAAAATATTTCAACTATAATAGAACCATTTCGTTTCTAACTGGAAAATCATATAAAACTATTATATTATATATAAATCCAAAAAATATATTTATGAACACTAATAAGAAAAGAAATTGATTTATTATTTAAATCACCAAGGTTTTCAATATAATCCCCACTTTTAGAAATTGTATCTGTACAATTTTATTCATTAAATAAACAAGTGAGGTAATTATTCCATTGTAGCCTTTTTAGATTTACATGTTGGATTCTTATTCATGTGATTCTTCTATAAAACCATAGCCTAGTGAATCAACTTATTTCATAGTACCTTCTCTATGTGATCCAATATTTGAATTGAATTTTCTTTATAAGAGAGGTTATCCTCTATATATTCCACTTCATGTATCAATACATAAGATACATTAGATATATAATTATTTAGAAAATAAATATAAAAGACATCATGTAATTGAGATAAACTCAGAGTTAAGGCTACCTAGTAAGTAATTGATCCCAATTTATCTGTAATTTTATAGGGGCTAGTGGGATAAACATTATTAAGAGTCTGTAGTTGAAGATAAGAGAATCAAGAGCTCCTGGTGACGACCTCTTCGCAGCCGTTAGGGTTCCTCTTCTTCGAGTCTTTCTGGTTTAATAAGGAATTTTTGATCTCATTCATCATGACAAGCTTCGTTCTATACTAGGAATGGGAGATTTCCTTCGTGAAAAGCGGGAAATTGGAGAGGAAGGAAGAAGTTGCACTGATTGAAAAAGCTAAACCGATCTCCTCCCTTGATGCTCTTAAAAGCTCAGCTCTGTGCATGGACACCTCGAAGAAGTCCTCTTTCTCCAAGAAATTGGACGATGGCTGATTCACGGTGGAATCAGACCCAGAGGCACTGTAGCAATGAATAAATTTTTGTAAGTACTCAATCATGGGTCGAATCTCATATTTAAAGGGTGAAAACCATGGTCGTCCATGGAGCTCAAACTGCATATCTCGCAAATTTGGGGATTCAGCGATTGGAAGCTCATTCCAGTCAGAGGAGGAGACTTTCATATCCTGTTAGGCTCACAGGAGGCCTACGATCGTGTCTAGAAGCTTGGTAACATTCCGATGAAACCAGGGGTGCTTCACCTCTCTAATGGGGATTTCACTTTCAACTCGCATACCCACAGAAACACAATGGTGCAATTCTGGGAAAGGATTCATGGGTTGAATTTTTTCTTTTGGTATCCCAAAATCTTGAGTGACATTGCCTCTTACATCAGAACCCCACTGAAAATTGATTCTCCCACTTTGAATGTTGAGCTTGGGATGTATGCGAGGGTGATGGTGGAGGTCATCATGGATCACAGACTCCCTGAAGTGGTGGATTTCAGTGCAAAGGAATACAAAATGAAGGTCTGTTTTGAGTACGGTCGCCATCCACCTTTTTGTGAGCTGTGTAAAATAGTTGGAAACTCCTTGTTGAATTTCCGAGTGATGAAAAACCAGGTTAAAAATCAGGAGGAGCAACCGAAAGAGGATAAATGGATGCAGGTTCGCAGAAAAAAGAAAGAACTGGTTTTTCCTTCTGGACAGAAAGAAGCTCCAGTTAAAAAATGGGTGAAAAAATTACCACAAATTGGAGAATCCTCTGGTGCTAAATGGTATGATTTTGTGTAAGATGAGGACTCTAATAATTTGGATGTTTGTATTTGGAAGATATTGAACAGATGGTGAGAATCTTGTTTGATTAGTTGCAACATGCACCTGAAGACCCTACTTCATGTTAGCATTCTTCCTCGGGTGATGACCTGCAGGCAATGGCTTGTAAGGTGGAGGTTGAGGAATCTCTCAATGTGGATGTCAATTTAATGACTGAGATTGAATAGATGGTGTGGAGAATTCTTTAACTTTCATAGGAAGATCTTGAACTTGCTTCATGTCATGCATCCTTAGGTGATGGTCTACAATCCGTGACTCCCGCTGTTATAGGTATGCAAGCCATGGTCACTACTGCAGGTATCTCTAATACCTCATTCTGCTGTGCTGATAAGGATCATATAATTAGAGTGGATTCACATGCCACTAATTTTAATATTGATCAGTCAAATGGCCCACTTGGCCAACCCGATCAATTTGATAATATTTCTAAGGATACCCCTCAAAACATGATTTCGGGTCCTAAATCTGGAAAATATAATAAAGACAATTAAAATCAGGTTTTTTCTGCCAATAAAATGACCAACACCTCCAATGTGATAGGAGAAAATGACCAGAAAATGGAAGTGGAATCTATAGCCACAGTGATTGTCTCCTCAGGAACCCCTGAGGTTCTTAAACCTGATTTGTTTTCAAAACATTGCTCAATGACCCCACATGGGTCTGCTATCTCTTTGGAAAGTAATCAAGGTGTTGATATTAAAAGGGTTTCTAATATCCCTGCTTCCCCTTCTAAGAATATGAAGGGAAATGAATCTATCCCAACATCCTCTCATGGACCAAGAAGTTTAGAAAAGAAAAAGGGTTCGGGTGGTGTAAAAAAAGGGAGTTCTGACTCCAAACGCCGGTTCAAATGAATTTTTTATTTTGGAATTGTTAGGGTATAGAAAAATCGATACCTTTATTGTGCTTAAAAGATTTATTTTGACTCACAAACCAATTTTTTTTTCTATTGATGAGCCTAAAATTAATTTCTCTTCAAACTATTTTCATTTTTTCTCTTTTGGATATAATTTTCTTGGTGCTTTCAAGGATGGAATTGCTACAAAAACTCTCTAGATTTTCTATCATTCATCATTGCAATATGTTAATGCTATAAAATTTACTGATCAAATGTTTACTTGTGAATTCTACTGGGCTGGTGTTCATACCTTTTGTACTATGATATATGCAAAGAATAGGTATCAAGAGAAAAGATCCCTTTGGAATGAACTTATTTCCCCCTCTAGAGTTATACAAGACCCCTGGATTGTGATCTGAGACTTTAACACCATTCTTATTCCAACTGAAAAGATTGGACCGTCACACTCTTCTATCTCCTCAAGATAATTCAAAGCTTCTATTGAGGATTGTGATCTTATAGAAATTAACCTCACTGGTGCTAAGTATACCTGGTATAGAAATCATCTCAATAGAGTAGTGGCTAGAAAACTCGACAGGGCTTTCTCTAATACTACTGCTCTTGATAAATGGGATTCCATCTCTAGTATTACTCTACCCAAGATCAATTCTGACCATCACCCTATTCTTGTCAGTTTTTTCACCAAGGGTTTCAAATCTCCTACCCGTTTTAAATTTAATAATTCTTGGGATGTGGACCTAGAATGCTCCAACATGATAAAAGATTTTTGGGTCGGCATGCGACATCAAAATGATGCTTTTTCTTGCATTACTAAATTAAAACGCCTGAAGAAATGTCTCAAAGGTTGGTGTAACTCTAAAACAAAACAGCTTAACATGGACATCTCCTCTCTAGAGAATGACCTCATTCGAATTCAAAGCACCAACACCTGCTCTAATTTTTCTCTTTATCCTCAAGCTGAAATTAATACGTCTTTGAAGCTCAACTCTCTTCTGAAACTGAAAGATAACATGCGTAAATTTTTTTTCAAAAACTAATGGCTCTTAGAAGGTGACAGGAATACTACGTTCTACAATAGTCTCTAAAGAATCAAGAAAGTCTGTAGGCCACTTGCTGTTCTTAGAGTTGATGAATCTCTTCTTGACACCGAGGATGCCATTTCTTATCATGTTGTTGATTAGTTTCATAATTTGTTCAATGGTCCGATTGTTTGTAAAGATCTTATTCCTAATATCACTCCAAATATGCTCACTTCTGAGGACAATGACCATCTCTTAATAATTACCCAAGATTACGAAATCATGGACACTGTCTTTAGTCTCAACCCTGATAGTGCCCTGGGACCTGATGGTTTCAACAATGGGTTTTTCTAGCAATATTGGGAAATAATCCATATGTATGTGTGTAAAATGGTCAAATCTTTCTTCTCCACTGGTTATATCCCATAGGGGATAAATGCTCAATTTCTAACTCTTATTCCTAAAGTTGAAAATGCTGCTGAAATCCATATTTTCCGTCATATTTCTCTCATAAAAACCATCTATAAAATCATCACCAAACTTCTTGCTAATAGACTCACCCCCATCTATAATAAAATCATTTCTTGGAATCAGTTTTTTTTCATTAAAGGTAGATCTATTCAAGATTGTATCTGCCTTACTTCGGAATGTACTAATATACTGAATAAAGTCACTAGAGGCGGCCGTGTGGCCATCAAACTTGACATCAGGAAGGATTTTGACACCATGGATTAGAGTTTTATCTTAAAGGCTCTTAAAAACTTTGGGTTTAATCACTCTTTTACTGCTATGATTTGCTCCTTATTCAATTCATCTTCCAGCTCTGTGCTAGTCAATGGGGCTTCTAAAGGCTTCTTCAAATGCACCAAGGGGGTTTAGAAAGGTGACCCTCTTTCTGCCATCCTTTTTGCTATTTCCAAGGACTATTTAAGTAGAATTATCATGAGGTTTGTGAACCAAAACAAGATTAGTCCCATTCAGGCTTCTAGAAACTTAAATGTTCCTACCCACCTCTTATATGTTGATGACATTATTTTGTTCTTAAAAGGAGACAAAAGGAACATCCAAAACCTCAAAAGTGCCCTGGATCACTTTGAAGAGGTCTCGGGACAAGCGATAAATTTGAACAAAATACATTTTTTCTTTGGAAAATTTTTTCCCCTAACAGAAAAAATTACATCATTAATTATTTAGTTATCAAAGAAGGTTCTTTCCCTTTCACTTACCTTGGGGTCCCTATCTTTTGGGGAAGAAAAAAAACTAGCTATTTTCACAGCATTTTTTATCAGGTTACCAATCAACTTTCAGTTTGGAAGGGCAGATCTCTTTCTTTGGCTGGCAGAGCTTGTCTTGTCAAATCTACAATTGTCTCCAAACTGGTTTACTCGATGATGGTCTACAATTTGCCTGCTATTCTTCTCAAAAAAATAAATGTTTACATTAAAAAGTTTATTTGGACTGGTAGTACAATTGATAGAAAACTTGTGACCATACCTTGGGTCACTTGTTGTAAACCTCTGGACAAGGGTGGCCTTGGAATAAAAAATCTTATGCTTTTTAACGATTCTCTTCAAGCTAGGATGACTTGGAACCTGATTCATAGAAACTATGATTCCACTCCCTTTCTCAAGGATAGATTTATTACCATGCTAAGAAATGGAAACCTGAATTACATCACTTCTTCCATCTGGCATTCCATTAGACACTCTTTCATTAATATCATGAAAAACTCTAGATGGATGGTTAGTGCTAATTCCACTATGAATTTCTAGCTGGATGACTGAACAGGTGTTCCCTTAATCAAAATGCTCACGTCCACCACCCCTCCTGGAAACACCAAATCCACTATTAGGGATGTTCTTACCTCCCATGACATCACCCTTCCTAATCACATCAGTCATATCATTGATAATTATCATTTCTCTAATACCGATGATTTCCTCATCTGGGAACCCTCTTTTAACAGAGTCCTTGATTCCAAAAGTTACTACAAAAACAACTTTAGCAATTCTGATTCTCCCCTTTTTTGGTTGAAAGATTTTAGAAAACCATGGATTAAACCCTCAATATTTACACTTATTTGGCGTATAGCCCATAATAGGGTCCCCACTGAAGTGTTCTTGCAATATTTTGGGATTACCCTTTGCTCTAGATGTCATATGTGCAATAAACATCGTTAAGATTCTAATAATTTGTTATTGTCTTATGATACAGCTTCAGCTCTTTGGCATTACACTCTTGACATTTTTTATTGCAGATGGTCACTTCCTGACTTCATCAACTCTCAATTGCATTTATGTGTTCATTGGGATTTCTCCATGAAAATCAAGAATCTCTTTCTGACTGCAGTGGCAGAACTCCTGCATGTGATCTGGTATGAAAGAAATAATTTTCTTCATAATAATTGCTCATTAAGTCTCACTACAGGTAAAACACGTATTCTCATGGCCGTCAAGGATTTTTCCTCTCTTTAGAAGGTTAATTGTGGAAAATCTGTTGGTGATTTTGAGATCCTTAGGCGTCTTAGGATTGCAGGATCTTACAGACAGCCTAGGTGTACTTTTGAGGTATTCTGGAAAGCTCCACTTCCAGGATGGATCAAAGTTAATGTCGATGGAACCTCGAGAGGAAACCTGGGTCCGACAGGTTGTGGAGCCATTTTCAGAGACTCTTTTTGCAGGTTCCAGGGTTACTTATTTGGTGGATGTGGTACGACCTCTGCTCCGAAAGAGGAAATGCTGGCTATGATTCATGTAGTTGACTTTTACAATCAAAAGGGTTGGATCAAGCTGTGGATTTAAAGTGACTCAACCACTATGGTGCAAGCTATTTGGAAGGGGGTGATGCATCTTTCCTGGCCGCTTACTTCGCGTTGGATGAAATGTCTTACTTCGCTCACGAATCTCAACTACATTGCCACTCATGCTTACCATGAAGCGAATACAGTTGCTGACAGTCTTTCCAACAAGGGGGTCTATAACGACCCATACTTTACATACATTGTTAATACTTCAAAATTGAAGCACACTTATTACAACATATGACAAAACCACAAAGGACCGTATAGGTATAGTGTCTTTAGAAACTGGGAAACATAAACAACTGGTTCATAAATCTTATACAGTGTCTCCCATTTATTTCATCATATCTAGGGTCCCATTTAGCATATTCTACTTAATATCCATCTTCCTAACCTGGGGAAAAGAAAACATAAAAGGGTGAGCTCAAATGCTCAGCAAGGGAAAATAAAGGAAATAAAAATCATATCATATCTTTTTGAAAATCATAACCTGCAAAAGAGATCATAATATCTTAACTTGGAATAAATCATAGAAGTGAAAATGAGATACCCATAATCATAACATGAAACTTGAAACTTTGTGGCATGCACACATAATCATGGAAAATCATTTCTTGTTAGTCATGACTCATTGCCAAGACTATCTTAGTGAACAAAGTCCCTTTCTGAACCGAGTCACCCTCGTTCCAGTCCTATTTCACTGAACCGGTATAACCTACCGTTCCAGCCATGTCTATCTCATGAGATATAAAATCATTACCCAATGCATTGGAGGGAGATATAGGTCCCACCCATCTTATAATGAATCCTTTCTTATGTGTGCCACATAATCATAAATCATACATCATCGCATAACACATGTAACAAAAATGGGATTCTTGAAACATCATGACATCATAAAACAAACCATATAAGGTAAATGACTTAATAAAAATAATTCCCTCACAACATAATCAAATCAATGTAATAATAGGGATAAAAACAGAACCCTATATTATCTTAGATGGAAAATAATTTTGATAAAACATTTGAACTCCATTCTTGAGGAAAATATCCTTTCTTCTTCAAAAACATTTTTCCTTTCATAACATGTCATACATCTTTAAAATAAAAGAAGTTGATTACAAATAAACTTGAAAACTTGTAAAGGAAGCTTCTTGGAAACAATGTTTTAAAAATCCATTCATGCCGTATAAGTTAAAAAAACATTCTTCGTACTTTTGTCGGAAAAGTCAAAAAGTACCTCGTAAGAAAAAAGACAAAAGATTCATTTCATATTCTTTACTAAAAACTCAACTAAGGGTAAAATTGGATTTAAACTATTGTAAGTGGATGGAAACAATATTACATATTGAGGGAACATGGATGTGGATGATAAAATACACCCCAGTAAATACTTACGAATAAACAATCCCGGATAAAAATGAGATTGTGGTATTTTCCCTTACCTTAGGTCCGATTTGATTTGTACGTGTCCGAAGCTCCTGTATAATGGTTTAAATAATGTTATTGACTTATTCCAGAATCATACATATTGATATGATATCATATATGGTCATATTCTTAGCTTCTTGTTAGTAATATTTCATTGTTACTTGTTACTCGGGTCTTTATTGCCTTTTGTTCTTATGCGTGTTTTGCCAAATACATTCTTATTCTTCTTTTAAGGTTATAGATACCTTATATCCAGAATGGTATTAGTGTAACATATATCATATTTATTCATTCAATTCATTTATATAATTACTATGTAATGATGATCATGTAGAACGAGTCACATCACATCGTGGAGACGGTATTCCGTACGTACGCACGAGTGATGATATCGTTCCTATGATCGTGGAACTGTATTGAAGTATATATATATTATTTTAGTATCAATATTACTTTATAATAATCATAAACAGTTACTCATTACACCATTATACCCATCCTTGTAAAGTGATGGTGGAAAAATAGATTACACCACGGCGTGGAGACGGTATTCCGTACGTACGCACGCGCGGTGATTTCATTTTTCCGTAGGATGGATAGAATGTGAATTAGGGTTGTTTCATATTTATAATAACATATCAGTATGTAAGTAATACTGATGTTATTACTTTATCATGAAACAACTAAAGAAGAAGAAGTTGAAGAAGAAAGAAATTGGAAAGATCGGTAATGGATATTACCTCTTCTTTGGAACGCCTCTTTGAATCCTCCACTAAGGGAACTAAGATTGGTCTTTGAAGAAGACCAGGACCTCTAGGATTATTCTAGGGAAGTGGAGAAGAGAAAATGGCAGGGGTAGTCCGAGCTTGAGTGCTCAAATTTGTGTGAGGAGGAGGGGGAGGAGGTGCCCTTTTATAAGGGAGGATAGGGGCACCTTAGGAATATCTCAAAATATTATTTTATATTAAAGTCAAAATCGGTTTATAATGGTTCCAAAGGGTCTTATTTCGAAGCTAAAGTGGGGATGGGTCGAAATCCTATCAACCAATAGGATTTAGACAAGTTTAGGGTATTATTTTAACCTTATCAATTAGATTTAACTCTAAGTTAAATAATTTAACTTTTACCATGTCTTTTTGTTTTCTTTCACTATATGGTTAATACACTTACTATAACATGCCAAAAGAACCCCAAATTGTTTATTATATATCCTTATCTAAGTAATTTGTCTGAACCTTAGATTTTTAGGAATAAAATAACAATTAATAATATAATATTTCATTTAAAAACTATTTTGTGTCAATTTTGACACTATTTGATATATGATTTTTGTGAAAGTCATAACAGAATTATATGTTAGAACCAAGTTTATTAAATCAACACTAATATATCATAGTAACCTAGAAAATTAGTGGAATTCATAAAAAGTCTTAAATTACATTTATTTTGGTATTTATATTATCAATTATGTCAATATTTCATTAATAAGATAATTACTGCATCATCTTTGTGTCATAAATAAATTAAATTATTTGATGTCTAAAAATTACAAATAAAATACCATCATGTAGGAAATCTTTTTAGATTTCTAATGAATATTTAAAATTGAATTTTTCTTATGTATAACCCCATATTAAAAATGATTTACTTATTAAACTTTGATTTTAACTATTTTAACCCTTCTTAAAATAAATTAATAATAAATGTCCTAATCTACTCCAAGTGGGCCTAAATGGTCATATTTTATTCCTAAGTTTGTTTTTGGTAGAATTACACTTGTCCAATAGTATTAGGACATGTTTTAGGGTAATATTAATATCATATTTACCCTTAGTTACCCTATTTACTATTAACCGTGGTAAAAAAAGTAAAAAGTTACTATTCACCAAAAAATTATTTTTATCTCATTGAACCACATTTTACTTACTGATATCAACCGTGTCTGTCGGATTTTTGAAATTCCATTCACAGAAGCGGTAAAATTAAGTTTTATGCAAAATTCAGTTTTTAACCTACCACTTAGTGGTTTCACTATTCATCAAAAATTGAAAGTTTTCAGAAAAATACCAAAATTTCACCCTAGGCTAATTTCGATATTCTGAGTCCAAAAATGAAGTCCATTTTGAAAAATAAAATTTATAAAATTTCAAAAAGTGGTTATTACTATTCAGAACGACTAGTTTTAATAGCATATTGTTGTTTAGTGAAACTCGGTATTGCGTACGACGCAAGCTATCGAGGAAGGTCGCGAATGCGTGTAAAGAAAGCCAAGCAAGTGTTGTGTAGAAAAAGATTCCTTTGATGATTTATATAACATAAAAGTCTCAGGTGTTACATTCTAACCCCCTTAAAAATAATTTCTCCCTCGAAATTCGTCACTTTGTAACAAACAGATGAGGATACTTCTCCCTCATCATATCCTCAAGCTCCCATGTAGCTTCTTCAAGTTGGTGGTTCCTCCATAAAACTTTCACCAATCGAGTGGTCTTGTTTCGTAGGACTTTTTCGCTATGATCCAGAATCTCTATCGGTTGTTCTTCATAAGAAAGATCTTGCTCCAGCGGTACAACTTCTGAGCTGATTACATGTGAAGGATCAGGTATGTACTTTCTCAGGAGAGATACATGGAACACATCATGAACTTGAGAGAGATTCGGTGGAAGCGCCAATCGGTAAGCTACCTTCCCAACACGATCCAGTATTTCAAAAGGACCGATATATCTAGGGCTCAACTTCCCCTTCTTTCCAAATCTCATAACCCTCTTCCAGGGAGATATTCGTAAGAACACTTTATCACCCACTTCAAACTCTAGGTCTTTTCTTCGGTTGTCGGCATAACTTTTCTGTCGACTCTGAGCTGCTCTTATGTGTTGTTGAATAGATCTGACCTTTTCTGCCATTTCATCAACGAGATCAGGTCCTAATAGCTTTCTTTACCCAACTTCATCCCAGCAAGTTGGAGTCCTGCATTTCTTTCCATAGAGAGCTTTATAAGGAGCCATCTGAATACTGGAGTGAAAGATATTATTATAAGAAAATTCCACCAAAGGTAGGTGTTGATCCCAACCTCCTTTGAAATCCATAGAGCAAGCTCTCAACATATCATCTAGGGTTTGAATTGTTCTTTCAGACTGACCGTCTGTCTGGGGATGATAAGCAGTGCTGAAACTCAACTCTGTATCCAGAGTATGCTGAAGACTTCGCCAGAACTTCGAGGTAAATCTCAGATCCCAATCAGATATAATAGAAAGTGGTACTCCATGAAATCTTACCACTTCCTTTACATATATCCTGGCAAGCTGATCTAGAGAGAAATCCTCTCTAATAGGAATGAAGTGTGCAGACTTTGTAAGACGATCAACTATGACCCAGATAGAATTATTGCCTTTGGATGTTTTAGGAAGTCCTGTGACAAAGTCCATAGTGATGTTTTCCCATTTCCATTCGGGTATGGGTAATGGTTGTAACATCCCCTTAGACTTTTGTCTATCAGCTTTAACTTGTTGACAAACCAAGCATCGAGAGACATATTCCGCAACATCTCTTTTCATGCCATCCCACCAGAAGTACTCTTTCAGGTCCCTATACATCTTCGTGCTTCCAGGATGAATAGAGAATGAAGAACTATGAGCCTCATCCAGCAGCTCCTTCTTTAATTCGGGGATGGATGGAACACAAACCCGATTCCTGAACTTTATTATCCCATCATAATCAAGGTTGAATTAAGGAACATTTCTCACCTTCTTTTGTAACTCGATATCTTCTTTCTGTGCCTCTTTAATCTTCACATGTATAGATGGTTGAACATTCATCTGAGAAAGATAAGATTTTTCCCCTTCCATTATAATTCCAAGATCCATCCTTTGTAAATCCATAAATATTGGATCTTTTGTGATCCTCATCATGGATAAACTAGTATGTTCTTGTCGACTTAATGCATCTGCCACCTTGTTTTCTTTCCCAGGGTGGTAATGGATTGAGCAGTCATAATCCTTAATCAGCTCCAACCATCTTCTTTGACGCATATTCAACTCCTTTTGTGTGAAAATATACTTTAAACTTTTATGATCAGTATAAATATCACACCTTTCACCATAAAGGTAATGCCTCCAAATCTTTAATGAAAAGATTACCGCAGCCAACTCCAAATCATGTGTTGGGTAATTTTGCTCATGGATTTTCAACTGTCGTGAGGCCTAAGCTATCACCATATCATTTTTCATAAGAACACACCCCAATCCCTTCTTGGATGAATCACTGTAGATCACAAACCTTTCTCCACTACAAGGCAGTGTGAGCACAGGTGCACTGGATAACCTTCTTTTCAACTCCTTGAAATTCTCTTCACATTCCTTTGTCCAGACAAACTTAACTCCTTTTCGAGACAACTTGGTGAGTGGATTAGATAATCTTGAAAAATCTTTTACAAAACGTCGATAATATCCAGCCAAACCAAGAAAACTTCAGATCTCAGTTACTGTTGTTGGTCTTGACCATCTTTTGATAACCTCTGTTTTTGCTGGATCCACAGATATCCCCTCTATTGAGATTATGTGACCCAAAAATGCAACTTTTTGAAGCCAAAATTCACACTTGGTAAATTTGGCATAAAGCTTCTCCTTTCTCAGGGTCTTCAATATAATTCTCAAGTGATCTTCATGCTCTTCCTTGCTCTTTGAATAGACATGAATATCGTCTATAAAGACTACCACAAATTGGTCAAGATAGTCTCTAAAGACTCTATTCATTAGATCCATGAAGATAGCAGGGGCATTAGTAAGACCAAATGGCATCACTATAAATTCATAGTGTCCATACCTTGTATGGAAAGCCGTCTTTGGTATATCCTCCCTTTTGACCCTTAATTGAGGATACCCTGAACGAAGATCAATCTTGGAAAAGTATTGAGCTCCGCGTATTTGGTCAAATAAGTCATCAATGCGTGGGAGAGGATATTTGTTCTTGATAGTGATCTTGTTAAGTTCTCGATAATCAATGCAGAGTCTCATTGATCCATCTTTCTTCTTAACAAATAGAACTGGTGCTCCCCAAGGTGACGCACTAGGGCATATGAATCCCTTATCAAGATTCTCTTGGAGTTGCTTCTTCAATTCCTGCAACTCAATTGGGGCCATTCTATAAGGTGTCGTTGAAATAGGCAAAGCACCCAGTACGAGTTCTATTGAAAACTCAACTTCAAGATTTGGTGGAAGACCCGGTAATTCCTCCGGAAAGACATCATCAAACTCCCGTACAATGGGCATATTCTTAATCGTGAGTTTCTCACCAACCATTTGAGATAAATAACCTTCATTTAGTGGAATCAATACCCATAAGATGGAAGAAATTTCCACTGGAAGATTATGTTCATCCTTGCATTGATATATGATCGTAGAGTGATCTGGAATATGAAATGTGACTTCCCTTATTTGGCAATTGATATGAGCTCCATGTAGAGAAAGCCAATCCATACCAAGAATCACATCAAATTCCACTAAAGGAAGGATCACAAGATTTGCAGGAAGCACTTTCCCACAAACTTCGATCGGAGAAGAATTATAAACTTTTGATGCGACTGTTGTGCCATTAGGTGTTGTCACAGCTAACTCAACATATAATTGTTGAGGTAATATGGTGATACCCTTAGAAAATTCTTTAGAAATAAAAGAGTGGGTGGATCCAGAATCAAATAAAACATTTTCTACTTTAGAGTGAATGGTAAGTGTACCTTTCACCACTTCGTTATCATACTCCACATCGCTGATAGAAATTGCATGTGACTTTCCTTTGTCTTTAGACTTAAGATTTTGTTGACGTCGACCATCATCATCAACCCTTGGATTTGGGCATTGATTGGCATAATGCCCCATCTCCTTTCACTTGAAACATTGAAGTGTAGTAGGTTCATTCTGTGTATCCCGTCCTTTGTTTTCATCATTAGACATCTTCTTCCCATTATCGCGGCATTCAAATGCCCGATGACCTTCCTTTCCACATTTAAAACATTTACTTGTCCCTTTAAGACAACTCCCTCCATGTTTCTTTCCACACTTTGAGCATAAGGAAAATCTTATCTTCTTTTCCGTGTGCTCTTTAGATTTTCCTTTGAATTCTATCTTCCTCTTCTTATCAAACCCATGTGACTGATGGGTTATTCCAATCTCCATCTCGACTTTGAGAGCACATCGAACGATTTCCTCGTAGCTATTGAAGTCCCTTATGGCTAACTCCCTTTGAAGACTTGGTTTTAAGCCACTAAAGAATCGATCGATCTTACTCTCAGGTTGGATAATAATACCAGAAGCGTACCTCGCAAGTCTTGTAAAATTTGCTTCATAGGTACCAACAGATTCATCATCCCTTTGCTTCAGTTCAAGAAACTCTTTCTCCATCTTTGTTCGGAGAATACGAGGGATGTACTTATTGAAAAATAAGTTCTTGAACTCGTCCCATTCCATAGACTCAATTTCATCCCTTTGCCTCGTATTCTTAATAAGATTCCACCATTGATCAGCATCTCCTTCCAAACGATACACTGCTAGGATGACTTTATCATGTTCAGAACATTGAAGAACTGAAAATATCTTTTCAGTAGTACTAATCCATTGTTCAGAAACTAATGGATCAGTAGACCCACTGAAAGAAGGTGGACGCTGCCTCATGAAGGATTCAACAGAATGTTGCTCCTTCCTTTGCTCGTTTGGAAGTCCTGCACGATTCATAGCTTGAGAAAGTTGTGTGAGCATGGCTACAAGATTTTTCATTACAGCTCCCATATCGTTTGGTTCCTCAGGGGGACAATCATTGCATTTCCCATCGCATTCCGCATTAACACGGTTCCTTCGGGTTCCAGCCATTGACTAAAACCAAGAAGAATAGTGTGAGCAACACGAATTATAATAGGAAAACCACATAATTCAAGAATAAAATTTTCATGCTTAAGGTCTTATCCTAGGTTATTCAAGGCCATTTCTAAAACACTAAGATTGTGTTCTATGCTTAGACTTATCCTTAGGGTTCTTACTAAGGCTTTTACATCCTAGTTTCCAAAGGTTGACTATACCTTTCCTTTGATACCAACTATAACGACCCATACTTTACATACATTGTTAATACTTCAAAATTGAAGCACACTTATTACAACATATGACAAAACCACAAAGGACCGTATAGGTATAGTGTCTTTAGAAACTGGGAAACATAAACAACTGGTTCATAAATCTTCTACAGTGTCTCCCATTTATTTCATCATATCTAGGGTCCCATTTAGCATATTCTACTTAATATCCATCTTCCTGACCTGGGGAAAAGAAAACATAAAAGGGTGAGCTCAAATGCTCAGCAAGGGCAAATAAAGGAAATAAAAATCATATCATATCTTTTTGAAAATCATAACCTGCAAAAGAGATCATAATATCTTAACATGGAATAAATCATAGAAGTGAAAATGAGATACCCATAATCATAACATGAAACTTGAAACTTTGTGGCATGCACACATAATCATGGAAAATCATTTCTTGTTATTCATGACTCATTTCCAAGATTATATTAGTGGACAAAGTCCCTTTCTGAACCGAGTCACCCTCGTTCCAGTCCTGTTTCACTGAACCGGTATAACCTACCGTTCCAGCCATGTCTATCTCATGAGATATAAAATCTTTACCCAATGCATTGGAGGGAGATATAGGTCCCACCCATCTTATAATGAATCCTTTCTTATGTGTGCCACATAATCATAAATCATACATCATCTCATAACACATGTAACAAAAATGGGATTCTTGAAACATCATGACATCATAAAACAAACCATATAAGGTAAATGACTTAATAAATATAATTCCCCCACAACATAATCAAATCAATGTAATAATAGGGATAAAAACAGAACCCTATATTATCTTATATGGAAAATAATTTTGATAAAACATTTGAACTCCATTCTTGAGGAAAATATCCTTTCTTCTTCAAAAACATTTTTCCTTTCATAACATGTCATACATCTTTAAAATAAAAGAAGTTTATTACAAATAAACTTGAAAAATTGTAAAGGAAGATTCTTGGAAACAATGTTTTAAAAATCCATTCATGCCGTATAAGTTAAAAAAAACATTCTTCGTACTTTTGTCGGAAAAGTCAAAAAGTACCTCGTACGAAAAAAGACAAAAGATTCCTTTCATATTCTTTACTAAAAACTCACCTAAGAGTAAAATTGGATTTAAACTATTGTAAGTGTATGGAAACAATATTACATATTGAGGGAACATGGATGTGGATGATAAAATACACCCCAGTAAATACTTACGAATAAACAATCTCGGATAAAAATGAGATTGTGGTATTTTCCCTTACCTTAGGTCCGATTTGCTTTGTACGTGTCCGAAGCTCCTCTATAATGGTTTAAATAATGTTATTGACTTATTCCAGAATCATACATATTGATATGATATCATATATGGTCATATTCTTAGCTTCTTGTTAGTAATATTTCATTGTTACTTGTTACTCGGGTCTTTATTGCCTTTTGTTCTTATGCGTGTTTTGCCGAATACATTCTGATTCTTCTTTTAAGGTTATAGATACCTTATATCCAGAATGGTATTAGTGTAACATATATCATATTTATTCATTCAATTCATTTATATAATTACTATGTAATGATGATCATGTAGAACGAGTCGCATCCCATCGTGGAGACGGTATTCCGTACGTACGCACGAGTGATGATATCGTTCCTATGATCGTGGAACTGTATTGGAGTATATATATATTATTTCAGTATCAATATTACTTTATAATAATCATAAATAGTTACTCATTACACCATTATACCCATCCTTGTAAAGTGATGGTGGAAAAATAGATTACACCACGACGTGGAGACGGTATTCCGTACGTACACACGCGCGGTGATTTCATTTTTCCATAGGATGGATAGAAGGTGAATTAGGGTTGTTTCATATTTATAATAACATATCAGTATGTAAGTAATACTGATGTTATTACTTTATCATGAAACAACTAAAGAAGAAGAAGTTGAAGAAGAAAGAAATTGAAAAGATCGGTAATGGATATTACCTCTTCTTTGGAACGCCTCTTTGAATCCTCCACTTAGGGAACTAAGATTGGTATTTGAAGAAGACCAGGACCTCTAGGATTATTCTAGGGAATTGGAGAGGAGAAAATGGCAGGGGTTGTCCGAGCTTGAGTGCTCAAATTGGTGTGAGGAGGAGGGGGAGGAAGTGCCCTTTTATAAGGGAGGAGAGGGGCACCTTAGGAATATCTCAAAATATTATTTTATATTAAAGTCAAAATCGGTTTATAATGGTTCCAAAGGGTCTTATTTCGAAGATAAAGTGGGGATGGGTCGAAATCCTATCAACCAATATGATTTAGACAAGTTTAGGGTATTATTTTAACCTTATCAATTAGATTTAACTCTAAGTTAAATAATTTAACTTTTACCATGTCTTTTTTTTTCTTTCACTATATGGTTAATACACTTACTATAACATGCCAAACGAACCCCAAATTGTTTATTATATATCCTTATCTAAGTCATTTGGCTGAACCTTTGATTTTTAGGAATAAAATAACAATTAATAATATAATATTTGATTTAAAAACTATTTTGTGTCAATTTTGACACTATTTGATATATGATTTTTGTGAAAGTCATAACAGAATTATATGTTCGAACCAAGTTGATTAAATCAACACTAATATATCATAGTAACATAGAAAATTAGTGGAATTCATAAAAATTCTTAAATTACATTTATTTTGGTATTTATATTATCAATTATTTCAATATTTCATTAATAAGATAATTACTGCATTATCTTTGTGTCATAAATAAATTAAAATATTTTATGTCTAAAAATTACAAATAAAATACCATAATGTAAGAAATCGTTTTAGCTTTCTAATGAATATTTACAATCGAATTTAGCTTATGTATAACCCCATATTAAAAATTATTTACTTATTAAACTTTGATTTTAACTATTTTAACCCTTCTTTAAATAAATTAATAATAAATGTCCTAATCTAATCCAAGTGGGCCTAAATGGTCATATTTTATTCCTAAGTTTGTTTTTGGTCGAATTACACTTGTCCAATAGAATTAGGACATGTGTTAGAGTAATATTAATATCATATTTACCCTTAGTTACCCTATTTACTATTAACCGCGGTAAAAAAAGTAAAACGTTACTATTCACCAAAAAATTATTTTTATCTCATTGAACCACATTTTACTTACTGATATCAACCGTGTCTGTCGGATTTTTGAAATTCCATTCACAGAAGTGGTAGAATTAAGTTTTATGCAAAATTCAGTTTTTAACCTACCACTTAGTGGTTTCACTATTCATCAAAAATTGAAAGTTTTCAGAAAAATACCAAAATTTCACCCTAGGCTAATTTCGATATTCTGAGTCCAAAAATGAAGTCCATTTTGAAAAATAAAATTTATAAAATTTCAAAAAGTGGTTATTACTATTCATAACGGCTAGTTTTAATAGAATATTGTTGTTTAGTGAAACTCGGTATTGCGTACGACGCAAGCTATCGAGGATGGTCGCGATTGCGTGTAAAGCAAGCCAAGCAAGTGTTGTGTAGAAAAAGATTCCTTTGATGATTTATATAACATAAAAGTCTCGGGTGTTACAGGGTCAACCAGGATATTACCTGGCTGGATGATTTTCCTAGATAATTTCTCGCTCTCTATGATAAGGATTGTAATAAGATTCTGTCTTTTAGTATTTTTTAACTCTCTTTCTTTTTATGTAATAAATTGTGCCTCGGTCTTTGACGGAGGCAACAACTTTAAAAAAAAGGGGCTAGTGAATCATGGGTTCAATTTTTCTTTCTTACCAAAACAAATTATTCCTTTATAGAGGGATATTTTAAGAAATATATGGTCACGTACCTCAAATGAAAGGTATTTCCTCTATTTATAGGCATAAATATTTTTCTTGCTCTATGGTTTCCTCATGTGGTGTTGAATCATCTTTACTTCTCAACCATCTCTTCTAAAAATTCGGTTCCCAACAATTTCTTCTCCTTGAATACATCCCATCATGCAGGAGTTAGACACCATTTTACATATATTTCCTAAAAAGGTTCTATCATACATTAATGAAATAATTATTATAATAAAATTCAACTAAATAACGGTACTAATAAGACTTACATGATAATATAAAAAGAAATCTCAAATGACATCATATAAATTATGAATTATACACTCTAATTATATATTGTATTTAGGATGAAAAGGTGTATTGAAATTTAATTCAGTACCCATTGACTTATGACGTCCTTCCAAAACATTTGATGTAAATACGGGATCATGTTTAGATACAATAGAGAGGGGAACTCAATATAACTTGAATATATCCATAAGATAAAGTCTAGAAATACGATCCAATATATAATATCTCTAATTGGTATAAAATGTGAAGATTTAGTCAAATGATCAAAAATGAAATGAATCTTATTATTAAATTAAGATGTATTTTCTAATACCACCTTGAAATCCAAAGACATGTTCTCATATTTACATTATATAACTAACAAAGGATGAATCACCCCTTAGGTTGGTGTCATTTTTCTTTATTCTTAAAACAATCCAAAAATTTCTTGGAAAAAATAGTAATATCCTTCCCCATACTTTCCCAACAATAATATACCAGAAGGTATCTATACATATTGGTGTTTCCATGATGAACAAAAAATAATGAAATGTAAGCTTCACATAACAATTCATTCTTTAACTAGGAATAATTCGGAACACATAAACTCCTTCAAAAATTGATAATACAATATTTTTAAACATTAATATCAAGAAATTACCTTCCATAACCAATTATTCAATTTATTATAGGAAATGATCGTCTATTTGTGCCTTATTAATTATTTATGCCAAGGATAACCATACTGATACCTATATCAAAAGAGAAGGTGTTTCAATTTAAAAAATTTCCGATAATATACTTATTAAATAATTGAATAAGAGATAATGTTTAAATATAATATAGTATATTATGCATTATCTTTTCAATTAAAGGCATTAAGTACCTTATTTTATTTACCTGGATAATAGTGAATTGTGAAATAATAATACTTAATCAGTTCTATCCATATTCTATAGATCATATTCAACTCTTTTTGGGTGAATATATACTTTAAAATTATATGATAAATATGCATTTCAAAATTATACACACATGGATTATTCCTCTATTTTCCTTAAAGAAACAACTGTGGCATCTATAACATGGCCATGTCTAAGATAATTTTTTTTCATGGGGTTTCAATTGATGAGAATCATATGTGATAACTCAATCATTATGTATTAAGAAAAAACTGAGTACCTTCAAACAAGAATAATTTAAAATAAATAAGCTCTCAATTTATATATTTAAATGATAACATAGAAGAATTAAACATATAGTGACCCAAGCCATGAACACACTTTAATTGTTGATTTACAAAATATTTTCCAAATAATACAAGATGAGGATATAGAGTCTAGTGTATTTGGAATATTATATACGTAAGAAGATAATATTAAAAATAACACAACACCATATTTATTTATAACTCCATATAGTGCTCCTAACTCCCAATGATCTTTTAAAACCTTATAAAATACTCTAGAGAAGATATATAATGAAATATGGGAGATAGAAAGCCTAGTATAAGAATAAACATGGAAATAAAGTATATTATGAGTGTCAAGAGGCATGACATGATATCATAAAGATAAATATCATAATCATGGAAATATGGTGTAAGGAAATAACATCATTAGATCAAGGAAACATATGCATGTGTCCACATCATAAAGCATCACATCATAATCATATGTCAAGGATAACCACAAAGATAACATAATATCATATAACCACTATAATAATCAAATAAAACCAAGCTAAACATGACTTAAATAATATATTAATCTCATGATTTAAATAATACATATCCCAAATAGTAGCATAATCCAAATGAAAAAGGTTTAGTGTTAAAAAGATTAGCTATATAAATATCATAATTTAATAATTTTGTGAAAAGTTCTCCAAAATCATTCTCCTCTAGACTCATTTTAGATATCCCACATGATAAAATCATATTCATATCCTAGGTATTGGATACATAAGAAATGGGTGAGTTCAAACACCCAGTAAGAAAAAATACATGATATAGAGGATTAGATCATAAACATGAGGGAGAATATGATAATGATATAAATAACATAATAAAAGCTCAAAATACCATGAATAATATTTATAAAACTTTATCAAGAAACATAAGTTCATAATAATATCATTAAGGAACCAAAAAATAAATCACCCAGCTTAAAAAATATCAATAATTATAAAACATGTGAGTAATATAAAGTGTTGAATGCTTTAAAAATTGGGCATAATCATGAAAACTTGGAATAACATGATAAAAAACTTGAAAAATAGAAAAATAAAAAAAGGATTTATTATCCTTTTGAATATGGATACACACTAACTAGTTCACATGTAAATTTGTTAGTTAAGATTAACACCATCTCACCCAGCCTTTGTGACCTTAGAAACTTGATAACCTATTCATATCAAAAATTATTAGTAGTTCTTAATGCTATCACACCCACACTTTATAAAACTAGATAATTTTTATCTTGTTCACATAACATATATATCTCATGATATATATTCCTTTACCTAATTAATTTTAGGGATATATAGTTACCACCCTTCTCAAAATCCATAAATGTTTATTACACTCGAAAACAAAGATTCATCATCTCACAAAAAAGCCATTTTAGAATAATGGGTTTCCTAAAACATTCATAAACATCAAATAACATAACCATAATTAATCATAGAATATTATAACTCTCATTTTACAAAATAAATTATACCATAATAACATATAATGAATTATTGAAACATAAAATCTTGAAAAATAAACCATAG
Organism: Viscum album; assembly: GCA_963277665.1. Lineage (NCBI taxonomy): Eukaryota > Viridiplantae > Streptophyta > Magnoliopsida > Santalales > Viscaceae > Viscum > Viscum album. The sequence continues at coordinate 441,742,501 of OY728139.1, read as the reverse complement.
AGGGTAAATATAAATGAAAATAAAAAAAAATTTCAATTTTTTTTAAAACATTGGAGTTGAAATTACATTAAAAAAACATTAAAAGGGAAATAGAATAATTTTGAAAATGTTATTATAAAGAGTTCATAATAAAAATTCATTGAATTTTCATTAAGGTTTCAAAAAAGAGAAGTGAAAATACTTTTAATTTTGTTACTTTTAATATAATCTTGAATAATGTAAACATGAAAGGGACATAAATATTTCAACAATAAAAGTGGAAATACTTTTCTAACTTTATCTTTTAAAAACAATCATTAATTTTGGAAACATGAAAAAAAATAAAATTTTAAATAACAGAAGTGTATGTACTTTAAATTTTTTTATTATTAAAATAAACTTTAATAATAGAAACTTGAAATGAATATAAAATAAGTAGAAATAATTTTAAAACTTTTATTTTCAAAAAGAATATTGAATAATGGAAACTTGAAAAATACATAATGATTTAAATAAAAGAAGTAAAAATAATTTTAAATTATTTTCATATAAAATTAATATTTAATATTATAAAATTTAAAAAGGCATAAATTTTATCAAAAGAAAATGTGGAGGGGATGATAAAACCCTTATATTTAGAAAGGATAGAAAAAACCTTGCGAACATTCTCAAATATCCTTTTTTATAACCCACATCATTAAAAGGATAAAAGACCATTTAATTAAAATTAATTAACTGAAAATGGATCATTATAGCTAAAAAATTAAATTTTAAATTAGTAAAGGAGAATATTGGCATATAGTAAAAACATTAATATAGAAGATAAATTGAATAAAAGTAATGAATATTGTTCCAAACAAAACGTGTTTTAACGATTTAATAAAATCATTTGTGAAGAACACTTTGGTGTGAAACATGATTCCCCTATAAAATATTGTTAAAATAACACATTATATTATAATAGTTTAAATAAATAATTATTAGGCTTAAATAGTAAAAGAAGAGTGATTTTGACTTAAGAAAAGATTTGTGTCAGGAAAACCCCTTATAGCCTTTGTAAATTTTAAATTGAAAACCCATTAGTGGTATAAAATTAAATTAACAAATTAATATTTTTAGACATAAAATAATAATGATAAAAAATTACAATGGGGTAGTATTTACACCATTTATAAGGAATCATGGTGTTTTGCTTAAACATTTATCAAAGATATCAAATTTAAGACAAAGAAACCCATATAATTTTAGAAGTGAATGGATTGAAAGAGAATATAACAGATACTGTGAAATAAAAATTTATGTCTCCTCAAAAATATTTATTTATGATAAAATAATTAATTTTATAACAATTTATACCACATTAAAGAGTAGTAGGTTCAAAACATGTATCATTCCTCAACGAAGGTGAACTTAAGATAACAAATGCACAACTTGTTTCCTTTCATAGTTGAAGAAAATATAACATCCTATAAAGAAAACACAACTAACTTAATATCATATTTTATATCCCTGATCATAAATATCACCCTTAAATAATGCTTATTATAATTATTTATCATGATTTCATTAATTATTTATAGCACATTATGACCATTACTATAATCCCCCGACCCCAGAAGCCTAGAGTCGGTGCCTAAAACATGGTGTGTAATTTTTTTATAAAAATATGTTGATAAAATTACACATCACATCTCATCAAAGATGATCTTCCTACTCTAGGTTATGGAAAACCATATACAACTGATACTTTTCTTCAGAACTATACAAGCTAAGATTCATCTTATTGACACCACATAAAATAAATCAAAGATGAAAAATATAATAATCTTGTAAAAATAAATTAAAAACAAAGGGATATCATTTAAAACACTTAATAATGGGTTTTAAAAATAATCAATGAAAATTGTTTTTTTAAAACATCCCTTTGAAATAATTATACACACACAAAACATTCCCTTAAAAGAAAACAACATTTCTTGTAGCACATCATCAAAATTTTTAAAAGGTTAATAGAAATAATTTTTAGTGAAATATCATTCGAAGGAATTTATATATTTATTTAATGGATATAGGTAAAACACATTTTTGATTACGCATACTTGTACAAAAATGCATGGAATACTGCTTAAAATTTAGGAGTTGATCAGACTAAATTAATGGAGACATGGAAGGATGAAGGTATAGATTAGCACATGAAATAAAACCTGATTACAATTTCACAAGAAACAATATCATAAATAACTTATAACATAAAATTAAATTCATGAAATTACAGATGAATTTTTTAACTATTGTATTAATGTTATGTAAATAGATGATAAAATTTATATATGAATGATTTTATAAGTACTTACATCATTACAACATATTAATTTATTTCCATAATAATAAGTAAAAAATTATTGAGCAAGGATATTCTACTAGTTGAATAATCACATGATTGATTAAATACTACTCACATAACGAGGAAATTCATAAAGTATGAAAATCATAAACATTCTACCAAGGCCTCATACCAAGACCATACAAACTTATTCTCTCAAGGCCTCATGCCATGACCTAGTTTGTCTCATGTGACCTACCAATTCATTGAGAGGCTATCGTGGGCCTCATTCATCACATAATAAGTCTTATGCATTCCTCATATGTCTAAATATGTCTTTAAATAGAAGTCTCCCACACCACTATGATTTATTAAATTTTGTCTTTTATTTAAAGTTTCCCATACCACATTGAATAATTAAATTATGTCTCTTATTAAAAGTGTCTCATACCACTTTTAATAATTAAATTCTAAATCCATATTTTATCATAAGGGATAAATTTCATTTTACAATTACTGTCTATATTCATAAAGAAAGTGAATCATGCATTAACTGTAAATATTAATTAAAAAATTTAATGGTTTTTCAATTATACTTTAGGATATGGATATATCAAATTTATAAATGACATGCATGAAAAAATAGATATTCTCTTGCACATGTAATGATTACAGGTGCACATGAAATAATATATTGTTTGGGTTTTTCATATAAAATAATAAATCTGAAGTTCAAAACCATTGTTTCATGAAATTAAAAATTTAATATACTATAATAAATGTTTTTGAATTTAAGATAGTTATCTATCATGTTTAAACCATACACTGATGAATGTAAGTTTCAAGAAGACTAAATCACAAACTTTAATAACTAATAGTATTCATTGTGGCAGATTCATCATTTATTAAAATATAATATTTATGAATGTAATACATTAATTTCTTGTGAGATACTAAAACATAATAAAATATTTAAACTAGGTTTACTAACATGAGATCTTCTAAAATTATGATATAAGATTATATACTATCATTTTATTAGTTCCGATAATACTTTATGTTAATTATAAATAAATTTATGTATTTATACGTGTACATGTATATATTAAACAAAAGATAATTATAACCCTTTATTCTAAAATTATAAATTGAGATGCATTTATGTAATGTTAATTTTAATATCAAGGTGATGACCTTTTTTTTAATTTTTTTGAACACAATAACAAAACAAGGTTTTGTTATTCTTTACCATTATAAAATTTTATTTTTGATCATATAATCATTCGGGACGTATATTGGAAACATCTAATTCAAGGGTTGGATACAAATTTAAAACATATAGAAATATAATCACTTATATATCTTTGAAAATTAGCTTAGCTTTATTAATTAATCACTGGAACAATGGGGAATTAGAAAATAATTATAGTAAAAATCCTTTATCTTCCATTTATAATTTTTTTTAAAATGGTTAACTACTGATATGATGACATGTGTATTATATAAAACATTTTGAAAAAATCAAATATTACTTTCAAAAAATAAAATCATAATAAGGTTAATACCATTAAAACTTATTAAAATAATACAAGAAATGTATATTTGTATTTTTGGTACTAATATATATACATTTGGGGTTTGCATCTAGAATTAAAATAATAATTATATGGAAAGAGATCATATTTAAAAATAATTTCTTAACATAATAATAAATGAAACATAATCGTATTAGGATTATAAACTATATACATATTTATAAATATAAATATAACCCTATATACACATATATATGTATGAGTTTAGCAAACTCAAAAAACACTCTTAGTAAACCCTTTATAAGTATTATATGCATAAAAACATTAGATAATTATTGATGATCATCACTTGAAAACTCCAAAATAGATTAGTTTTTGAAGTTATATAAAACTGTAAATACACAATGTGTATATATGATATTTTCATAACAAAAAAAGTTTGATAAATCCTTAAAAATATCATACACTTAAAAAATATATCTAATAACTAATATCAATTATATAGAAACCTAAATCATATTAGGATTTAAATATATATATATATATATAAACATATATACATGAAGTGTATATATGGTTTTTTTATATAAAAAATATAAACTAACCCTTACATGACTTCAAGGGTGACGTTGAATTAAGAAGAGGTTGTTTGAAGGTTGGGATGAAGAAAAAAACCATAGGGTTATGTGTGAAAAAATGGGTTTATATATCCTATTTATATATATTTTTATACACTATAGTTCAAAAATAAAATATATCAAAGAAACTTGGAGAAATATGAATCTATCTATTTCCAATAATAACAAAAACCACAATCAGTTTAGACCTAGAATAAATTTATAGTTGATAATATATATAAAAATATATATTATGAAAAACTTACATGATACACCAAAGTGGGTTGCATTAAACTAATGCATTCAAGGAAGCCTTGTGGGAAAAAAAATTGTTGGGTTTGATGAGAGTGATAGAAGGTCTCATAGGATGAGGATGAAATAGTGGAGGTGGAGTGGTGTGACTTCGACTGGTGCCCTGTGAGGAAGAAGAATAAGAAAGGAAGAAGGGAAAAAATATGGAGGGTTGAGATCATCCCAGTAAGATTCGATGGCTATGGTGAATCTATTCATTTAAAAAAATGAACAGTTGAGATTAGATCATGATTTGATCCGACAACCATAGTGGATTTGGGGTTTTAAAAAATACGGAATGTTTGAGATCCAGTACCTCCTGATCTAACATCTCATAAAATCACAGTAATGAAACCGCAATAACAGGTGTTCGAAGGCTGGACTAGTTCAGATGGTAAAGATCTCATGCAACGAGATCAAATAGCTCTGATTGAATTCTATGGAAAAATACATGTCTCACGTAGAAATGGGGAGAGTTTCTAGACCGCCTTAAAATAATCGATGTTGTTTCCTTTATTTTGATGAAACAAATACAAAAAACGAGGTCCTTATACATGGGGCCCAAAACCAAGAGCCTTGGATAACCCTTACCCACGTCGGTGCGTGACCTGGCTCACCCCCTACTCGTGCCTGACCAAGCACTACACATGGGCCCGTGCACCACTCATCATGCTCTATTCATGCGCTCGGCCTAGCTTCTGTTACTAATGTGATACACCCACTATCCTTGATGGATTTTCCTTCAAATCTATCCTTAGATGGGTGGGGTACTCAAAATTTTTTTTTATAAAAAATTTATTAACTATTTAAAAAAACAGAACATAAGTATATATATATATATATTAATTTCCTTTTATATATTCTTTCTCATAGTTAAACAGTATTCTAAATATCATTGTTTTCATAATTTTTTATTCATTTTGAGTTTTAAAACATTAAATTTCAAATCTAAATACAAAATAGAACTTCTATTAAAACCATGTCATCAATTAACTTTTTAATGTATTTAAATAATTTTAATAAATTTTAAATACATAAAATACTTATATACATATAACACTCAATGTAGTCAAAATACATAAAATACGTAATGGTTATAAAATTTTATGACCATTACCAAAACCAATAGTCACCTTAAGACCCCAATAACTACTTAGCTGTATAAATACCCAGTCAAGGTATTCCAAGGGTCATGGTCATTTCTTGTTCTAGGAGGATAATGCTCTACATTACTTTGATCCTCTATATTATGGAAATTCTTATTACTATTTCTGTATTTATTTTGGTGCACTCAAGGGACAATGGATCTTTAATCGGTCTCATGGTAATTTTCGGTGGTCTTCTATTTTTTCTTTTATGTCTTGAAATTAGTTTCCTTGAGTAAGTGTAATCCCTTGCATCAATGTAATGTATCTGTGTTTCTATTGAATAAAAAGTGTCTTATTTTTAATCCTTAAGAATTTGTTTTGTATGGAACCCATATTAAACAAAAAAATAATAATAACTAATAATATATTATTATTAAAAATGTAAATATGTATGGGGCATCACATTATCCCCCCTTAATGGAATTTTGCCGTCACAATTCTAATATACTTACGCAACTCACCTACTTAGACCTTATGAAATCCACCTCAAAGTCCCTACATAAACATCTTAGGTATTATTAATTAACATAAGAAAATGGGGGAAAAATTAATTTACACCATTAATAGCTTCACTAGTGTCGGTGATTTTCCCAGTTCCTTCTAGTTAAACAAATCCCCAGTACACTTTTAAATTCCTCAATTTCTTTGGCCCAAATACAGTATGGGAAACTTAAGTCAAACTCGTGTCCACAAATATAGTATCACAAGAGAGAGGCTTGAGGTTTGTAAAGTTGGGAGACATGAGCTTGGACTTGATGTCTATAAAACAAACACAAAGGCTCAACCTCAAGAATTTAAAAGTCTCTAATTAGACCACATAAACTATAGGTCAAGATTTGACATAAGTATGCTATGAAAATTTTACCCTCTCTCATAGATTCTTGGAAATCCCCCATAGATAGAAAACCTTCTTCTAGGGTAAAACATTTAAATATACCCTCTAATTACTTTCCCTAACGTGCATAAAATGTGAGTTTAGCATGCACCATGAGGAAATAAATCAAGCCTGAACCTCGATGCAAATGAAGTAATCTAGGAGTCTTAGATATGTGGTAAATATATTTTCAGGTCAAACAGAGGTTTCCAAAGGGATAAAATTCATTTATACATGATTTTAAAATTATAGTTTCTAGTATCTCAGTAGAGAGAGACAATATATTGGTTGGTGGTCTCTCGTCTTCCATCTAAAATTTTTAAGAAAAACTTATACTCAGTAAAGCATAGATATATTTTTAGTTTTGTTTTAAGTTTATAGAATTGTCTAGACCGTTCCACTGATACCAACTATAACTCCCCAACCCAAAATCCTAGAGCCGGTGCTAAATATCATGGTGTGTAATTTTTTAATAAAAAGATGCTGATAATATTACACATCCCATCACATCATAGAGGATCTTCCCGGTCTAGGTTATGGAAAACTAGATACAACTGATAATTTTCTCCAGAACTATACAAGATAAGCTTTATATTGTTTTCATCATATAGAAGAAATTAAATCTGAAAAATATACTCATGTATTAAAAATAAATTGAAAATGTAGGGTGAGAATTTTAAATGCTTGGCAAGGGGTTTTAAAAATAATCAATGAAAATACTATATTTTAAAAACATCCCAATGAAATAATTATACATACATTAAACATTCTCTTAAAAGAAAACAACATTTATTGTATAAAATCATAATCAAATTTCAATGGTTACTAGAAATCATTTTTAGGAAAATCTCATACACTAGAATTTATATATTTATTTAAAGGCTACATGTAAAACACATTTTAGGGTACACATACTTGTACAAAAATGCACGGAATGTAGTATATAAGTCAGGAGTTGGCCAAAGAAAATTAAGGGTTCCATGAAAGGATGCAGGTACAAATTAGAATATGAAATCATACTTGATTAGAATTTCACAAGAAACAATATCATAAATCACTTATCATATAAAATGAAATTCATGAAATGACAAATGTATTTTATAACTCTTGAATTAATGTGATGAAAATAGATTCTAAACATTATTTATAAATAATTTACTAAGTATTTCCATCATTAATCCATGTGGATTTATTACAACAATGATAAGTGAATTTTTTTTGAACAAGGATATTCTACTTGTCGAACAATCACATGGTTTATTAAATATTACTCACACAATGAGGGAATGCATATGGTATGAAAATCATAAACATTCTGTCAAGTCCTCGTGCCAAGACCGTACATAATCATTCTTTCAAGGCCTCCTTCCATGTCCTAGTTTATCTAATGTGACCTTCAGATGCATTGAGATTCTATATAGGGAATCACCTGTCACATAATAAGTCCTATGCATTCCTCATAAGTCTAAATATGTCATTAAATCAAAGTTTCTCATATCAAAGTGATTTATTAAATAGTTTATTTTATTCAAGGAGTCCCATACCACTTTGAATAATTAACTTATGCCTTTTATTTGAAGTTCCCATACCACTTTGAATAATAAAATTTTTAATCCATAAGTTATAAAGAGAGATAAATTTCATTTTTTAATTATTGTCTAAATTCATAAATAAAGTGAATCATGCATTAACTATAAACATTAATCTAAAATCTTCATGGTTTGTTATTTATACTTCAGATTACAACTATATCAAATTTATCAATGACATGCATAGACAAATAGATATACTTTTGTACATGTGATGATAACCGGTGCAAATAAAACAATATAATGTTTGGGTTTGTCACATAAAATTATAAATCTTTAATTCAAAACCCTTGTTACATTAAAGAAAACATTTAATATACTAAAATACATGTTTTTGAATTTAATATAGTTATCATTCATGTTTAAACCATACAACGATGAATGAAATTGTCAAATAAATTAAATCATAATCATTAATAACTAATAGTATTCATTTTGGAAGATTCATCTTGAATTAAAATATAATATTTATACTCGTAATACATTCATTTCATGTGAGATACTAAAATATAAGAAAAATATTTAAACTCACTTCACTAACATGAGTGCTTCTACAATTATGATATAATATTATATACTCTCATTTTTTAAGTTCTGATAATACTTTATGTTCATTATATATATACTTATGTGTTTATGCATGTACATGTATATATTATACAAAAGATAATTCTAACCCTTTATTATAGAATTATTAATTGAGATGCATGGATGTATTGTTAATTGTAGTAAGAAGGTGATGGCTTTTTAAAAAAAACTAGGCACACAATAAGAAAAAAAGGTTTTGTTATTATTTGCCAATATAAAATTGTATTTTTTGATCCTATAAAAATTTAGGACATGTATTGGAAACATCCAATTTAAGGGTTGATTACAAATGTATGGCATGTAGAAATATAATAACTTGTATTTCTTTCAAGGTAGCTTAGCTTAATTAATTAATCCCTGGAACAATGAGGAATTAGAAAATAATTATAGTAGAAATACTTTATCTTCCATTTATATTTTTTTGAAAATGGTTAATTACCAATATGATCCCTTGTGTATTGTATAAACATTTTAAAATTATTAAAGTATTACTTTCAAAACAGAAAATCATAACAATGTTAATACCATTAAAATTCCTTAAAATGATACCAAACATGTATATTTTTATTTTTGGTACTTATATATTTATGCATATGGGTTTTTTATCTAGAATAAAAGAATAAGTATAACAACAAGGATCATCTTTAAAAATAATTGTTTAACTAAAAAAATAAATGAAAAATATTGAGATTAGGATTAAAATATATATATATATCACTGTATATATATATATATATATGTGTGTGTGTGTGTGTGTGTGTATGAGTTTAGAAAAATCAAAAACCAAAATTAGTAAACCCTTTAAAATTATTATATGCATCAAAATATCAGTTAGTTACTAGTAATCATCAATTGAAAAATCCAAAACAGATTCAGATTTGAAGTTATATAAAACTGTATAAACATAAAGTGTATACCTGGGATTTTCATAACCAAAACAAAGTTTGATAAATCCTTACAAATATCATACACTTTAAGAAACATTATCTAACCACTAATGTCAATTATATGGAAACCTAAATCAGATTAAGATTAAAATATATTTATATATATATATGCATATATATATAATTGTATATAAACAAAGTGTAAATATGGGGTTTTAATATACAAAAGGAAGCTAAATTAACCATTACTTGACATCAAGGGTGACATTGAATTGAGCAGAGGTTGTTGGAAGGTTTGGATGAAGAAAAAACCGAAGGGTTGTGTGTGAAAAAATGGGTTTATATAAAATTTTTATATATATTTTTATACAATACAGTTCAAACATAAAATATAATAAATAAACATGAAGAAATATGAATATAACAATTACCTACAAGAAAAAAAATTGTACACAGTGTAGACCTTGAATAAATCATCCATTGATAATATATAGATATATTTTACAGAAAACATACATGTTACACCAAAGGGTTTGCATCAAACTAATGCGTCCAAGGCAACCTTGTGGAAAAATGAAACAGCTAGGTCTGAGGAGAGTGATGTAAGGACTCAATGGATGAGGAAGAAACAATGGATAATGAGGGGTGAAATGTCTACTAGTGTGGTGTGAGGAAGTGGAAGAAAAAAGGAAGAAGGGAAAGGATATGGGGGAATGAGATCATCCCAATAATATTGGACGACTATGGTGGATTGATTCGTTAAAAAAATGAATGGACCAGATTAGATCATGAGTGGATCAGATGGCCGTGATGGATCCATGGTTTTTAAAAAGGATGAATGGGTGAGATCCAGTGCATCCCTATCTAACATCTCAGAAAATCACAGCGATGAAACCATGATGATGGGGGTTCTAAGGATGGACTGGTTTAGATGGTGATGATCTTGCGCGGTGAGATTGAACGACTCAGATAGCATTTCGTGGAAAAATCTGCATCCCACATCGAAACAGGGGTACTTATAATACTCGACATCGCTTCCTTCATTTTGATGACACAAACACACACAAAGGGGTACTTATACATGGGACCCCCACCACAGGCCTTGGCCGACCCTCACCCTCACCGATACACGACCTGGCTCACCCCCACTTGCGCCTGATCAAGCCCTATACACGGGCCCATGTGTTACTCAACATGCGCTATGCAGGCACTTGGTCTGGATTCAGTTACCAATGTGATACATCCACTGACCTTGATGGATTGGATTTCAAGGCTGTCCTCAGTTGGATGGGGGTACTGAACCAATTTTTTTTATCAAATATTTATTAACTAATTAAAAAAATAAAACATATTTATTAATTTCCTTTTATATTTTCATTCTTATAGTTAAAAATAATTATAAATATCAATTTTTTCATATGTTTTTATTCATTTTGAGTATTAAAACATTAAATTTCAAAATCTAAATATATAATACAAATTCAATTAAAACCATGTCATAATTTAACTTTTAAAGTATTTAAAACATATTAAAACATTTTAAATAAATAAAATACTTATATACATAGAATAATTAATGTAGTCAAAATACTTAAAATACCTAACTGTTATAAAAATTTATGACCATTACCAAAACCAAATGTCAACTTAAGACCCCAAAAACTACAAAGATGTATAAATACCCGTTCAAGGTATTCCAAGGGTCATGGTGATTTCTTATTCTAAGAGGATGGTTCTCTATATTCCTTTGGCCCTATGTATTATGGTTATTCTTATTACTATTTCATTCTTTTTTTGGTGGAATCAAGGGATGAGGTACAATTAATCAGTCTTGTTGTGATGTTGGGTGCTATTCCATTTTTTATTTTACGTCTTGCAATGAGTTTCATGGTGTAACTGTAATCCCTTGCATCAATGTAATGTATCTGTGTTTCTATTGAATAAAAATTGTCTTATTTTTATTCTGCAAGTATTTGTTTTGGATATCACTAATATTAAACAAAACAAAATAATAATAAAAAACAAAATATTATTATAACAAATATAAATATGTCTAGGGTGTCACATTATCCCCCCATTAATGGAATTGAACCCTCACAATTCTATTTTACTCACGCAACTCACCAGCATATACCTCATGACATCCACCTCAGAGTCCCTATATAAAAATATTAGGTATTATTAATTAAAAAAATAGGGAAAAAAATTAATTTATACCTTTACTAGCTCCACCAATTTCGGTGATTTTCCCAGTTCTTTTTAGTTAAATGAATCCCCAGTATAGTTATAAATTCCTCGATTTCTTTGTCCCAAATAGAGCATGAGTAACTTGGGTAAAACTCGTGTACACAACTATAATTTCTCGAGAGATAGGCATGAGGGGTGTAAAGTTGGGAGACATTAGCATGGAATTTATGTCTATAAAAAAAATGAAAAGGCTCGACCTCAATAATTTCAAATTCTCTAATTTTACCATATAAACTGTAGGACAAGATTTGGCATAGGTATGCTACATGAAGGTCACCCTCTCTTGTAGATTATTAAAAATCCCCCAGAGATAGAAAACTTTCACCTAGGGTAAAACATTTAAATATACCCTCAAATTACTTTCCACATCATGCATAAAATGGTAGTTGAGCATGAACCATGTGTAAATAATCAAATCATGATACTTGATGAAAATGAAATATTATAGGAGTGTTAGATATGTGGTAAAGATAATTTCAGGTCAAAAAAGGTTCCAAAGATCTCAAATTCATACATACATGATTTGAAAGTTATCGTTTCTAGTATATAAATAGGGAGAGACAATATAATGGTTGGTGGTCTCTCTTCTTCCATTCGAAAATTTTATAAAAAAATTATACTTAGAAAAGGATAGTTAATTTTTTAGTTTTGTTCAAATTTTATAAAATTGTCTCGAATATTTCTCTGATACCAAAATCAACACCCCGACCCCAGAATCCCGGAGCTAGGGACCAAAATTTGGTGTGTAATTTTTGTTATAAAAATATTCTGATAAAATTACACATCGCATCTCATCACAGAGTATCTTCCTGGTATAGGTTCTGAAAAACTAGATACAACTGATACATTTCTTTAGAACTATACAAGCTAAGATTCATATTGTTGCCACGATAAAGAAGAATGAAAAGCTGACAAATATACTATTCCTATAAAAATAAATTGAAAACTTAGGGTGAGAATTTAAAATTCTCAGTAAGGGGTTTTAATAATAATAAATGAAAAACCTTTTTTAAAAATCCCTTTAAAATAATTATACATACATAAAAAATTCTCTTAAAATAAAAAAAAATATTGTAGCATGTCATCATAATTTTTCAAAGGTTATGAGAAATAATTTTTTGGGTAACATCATGCATAATAATTTATATATTTATTTAAAGGATACAGATAAAACACATTTCAAAGTACACATACTTGTAAAAAAAATGCGTGGAATGATTTATGTAAGTCAGGAGTTGATCAAAATAAATCAAGGGTGAAATATAAGGATGTAAGTAAAACTTATCATATAAAATAATACTTTCTTAGAATTTCATAATAAACAATATCATAAATCACTTATCACAAAAAATACAATTCATGAAATGATAGATTAATTTTCTATCTCTTGTATTGATTTTTTGAAAATAGATGATATACTTTCATTATAAATTATTTTCAAAGTACTACCATCATTATGCCCTATGAATTTATTACCAAAATAAAAAGTACAAAATTCATGACCAAGGATATTCTACTAGTCAAATAATCACATGGTTGATTAAAAAATACCCACATAATGAGGGAATGCATAAATCTGAACAATCATAAACATTCTGTCAAGTCCCCATGCTAAGAATATACATAATAATTCTATCAAGGCCTCATTCTATAACCTAGGTTTCCTCATGAGACCTACTGATGCATCGAGAGGCTATAGAGGGCCTCACCCATCACATAAAAAGTCATAGGAATTCCTCATATGTCTAAATATGTCTTTAAATCAAAGTGTTTAATACGACTTTGATTTATTAAATTGTGTATTTTATTCCAAGTGTCTCATACCACTTTGAATAATGAAATTATATTTCTTATTAAAAGTTTCGCACACCACTTTGAATAATTAAATTCTTAACCCATAAGTTATTATAAGACATAAATTTCATTTTAAAATTACAATATATATATATATATATAAATAAAGGGAATCATGTATTAACTGTAAACATTAATCTAAAAACTCTATGGTTTATCAGTTATACTTTAAGCAATAACTATATAAAATTTATCAATGACATGCATAGACAAATAGAATTAATTTTTTACATGTGATGATAACTAGTGAACATAAAATAACATATTTTTTAGGTTTGTCACATAAAATATTAACTCTTCAATTCAAAACCATTGTTCCATGAAAGTAAATATTTAATATACTAAAATAAATGTTTCTGAATTTAAGATAGTTATCATCCAGGTTTAAACCATACAATGATGAATAAAAGTGTCAAACAAATTAAATCATAATCTTTAATAACTAATAGTATTCATTGTGGAAGATTCATCATGAATTAAAATATACTATTTATAAATGTAATACATTCATTTCATTTGAGATTATAAAACATAATAAAATATTTAAACTCGCTTCACTAACATGAGAGTTTTTACAATTATGATCTAACATTATATACTCTCCTTTTATATGTTCTGATAATACTTTATGTTAATTATACATATATTTATGTGTTTATGCATGTATAAGTATATATTAAACAAACAATAATTATAACCCTTTATTCTAAAATTATTAACTGAGATTCATGCATGTAATTTTAATTGTAATAACAAGGTGGTGGCATTTTTTAAAAAAATAGGCACACAATAACAAAACAAGGTTTTGTTATTGTTTTATAGTATAAAATTGTATTTGTGATCATATAATCATTTAGAAAATGTATTAGAAACTTCAAATTCAAGGGTTGATTACAAATGTAAAACATGTTGAAATTTAAGAACTTGTATTTCTTTGCAAAGTATCTTATCTTGATTAATTAATCCATGGCACAATGAGGAATTTGAAAATAATTATAGTAAAAATCCGTTATCTTCACTCTATAGTTTTTTTGAAAATGTTTAACTACCAATATAATCACATATGTAATGTATAGAACATTTTGAATAAATCAAAGTATTAATTTCAAAACATAAAATTATAATATGTTTAATACCATTAAAACTTCTTAAAATTAAACAAGACATGCATATATGTATTTGTGGTACTTATATATATGCATGTGTATCTTGCATCTAGAATTAGAAAATAATAATAAGGATTGGTATCATCTTTAAAAATAATTGATTAACCTAAAATGAAATGAACATTAATCAGACTAGGATAAAAAACTACATACATATACATATATATATAACCTTAGACACACACACACACACACACATATATATTTTTATGATATTAGAAAACTCAAAAACCACTCTTATTAAACCCTTTAAATGTATTATATTCATCAAAATATCAGTACATTACTGATAATAATCACTTGAAAAAACCCAAAATAGATTTGGATTTAAAATTATATAAAACCTCATATACACAATGTGAATACATGAGATTTTCATAACCAAAATAAACTTTGATAAATCCTTATAAATATCATACAATTAAAAAGAATTTGGTAATAACTAATATCAATTATATGGAAATTTAAATCAGATTTGGATTAATATATATATATATATATAGTCGTATATACACAAAGTGTAAATATGGGTTTTGCATATAAAAAATGAAGCTAAATTAACCCTTACTTGACTTCAAGGGAGAGTTTGAATCAAGAAGAGGTTGTTGGAAGGTTGGAATGAAGAACAACCTAAAGGTTTATGTTTGAAAAAATTATTTTATATAACATTTTTTAATATATTTTTGTACACTATTGTTGAAAAATAAAATATAACAAAGAAACTTGATGAAATCTGAATCTAACAATTACCGACAAGAAAAAAACTATAATCATTGTAGACCTTTAATAAATAAGTCATTGATAATATATATATATATATATATATATATATATATATATATAATGGAAAAATTACACGATACACCAAAGGGTTTTTCATTAAAGTAATGTGTACAAGGAAGCCTTGTGGAAAAATTAAATAGATGGGTCTGAGGAGAGTGATAGAATGGATCATCAGATGAGAAAGAAACAATGGAGGAGGAGGGTTGTGATGTATAATAGTGAGACATGTGGAAGAAGAATAAGAAAGGAATAAGGGAAAAGATATCGAAGTCTAAGATCATCTTAGTAGGATCAGATAGCTGCGGTGGCTCCATTTGTTTAAAAAAAATGAACAGATGAGATTAGATTGTGAGTTGATCGGACGACCGCAGTGGATCTGGGGTTTTTAAAAAGGATTAATGATCGAGATCCAATACGTTATGATCTAACGACATAGAAAATTGTGGTGATGAAGTGATAGTAATGGGGGATTCAAAGGATGGAGTGGTTCAGATATTGAATATCTCACACGGTGAGATTGGACGATTTAGATTGTGTTCTGCAGAAAAATATGAATCCCACAACAAAACTAGGAGAGTTTCTGGACCACCTAATAATACTTGATTCCACTAGCTTCATTTCGATGAAAAAGACACACACAACAGGGAACTTATACATGAGACCCTCACCTACGGTCCTTGGTCAACCCTCACTCATGCCGGTGCGCGACCTGGCTCACCCCCTACTTGTGCCTAACTAGCCCTTACACACACGCTTGTACGCAACTCAACATGTACCATGCATGCGATCTTCCTAGCTTCAGTTAACAATGTGAGATACCCATTGACCTTGAGGGATTTTCCTTTAAGGCTATCCTCAATTAGATAGGGCACTCACCCAATTTGTTTATCAAAAATTTATTAACTCATTAAAAATGCAGAAGATATATATTAATTTCCTTTTATATATTCTTTCTCATAGTTAAACAGAATTTTAAATATCATTGTTTTCATAAGTATGTATTAATTTTGACCTTTAAAACATTATATTTTAAAATATAAATACAATTACAACTTCAATTGAAACCAAGTCATCATTTAACTTTTTAAATTATTTAAAACATTTTAAAACATTTGAAATACTTAAAATACTTACATAAATAGAATACTTAAAGTAGTAAAAATACTTAAAATACCTAATGGTTATAAAATTTTTATGACTGTTATAAAAACCAATGGTTACTTTAATACCCCAATGGTTACTTGACCATATAAATACCTGTTCAAGGTATTATAAGGGTCATAGTCATTCCATGTTTTAAGAGTATGGTGCTCTATATTTCTTTGACACAATGTATTATATCTATTCCTATTATAATTTATTTATTTGTTTTAGTTGAATCAAGTTACTAGGGATACATAATTAGTCTTATTGTGATGTTGTCTGGTCTTTTGTTTGTTCTTCTAGTTCTTGTAATGAGTTTCTTTGAGTAATTGAAATTTTTTGCATCAATGTAATGTATCTGTGTTTCTATTGAATAAAAAGTATCTTGTTTTTATTCTACATGAATTTGTTTTGGATGGAACCAATATTAAAAAAAAACAAAATAATAACAACTAACAAAATATTATTATTATAAATATAAATATGTCTGAGGAGTCACAATTATGTGTTAATAACTTTAACTATTTTATGCATGTTTAATAATTTTTATATCATTACCCATAATTTAATACCAAGTTAATTATAGATATATAATTTTATAAAATTTAATATAAAATTTATATTCATTTAAAATGTTCTTATTTTATTTCATATATGTTTTGGTTATGTTATGTGAAAATTGAATTGATAACAGAATATTTCGATTGTTTTAGCCAATGAAAATGTTAGTTCAATAATAAGTTAAATAGTAAATATAATCTTTAAATAAAAATATAATAATTAATATTTAAAAAATATATTATAATAAAATTATTTTTTCTTTTCCCACAATCATCCATAATAAAAATTTGGAGCGTTGTTCACTCATGTGGTAAAACCGATGCAAACTTGAAAACACTTTAGCTCGGTTGATGAGTATGGTTTAGTAAATGTTTTCTTTGACATAATACCATTAAAAAAGAATAATAATGATATTATTTTTATGTTTTTATGATAATTATAAATATTTTAATATTTTTATATAATATATTAAAATATATATGTAAAAACAAAAAACATTTAATCATGGAGGTGGTAATCCTTATGTACACATGATTAACATTCAATTTTATTAAAGTGATATATGTGTGAAGGTGGATATTAAGTTGAAATTTAAGGATCATAATAGTTTAATATATATCATATTTATTCATCATTACCACCATTAATACCATCCATGAAAAAAAGAAATGAAAAAAAAGATGTCTCTTCATGGAGGTTGTAGTCCACACAACTCACTAATGATATTCTTTTGTTTTTATAAGGGGATGAAAAATGAATAAATAAGGGTTGTAACAATAATATAAAAACATAACATTATAATAATGGAACATAATTAATTATTTTTTATGTTTATAATATATTTTTAAGAGTAATATTAAGAAGAAAAACATAAGAAGTGATAACACTTACATTGTATACTTTATTTTTCACTTGGAAGTTCCCTTGAAATTGAAGGGATTTGGATAAATATAAGGGAATAGGGCCATATTTTTATGAGATATTATTATAGAGAAATTAAAAGGATAAATTTTAAAGGAGTAATTATAAATATAGGTGTCTGTTTGAAAGGGTGTCGAGGATCCACTTTTATAAGAGGGGAAAGGGATCTTTTGGAAACTCACTTTATAATGTAATATTTCAAGGATACTATTCCAAGGTCAATAGATCCAAAGATTAAAAATTATTGAGTTTGGAAAGTATTTTTGTCAATAAATGAACTAAAATGGGTTTCAAAACATGTTCTTAAAATTTTATATGTTTTTTTACCACTATGGTTTTATATTTAACTCTTTTATATTTAAACCAGGTGACTAGTTTTTAACTAAGTTATTTTATGTTCTGATAAACATATAAAATAAAATATATAACCAAATTTGAGTGTTTTATAAATAAATTTAACATATATTTATTACAATTCAAATTATAAATATTGTTAAATTAACTAATGTGACTCTATTTTTACATAGTTTTTAAATATCTTTTAGTTAATTTTTAACAATTTAATTATGTATTTTAAATATTTTTAATAAATAATGGAATAATGGAATATTTAACTCTAAATCTATTAGTTAATAATTTTTTATAATTAAATATTTGTTTTTAGTCTTTTTATTTATTCATTCTAATTATTCTAATTATATTAAATTACTTTTTTATTTTAATAATCTTAATCTGGTTTACTTTTTAACAATTTTAAATATTTATTAGTTATTTAATTGTTCAATATTTATTTTCATTATTATAATTTAGTTTTTAATTTTAAACTTTACTCTTTAATTTAGATTTATTTAAATAAATTAACTTTACTTATTAACTAGTTTAATTATTCTACTAAATAAATAAGTTAATAATTTAAGTTAATGTTTAATAAAATAATGTGTTTTTAATTTTAAGTTTTCATTTTATCATTTCATTATGTAACATTATTGTTTGATAACTTTAGTTAATTTTAACATCATGTTGGCGGTTAATTTTTGTATGCTTTTTGCGTTAATCTTAATTTTTATATTCTTAGTTAATATTTAAGTAACTTTTATTTTTAGTTTGTTAAATAATTTAGTGAGATTTTAGTTATAGATAATTATTTAGTTTCTAAAAATTTATTTAATTTGATTTTTGTTTTAATTAATTAATGTTTTTTATTTTATTATTTGTTATAAATTAATTTTTATTGTTAAAGTTTTAATTTGTACTATTGGTGAGGGACACACTGATGTCACGATGCACCAATTCCACGTCACACCGATTCTTTGTCTCACCGAAGTTTTGTCACACCAAAGTATATTATAATTATTGTTAAGTCATGAATCACCGATGTTTCAACACACCGATCTCCTTGAGGCATTGATCCTTTTCATCGGGTTCAGTCTCTTATTTTATTGGTGAGTTCTAATTTTATTTTCGACTATCAGTGAGTCACTGAATCACCGATCCCCCAAAACATCATCTGTTTCTCATCACACCGAATTTTTTTCTCTTCGGTATCTTCTGTACATCGGCATCGGTATCTCGTTTTTTTATATATTCGGTGAATTGTATTTTATTTTAACTAACAGTTTCTCACCTCACAAGAATGTTTTTCACTCACCGATACTTTTTTTATCTATCGGTGACTTGTATGTTTTTTTATCTTATTTCATTGTTATTTTCGATGTCTTATTTTTATTTAACTATCAGTGAGTCAATGACTCACTGATCCTATCCCTCACCATCGGTTTCATCCACTCACCTTTAGTCCATGATTTTTTTAAAACTATCGGTGCCACCCCTGTTTCATTTCCTTGATGCTGAATAGATCCTCTGCTACTACTGATATAACCATCGGTGTCTCATGTCAAACATAATGCCTCCCCTGTAATCATGTCTTTCTCCTCGATAATCTTTCTCTTATTTCTACCTCCTGCCATCTGCCCGATCATCATGTTCACCATCAAAACTATAGGCCCGAAACTCCAACTGAAACACCCTCCTAAGCATCATCACACATGCCCTTCTTCAGGCACCCCCTTTGGGACCCATCACCTCTCTTCTTTCTTGCATCATTTCTAGGTTAATAACAGAACTACCACTTATCATAAATTCACATACATAACTTACCTTAAGTCCCAAATCCATAAAACTCAATGAAACATTTACCATGGATTCCTTGATTCGCATCAGGATGGCGAAGTCAAAGTGAATTTTTTAGCTCTGGAATCACTTGGACTCTTCCTCCTTCCTTAGATCCAACAATTCCTTCATAGGGAAACCTTCAAACTGTGCCAGAACCTATAAGACTTCACATGTAGGCCCCCAGATTTAAATTTTCGACGGAAGAATCTGAGGAAGTAAAAATCACATGCGTCTCGTTCGTAAATTCCTCAAACTGTCACTCCGTGTGTCTATAGAATGTAAGGATCTCTCTCATGTCCTTATTTGGAAGTATTCAATGACAGATTTCATCTCCATGATCGATTTCTCATGCTTCTTAACTTCTCCTTCCATCTGCTAAAAATACACTATTCTATGACCCCAAAATTGATCAATATTCATGCGTCTAGTTTAGAGACCGAAGATGGATATTTACGAACCTCTTTGTCATCTCTACTAGTGCGTCCATCATTCCTCGCTTCCCGCGCACTACTGGGTTGAGGAGCAGAAGCCATATGGTGAAATTGAGGAAGAAGAACCCCCCTTGGGTTGTTGTGCACCGAAATAGGGGAGGGGAGAAGAATAAGATAAAAAAATTAAATTAAAATAAAAAATAAAAGATATTATAATTAAATTAAAATGTTAAACATTAATAATTGAAAATATATAATTAACATAAGTCATTTAATAAAATATAATTATTAAACATAAATAAAAATTTTTAAATTAAAAATTAATTAGTAGTAATGTTTTAAAATCAGATTAGAACAGATTATTAAAAAGTGTATTAATTATAAATTAATATTAAATATTAATAAATTATTTAATAATACAAACTGTAAATAAAATTAAATACCAATAATAATTTATAAATTAAATTATAAATAAACTAAACTAGTTAATTTAGAATGTTAACGATGTTAATGTTCAAACTAATAATAAACTTAATATTTATAATTTATTTTAATAATGATAATTAATAAAAAAATTATAACTTACAAAAAATTTAACATCAAAATTAATAATTAATAATTTTTTTTAATAATAATAATAATAATAATAACTCTTTTAATAACAAATTAAATCAACTTATAGTGCATAAATTTTCATAAATTATCATTTATAATTAACTAATAAATATTTTAATAATAATATTTTTTATAATTAATTAAAATATAATTTCTAGTATCTAGTAATATTAATAAAATAATTAATAACATTATTTAAAAGATTATTAATTATTTTAAAATTCTTCTTAATAAACTATTTTATTAAATTTTAATTCTTTATTTCCTTCGCATTTAAATTGTGTTGACTGATTTTCCTATGCAGGTTCATTCAAGAGACTGATATACATCGAGGTTCACTCAACTAACTCATTTGGATTTTTTTACATGAGAAAAACTAGCGTGACATGCTAGTCATGAAAAAATGCACATATACGGTGCATATATGATGAACACATAAAGTTGGTGGAGACGAGTGGTGAAAAGTAGCAACTGACTGAACATACAAAAAACAGGGCCGTAACATAATTTTTTTGGGGGGGGGGGGGGATTCGATACATTCAATCATTCACTGAGAAGAAGAGAAAGAACCTTGGGGTGAATTCTATAGCAGCTCTCAGAGAACTATTCCTTGGAGATCTGAGGGGGAGCAGAAGCAATTCATGCTAGCAGAGGGAATTTTCTTCCTCTATTATTTTTCAATTCTCTTATTTTGTAATTGAATCATTTTGGTATTCATAATATAGATTATGTTTAGTTAAATATTTTATATAGGAGATGAATTGAAGATCCACTGGTTATCTTTTAATTTTCTTTTCACTTATTCATTTCAAAAAATGTAGTAACGATTGGCGAGATAAAAAATGAATTTGATTAGTTCTTGAACCATCCGAATTAAATTATTAAAATTTCAAAATCAATTAGTGATATTGATTGTGGAAATAATTTTCAGAATATAATAAATTATGAAGACTTCAGAATTTACGGTGAGTTTGTCCTGTTGTTACTTTCAAATTGTTTTCAGTTGATTTATTTCTCGAGTGGTGAACTTTAGAATAGATTGGGTTGTGTGACTTAACTCCTGGAGAGGGAGACAATTTATAATCTTATGGTGGTATTCTAAAATATCTTTTAAGTGAATTGAAATACCTCTTAAACCAATAGAATGAATATTTTTCTCTGGGCGTTTACTCTGGTAGTTCGTTTATCAGAACTCTATATTTTAGTTGTTCACTCTTTTCAATTAGTTTTTTGTTTCATTCTAGTATAGATCAAAAAAATATATAAAATAATCTTACTTTTTTTATTTAATATAAAAAACATTAAAAAAATATAAAACATACCCACTGCTAACAAAAATGGAGTTTTCCAATGTTTTTAGAAGAATAGTGGCTAAAATTTCCTTCCCTATGGGTTCGACCCTGCTTGCCACATATACTGTAGTTTGTAGGAATATTAAATTTTAAACTTTGAATGAATTCACTGATGGTCTAGGTCATATTATTGGCACTGTTTCCAGGGAAGGTGCGATCCATTTATTATAAAAAAACACTAAAAAAATTCTTATAAAAAAAATAAAGAATTTGATTTTTTTTGAAAACTATTTAAAAAAAACTGCTTCATTTTCTACTAAATTGCTACTATTTTCTGTATTGATTGAGTTCCTATTTAGTTATACTATTGTGCTACTTGAATTGATAATACACCTTGTATGAGTACAAGACACTCTACTATTACTGAACTTAGATATAGTCAAACATCTCACTGCTCTAAGAAAGAAGAACAAAATTGAAATGGAGAACATAGAAAATTGAGTTCTTGATAACAGCTTTTAAAACCACATAGAAATCATAGAAGAAAATGAAATTCCTAGGATGAGGGTGTTTCATCTTCCTGAAGTTTCAATAAATCCATGATCCATTAGACTTAGTCTTAGGGCCATAAACTATGAAATGAAATAATCACATATTTCACTATTGCCTACTTTTAATGGGATCTATAATGATGACTCTATTACCTACATTTAAGACTTCTATAATAAAGCACAATAATTACCTCTTCTAGGACTCATAGAAATTGAACTTAGAATGAGAGTCTTTACCTTTTTCCTTAAAGGTAATGCTAGGAATTGGTTTCTGATTCTAGATGAGAACATTTTTGAAAACTGGGATCAAGTGTATAATTCTTTTATAATGAAATTATATCACTAAAGATTAAAAGTCGGTATAAGAACAAAGATAAATAATTTTTATCAAGAGTATGGAAAAGATTTTCATGAATCTTGGGATAGATTCAGGGATCTTCTTAGGCAGTGTCCCCATCATCAACTCCCACCACACCTTATGGATACATTCTAAGAAGGGTTGTCCTCCCCTAGACAGAATCTATTTGACCAAGTTGTCGGGGGTAATTACAATGATATAACTGATGAAGAACTTATGAAAATTTTTAATAATCTTGCACTGAATTCACAACATAAAAATTCAAGAAGGAAATGGGTCAATAGAAATGTTAATTCAAACAATGGTTCATGAAACTAAAGACCAACTTGCTGAAATCACCAACCAAATTCAATCTTTAATGAACCAAAATTCAAAACAAACTGTTAAACAACTTGGATGTCAAAATACCAACCAATATTTATGGGAATAGTGTGTCCAATGTAGTATGTTTGGGTATACTAAAAACTTCTGTCCTAATTTTGATATGCCACACCAACAATAAGAAAACTCAAACTTTGTTAACTATAGTCCTAGAATGCCTCCTAAAGAAGATCCATTTTCAAATAATTCAAACAAGGCTATAGAAACCACCCTAATATATTTTGGAAATAACAAGTCTTAATTAAACAACCCACTACCCCTAATTACTCTAATCAACTAAGACAAAATTTTAAAAATCAACAAAAGGGTGAGTCTTAAAATCTACAAGGAAACAATGATAGTCACATGTTTTCTAAGCCTGATCTAATTTTGAACAAAATCAACTCCCAAGTGGAATGATACATGACTCAGCTGTCCAAACATCAAAATCAATATGAGTCTGATAAAATTCAAACAAATGTTAGAATACAGAACATGGAAACACAACTTGGTCAACTTGCTAGAGATTTTTCATCTAGGAAAAAAGGCAGACTTCCTAGTACCATTGAGATTAACCCTAGAGAGAATGTCATGGTTGTTTTTCACTAGGAGTGGGATTTGTACTCAAAATGTTACTGTAAAAGAAACTAAAAATACACAAAATTAAAACCTACTTCAATCTAGAAATAAAAATCTGATTTTCACACATGTGGGAAATTTACAGAAAAGTCTTGAAAATGATGAAAATATGAATTTATCATTTGAAAATCAAGATGAAACTTCATCTAAAAAAAATAATTAAGGAAAATAAAAATTTGAGGAAGACGTGAGGGATATACCTAGTGTCCTTAAATTTTTTCCCCACCCATATCTTTCACTGAGAAGCCGAAACCTCAATGTAACACCAAGGATGAAATTATTCAGTTCCTTAGTCTCCTTTATAAAATTCAAGTGAATATTCAATTCATTCAATCCTTAATTAAAATTCTATATTATCTAAAATCTCATAAAAAATGATTTCTAACAAAAATACCTCAGAATAATTTGCTACTTACAGCCTCACTGAAGACTGTAGTGTTGTACTTCAAAAGAAAATCCCACTTAAACTGAAAGACCCTGGTAGTTTTTTAATACCTTTCACATTAGGAAATTATTATTAGCTCAACTGTTTGTGTGATTTAGGTGCTAGTATTAACCTGCTCCCATACTCACTATTTCGATAGTTGAGGTTGGTTGACCTTCAACCCACCACAGTTATATTGCAGTTGACTGATAGATCTTTCAATCATCCTATGGGTAGGGTATATGACTTACTAGTTGGGGTTGGGAAACTATTCCTACCTACTGAATTTTTAATCTTAAATATGGAGTGTGATCAAGAGGTTCCCATCATCTTGGGTAGGCCCTTCTTGGCCACAGGTGGTTCTATTATCGATGTTTCTAAATGTCAACTTATCTTTAAAATTGGTGAACAACAAGAGGAGTTCAATGTGTTTAAAAATGTTAAAGGACCAATTTTTTCTGAAAAATGTTCAATGGTAGAGTCTTTAGAAAATGAGAACTCAATTGGATACTCTGAAGAATCTGAAAATAAATTCTCTACTAAAGAAAATAATTAGAAGCTAAAAATCCTATTGAATCTGTCTTAGAAATTGAAAATTCTGCTCAAACACCCAATCTGAAAAATCTTATAGAACTGGACAACTATCCCGTTTTTGTTGTAGAAGGGTCCTCTATTTCTGAACTTAGGAGATTTTTGAGTGAATTTGAGAGAGCTTCTATAAAAAACAACCTTTTTGAACTCTTTGATGACATTGAGGGATAATATTTAAGACAATTAGATGATTCTTCTCTAATTAACTTATGAGAATTGATCTGGAAAGGCTGGATAGTGTACTACCCCTCTTTGGACAGAAGCACTATTATTTCTAAATCTGAGAATGAAATTGATAATATTTCATCATTTCAAACTCCCTACAAGAAATATGTTGAATATCTTGGACCTCCCAGACCTAAGAGCCTTCCTTCGAGTGTAGAACCACCCACTCTTGAACTGAAACCAATCTCTTACCATCTTTAATATTCATTTCTGGGTGAGAATTCCACTTTTCATGTCATAATTTATACTGACCTGAATTAAAATCAAGAGTAAAGACTGTTGAATATTTTGAAAAAGTTTACATCTTCCATAGGCTATACCATAGATGATATCAAGGGTATTAGTCCCTCATTTTTATGCATAAAATACCTATAGAGCCTGACTATACGCCTAGGGTAGAGTGTAAAAGAAGGTTGAATCCAAACATAAAAGAAGATGTGTGAGAGAGAGAGTGATCAAATTTCTATACAATGGAATGATATATCCCATTTTTGATAGTTCTTGGGTCATCCATGTACAGGTTGTCCCTAATAAGGGAGGTTTCACTACAGTTAAGAATGAAAAAAATGAATAACTCCAAGTTAGGAAAGCCAAAAAATGGAGAGTATGTTTAGATTGTAGGAATATTAATTCAGCCACTAGGAATGACCATTTTCCAATGCCCTTCTTGGATCAAATGATTGAGAGGCTTACTGGCAATGAGTTTTTCTATTTTCTAGATGGGTATACTAGTTACAAGAAAATTCATGTTGCTCAAGAGGTTTAGGAAAAGAACACTTTCACATGCCCCATCAGGACATTTGCTTATAAGCAGATGCCCTTTGGGTTGTGTGGAGCTCCATCCACCTTTCAAAGGTGTATGATGGATATCTTTTCGGATATGATTGAGAGAATTATTAAAGTTTTCATGGATGAATTCTCATTTGTAGGTAGTACTTTTGATACTTGTCTTGGGAATCATGAATTAGACTTGGAGAGATGAATTGACACCAACCTAGTTCTTAATTGGGAGAAGTTCCAATTCATGGTCACATAAGGTATATTGCTTGGTCATAAGGTGTCTAAAAGAGGTTTAGAATTTGATACTACTAAGGTTGATGTTATTCAAAAACTGCCACCTCCTGAAAATGTTAAAGGAGTTAGAAGTTTCTTAGGGCATGTCGGTTTCTACTGGAGATTCATAAAAGATTTTTCTAAAATAACTAAGCCCTTGTTTTATTTTTTGGTAAAGGATGAAACTTTGAACTTTGAAGAAAACTATTTGAAATCATTTAATCTAGTTAAAGAGAAACTCACTAAATCACCCATTACCAGTGCACCTGACTAGAAATTGCCTTTTGAACTTATGTGTGATGCTAGTGACATGGCTATAGGTGATTTCCTTGTACAGAGGAATGATAGGAAACTTCATGTAGTGTATTATGCTAGTAGACTACTAGATGATGCCAAAAATAATTATACCACCACTGAAAAGGATCTATTAGATATTGTGTTTGCTGTAGAGAAGTTTAGACAATACTTGTTAGGTTCAAAATTCATTGTTTTCACTAATCATTTTGCATTAAAGTATTTACTATCTTATAAGGAAACTAAACCATGGCTAATTAGATGGATTCTGTTTCTACAAGAGTTTGATTTAAAGATTAGGTATAAAAAGGGAGCGGAAAATTTAGTTGATGACCACCTCTCTAGGCTTCCTATCACTCAATCTGAATCTGAATATCCTAGGGAGATAAAATCTACTTTTTCGGATGAGAAGCTACTTACTATGTCAATTAGGAAGTCTTCTTGGTTTGCAGTTTTTTTTTAAATTTCTTGAAGTAGGCATCTTTCCTAAAAATATGTCCAATAACCAAAGAAAGAAATTCATTTTTGAACTTAAGTACTACCTTTGGGATGATCCACTATTATTTAAGAGATGTGCTGATGGTATTCTTAGAAGGAGTGTTCCTAAAGAAGAGATGTTGTCTGTCTTAGAGAGTTGTCACTCCTTACATTGGGAAGGTCACCATGGTGGTGAAATAACTACTCATAGAGTCTTACAATCTTGTTGGCCTTCTCTTTTTAAGGATTCTAGGAGCTTTTTGGTTGGCTGTGATAGATGTCAGAGGCTAGGAAATGTTAGTATGAATCATGAGTTACCCCGAAAAGGAGTTATGGAAGTTGAAATCTTTGATGTCTGGGGTTTAGATTACATGGGACCATTTCCATAATCTCATGGGAATAACTATATTCTTGTTGCTGTTGACTGTGTTTCGAAATGGGTTGAGGCAGTGGCACCTCCCAACAATAAGGCCAATTCTGTAATTATGTTTTTCAAGAAGAATATATTTACAAGATTTGGAGTCCCAAGATCTTTTATCACTGATAATGGAACACATTTTATGAACTATAAATATAATGTTTTGATGGAGAAATATGGTTGTGTTCATAAAACTGGCACTCCTTATCATCCACAGTCCAGTGGACAAGTGTAAATTTCAAATTGAAAACTAAAACAAATACTTGAGAAAACTGTGTAAAATTCTAGGAAACAATGGTCTCTTAAATTGGATTAAGATTTATGGGAATATAGAACTACTTTCAAGACCCAAATAGGTTTGTCTCATTACATGTTGTTGTTTCGGAAATGCTATCATTTACCTATGGAGTTGCAACATAAGTCTTATTGGGAAGTTAAGGCTATGAATTTTGACTTTAAGAGTGCTGGAGAGAGAAGATTACTTGAACTGAGTAGGTTAGATAATATTAAAAGAGAGAGTTATGATAATTCAAGAATTTATAAAGAGAGGACTAAAATATTTCATGATTCTATCATACCAAACAAAGAAGTCTAACCTAGAAAAAAATCCTTCTCCTTAACTCTCGACTTAAAATTTTTCCTTAAAAACATAAGTCTAAGTGGTCTGGACCCTTCACAATAGTGAGAGTTCTGAAGAATGGAGCTGTTGAAATTGTAGGTGAAGAGAACAAACCCATTTTAGTTAATGGGCATAGAGTGAAACTTTATTTTGAGGGACAACCGAAGGGCTTGGCTACCATCACTGTGTTTGAAATATTATCTTGAATAAAGTCTGGCTAAAGAATTTAAAACTTAGCGCTACATGGGAGGTAACCCATGGTCCTTTTTGTATTTAATTTTTTTTCTTTTTAACCTTGAATAAAATCCTACTTCTGTGCTCTATTTTTGTGAAATTCCTGCTTCTAGTTGTTCTTAGTCTCTTGGCTCTGTTTCAGGGTTATAAATTACGGTTACTGGTGTCTTCTGAGGGGTGGAATTCCCATAATCATTTTTGGACAAGAACTTAGTTAAGGAAGTACTTCAATTTTCTACATTTATTTCTTCTTCTGTTTTTTCTAATAAATTTTGTTCATTTAAAGAATTCTGCTTACCAAAAAATCTATTGTTTGTCTTGCATTAAAATTATGTTGTTGCTTTTGTAAATTCTATTTGAACTGTTTAAAATTCTCCTATATGTCTTGATATTGAAATTAAAAAATTCTGCATATGTTTGAAATTCTTCTTTTATTAGAATGAAAGTCTTCTTTATGTCACTGTATAAATTTAAATTCTGCTTGTACTTCACTACTAAAGACTGAATTTCCCTATTATTAAAATCACCCACTACTTGAAATTATGTGTGAGGGGAAGGAGTACTTGCCACTGGTCTTTTGAATCTGCTTTGGGTTTGTGTTTTTTGCTTGAACATTGTCTGTTGTGTTGAATATCCAACTGAATTAATTTTTCTAGAATTTCTTTCACCCTAATTAACAGTGCACTTACACGTCTCGTGTTACTTTTGAGCTGTATTGAGAATTATTCACTGGACTTAAATGTTAATGCATGAATCTGGATATGAACATTTTGATAATCTATTCATTGTGGAAAACAATATTCTTGAACTTCATTGAGACCCTTTATACATGTTATAAATATATTAAATTGAAAATCTATTTTGAACTTAAAATTATTAATTGTTCTTCTCCACTTTATAATTCAACTTTGGGGACAAATTTGGGTTTTATGTGTGGGGGAGGGGGTCAATTATTGACTATTCTAAACTATTCTTAATTGATATATCATCAATTCCCACTATAACTTAAATCTTTTTGTTAGAAAATGAGTAATTTTTTTTAAATTTCTTACACAATTTTAGGTTTTTCATTGTTTTTCAAATGGTTTTTTCCTATGTATAATTTTTCATTGGTAGTTAAGTTTTGTATTAAGTCTAAAATTAATGATAATGAATGATTGTTGAGTGAACATGCTAGCGGTTTTATGGAAATTTGGTTTGGGGACTATCTTTGAAAGTGATTTGGGTTTCATGTATATGGAATTATGATCAAAGCCTTTGGGACTGGAAGTTTTAGCTGATATTAGGGGCCTAATTAATCTTTTAATTATTTAAAGTAATTTCCTTAATGAGCCAATAAAAGTGATTTTTATATAAAACTTTTGAAACTGGAGTAATTTGGGCATCTAGGATCCCACGGTGAGTCTCTAAGGCGATAAATGCTGGGTGTGATTCTGTTTATTATAAGTCCTATGTTCACTTCGAATAATTGCTTATACACAGTGCTTAACACAATGAAACATGGCTGGAAAAAAATAAACTAAAGTGTCTTGGGTCAAAAATGAGTTCATTAAGGTGAGGGGAATGATGAATGCCAAATTAATAAGGGGAAAATTGTATTATATGGAAATCATTTCGGTTGTATCAATAAGGTGATTCAGAAAAAAAATATTTATTTTTAGAACCTAGGTGAAAAATCAAAGTACAATGTTCCTCGGTTACGGTCTTAATTCCATTGATATTTTAGCTCTTGTCATTTTTGAATTTAGAATCTGATCCTAGTTTGTAATAAATCATTAATTAGGTTCACATATGAGGCATGAAATCTTCTTTTATGGAAGGTATTTTCTTTCTTAATTACCGTTGAGTATTTGTTTTAGGCAAGACTTGATCTGAATATTTATTTTCTAAAGCCTAAATCAATTTTCAGTCCTCTATTTTCAAATGGTTGGACATGTTATAGTTTGAGCAAAATAATAAACACTTTACTATTTTTCAAGGAAAATAAAACATAGGATTGTTTGAGGACAAACAATGCTTATGTGTGGGGAAATTTTATGGGACTCTATTTTAAAATAGTTTGGTCACATCATTTATTTAATTTTTAGCAATTTAATTATGTATTTTAAATCTTTTTAATAAATAATGGAATATTTTAATTTTTAACACTAAATCTATTAATTAATGATTTTTAATTAAATATATGTTTTTAGTCTTTTTATTTAGCCATTCTAATTATTCTAATTATATTAAATTACTTTTTATTTTAATAATATTAATCTGGTTTACTTTTTAATGATTTTAAATATTTTTTAAATTATTTAGTTGTTCAATTTTTATTTTCATTATTCTAATTTAGTTTTTGATTTTAAACTTTACCCTTTAATAAATATTTATTTAAATAAATTAATATTTCTTATTAACTAGTTTATTTATTTTGCTAAATAAATAAGTTAACAATTTAAGTTAAAGTTTAATAAAATAATGTGTTTTTAATTTTATGTTCTCATTTTTTTCATCTAATTATTTAACTTTTTTGGTTAATATGTTTAGTTAATTTTAAATTCATGTTGGCGGTTAATTATTTGTATTATTTTTGAATTAATCATAATTTTTATATTCTAAGTTAATAATTAAGTAAATTTTATTTTTAGTTTGTTAAATAATTTAGTTATATTTTAGTTACAGCTAATTAGTTAGTTTTTTATAATTTAGTTAATTTGAATTTTGTTTTTATTAATTAATGTTTTGTTCATTTTATTATTTGTTATAAATTAGTTTTTATTGTTAATGTTTTAATTTTTACTATCGGTGAGTGACACACTAATGTCGCAACACACCAATATCGTGTCACACTGATTCTTTATCTCATCGAAGTTTTTTTACATCGAAGTATTTTATAACTATCAGTGAGTCACAACCCACCGATGTTGCAACACACCAATCTCCTTGAGGCACCGATCTTTTTCATCGGTTTTGGTATCTCATTTTATCGGTGAGTTCTAAATTTATTTTTAACTATCGGTGAGTAACTGACTCACTGATCCCCCAAAACATCATCAGTTTATCATCACACCGATTTGTTTTCTCTCCGGTCTCCCATGCACATCGTCTTCGGTATCTCGTTTCTTATATATTTAGTGACTCGTCTTTTATTTCAACTAATGGTTTCTCACTTCAAACTGATGATTTTCACTCACTGATATTTATTTATTTTTTATCTATCAGTGACTTGTAAGTTGTTTTTTAATCTTATTTCATTTTTATTTTCAGTTTCTTATTTTTATTTGACTATCGGCGAGTCAAGGACTCATGAATCCAATCCCTCTCCATCGGTTTCATCCACTCACCATTAGTTAACCATTTCATTAAAATTATCGGTGCCACCCCTGTTTCATTTCCTTAATGCTGAGTTGATCCTCTACTACTACTGATATAACTATCGGTGTCTTGTGTCAAATAGAAGGCCTCCCATGTAATCAAATCTTCCTCCCTGAGAATCAGTCTCTTCTTTCTGCCTCCCGTCATCCGCCCGATCATCACACCCACCAAAAAAACTGTAGGCCCAAAATTCCAGCTGAAAATCCCTCCTAAGAATCTTCATACACGCCCTTCTTCGGGCACCCCCTTTGGGCCCAATCACCTCTCTTCTTTCCTGCATTATTTATAGGTTAATACCAGAACCATCACTTATCACAGATTCATAGACATAACTTACGTTAAGCTCCAACTCCATACAACTCGATGAAGCATCTAACATGGATTCCTTAATTCACATCAGGATGTCGAAGTCAAATTGAATTTTACATCTCTGTATTCACTTGGACTCTTCCTCCTTTCACCGCTCCAATGATTCCTTCATGGGGAAACCTTCAAACCACACGAGAATCTGTAAGATTTCACATGTAGATCACCGTATTTGAATTTTCAATGGATGAATATGAGGAAGTGAAAATCACCTAGGTCTCATTCTTCAATTCCTCTAGTTGTCTCTCCATGTGTCTGTGGAATGTAAGGATCTCTCTCATGTCTTTATTTGGAAGGATTCAATGACAGATTTTATCTCCATGATCGATTTATCATGCTTCTTCACTTATTCTTCCATATATTAAAAATACAATGATCTACGACCCCAAAATGGATCAATATTCATGCGTCCAATTTAGATATCGACGATGGATATTTATGAACCTCTTTGTGATATCTACTAGCATGTCTTCCATTCTTCGCTTCGCACACACTACTGGGTTGAGGAGTAGGAGTCATATGGTGAAATCGGGGAAGAAGACCCCTTACCCTAGGGTTGTTGTGTGCCAAAATAGGGGAGGGGAGAAGAATAAGATAAAAAAAAGTAAATTAAAATAAAAACTAAAAAATATTATAATTAAATTAAAATTTTAAACATTAATAATTGAAAATAAATAATTAATATAAATAATTTAATAAAATAGCATTGTTAAACATAAATAAAATTTTATTAAATTAAAAATTAATTAATAGTAATTTTTTAAAATCAGATTAGAATATTTATTAAAAAGCATTTTAATTATAAATTGATATCAATTATTAATAAATTATTTAATAATACAAATTTAAAAAAAATGAAATACTAATAATAAGTTAGAAATTAAATTATAAATAAAATAAACTAGTTAATTCAGAATGTTAACGATGTTAATTTTTAAGGTAATAATAAACTTAATATTTTTGATTTATATTAATAATGATAATTAATAAAAAAATATAACTTATAAAAAATTTAACATCAAAATTAATAATTTATAAAACTTTTTAATTTTAATAATAATAATAATAATAATAATAATAACTCTTTTAATAACAAATTTGATCAACTTATAATACGTAAATTTTCATAATTTATCTTTTATAATTAAATAATAAATATTTTAATAATAATATTTTTTATAATTAAATAAAATATAAATACTAGTTTCTAGTAATAGTAATAAAATAATTAATCACATTATTTAAAAGTTTATTAATTATTTGAAAAGACTTTTTAATAAACTATTTTCTAAAATTATATTTCTTTATTTCCTTGGCGTTTAAATTGTGTTGATTGATTTTCTTGTGCAGGTTCATTCAAGAGATTGATATACGTCCATGTGCACTCAACTAACTCACCCGAAGTTAGTTACATGAGAAAAACTAGTGTGACATGCTAGTCATGAAAAAACGCACGTGTGCAGTGCATATATGAAGAACACTTAAAGTCCGTGGAGACGAGCGGTGACAAGCAGCAAATGACCGAACATACAAAAACAAGGTGGCATCATAATTTGGGAATGTGGATTCGATGCATTTGATCATTCACTAGGAAGTAGAGTAAGAACCTTGGGGTGAATTCTGGAGGAGCTTTTGGAGAACCATTCCTTGGAGATTCGAGGGTGAGGAGTAGAAGCAATTCATGCTAGCAGAGGGAGTTTTCTTCCTCTATTATTTTTAAATTCTCTTCTTTTGTAATTTAATGATTTTGGAATTTGTAATATAGATTATTTTTAGCTGAATATTTTAGTTCAGGGATGAATTGAAGATCCACTGGTTATCATTAAATTTTATTTTTACTTAATCAATTCAACAAATTCTATAATGATCCGCGAGATCAACACTGAATTTGATTAGTTTATTGTACCATCAGAATTTAATTTTCAAAAATTCATAATCAATTGGTAAGATTGATTGTGGAAACACTTTTCAAAATATAATAAATTCTAAATAATTTAGGACTTATGGTGAGTTTTTCATGTTGTTAATTTCAAATTGTAATCAGTTGATTTATTTCTAGAGTGTTGATCTTTTGAGTAGATTGGCTTGTGTGACTTAACTCTTGGAGTGGGAGATAATTCATAATCTCATGGTGGTATTCAGTAATATATTTTAAGTGAATTGAAATCCCTCTAAAACTAGTAGAATGGATATTTTTCCCCAAGCGTTTGCTCTGATAGTTCGTTTATCAGCACTAAATATTTTAGTTGTTCACTCTTTTTAATTAGTTTTCTGTTTCATTATGGTATAAATCAAAAACATATAAAAAATAGTGTTACTTTTCTTCTTTAATAGACAAAACATAAAAAAATAGAAAATCCAATCCGCTGCTCAGAACAGTGGAGTTTTCCAATGTTTTTAGAAGAATAATGTCCAATATTTCCTTCCCTGTGGGTTGGACCCTGCTTTCCACATAAACTGTAGTTAGTAGAAATATAAAATTTTAATCCTTGACTGACTTTAAAAATGGTCTAGTTCATTAAAATATAAATTAAAACAAATATTGTTTAGAAAAACTGTTTTATTAGAAAAATGTCATTTTAACCATTATTGATTCTTAATTTTTTTAGTATTAATTAATAATTAAATTATTATTTATGTGTTTTTAAATAATATTTTATTCATTATTTATAGAATTTAAATATACTTTCTTTAATAGAAATTAATTGATATTAATAAAACTATAATTTCAAAATAATTGTCTAACCATTTTCATGGTAATTAACATTAATACTAAATTTTTAATTTTGTAAATAATAATAAAATTATACATATTAAATAATATTTACATTATTATATCAAATATAAGAATCATTTTATCATGTTAATTTTTATATCTGTATGAAAATTAATCTTAATGTTTGCATATGCATCGTGTAAAAAACCTTTGTTTGAAAATTTTTATTTTTAAGTAAACATATTTCTAATTTGGAAATAATTGTCAATGAAAATAATGAAAATGATTTATATAAAATTATTACCATTAGAATAGTATTTATTTAATATTAAATTAAAAAACTTTCATTCATAATGTTATAATTAATTAAACATAACCATCAAAAAATAGTTTTTTATAAAAATGTTGCATTAATTTTTTAAATGTCAATTATGGGATTATAAATTAGAAATTATTAATTTTTCTTTATAATATATATTTTTATATAAAAAAAATTTAAAAAACTTATAATTCATATAAAAATTATGGTATCTACAAAATCATTATTTTTCACTAAAAAATAGTTATTTTAGAAAAATCTCAAAAATTCTTCCCAAGATAATTTTTTATGAAGAATTAAAAAATAATTTAACTTTATAAAATTTAACTTTATTTTTTTAATTTATCCTTTTAAAATAAAATTCACATAATAAAAAATAATATTTTCATGGAAATAACATTTTCAAAATTAACTTATATTGATTATTTACCTAAAAAAGGTAATACCTATTAATGGTTTACTATCTTAGTGTTTAATATAGATTTATTAATATTGTATTAATAAAATTTTTTGGATTTTTTATATTGGTTTTAGCATGTGAAACAAGTTATATAACATAGAATATCTTTTAAAGGATCGAAAATCTTAGGTCCTTATATTCCACTCCAATTAAATTAATTAAATCCTTGAAATTTTAATTATCACTTACTAAAGAAGATAGTTAGGTGTATCCATAATATTAATATGACTTTATAGTTATTTTATAATGTGGTATAATTTTACTAATTTTTGTGAGACTACAAAGCGGTTATATTCCATCATAAGAAGAATATCCAAATATTGAGTTTTTTATCTATTTGAGTTAAACGTTCCTCATAATTAAGTATCATAACTCCAATAATGTAAATATTTTTCCTATATTGTTTACATTTAACCTTGTACTGATATATGATCATAATTTGGTTTGAAATCTGCGGTTTGATTTCAATATTTTTTTTATTACAATGGATTAGATATGGTGATAACCAATATATTTCCAAGATAAAATTGAAATTTTCCAAAGGATGGATAATAAATATTTCATGAAGAATATTACATAAATATAAAATTAAGATACAATAATAATATAATATAACATAAAATCATTAGGGAATTGATTTTATTCTCTTATAGAATATATTAAGCATACTAGGGAGGCTATAAGTAGATTCTAGTTGGATATACACAAATCTAGAGTGGATAGTGAGTGTTCCTTTTATCTTTATTTTTCATGAACTACATTGAAAAGTTTGGGTAGAAAATGATTTCTATTGTTTCCTTGGTTTAGAAGGTTTATGATGTATGTTATCCTCATTTTCCATTATGTTAGGGCATCATTTTACACAATTCCAAAACTCCAAAAATTTGAGGCATTAGAAATCATTCAGCTATATTTTATGGATCATATTATTCGTATCAACTTAAAAATTATGATCATGATGGAAAATATTTCTACACTCTAAATACTTTTTTTCCACTGAGGAATTCCCATGGGCTCTTGATCTGAAATTTTATACATGTAAAAAATTGAATATTTTTTTCTTAATCATCTATTTCACTTGATCTTATATTAAACTCATCCATATATTCTTTATTGAGTTATGATGTTTTGAAAGATTCATGTAATTAATCATAACTCGAGATAGTTGGGTGAGAATGAGCACATGTTTTTCAATAACATCATCTATCCCACTTGGGTTCCTATTAATATGTTGCCATTAATAACCATTATTGACATGGTTTCCTCTTTATCGATACATTTATAAAACGAAAAAGTTAATGATGGGTGATAAATATTTATAACATGATGGAATTATGGAAAACTCAAACTCAAAGTGGGATACAATTTGAAAACATAAAACCATATTTTAGTTCAATGAAAATCACTCTTGGTTCAGAAAAGGTTTACTTTGGTTGGGTTATCTCAAACATATCCTAATTACTTAGAATAATAAATACTATGTATCAAATTTTCATGAGAATTTAGTTAACCAAGTCATATTCCCTAAGAGTGTTTATCTAGGTGAGAAATCTTAGGAGCACTCATCGAGCATTTGATATATGATCGAGACAATTCTCAACCAAATATTTTTCAAGTTATTGACCTTAGGTACATATGTTCCATATCTATATCTTCTTTCCAATATCCTAATAAGGTTGTGTTTCTTGGTAACATGATATACTAAAGATTTATGCAATATTTCAAAATATCATCATATACCTAAAATCAACTCTAGGGGTTTCACTAAGGTTTTCTAACCCTAACAATGAAGGTAACTAAACTGATATAAAATAAATAAATAAACTAATATCTAAAATAAAAAACCATACTCTAATAAAAATTTAATTAACCCAAGCTAAACATGGACTTAATAAAACATTAATCTCATGATTTAAATAATATATTTCACAAAAAGTCATATAATCCAAATACTGAAAGGTTTAGTCTCTTGAATATTAGGTATATAAACATATTTATTTGATAAAATTTCAAACATTTCCCCATAACCATTCTATACTAGACCCTTTTTATACACCTCTCATTATATAATAATCTTCATAACCAGTGGATTGGAAACATAAGAAAGGGGTGAGATCAAATTATTAGTAAGGAACAATTTATATTATAAATGTTAATATCATAAACAAGAAGGATAATATTATAATTATATGAATAACATAATAAAATATCAAAAAACAATGGTTAATAATTATAAAACTTTATGGAGTAATATAAAATAATAATAAGATCATTAAAGAACCATAAAATAATTGACATAGATTAACAAATATCAATAGTAATAAAACATTTTAGAATGATATAAAAGTGTGGACTACTTTAAAAATATGGAATAATAAAGAAAAATTGGCATAAGATGATAAATAACAAGAAAATCTTCCCAAATCATAACCATATGATTTCCTATCCTAGTGAACCTAGTGACTCACCAACTTGTTCACATGTAAAATTATGAGTAAATCTTAACACCATCATACACACCCTTTATGAGCCTATAGAATTTCTATCATATTCACATGTAAAATAGTGAGTTGAGATTATCACCACTATACACACCCTTTATGAACCTGGAGACTTTATAACATCTTCAAACCTAAAATTTGGTGTATATATTAACACCATCACACTCACCCTTACGAACCTAGCTACTTGTCAAACCGTTCACATATCATTTCAATATCATGTGATATAATACTTTAACCAATGCATTAGGGGAATATATAGGTACGTCTATTCTTATAATACATACATTTGTGTGAAAATTGAAAATAAAACATTCACTATCTTATAAAAACCCATAGATTATGAATGAGTTTCTTAAAACATTCACAAACATCACATAACATGATTTTAAGAAATCATATAATATAATAACAATCATTTTAAAAAATAAATCATATCATAAAAAATTTAAAGGGGGATCAAAATAAAAATTCATACAAAATTATCCTTTTAGTGTATGAATAAGTGAAAACCCCAAATACTTTACAAAACCTTTATAAAACATATATGTGGAAATTACTTTCAAAATCCTTTTGTGATGGGAAAGGTATGTCTTTTAAAAAACTTATTAAAAATAGTTCCTACAAAAATTCATTGAAAACCCATAATGTTTTTCAAAAATAATAAGTCAAAAAACATTGAAATTATTTACTTTTAAGATAATATTTAAAAATGTAAACTAAAAAAAGGTTATAAAGTTTTCAATAAAATATGTTAAAATAATATGATAACATTTAATTTTTAAAAGAATATTTGATAATGGAATATTGAAAATGAAATAATGTTTTCAATAAAATAAGTGAAAATATTTTTAATATCATAATTATAAAAATAGTATTTAATAATGGAAACATGAAGTGGAAATAAAATAATTGTAAATAATTTGTAAACATTTACTTTGAAAAAAATATTTAATATTAGAAAATTGATAGAAAAACATAAATTTTCAATTAAATATGTGAAAATACTTTGAAAAATGTTACCTTTAAAAATAATATTTAATAGTGTAAAATTTAAAATGCATAAATGTTATCAAAAGAGAATATGGATTGTATTATAAAACCTCTTTATTTTCAAATGATGGAAAAAAACTTTTTAATCATTTCGAAATCACCTTTGTTTGAAAAGACAAATTATTAAAAGGATAAAAACCTTTTATTTAAATTAATTAAGATAAAAATAATCATTTTAGATAATTTTTTTTTGTTTACCTAATGTAAACAAAAAAATTTTTAGAATGTAAAAATATTAATATATAAGAACAATCCAATAAAAGTAATGAAAATTATTATTAACAAAACGATATTTAAAATAAATAGTATCATCAATGAATAATACATTGGTATGAAACATGATTTAATTATAAAATAAGGTTAAATTTGAATGAAACTTCCCCATCAGTTAAATAAATTAATCTTAAAGGATAGTAATCAATGAAGAGTGATTATAACCCAAGGAAAATATTTGAGTCTCAAAAATACCATAAAACCTTTGTAACTTTGGAATTTAAATTAAATGAGAGGTATAACATTAAATAAAACTTTTAATATCGTGAAATATAATAGAATGCCTATAAAATGTAAAATGGGGTAATATTTAGAACATTTTGAAGGTAACATGGTTTTTAGTATAAACGTGTTGCACAGAAACCAAACCTGGGTTAATGAAACACTTACAAGTTGAGAAATAAATGGATTGAAAGTGATTATTAGAGAGATTGTGTAATAAAAACATGTATCTCATTAAAAAGAATGATTTATGATAAAATGATTCATTTGGTTATTTTATATACAACATAAATGCATAATAGGTGTAAAACATGTAATCATGCATCAACAAAGGTGAACTTCAGATAATAAATCCTTACATCGTTTACTTTATTAGTTGATGAAAGTATATCCTCTTTTTAAAAAAAATAGATAAATTAATATATTATTTTATGAAATTAATAATAAATATCAACCTTTAATAATCCTTATTATAATTCTGTATCATGAGCATATTAATTAGTTATAGCATATTATGACTATCGGGTGTTAATAACTTTAACTATTTTCCTCATGTTTAGTAATTTTGATATCATTACCTAAAATTATATACCAAGATAATTATTTATATATAATTTAATATTATATAATATATAACCTATATTTATATTAAATTTTATTATTTCATTCCATATGTGTTTTGGTTATGTTATGTGATAACCGAATTGATAACAACTTATTTTGGTAATTTTAGAAAAAGAAA
Source organism: Viscum album (assembly GCA_963277665.1). NCBI lineage: Eukaryota > Viridiplantae > Streptophyta > Magnoliopsida > Santalales > Viscaceae > Viscum > Viscum album. The sequence goes on along the minus strand of OY728139.1, from coordinate 441,701,230 downwards.
AAATGTTACTCTAATAACAAGTTAAATAATTAATATAATATTTATAAAACCATATAATAATCATAATTTTATTAATATATTTTAATAATATTATTTTTCATGTTCTCATAGTCATCCATAAATAAATTTTAAAGGATTGTTCATATTGGTGGTAAAACTGACCAAACTTGAACACACTTTTACTCGATTGAAGAGTATGGAAAAGAGGAGTTTGTTTGACATAATATCTTTATAAACTAGTAATAATGATATTTTTTTATTTTTTTATCATTTTGAAACTAATTTTTTTATTATTTGAAAATATATGAAAATCTTGGTGAAAAACGAAACAAGTTTAATCATAGAGGCGGTGATACGTACATTTGCAAGATTATCATTCCTGTTTCTCAAAGCATGATAGGGGTGAAGGTGGATATATATAGAAATCTCAGTATATATATCATATATAATTATATTCACCACCATTAATTACATTTATGAAAATCATTAATGAAAAAATGTCTCTTTGTGGAGGAGATAGTCCACACAACCCATTGATGAGGTTCTTTTTTATAAGTGGATCAAAAATGATTAAATAATGGTTGTACCAAAAATTAAAAAAAATAATTTTAATAATGATAATTAATTCACCCTATTATTATAGTGATAAGATATTTTGTATAGTATGATTAATAAGAAAATCATAAGAGGAGAGAACACTTACATTTGAGACTTGGTTTTTCCATTGGAGGTTTCTTTAAAATTGAAGAGATTAGGCTAACTATGAGTAACCGAGAGATTATGTTTATGGGAGAGTATTCTAGAGAGAGTAAAGTTATAGGTTTGAATAATTAATTCAAATGATATGTGTGTGTTTGAAAGGGTGTAATTGGTCTCCTTTTATAAGATAGGAAACGAGCACTTTTGGAAACACCATTTATAATTTAATAATGCCATAACACTATTTCATGGTCAATGGATCCAATATTCATAAATTATTCATTGTAAGATTTCTTTGAGTAGATAAATGAAAAATAAAATATGTTTCCACACATGTTTTAAACCTGTTATATGGATTTCAAAATTATATTTTTTATATTATAGTCTTTTAATTTTAAACTAGGTAACTAGTTTTTTAGTAAGTGATTTTAGATTTTATAAAAAATACAAAACAAACCATATAATAAAATTTGGTGTTTTGGAAATAAATTTAAAATACATTTAATATAATTAAAATTAAATATTTTTTAAAATTAACTTTTAAATTAAAATAGATAATGCGTAGAAAAACCATTTTATTAGAAAAATGACATTTTGACCATTTTTTATTATTAATTTATTTAGTATATATTAAAAAATAAATTAGTGTTTATATATTTATTTTTATGTTTAAAAATAATAATAGATTCACTCTTTAAAGGTGTTCAGTTTAATTGATTTGATAGAAATTTCTTGATATTTATAAGACAATAATTTTAAAATAATTGTTTTACCAATATCGTGGTAATTAACCTTAATTCAAAAAATATTAATTTTATACCCAAAAATGAAATTTTAAATATTAAATAATTTTATAATTATTATATAAAATATGATAATAATTTTATCAAATTAAATTAATGTGTATAGTGAAATTAACCTTAACATTTGCATAAGCATCGTGTAAAAACCATTTTTTTGAGAAGGATAATTCTTATATAAAAAGATTTATGATAAAAATAGAATTATAAATAACACTAATTAAAATTAATTTTAAATAATTATTTCCACTAAAATAGTATTTATTTAATAATAAATTAAACTAATTTTTTTACCATGTTATAATTAATTAAACAAAACAGTTGAAGAACAATTTTTATTAAAATGCTATATAAATTTTCTAAATGTTGAGAATGTGTATATAAATTCGAAAAAATATTTTAAAAATATTGTTTTTTCTTTATGATATATAAATTTTATATAAAAAAGGTTTCAAAAACACTTTTCATACTAATGTGATGATATTAGAAAAATATGTATTTTTCATTAAAATAAATATTTTCAAAAAAATCTCGAAAATTCATACTAAGATAATATCACTATGAGGAATTCAAAAATTAATTTTAATTTCTCAAATTTAGATAATAATTTTTTAAAATTTATATTTTTCATATAAAATACATAATATATAGAAAACTAATTTTTTAAGAAATGACAATTTTAATATTAACTCATATTACTTATTTACCTTCTAATGGTAATAAATTTTAATGGTTTACTATATTAGTGTTTAATATATCTTTGTTGATAATGTTTTATTAATATGTTGTGGTGTATTTATGTTTGGTGTAGCATGTAACATAAGTTATAGAAAATAATATGTCCTTTAAAGGATCCAAAATATCTGGTCATTAAAATAATCATATTATGATTCATCTAACCATCATCATAACATATTTCTCTTAGGTTAACCACATATTCACCCAATATAGTTTACATAGGACATCCACCAGCACACCAAATATAATGTGCCTAGATTAACCGTCCGTCAACCATATATATAATATCATGAGACATTAATAGTATCTAATGCATTGGAGAGCTATAATGAACCCAACCATCATAACTTAGGCTAAACAAAATCATAATATGTATAAGATTATGTGTTCCAAAAAGGAAAAAGAAACCATACAGAAATCATAAGCCAGACAAACCCATGAGAAAAAGGTGGGTTTTATAATATTTTCTAAAGGTATAACCAAATGCTATATCATATGAATTCCAAGTAAATTATATAATACAATTAATATGGATATTCATTTTTTATTTACAAGAATCATAGTCCTTGAACATGGGTATTAATTCTATAAAATAATTTCTAAAATAATTTGAAGAGGAAATATTAAAAAGAACCACATTAGTGATGTTTTTTTGAAATAAGTGAAGGAAAATTTAAATAAGAAAAAAGAAAACAGTTTTATTTTGAAACCCAAAAAAAACTAAAAAGTTTTTTAATTAAATAAATATGGTTTTGAAGAAAAAATTCAGGGTTAAAACATTTTAGGGGGGGAGATAACTGGTATGTTTATAGATAAAGGGAATTTCCCTTAAAAATCAGGATTACTTAAGAGTGGGAATTATAAAGGAACATAAAAAATGTGTTATACCAAAAAAATAAAGGCAGGTTAAATTCCTTATATATTTAAGGATACTATATATATAATATAGAATTATTAATTTTGAATAATATAGATAATAAGGGATAAAATTTTAGTGAACATGTAACCCAACGGTAATAATAGTTTTTAGAGGATCCTTACAGATTATGATACATTTTAATAAAAACCATTTAAAAAGTAGAAATATTAAAGTTGATTTTTAAAATCATGACAAATGATAATTCTTTATATTATAGATCAAATTGGGTATATACAAAACATTTAAATATAATTAGGTGTATAAAGTAAAATATGTCACAAAGAAGAAAATTTTGTGACAAACCCCTAACAAATTTAGTAATTTTTGAATCAAATGTCATTTAAATGTTCAAAACAACATATTTATATAAATAAAATTAATTAATTCATATATAATGTAAAAAAAATTCTTGTGTGTTATATACACCATAAAAATAGTAAATTGGTTCATAATATTAAAACACACCTCAATGTAGATAAATTTAGTGGAAAAACCCTCACCTGTGTTTGAAAGAATTCATTGAATTCCCTTAAATTCCTATATAATTAAATTAAGTTCATTATATATATTTAAAATAACATTAATTATATATATTTCATTTTATAAAGTACATCTAATATCTTTTGGAAATTATTTTTAATATAGTTTTCACTTACGTCAGTTACTCATGGTTGTTCATTAATTTCTTTATAACATTTTGGTTTTTTGAATGTGGTCAAATATATTTTTAAATAAATTTATGATCTCCATAATTTTGGTTGTTCAAGTATTTAATTATTATTTTAGGACAATTCATATGTAGATTCAAGGGTAATCCAAAAAAGATCCAAATTAAGAAAGCTTCCTTGAAAAGTCTTTTAAGGTGGTTGAAGTTACTAAAATTTATTATTATATCTATTAATTATTTATTGTAATATATTATCATTAATATTTTTTTTCTTTTGAAAAATATAATATTGGTTAATTAAATAATTTTTCAACCGACCATTTTTGGCGGTGATGGAAAATTAAACATGTCATGCTTGGAGGCAGTAGTTCACACACACACATGAAGATACTTTCTCTTTATTAATGAGTTTTATAGGAAATAATAAAATTTATATTCTATTAGTATTATCAAATTTTAGTATATTTCTATTTATGGTGTTTTTCATACCATTATAGATGAAGGTGTCTTAAGGGGTGTAGAAGAAGAAATGAAGTTATAAATGTGGGGTTGAGGGTATCACCTTTCCCTTGGAAGTTCCCCACTGGTTAACTTCTTAAAACCCCTTATCTTTGTCTATTGCTGGTAAAAAAGATTCATAGAAATTGGGAGGATTTTTAGGGGAGACTAAGGTAGATTTTTGGTTGACCTAAGGAGTCAGAATGTGTGATGAAATGAGGAGGATGTGGTCTCCTTTTATAAGTGAAGAAAAGGGAATTTAAAAAAATTCCTTATTTCTCAATGATATCATCCCATTAACCAAGTAAAAAAGGATCCAAAATGGAAAACATTGTCTTAGGGATAGATATAAACCCTATCATCCCTCCAAAATTCAATTTTATACATGTTTTTCACATGTTTTAGCCACTTTTATAAGGTTTAAACCATTTATACACTAATTTACCCATGTCGTGATAACGCAACTTTCACCATTTGAAATTAATTTTAATGGAAAAAATTTATATTGGAATTACTTTTTAATTTAAAATTAATGATTTAATATATTTAAAACATTTTATGAAAAAAATTTCTAAGAGTAAGAGAAATTAATCTTATTATTATGACATATAAAAGTGTAATTTAATGATAAAATTTATGTTTAAGAAAAACATATAAATGATTTTGATTATATTTAAATTAATATGTTTATCATTATTCAATAAATAATTAATTAATATTAAAATATGTTGAAAAAATAATCCAATCATGTGAAAATTTTATTAAATGAAATAGATGAAAAATAGTTTTGTTAAAACATTACTTAAACTTTCTATGATGTTAAGTGTTGATTTTATATATCAATATAGTATTTTAAAATAAATATTTTATCTTCATAAAATATATTTTTTATAATTAAAAAGGTTTCAAAAATGACAATTTGATTCTTTTATAATAATTTTATAAAAGTTACAATATTAGTAAAATCGGTATTTTTCACTATTTACTAAAAAATAAACTATTTTAGAAACATTTTAAAAATTTATCTGAAAATAATATCAAAATTATAAATTCAAAAATGAAGTCTATTTTTTAAAATTCAATATATATATATATATATATTATTTTCAATTTTAATTAAAATTAGAAAATACAATAAGAAACTGTCTTTAGGAAAATAAAATTTTAAAATACTAGTTATAATTCTTAATTTATATAAAACACTAAAAGTATATCATTAATCAATCAATATTATATTTTATTAAAATAATTATTTGAAAATAGTATAATTAATTTTATTTAATAAAATTCATAACTCATGTAATTATATATTCTTAAACACAATAAGGAATCAAATATATATATATATGTGTGCAGATATATATCAATTAGGTGCTTGGGGTAAAATTATGAGGAAACACACACAAGAACACACCCATAGGTTAGAAGGGTAGGTCATATCCCCCCTAAGGGATAACTAATCCATCAAGACCTTTTTTTATTTTAGATCGAGAGACCCCTTTAGTAGAAGGGTTATAGGTCTTACCCAGGCCCAAAGGCACACCATTGACTGGCCTATAAGGCCCTGAAATTCTACGCACCTCCAATGGATCTATTCATTTCCCTATGAATGTCATAGATCGATACCAGACCACCTTGAAAGTCATGAAGCCTCCCTACCTTATATTCCTGATAAATAGATCCTCTTATGAAGCCTTTTGATGATCAGGCCCCATCATGCATCTATTGCAAGTTCCCCACACCAATTCATATGAAAATATTTCCCCCACCATCAACTCACTAGTCACCATATTATGAATCTACCCTTACCACACCTGTAATTGAACCCCCATCCAATAACATTCCACTGAGATGCTTCCCCACCATGTGATCACTAGACCACCACCCCTATCATCGAGTATGGGTTCATCTTTATCATTCGAAAATGTTTTCATCGAGGGAAACCTCACCTACTCACTCGTCACTTTATTATATACCTATTTCCTTCACCCGCATATCTGATTTCCACCTTGTATCCATCGGGGGAGTCCACCTTTCATTCTTGACTGACTGACCATGGGTATCCCCACTATTAATAAGGGGAAATTACTATCATTCCCCGCAATCTATAAAACTATTTTACTTAATTAGATTAGAAAATATAATAAATTATTGGGTCATTAAATTCACCAACCCCTAAATAAATTACTTGCATGAAATTTAAATTATTACCCACTTATGAAAGTAGAGGTTCTTATTACCATTTTTAATATTTTAGATATAACTTCAAATGTGACATATACCTTACTATCTTTAACTATATCAATAAACTTATATTTTCTCACACAACATTGATTGATTATATCGTAATCATATATTCTTTAGTGTATACCATTCCCAAAAGTACCTAAGTCTACAAATCATAAAACCAAAGTAAAATCACATATTATTCTAATAGAATTTATTGTTTATTTAATCCTAAAATTGTATTAACCACTAGTTCATAAGATCACTCACTAGTCAATATATATCATAATCCAAAAAATGATATAAACTGTACAAAAAATATCATGGATCACTTTTTATAATAATCAATTTCAAGGCTATCAATACTATATAACTCAGTTTTGTTAAAATAAATCAACCCCTTATTTCCTCAAAATAAATATTATATTAATACCAAGAGTTATCTATACATAAAACATGAATTCTTAAATATTTATCAACAAAAATATATCCATGTTATAAATTTACTTTTCAAGGATATTGATTCCATTTAACATATGTTTCAAAAACATTAAATAAAAAAACTGAGTAAAAATCATTATAAATTTCACATAACCATTATAACTTTTAGAATATAACAAAGTAACATTGATAAGTATCACTCACTAATGATAGTAGATGTGACTTTAAAAAATTAATTTCTATTATGGTATCAACATCACTAACATAGGTAAGATTGGAAAACTCACTTTTCTATCATAATAGGAATATACTAAGATTTTTAACCATTTATGTTTTATCTATTATTCATTTTTTATATATACTGGGGTTTGGATAATAGGTTTCTTAGATTTATTCTTATGATCCTATTTCATCCAAATACTAAAACTAAAAAGTTTATTATAATATCCAAAATAATTAGTGTATATGAACATGAAAGCTCAATCACAAGATGTCTTCTCCAATGATACCTTCATTTTATCCTCTAATACATTAATTTAAACTATAACATAGATATTTAATCCTATAAATATATTGGTTATACCTAGGTTAATTAAATTGTATTCTCTCATATTTCATAACAAAATCACTAAATGTAAATAAGAAATAAATACCTCATAAATGTTTTTAAATAGAAATTGACTGACCTAAGAATATCCCATGTAAGTTTTTATCTATGTGTGCATATAATCCTCTTTTTTAGGCCCTGTTTCATGGTTGAGTTAGTAACAAAAATCCCACTTTAGGGTTATTACCCATAGGTACAACTGTTCTAGTGCCTACATTCACTTTCCAGTATCCAGTCAGGGATATAACTAGAAGTAAATCCATATAATATATAATTAAGAATAATTTTAAAATGTTATCCTATACTTAGTATTACCCATTTGATTTATTCCTAGTGCTTTCAATAATCTTATCTCATTCTAATATCAAAAAACAACTATACCTTTATCTGATACCAACTATAGTGACCCAATATCTAAACTCACTTTACATATTGATTTATAACATAATTTCAAAATAATAAAAGACAAATATATAACGTTATATTGTATTTTTAAGAATATACACATAAGTAAATCATATTAAACATAAAAATAACATCATATTTATATAAAAATATACATAGTTCTCCAAAATTTAATTGATCTTATAATTCTTCACGAAATAACATAAGGAAGATACATAAGGAAAAGAGTGAGATATAAATATTTGTAAAGGAATGAACATGGAAATAAATCATAAAATGATATGATTATGTGAATGATTATAAGAATAGAAACATGAACAAATGGAATAATATCATAATAACAAAGAAACATAATCATGTGGCAATATCACAAAGAAAGACATTATAAGAACATGTCAAAGATAACATCCAAAACTACAGAATATAGACTAACATCCATCATAATCATTTTATGATCTAAATTATTGAAATCCTAACATTTTACACTTAGTCTAACCACCCATGAACCATATATAGTGTGCCTAGGTTATCCTCCTATACACTATACATAGTGTGCTTAGGCTAAACATCAGTGCCCCAAACATGGAATATCATGAGACATTATGATTACCCAATTCATTGGAGGGAAATAACAAAGCCACCCATGAAAACTTAGGATAATATACATCAAAATATATACAAGATTTTGTGTTCCAAAAAATGAAAAATAAACTACACATTAATCATAAGAAAGATAAATCCCTTGAGAAGGAAGTGGGTTTCACAATAATATATTAAAAAATAACCAAATGATATATAATTTGTATTACAAGGATACGATGGAATCATATTATTTCAGATTATTTTTTTTAATAAAAAATAGCCATAGATCTTGAACTTGGGTAGTTATTTAATAAAATAATTCTTAAAAAAATAGAAGAGGAAAGAATAAAAAGAACCTCTAAGGTTTTTTTTGAAATGAGAAAAGAAAGTTTTAATTAAAAAAATGAAAAATGTTTTCTTTCAAAACCTGAATTGAACTATAATGTATTTTCATAAAATAAATTGGGTTTTTAGAAAAAAATTAAAGGTTAAAACATTTTATGAGGGTCATACATGATATGATTAGAGAAAAAGGGACGTTCGCTTAAAAACTAGGTTTACTTAATAGAGGGAATTGTGAAGGAATATAAAACTTATATTATCCCCAAAAAATAAAGGTAAGATAAAATACGTAAATATTAAAGTTATATATATATAATTTTTAATTAATATATTTGAATACTATAGGGAATAATGGAGAAATAGAAAGAGAATATGTAACACAAAGGTAACAAAAGTGGTTCAAATAATCCCTTAAGACTTATGATACATTCTAATAAAAACACCTTGAAAGAGAGAATGATTGAATTTGAATTTATAATACCATGAGTAAAGATTATTATTTATATTATATATCCAATTGGTAGTATTCACACCATTTAATGGAAAATAGGTCCATAAAAGGAAATCTGTCTCAAAGAAGGAAATGTTGAGATAGAACCCTTATGACATTAGTAATTTTTGAATCAAAAGTCATTAGAAGCTTGAAAACTAGATGGTTATATAAATAAAATGAATTGAATCATGTATTATTCCAAAATATATTCATAGAAAGAATATAAACCAAATAAATAATAAATTTTTTCATAACATTAAAACATGTCTCAATGAAGAGAAATTGTGACAAAAAAACCCTTTCTCGTGTTGGAAAGCGTTATGCACTTGAAATTAACTTCCTTAATAATTAAATTAACTTAATTAGATATATATAAAAGATAATTATTAATATATTATTAATTTTATAATGTTAATCTATTATCTTTTGGTACTTAATTTTAATATAGTTTTTTCTTACATAATTTACTCGGGGTTGTTTGTTTAATTTCTTTATAACACATTCAGTTTATTGATCATGGTTAAAAGAAAATGTAAAAGAACTTAATTGTCTCCAAAAAAATTATGTTTATGTAATTTATTATTATATTAAGAAAAATAATTAAATTTTATATGGTTTACCCAAAGAAGATCGAAATTAACAAATGTTCCCTGAAATGTCCATTTAAGGTGGTTAAAGTTACCATAACTAATTATTTTGTTTTGATTTTTACACAGTTTCATATATTATCACTATATATTATTAGTGTCATAAAAAAATAACATTAGTTAATTAAATAACTGTTTTGAATGTGTAATTTAATGTGGTAATAGAAAATTGAAAACACTATTCATGGAGGTAGTAGTCTGCAGATACATATGGAGAGATTTTACCTTTTCATAATGATTGTAGATGATAATAAAAAATATATATTAGATTAGTAAAATAAAATTTCTGAAAAATAACATTTCTAGTGTTATAATATTTTCATTTATAGAAGGGAATTGATGGGTATGGACGAAGAATAGAATTTAGGAAAGTTGGGTTAGTGGTATTACCTTTCCCTTGGAAGTTCTCAATGGGGTAACTCATTAAGACACATTATCATGGAATTTTGTTGAGACCAAGGCTTAAATGTCACGTATATGGTGTTTATTATATACCAGGTAATATTTTTAAGAGAAAAATCTTTCGAAAGGGTGGATAAATGGGGATGATGCGGTCTCCTTTATAACTGAAGAAAAGGACACTTTTATAGAACTCATTATTTCTCAATGATATCACTCAATTATTCAAAGAAAAAGGACCTAAACATGGACTATAATGATTTTAAAATAGATATTAATATAATAATCCCTTAAATTTTCAATATTATACATGTTTTTCATATGTTCTAACCACTTGAATATGTTTTAGTCCATTTTTTCTCTAATTTACCCTTACTGTGATTACTCCATTCTCACAGTTGGAAACTAATTTTAATGAGAAAAATTTAAATAATAACAATTTAATAATTTTAACACGGTTATTATAAATTTTGAAATAATTTTATTAAATTTTTCCATGATTTAGAGAAAAAATATTTTGTATGAGTGCACATATAGCTTAAAAACCCATTTTTAGAAAAAGTATATTTTAAACATAAGCTTTATGTTTAGGATAAAATTTTCAATGTATTTTTTATTCTATTAAAATTAAAATTATTATTATTATTCCATAAATATTATATTAACATTAAAATAATTTCAAAACCTAATTCAACCATGTTAAATTATATATAAATAACAGAAAAAACATTACCTAAATTTTCAAAGATATAATGTGTGGGTTTCATATATCAACATAATATTTTAAAATAATTAATTCATATATATAAAATATATTTTTTATAGAAATAATGGTTTAAAAACATTCATGACATTCTTTTATAAAAATTTAAGAAAAGTTATATTATTGGTAAAATCAGTATTTTTCACTATTTAATTAAAAACAAATTATCTCAGAAAAATACTAAAAACTAATAATAAAATATTATGGAAATTATAAATTAATAAATGAAATCTAATTTTTAAAATTAAATTTCTATTTTATTTATTTTATCTCTTAATTAAAATTATAAAATACAATGAAAAATGTTTTTTTAAATAAAATAACTTTTTAGAATAATCCTTGTTCGTATTATTAATTTATATAAAACACTAAAAAAGATATAATTAATTAATAAATATAATATTTTATTAAAATAATTATTATAAAATAATATACGTAGTTTTATTTAATAAAAATTACAACACATAAAAATATAGATTCTTAAACAGAGTAACAAATTATGTAAATTTGTATAAAAAAAATATTTATATATAGTAATATATATAATAATAAATATAATAATTTAGTTACTCTTATTTATACCTACTAACTCAACAGTTAATTTTTAATAGTCTATAAATATCGTTATTTTCTTTTAATTCAGTGTTTCATGTGGATCAAATATATGAAATATATTTCAATTATTCAGAGGAAAACATATATTAAAATCTCAGGTCAGTACAAACCAATCTTCTTGTCAATTGCTAAAAACATTCATCACATTACTTCTTCCATATGAAATTAATTCTTTTTGAGTTAACTTTTTTAGTAGGTTAGTTAAACAAGAATACTTTTCAATAAACCATTGATCATAACAAGCTAGCATATCAATGCTTTGAATCTCACTAACATATGTCACCCTTAGCCACTCTTCCACAACTTTAGTTTCAGCGAGATTAAGAATTAAGCCATATTTAGAAACAATATTCCCAAGTAATGAAATCTATTATAATAAAAATTCATCTTTACCAAATTTTAGGTATAATTTATTTTCTTATAGTCTACAAAATAATCCTTAGATGTTTTTCATGTTCCCTATAACTTGTAGAGTAAATATGGACACCATTGATAAACAAAACGAAAAAATTTATCTGAATAATGATGTCAAACTCTATTAATTATATCCATAAATATAGAAAGTTTGTTTATTTACCCAAAAGGTATAACCAAATAATAAAAATGGCTAAACCCAGTATAGAATTCCATTCTTTTAAAGTTATCTTATTTTAACATTAGCAGATTGTACTTAGACTTGAGATTAATCTTCAAAAAATGCTATTCTCTCTAGTGGTGATAAAAAATTTCATTAATATGAGTTAAATGATACTTATTATTAAAAGTGATGTTATTTGACTGATTGGTCCACAGGCCTAAATTTTTATTTTTTGGATAAACCCCATTTTAAGGAATAAAGGGAATACCTCACATGATTTCAATGATATAGGACATCATAAAGGTCATCATCACCGAATAAGACAACATAGAAGAAACTCATCCCTAGCATCAACATCGTTATGAAATACCTTCACCATTCATGGGTGGTCAGCAAGTTGTCTCAAGAAAATACACATTCCGAGTACCGATGGCATTGCCATACCATATTAATCGATCAAATCTGAATAGCCACACAAAATGGAGGCACCTGCTCTGAATCCTCATCTGGAGAAAATCATTGTAGAATGTTCGAAACAAGCCCACAACCAAATAAAAAATAAGCAGACCAACAAAATCATGTGCCCAACAGTCATGTTGCCAATACTCCCACTGATTTCAGCCCCAAAATCCAACTAGAACAAAGAAAATTAATGGCCGCCGCTGGAACACCACGTCGCCACAACACTTGCGAAGATCAACCGCAAACCAACAACCCAGAATCATAGAGACCAATCCAATCTGTAAAACCAAATTAAAAAAACCAACACCATATGAAAAAATGCATACCCAACATCAAAAAACCATCTCCAAAAAATATCACCTGATCACTATAACAGATAGAAGAAGACTGTCTGAAAATCAAAAACCCACCGCCACCTTCCTTACCGCACACAAAGACTAGATCTACCAACCGCACACACAACCGATGTAGAGATGAGACACCATCCTTCATGCGGAATTTGGATTCGAACCTTGGACCCTAAACACACCACCATGGAAATCCCTAGCCACATTAGGGGTGGTCGAGAAAGACCAGCACATGTAGAGATTCCCCATAATTTCAAGCCCATATAATGATGTTTCCACAGGAAGAGACCATACGCCGCAAGTTCACTTGATCAAGATGTCAAGGAGAGGAAACAAACTAAACCGCAACAGGGGAAGAAGGCGGTGGTGGGGGAAAACCCTAATGAAGATCCCCTTACTAGAACATTTATGTTATCAAATAGTGATGTTATTGAGTGTTATATAATCTGTTAAATGTCTCATGATAACACAATTCATTTTATCAAATAGAACAGGATCACCATGAGGTGATGTGATTGGGTGGATGAAACCCTTATCAAGTAATTCATGTAATTTCCTTTTCAATTATAACAACTAAACTAAATCTATTTTATTAGGATGTTTTTAAATTATATTAACATCCATAACTATGTTAATATTAAACTCAAACTCTCGATCAGGAATAACACTACCAAAATCATTGATAAATACATCTATATATATTTTTTACTATTAAACCCCAATAATTTGAATATTTAATTTCTTCCCAATAATATGAAAAAGAAATTTTTTACTTATATATTTTATTATTATTTTATCTTCATGATTTATTATCAGAGATATGAATTTATTATTAGATAAAAATAGAAACTCATTCTGAAAAATAACTTCTTTAAATATATAGTATATATTAGTATGATGAACTAAACGATAATAAATACCCAAAATAACATCACACTCTATAATGGTAAATACAACAACATTTATAGGAAACACCATCCTATATATGATAAAAATATTTTTATAAATTCTTATTACCTTTAGACCACCCAAAATATTTTGTACCAAGTGTTATAACTATATCAACCCTAGTTTAAGGAAATATAGCATTTTTTATTTATTTTGCACTTATATATTTTTTGTTTTATGTCTAGGATGTTTAAGGTGTTTTTAAATGTTTTGGAGGTGTTTTAGAGGATTATGATTAGTTCATGGTGTATAGAAACTGTGAACCAGCTCTAGGAAACCGTGAAACATGTTTTGGGAGTCACTTTGTAGGCACATATTTGGATCATGATTTGGCCAAACCATGATAATTGATAAGGGAAACCTTTAAAATAAAAACATAGGGAAAATCATAGATAGTGAATTGTTTGTATAACCATGTAATCAGACTATTTGAGGTGTGAGATTATGAAAATAGAATTGCATAGTTAGAACATGGTTTGAAAAATTGTGCGACTAAACCATGAAACCTATAGTTAATGCCCTAAGAATTTTCATTTTAATATAAAATAAGGATAGAAACCCTCACAGGCATACAATCTACCAGGATCTCAAATTACCTTTCCTCTCAAGGATCCGTTGGAAATTCCTTTAATTTCAGATACATCATTTGTCGAATCAGATAATTTTAGAAAGAGAGATTCATCAAAAAGTCATTGTTTTTACACGTTCTATATAAATATACTCTTATCCATTATCTTGAAACCACATATCTACTCTATTAAAGATAGATCTATGTTCTATTATGGGAATATTGATAAGATAAAATTGGATATATTTAAATAAAGAATATCTAATTATGCATTAATAATATCTTAGTGTCATTCTTGATTTTCACAAATTGCTAGATTAAAAGTTTTGGGAAGTTGGATGATTTTTAGAAAACCCCTTTGATTATAATTATAAAATGATGGTTTCAAAATTATGGGAGAGATTTGATGTATGAAAATTGTTTGATGAAGTTATTTCTAGAAGGACTTAGTTTTTAGTTAAAATTGTTTGGAACAAGCATACATGGGTTTTCAGAGTTCATTGCTTTTGATGTGACCCTACTGAAAGGGTGTATTACATTAGGGTACAGGGATGTGACCCTGAATAAGGGGAATATTCAATTGGGGAATAAGATATTGGATACTATGTGATGACTTGGTGAATCAACTAGAGACCACTCGTGATTATGGAACTTTCACGTGGCATGCATGTGTATCTCTGTGTGTGTGTGGAAATATGAGATTGCATATTCCAAATAATGAGAACTGGTTTTAGGATTTTTTATTTCTTTCCAAGGAACTTGTTTATGGTTTTCATATAAATTGTTTTAAATACTTTTAAAATATTTTATATAAAATGTGCTAACGAGATCTTTCCCTAATGGTGTGGGTTGGGAAGTCCTTGGTGAAATACTACGAAGTTTATACTCACCCCCTTCTTGAGAAATTCAGTGTGTTTGTAGATTTCATCTATTGGGATACATGGAATGGAAAGATATAATATTTATATAATTATGAATCTTGATTCCTTGGGCATGGAAGGTGGAGTTGGAGCTTAGATTCAGTTTGACATTTTTTTACAAGGAAACAACATGGGTATCCTTGGGTATTTTTGGTATATTGGTTTTGTTATTTAATATTCCATTATAACTCTGATATTCTTTATATTGGTTTATCATCTTGGTTTTATTATTTGTATTCATGAATCATAAATATTATATTAGATGTCTATGGATCAGTGTTATATTTTTTTTATATTTAATGATAAATAACCCCTGATGTTTTCCTAATCCCTTAGAATTTATTTCTAGCCTTTGGTGTCATGGGGATTTCACCTAATGCTAGTATCACCTCTACATATTCTCAAGAAAATAGATGAGGGGTGGGATGTTATAAATGGTACTAGGGTCTAGTTCATTCCTTATGTTGGAAATGGTTTCATTCTTGTTTAGTCCTTGAGATAGGTTAGTTTTAAGGAGATATGATCATCAGAACTTGAAAGTTATATCATAAAAAGACATAAATGAACTTTTTATGATGATATTCAAGTTACCAGGGTGGTTTGGGTATAATAATTGTTTTTATACACTTATAGGTGTGTTTCCACCTCATCATCATGCATTTGGCTGATGAGTGTAACATATCATGAATTTTTATTGAGACTTACCATATAGATTGCATTATTCATTTGGCAGTTGATGATATATGGAAAATGGATAACATGGTAATTATGGGTAACAAAGTAATAATGGTTGGATTTTAAAAAGGGAACTTTCAATTATTGTTTCTTATGGTGATTTGAATTGTACTAGGCCTTTATTTTATTGTGAGAATTGACTAAGAGAAATTTTTTATGGTTATAGAGAATGGATCTGGTAAGAAATTGTAGGAATCAAATGAAGGAGGAATCTAAAAATGTGGTTGCACATGAGCCACATGTGAACCAATAGTTGTTTCAAAGAACCATTCAGGAATTTCAATCTATAGACAGAGGAAACCAGAATGATGATCCTTAGAAAGGGGACCACTCAATTTAGTTTCAAAATTAGAATCCAACCTTTTTAAGGGGATTTAAAACTTGAGAAAGTTTAGTAATGGTAGAATAAGATAAATTAATCCTTAAATTTCCTTGGATGACCAACAGAGATGAAAGACAACTTGGAAATGTACATGCTTGAGGATTTGGCTTTCCAATGGTGGAGTTTATATGTCCAGGCTAAAGTAAACCAATATATTGCATGATAGGACTTTAAAGATTTATTCAAAAAAAAATTCAATCCTAACATTTTCATAATTGAAAGAACAATATATTTCTTTATCATGAAGTAAGAGAATATCTCAATAATAGATTATCCATCTAAATTTATGAATTTAGTCTACTTTTCCATTGATGTTTATGTACTACATTATTAAAGGCACACATTTTCTAGCAGGTCCTATGATAAAATATTTTATCAAATATTTCAATACTTTATATTATGGACTATTTAGATATGTTAATGTGAGAGAATGTGTAATAAAGTGATATCATAGGAAATATGGTTGGTGGGAGCATGTTTATCCCTATAGGAATAGGAAATAAATCCAATGATGTGAATAAATGAAAGAGGGACACTTACTTCCTAAGTTGTGGGATATATTAAAATTAGACCATGAAATCATTCAACTTATCTCATAAACTTAAAATTAAGTAGGGATGTTTCCAATGTGGTTCTTTTGATCATAACAAGCGAAATTACATGATGCCCCTAGAATATTACACACTTGTAAAAAGATGAGACATCTTCAGTGCTATTGTGATAGTGATGTTAGGTACGTTGATTGAAATATATGTCATGTGCCTCAGAGATCCTATACTTAAATAGGGAGATATCATCAGAATAAACCTCATCCTCATAACTTAGCTAGTCAAGGTGATTCTAAGAATACCATGACTCCTTATCAAAGGTAATCTCAATAGGGAAATAAAGACCAAGGGGAAGTTGGTAAAAAATGTTATAGTGAAAAGTAAGTGATCAAATATGATTATTGTGACCCATTAATAGTAATATCCATGATTCTTATGAATTCCATGCTTATGATGGATTTTTTAGTATGGGAACATCCCACTCTTTTAATTATTTTTGTGTGGTTGATGTTATGGGTTTGGGAATTGAAATTATGCCCTCTATTTGAAACTACACCTCTTCTTGGCAAATGAGAGTATAGAGATTTCAAATTTGAATCATGTATGATGAATATTTATGGGGAATAATTTATATGTGATTTATCTATCCTTGATATGAACATATATGAATTTATTTTAGGAATGAAATGGTTAACAGCATCCAAAGTCCACATCAAATTTTATTCATAATAGGTTAGCTTCATATCTTTAGATTTTGTTAAAAATATATTTAAAAGAGATTGGCAAGTGGATAAAAGAAGACCAAGAAATTTAGTACCAGTGTTTATAATTACCTCATATTAGTTTATAATAGTTAGGTTATCATCTATGGAAGAAATATGAAATAGAAATATTCTAACCATATTTAACCAATTTTCTAATTTATTTCTTTATAATTTCTCAGAGTTTCCATCCAGAAGAGAATTTGAGTATTTGATTGATATCCAATCAGGGATGAATCTTATTTCCATTCCATATTATAGGATAGAACTAAGGGAATTTAGGGAATTGAACGTTTAGAATGATGAATTAGAAAAAAGGGTCCCTTGAATCATGTACATCTTCCTCAGTAACACAAGTTATTTTTGAAAATAAGGTGGATGGAAATATTAGGATTTGTGTGTGTTATCATAATATTTACAAAGTTATGATAGAGAATTTGTATATGCTCCCACATATTGATGATCTATTTGATCAATTGAGGGTAACTTAATGGTTATCTAAAATCAACTTACTTTTGTGGTATCACCAACTTTGATTTAGGAAAGAGGATACCCTGAATAAAACTTTTAAAAGAATATATGGCCATTTAGAGTATGATCTCATGTCCTTTGGTCTTACGAATGCACTGGTAGTATTTATGGAATTCATTAATTGTATATTTTATATGTATCTCTAATATTTTGTGGTGATGTTCATTGACGATATTCTAGTGTATTCTAGGGAAAAACCAGATGTAGAGAAACACTGGTCTATTATGTTAGAAATCTTGAAGACGAATATACTTTATTCTAAGATATGGAAATATACTTTTTTGATACAAGAGTTATGTTTCCTAGGTCATATTTTTTCGAAAAATAATTTTCAGTTGATACTGAATTGATAGAAGCTGTTATAACTTTAAATCCACCATTTAATGTCTTTGAGATATATAGTTTCCCTAGATTGGTTGAATACTATTGATGCTTCATTCATAGTTTTTTAGGTTTGGCATCCCCAGTGAAATATTTAACAATGAAATACATTCCTTTCCAGAAGAACAAATACTATTATAAATTGTTTCAATAAAACAAGTTTAGACTTACAACAACCCAAATCCTCACATTTCCAGACTCTGGATAGGGATATATGGTTTATTGTTATGCATAAAGACATGGGTTAAGTTGTTTTCTCATGAATGGAGATCACTTCATTGCTTATGGATCTTTATTTTTATGAGTACATGAGAAAAACTGCATAACACATGATTTTGGAAATAGAAGTTGTTGTTCATGACTTAAATACTTGGAGTCACTATTTTTTAGTTAGAAATTTATGGTTTTTATAGATCATAATATATTGAAATACATTTTATCACAAATATATTTGAATATACGATAATGAATATGGATTGTATATCTTTATATGTTTTAATTCAACTTGATATATACACCATGTAAGGGAAATTATGTGGTAGATGCATTGAGTAGGTAGTCATATAACCGGTTAGCTAAAGAGGATTCAGATCAGTTGAAGCATACGAATGTTATAGATGAAATGCATCGGGATTATATGGAACATGGAAATGTTATAGTTTTATTTTTGGTTGTTATTATTCCTAATTTGGTTAAGCATGTGAGAGATTCTGAGACATCTATTCCTAAATGTTCAACCATGAGGTCAAAACATAATTATGGGGAGATATTTGAGGGGTGAAATATATATAGGGGATCTTTGTTATTATTTAGAGATTGGATTGTTTTTCTAAAAATATTTTAAGAAAATATCTAATATACATACCACTATTCAATATAGGATATTTATCCAGGAATTCAGAAGATGTATAAATTTATGGAAGTATCGTTTTGGTGGGTTGGCATGAAAAGATTAGCGATAGAGTTTTTCTTATGATTCCTCTCCTATGAGCCAGTAAAGGAAGAGTATCAATGACCATATGATGTGTTGAAATGTTTAGAAATTATTATATGGAAATGGGAATAGATAGCGATGTATTTTCTAATATTTCTACTAAGAAAAATTTGGAAACATGATTTCATACTAGTCATTATGGATTGGCTAATAACGTCCTCCCAAATTATCAATATTCATTAATCCAATATAATGGAATAATTTTCTAAAAACTATATCTAAAGAGTCATAATGATTCATGGTATACTAGTGTCAATTTTGTATGATCTAGAACCCATATTGTTATTTCTTTTTTATAAATACTTATAGAAATACCTCGAAACCATGTTAACCATGAGAACATCTTATCAAACTCAAATAGCCATAAAAATATGAAATGATAATCCAAACATTATAGGATATGATTAAGGTTTTTATAATGGGTTTAATGGCTAATGGGTGGAGAATATACCTTTAGTAGAGTTATCATACAATTATAGTTATAAATCCTCGATACATATGTCTCCCTTTAAGGCATTGCATGCATTTAATTTTCATTCTCCAGTTTTTTGGCTGTACACAGGTGATACTTCACTAATCAAACCTATCCTAATTTGTGAGATAATAAAGAAGATTTGGATAAAAAAAAGATAATAGAGATGGCCTAGAGTCATAAAAAATCATAAGAATACAATCATCGATGAACGTTATCATTTGAGGTAGAATATCATGTTTTCTTAAGAACATCTCCAAGGATAGGGAATAATGATTTTGATAAACAAGAAATGTTGTTTGCTTGATACATTAGACCTTTTGAGATAATTTAACATGTGGGTGTGGTAGTTTATAGGTTAACACTACCACCATCGTTCAGTTTGTTGCATAATGTATTTCATGTTCCTTAAATGAAAAAGTACGAACCTGATTCAAACCATGTGATATGATGAGTCCATGTTAATATTGAACCAGATTATATATAGATTCATGTGCTAGGGAAGATTGTGGATAGGTAAGATAAGAAATTGTGTGGGAAAATAATTGGTTTATTATGAATTTTATGGTTGTATGGTCAAATTTTGGAAGATACATTATTGTGTGAGAATGAAATGTTAGAGAAGTGTCCTAAAATATTCTGGGATATCACTAGTATTATACTTTATGAGGAAGAAAAGGCCAATGGTGGGGAGAATGTTGTATCCCATGATTTAGGTACTGTACCTTTATTTTATGTAATTTGAGATTACAAAATTCTTGAGTTATGTTTTATGAGGTTCGAGGAGTTTTTTTTACAGATTTACAGGTGTTTTTAGAGGTGCATAGTTAATAGAAACCAAGCACTACCACTAGAAATCCATGAAATATGTTATGAAAGACAATAGGTAGGGGCACGATTGGTGTGTGATTTGGAAAAAACATGTGACTTCCTAGGGGGAAACTGTAAGAATCCAAATATAGGGAAAATAATTGTTGGTGAATAGTTTTTCTAACCATGTGATCCAACCATATAGGGTGTGTGATTAAAATAGTATATTCACACAGTTGGTGTATGGTTGGAAAAACCACATAACCTAATAGTGTGACATATAGTTAATACCTAGAAAACTGTGGTTTTAATCCATATTAAGTCCCAAACCATCATTAGTCATCTAATATCCTAGGATATCAAATTACCTTCCCTACCAAGCCTTCTTTGTAAATTCATTTTGTTTTGAAGAAATATTTTTTAGAATCAAAGTGCATTGGAAATATAGATTCAATTATAAGTCATTGTTCTTACCTGCTCATCTTATATCTACTCTTCTGTTATCTCCTAGTACCATAGATCTATTCCATTATAAATATATCTATGTTCTATTATCAGAATATTGATGAGATATGATTAAATATATTTAAGTAAATAAGATCCAGGGCTGATATATAATATCTTAGTGTCATTATTAATTTTATCTAATTACTTAGAGGTATGTAGCTTGTTTTTCATATCCATCATTATGGATCTTGAAGTCTTAGATTTTAATGTTTCTTATTGATTTTTTTTGTAAAACTTGTTTGATTCTTGATGTAAATCCCTTTTTGTTTATGTATTTAGAAATTCTGGGAAATTCGATGGGTTTTAGAAAAACACTTAGTTTAAAATTTTGCAAAGATTGTTTTAATATAATTGGATGGTCTTTACACACTATTTTTTATGTGAAATGGTTTGCCATTTGTTTTGGAATACATGGTTGGTGTAAGTTTATTGCATTTGAATTGGACTTGTAAAATGGGATTGTGCTATTGGGGTATTGGGATGTGAACTTAAAGAAGGGGAATTCACCATTGGGGAATAAGATATTGGCCTCTAATTGATACCTTGGTTAATTGACTGGATACCACTCATGAGGATGAAACCATATCTTGGAATGGATGTGTGTGTGGGTGTGTGGAAACATTGGATTATATAAGCCAAACAACAAGAAATAATTTTAGGGCCTTGTTTATTAATTTTCATGGAACTTGTTTATGGTTTTTAAAAAATCTATTTTAATTGATTTTAAACTATTTTATATAAAATTTTCTAACCGGTTCTTATCTTATTGGCATAAGTTTGGAAGTATTGGGGGAAATCATACTGAGTTTATACTCACCCCTTCTTGGGAACTTCAATACATTTACACATTTCATTTATCAGTATACATGGAAAAGAAAGATATCATATTTTTATAGAAATAAATCTTGATAATTTGGGAATGTTAGGTGGAGTTGGATATTTGATTTGGTTCAATATTTTATTTCAAGGATACCATATGAGTATCATTGTGAATTTTATATCTTTTGATTTTTTCAGTTGATGTTACATTGTTAATATGATATTTTTGTAATTTGGATTATTATATTGGTTGTATTATTTTTATTTACACATCATATAGATTATCGTGTATGTTTATGGTTTAGTGTTATAATTTTTTATAAAATTTATTATAAAAAAGTCCCATAATGTTTTCTTAAGAAATTGGAATTTTTTTCCATCCTTTGGTGTCTTGGGGATGTCACCTAAGGCAAGTAGCACCTACGAATCTTCTAAAGTCAATGGATGTGGGGTGGGATGTGACAATAAATTTATTTCATGGGATGATATTTCAATTTTACTCTCTTATTCACCATATATAATAGAATGTGTGGATCTTGAATAAAAAAATGCAATGGAATAATCCTAATAAATAAGCAATGAACAATTCACTACTTTATTTATGGTGCACACATCCATCATAGAAGCATTAAAAGACTTTTCATACCTTTTTATGTTTAATCTAGTTGATTCCCTCATTGTGTAACTAACTTTAGAAATTCTTCATAACAATGTTCCAAATTATTATAATTAAAATATTTCACTATATGGTTTTCATTATTGGTCTAACCATGAGAATTGATACTCTCTTTTTAATCATGATCCAATTTTCCCTGATTTCCATACCAAAAAATTCATAAATATCATAATATGTTATAAATCATTCATTTTACCCCACTTATCATAAGAGAGAAATTTATTTTTCTTAACTTCTGGTTTCTTAGATTAATTCTTCCCCATTGAATAGCACTTGTATCAATTATTATCCTTATTATTGAAAAATTCCAAAAAATCTATATCAATTTTCTCAATACACCATACAAAATCCTCATAACTTCTAAACTCATGAGTAACCTGTTCCCTTTGTAAACATGACATCAATCCTGGATATAGCCAATCAATTGTATTATCTTGGTCCAAAATCGAAATTAGTTCATACTAGAGAAATATAGAAAAATAATCTTAATAGATAATAATAAATTCATCCTTCTATTGATATAACTCTAGGAATTTCCTTTTTATTTTAAGTCAAATAAATTTAGGAAAATAAGTTTCAAGGAATAGATATTTAAATAACATCCATTCCATGATATCAATTTCATCCTTTTCCTTAGTTTTATTTATCAAATTATACCATTAATCCTCTCAACCTTCAAAATGATAACTTAAAAGTGTCACCTTTTGATGCTTTGAATATTCCAAAACATAAAATATCATCTTTAAATCATTAATCCATTCTTAATATTTCACTAGGTTTGATAATCAACCAATCCTAATGGAGATATTTCAAGAAATTTTTTATTATTGAAATATTATTGTATAGATAAATTACTTATTCTCTTGTATTGGTATATCCATTAATTTCCCATGTCTATCAAGTTAACAAAACAAAAAACTTCTCTGATCCAATTTTGAGTATTCCAGGTTGATTTTTCAAAATGATATTATCCTCCTAATTATTTTATAAATTAGATTAAATGTTTACTATATGTAAATTCATTTTGAGAAAACATAAATTATATGAATAAATATAAAAATCCTAAAAATATGTGTTGGGATAATATAACTATAAATTCAAATCTCTAAAGTGTATCTTTTAATATTATCCTAACCTCTAAATGTATCTAAACCCTTGGTCTGATACCAACTATAACAACTCGACTATAACCATCCAATAAATTACATGATTTATGGAATATATTTCATTATTTGCTTCCCAAATTTCTTTTCAGGTTGATATATATTTTTTATAATTAGGGAATTTTTTACATTAAATAGTTTAAATTTTTACACATTTTTTATCTTTACCATAAATCAAGTTCTTTATAAATCCATACTTTATTAGATCAAGGTAACTCCCATAATAAGAAATATAATTTTATTAACATTCCCCATCATACTTAATCACTGGTAGAAAAACATTTAAAAACGTGTTATGAGAAAATAAAATATCATTAAGGTATATAAATGAAAGGAAACACATTTTTCTATTTGTAAAACTGAGAAACTCATAAGAAAATTTTAATTTCTGATAAGAAACATTTGTGATTACTTGTCTATTTTCTTAACTATGAAAAAAATTATTATCTCAATAAATTTCATAAAAAATTTCATATTAAATAAAAAGGAAGAAGTCATAATGATAAGTGTTTCCATGAAAACATGAAAATTCATAGAAATCGTTCTTTGCGAAATAATCTTCCCTTACTTTTTTTTGAAAAACAGGTCATAAAATTTCTTTAAAAATATAAGATCATTTGATTGTATTTTAAAATCAAAATATTTACTTTAAAAACTATTGGAACAAAAACATGAAAGTACCTTGGGAAATGATTTATAAATAAATATTTATAAGAACAGTTATAATGGAACCACCCAACATGATAATTCCCACATCTCTTAGGAGTATATGAACACCAATAAACACTTTCACATTACCAAAAGCATTTGAGAGATATATCTGGATCACTTGTTATCAGATCCATATCAAGATCCTCCCTCATTTATATAAAATATACATGATCCTTATACTGAACAAAAAACATATATCTTTCAATTAAACCATAAAAAACATTTAAATTGGCATTCAATACCAAAATCAAAAACATTTTTATATATATTATAAAAATGAGAATATGTTTCTATTTCCATGGAAAACGTATAAATATAATTACAAGAATATTGAGAGAAATAATTTAATTGAACATAAATATCAAAACATTTAAAGGAATAATGATAAAAAATAATGGTTATAATAGTGGGAAATGTCTGTCAATATATACATGTTAAAAAACCATTCTTTTCTCACTTTTGTAAAAAGATAAAAATTACCCATATAAAAAATATTCAAAAGATTAATTTGTAATAATTTTTAATAAAAGTAAAAAATAATTGTAAAATTCATTTCTATGAAATTGAATATTAATAAAGAACAATATTGAAACATTTAAATGAACCTCAACATAGAAGAAAAAGAGTTGGAAGGAAGACTTAAAAACAATGTTTTGAAAAGAAAGTCCCCTACCTTGGGTCCTGAATTTTTTAATTTGAATATGTACCTTCCTAAGTAATAAAATCATATTATATTTCTACATGATTTTTTTCATGTTTATTATATTATCATTACTCACTTTATTTTATTAGTTACATTATTTTATTTAGTTACTAAAAAGGTTAATTTCATGTTATATTTTTTGAGGATGTTCAATTTATGTTATGAAAAAATCCCTCATGGTTTCTTTGTTGTGTTTTTGGGTAGATTGTATTTGTTCAAAAATTTAGTTGTTGAGATCTAGAGTGATTTTTGAAAAGGTATTTTGAAAAATATCCAAGAGAGGGGTATGAGAGATTTGAAAGTGGTAGAGAAATTTTGTGTACAAGGTGGCATCATTTCCCATTGTTTTCCAAATTTTTTGGGACTAAAATTTGGAGGTTGGAATAAGTTTTGAGAAAGATTCATTTCTAGAGCTGCCTTATAAATATATAAAAATGGAATGAAATTCACAAAACTTGGGTGTTTCAGAAAATATTTTCCTCACGAAGGTTTGGAGTTTTATGAAAGAATGTTTTATAAAATATGGATGATTCACAAAGGAATTACATTATGTTCTGTGATTACAAGAAGTTTTGTGAAGACATGGAGTTTGTCATCAAGAATATAGAGTTTCATGAAAAGGAGGTGGCGAGATTGGAAGTTCCGTAAAGGGGATAAAATGTCTATAAATAGGCATCTACCCTTCTCATTGATAGAGTGGAAGCCTTAATGAAAATACAAAGGATATAAATTATTAATGTAATTTTATGAAATATTTCCTTGTATGAAAGTTCATAAAAATATTAGTTTTTTCAAGGAAGTTTCGAAAAATAAAATGTTTAATAAATAGTTTTTAGTTTTGAGAAATCTTTGAAGGTTTCTTGAAAATTTTTCAGTTTTGAAAAAATAAAAGTTTAACCGAGGTTTATAAAATTTCATGAATAATATGGTAGTTTCATGAAAGTTGAGAAAAGGGTTTCACAAAAGTGAATCTTACATGAACCAGAAGAGATTTTTCAATAATTCTGTCGTAAATGGGTATTAATCAAGTGGATGAAAGTGAAACTTAATTATTCATTGAACTATGTTTAAAACATATTCATTCATGTGATCAAAAGAAGAATCATATGAAGGAGAGGGGTCCACACTTCAGTTGAGAGAGTATTGAGATTTTAAATTGTGATTGGTTGTAAACCTGGAGGTATAGTGAGTCTACTTGGAACTTTGTAATAGAAGTGAACTTTAGTGGATTTGGTATATAGGAAAATTTCCTTTTTATGTTCCTCGGATATATCCTAGTGTGGGTAAACCAAGTAAAACTGGTGTTTCTCATGCATGATTTCATTAATATTCATATATTTCTACATAAAAGATAGTGAAAAGTGTAATGTTTATTGAAGATACAAAATTAGAATGGGTAGTTATTTTAATTCATCATAACCCAATTTACCCCTATTAGTATAATTAACCTAGTTGGGATAATAATTGGTATTAGAAGGAAAGAATAAAATTAGTGTTTTTATCTTAGTGGTTTCAATGGAGGTTGTTAATCATGAAGGGATTTCGATCTTTAATGGAAATAATTTTAACTTGCAGAAGAATTAGATGTAGCACGACTTCCAATATTTAGGTAAAGATGTATTTATAGCTGTAATGTATGGTATCTCTACTAATGTGGATAATTTATTTTTATTAGAATCATACTCAATAGAATGGAATAATAATTCTAAAGGAATAATTTACTTAAAAGGAACATTATCTAACATGTATTGTAATTCAATGCATTCTATGTGGAAAAAGTAATTAAATATTTATGAAGGAGAATCAAAATTTAGAGAATCAAAACTACAGGTTCTATCGAACAAATATGAGGGCCTGATAATACACCCCAATGAGTGTGTAGATAAATTATTTGATGGGGTGAATGTTTTTATGGAAGACATCTGTGTACTTATAGAAATTATTGAAGATGTAAATATTTTCAAGAGAGTCTTGAGAATACATACACCTCAGTTCAATCTGAAACACTCAATAATATAAGATAAAGAACCAAAGGATATTATATTGGATGGTTTTCATAAGAATATTGTCACATTAAAGATGAGAAATGATGATAATGAGTCTGTGGAAAAAGGTAAGTACAGAGAGGTGGAATTCAAGGCTATATAGAATCTCACTAATGGAGACATCTATGAATAAAAAGTGATGGATGATGTTATGTCATTCCATTCATCAAATATACAATGATTAAATGTAAATTTTAATTATAAAATATTCTCTCATATGATTTTGATGTGGAAATGACGTAAATATTGAAGAAAGGTTCCCCAATAAGTTTGAAGATGATGATGAAAATAAATTTAAAATTCCCATGAATAAGTCTTCAGACTATGTGAAAGTTAAGATTTTTTTTAATAGAAACTTATTTAAAAAGAAGAAAATTCCCTCATAAGAAAATAACAATTCAAAATAATCTATGGTTGAAGAGATGAAAAATTGTAAGGATCGTGTAAAAAATGATGTGGTGGTATATGTAGGTAACTCCCAGATAAGAGAGGAAAGAAACGATGATAGAGAAGTTCAAGGATATATTGATCTCTAGTAAAAATTAGAATATTCTCTTGAGGAGATAAATGCTTGGATTGCAAAAACGAATAAATCTAATAGAGTGGATCATGATGCCAAATACTATATGTATCATTAGAAATAAGAGAAGTTTGAAATGAAGGAAGAAATTGAAAATATTAATTCTTCAATGATATATAATTCCAAATAGGTTATTGAGTAAATGATCAAATTTGGATAATGGAAATGAGTAATTGATGGTTTGACTAATACAAAAAAGTTCAAATGAAACATATCAATGAACCAGAATAGGATGTTATTGATCAATAAATAATATTAGAATATTGTGATAAAATCTTGAATCCTGGTATGATATCTGGAAATAAGATCAATCAGGTGACATAAAAGATATAATTTGAGCATAGAGTTCCATAAAAAAATAAGAACAAATAATATCCAAATGACAAGGCTGGTATGAGGATTGATCATAAAAAAGCATAATTTATGATTGATGTCAGATCGCAAGTGCCAACTCAAAGGTTAGAAATTGATTCAGGTAAAAATATGAATCATAAGGTTTTGAGAAGGCAATGAATAATTGGTCCTATGATAATAAATCATTTGAATTCATTTAATATTAGGTTTACATTAGGTGTAAAGATGGTCCTACAATCATTATAGATCTACAAGATTAATTTGGTCCATCTTAATTTTAGGAAGATCAAGAATATAATTAAAAAATAGGTATGAAGTCAATGATGTCGATCAAAAATAAAAGAGTTGAGTATGAAGTGGTTGTAGATATTTCATTTAAATAATCATACCATAATAGTGTATAGATCCTTATGAGTGTATGGGTATCCCTTATGATGGGAAATAATTATCTTATTACAATAATCAGATATGATAAGGAAGGTGCTGAAAATTTTGGAAATGATGAAGGCATGAATATTATTAGCTCATGAAAAGCCAATTTTGGGGGAAAACATATGGGACATGGTTATGTATTTGTTTTCAAAGGTACCCATAAGAACTTGTTATGTGTTGGAAAATTGTATGACTTGGGTCATGTTATAAAATTTACCAAGAAGTTGTGTATATTAAAAGGAAAATATAGTTTGTCTATTTTATATGGAAAGTGAATGAAGGGGATCTGTACCTTGTGAGTGGAGGAGATGATATATGAATTCTATCTAATGATGAAGAAAATATATTGTGGAATAAATTGCTTGACCATTTTTATCAACCATACCTAGAAGATATGATCAAATGTAATATAACTTGATATCTCCCTAAGATACCACATGATCATACTCACATGTACAATTCTTTTCAATAACTTAATATTATAAATGATTTATATAAATAAAAAGAAAAAAGTCATCTAGAGTGCTTAAATTAGGGCATCTAGATGTGTGAGGACTTATCTCATCATGATCCATTTATGGGAAAAGGTATTTTATTAATTTCATTGATGATTTTAGTAGGATGTCATAGATATTTATCATTACCCACAAGTAAGAAGTGTTCAGTTTCATAACACAATATCAAAGGGAGGTTGAAAGGATTCTTGGACAGGATATTATAAAGTTTTGAACGAATAATTGTATGGAATTCATAAACAACGAAGTGGATGATTATCTTGAGAAATAAGGGATAAGGTACTAAGTTTGAGAATTGATAAATCCTTATTAAAATAGAGAGGTATAAATGATAAATTAAATCATAAAAAATATTTTTAAAAACAATACATATTGAAAAGGGAAAACTAAGGAAGTTATAGAAGGATGAAATCTTTACATCATTCTATATATCTAATAGGGATTTGTTTTGTCCAAAATAATAATAGACTCTATATGAGCTGTGGTATGGGAAGAATCAAACACTAAAATTCTTTCAAATCTTTGTAAGTAAGTGTTTTATTCTCCATTAGGAGAAACACAGAAAGTTTGAGACTCATGGGGATGAGGGTTTATTCCTTAAATACTCAAGATAATGAAATGAATATAAATTTTTCAACAAGTGGTTTAGAAAAGTGTTTAAAAACAATGATGTCATTATATTAAAAAATGAGAAGAATTTTTAAAAACATATTCAAAAGTTCTATGATGAAAGTGATGATGAGGTAAGAAACCCATGGTGAGTATAGGTGAAAAATTCTAATTCATAAGAATTTAATTTTGATAAATAAGAGGAAGACAAATGTATTTCTACGTGGAAGCTGAAGAGTTAATCTGAAATTGGAAGTACATCATTCAGGATTAGGCAGTTCTATTTCAAACATAGAGAATAAATTCTTCATAATAGAAATACTACCTATCTAAGGTAGAGCCTAAATGTTTTGAGGAATAATCTGGAGATGAAAATCAGGATCAAGCTATGAATAAATATCTTGACCAATTTGAGAAGAATCAGACATGGGAGATCATTTCAATACTAGAAGATAAAAATTTACTTAGGACCTAATGGGTCTTATGAAAAAAAATAAATGAATGTGGATTGGTAATTCAAAACAAATCCGGAATAGTATGGAAATGATACTCTCAAATTGAGGGAATCATTTTTTATGAGACATTTTCAACTATTTTAAAGCTTTAGACTATTCTCTTATTCTTGGATATTATGGTGAAAGGAAAAATCTAAATTTTCTAGATGAAAATTAAGATAGAATTTAAAATGGGTTTATTGAAGAATATGTTTAAATCGAATCATATTTATTTCTTATCCCTGAAGATGATAACAATGTTTGTTAGCTGGAATAGGTGTTATATGGAGTAAAGAAATCACCGAGAGCATGGTATAAAAAATGTGATCAATTTTTTAAGAAACTCAGTTTTTAGCATGATGAATGTGACTATAATCTCTATATAAACAATGAAAGTAATAAAAATATTATAGTGCTTGTTTATGTTGATTACATAATATTTGTTGGACTATATGAATCACAATTCTGACAGTTTGTAAAATTCATGAAAAGTGAGTTCAAAATGTCAGTGATTGGAAAACTAACATTTTCCCTTAGTTTAAAAGTGATATAAAAACAATTTACATTCATTTCTCAAAAAAAATCTATGGAGGTTCTGAGAAGGTTTGGAATGAATAATTTATAGGAAATGAAAAATTAGGTAGTTACCTATATAAAACTGTAATTAGATGATGAAGGAAAATAAATTAATGTCATATAACACTGTAAGATCATTTGAATTATATTGTAGTTAATAGTTACATGACCCAATATTTTTTTTTCACATGACAAATAGCATGGTATAAAATAGATCCCATGTAAATCTACAAACCAATAGTAAAAATAATACTTTAGTATATCAAAGTCACTGTGGAATTTGGTATTTTATACAATGAAAAATCTCTGTATGAGTTATTAGGATATATAGATGTGGAATAGGATGGTTCAAGAAAAGATATAAAATCAATGTAATGTGTTGCATTAGATCTTGGATGATTTGTTATTTATTGGTAAATAAAGAAACAATATTTATTTTATTGATCACTACATAAGTTTAATACATTTCAGCTACTCAAGATTTAACACATTTATTGTGGATAAATTAGCAACTTGATGATATGGGATTTGATGTGAAGTATCTGATTAGAATATATTAAAATAATTCAAGTGAAATAAATTCTCAAAATAATCCAACACATCAATCATGGACGAAGCATTATAAAATCAATTATCATTTTATCAAGTAGAAGGTGGAGGATGGGCTTGTGAAGTTAGAGTATAAGACTACCGAACTACATTTTCAAGATATTCTAATGAATGCCTTACCCAAATAAGTTTTTGAACATCATATAATAGATCTTGGAGTTTATTAGACTCCACACACTTTAAAAGTTGGGGAAATGGCCCCCCTCTCCCTGAGGTATGGTGTGTTTTCCCTTATGTGATGATATGTTTTATTTACTATGTTGTCGCCACAATGGAGTGACCTTTGTGTTCATTGAAAGTGAGAGGGAAATTATTAATCAATATAGGTGGAGAATAAGATTAGTGGAGAAATGATGTACGGGGATTTTAAATCATAAGATGATAAAAATGGCTGAATAAAGGTTATATATCATGATATATAGGGATTGTAATGAAACTAGTTGACTGTTTTTAGAATGAAGTGATTTATTGACTAATTTTTCATGCTACTCTGGTTTCTCACAACGACTATGAATCATTCAGTCTGAGGTTGTATGTTGAGTAAATATTTGACAAATATATTAAATCACAAGAATCTAATTTTGGTAGAATATAGGAGAATATTTAATGTGGTATTAATGAGTGAATAGTTGTCAACAAACCCAAAGGGGGATATTGATGGGAAAAAATTACTCAAGGTTACTTTGTAGTGTTTTTTCATAGAATATGTTTATTGATAAAGTAGGATGAATATTTTTGTTACAGTAATCTAGAGTTATTATTGATAATGTATACTGATAGAAATCAAAGATAGAGGTATATAAGCTTAAAAAAATGGTATAGAAAATTATGTGTATAAGGTGAAATTAATTCCTAATGTTTTCCAAATTTTTATAGTTAATAATATGGAGGATGAAACTAGTTTCATGAAAGTTTAATTTCCCTCGTTTAATCAAAAAAATATGGAAAAAGGAATGGAATTCACGAATGTTTGTTAATTTGAAACAGTTTGGTGTCATACAGTTTTGGAGTTTCATGAAATAAGTTTTTACAAAATATGGATTAGTCGTAAAGGAACGACTATAAGCTCTGAAATTATGATAAGTTTCACGAATGGACAATCTTCTTTATGTTTAACAAAAATAGGGAGTTCTGAAAATATAAATTAAGTGTTTTGTGAAAAGTTAGTGGTGATCATGGATGTTTTGTAAAGGGGGAGGTAAAATCTATAGATAGGCATCCATACTATCCTTTCTAGAGATGAAGGCATAAAAAAATCCAAATGCTATGAATTCATGAAGTAATTTATTGAAAGATTTCCTTTTATAAATGATACATATGAATATTAGTTTCATGAAGGAAATATGTTTTACAAATGAAAAGGTTTCACAAATAGTTGTTATTTTCATGAATGATTATAAAGTTTCAATAAAGGCTATAAGTTTTGGGTAAGGAATTGTTTCAAAATTGGTAGAATTTTTTTTGAATAGTTAGGTAGTTTAATTTATTTTGAAAAAGGATTTTTTAAAAGTTAATCTTATATAAACTAGAATGTATTTCTCTATAATTTTGTGGTAAATATATTTTCAAAAAGTGGATGAAAGTGGAAGTTAATGATGCACTAAATGAGGTGTAAAAAATATTGATTCAAGTGGTCAGAAAAAGATTCTTATGAACAAGTAGTGGGAACACTTGTAACACCCCATGATTTTGTAATTAAATTTAATATTGAATGCATGAAATACCATGTCTCTAAAAAAACCACTTTGTTATAACCTATCGAGTAAACGTCATTTTTCCACCTATGTGATTTGAATTTCAAAAAAACTGACATACATAATTTCATTCAGTAAGATATTTAGATTCTGATTAGACAAACATAATTTTTGGTGAATAGTAACATACACATATGAATTGTAATATGAACCTTATGAATATTAAATAATAATATTATTTTATTTTCTTAAGTTTATAAGATAATGAAATATTGATGAATTTTTCAATGTGATATAAAACGAATTATGGTTATAAAATTGTTATTTTTTGAATAAAATATGATTTTATTTTAAAATTAGAATAATAATATTTAGAAAACTATTTTAAAAAAATGTATATCATTTTTTAATTCTATACACCAAAAAATTGTTGGGTTAAAATTTTGGGATTTTTCTTAAATACTTGAATTTTTGGCGAATATTAAAATATGATAATTTTTTATAAATGAAAAATACATGATTTATTAGGTCATAAGTGATGTAAGGGTGATTTAATCCCAATAGGTTTGAAACTCACATACACTTATTACTATTATGGGTCACATTAATCAAGACTTTTGGTTGTCTTGAGGGAAATAATAAAATAATGGATAAAATAATCCAAATTCAATCCTCTCCTCTGCTATAACCCCCACTCACTACCACTTTTTTTCACATATCTCAAGAATATTTACATGTCCATGTTCTTATAAAAAACCCTTCGTCACTACCCACATACAAGAGCTCTTGGTTATACCGAATGACCAAAACCCCTTCCCTTAAGGAGGTTCTCAAGGAGGTTATTTTAAGAGGCAAACCACCTTTCTTTTTCATTTAGTTTCATTTTAATTTATCTTATTTTTTTATTAACTCCTAAAATCCTCTGTCCAATTTATCCTTATAA
Source organism: Viscum album (assembly GCA_963277665.1). Taxonomy (NCBI): domain Eukaryota; kingdom Viridiplantae; phylum Streptophyta; class Magnoliopsida; order Santalales; family Viscaceae; genus Viscum; species Viscum album. The sequence continues at coordinate 441,666,523 of OY728139.1, read as the reverse complement.
CTCCATTATCATATATATACTGAAATTATAACATGATAATGTAATAAACATTATCAATATTCTTACCATCTCTCTCTTTTATAAATGAAATCATTGTCTATGAGGTTCCAATTTACAAACTTCGTGGATGGCGAAGTTTCATTCTAAAATGTATCCTTTATTATACGTCATGAAAATATTTTTATGGTTGAAAAAAACAATAATATATGTATTATTACCTATATAATATTCAGGAACCAGTATATTTACATAATATTAAAACATATGAACAAACTAGTTCTTAATAATCAAAATACTGGTAAAATAATTGAAGTGATTGTCTTTAATATTTCATCTAATGATTTGTCCTCATTTAATGTATCCCAATGATTTAAATGACCATTAAAACTTATATAATTTCATAAATAATGTGTAAATTAAATTCTGGAGATTTACATCCATTCCACATGAACTCTTTTACTTAAAAACTAGTGAACCGATTTTGAAAACCAAGGAAACAAACACTCCAGATTGATGGAATTCAATCATATAAATTATAAATAAGGACATAATGAACTTAATAAAATTATGATAAACTAAATACCTATATATAAGGTTTTTACTTAAGTTATTAATAAGTCTAATTTTATATTCCAGGACCTTAAGTTCAAGAGTGGAACACATTCAGACTTAAGGTAAGGGTTTTCCACCAGAACCTCCATTTTCATTCGGGTTGCTTTTATTGTATAATTACCTCAATTAAGTTATTATGTATTATTATATACTCCTAATAAATTATTTTAGAGTGTTCTATATATGTTTACCTACTATAATCGTACTTTTTTTATGTGTACTCACATGTTTTAAAAGAGAACTTTCAAAATTCATCCTAAAAGACTAACCCGTTTCAAGGGAATTTCTCAAGTCCTTACCTATTTTTAAGATAACTGTATAATCTATTTTTAGAAACCATTATCTTCTTAAAATCACTCATTTAATTATGAAAATACTATCTTACTTAAATTCTAGTTTTATACAAATACTTTTCCAAAAGAACTCTTCTTTTCAAAGTAAAAGAGTATTTATCGAATGAATTACTCGATGATTTTATAAGAGTATCGTAATATATTTAATAACTCCTATTTATTATTAAGTATGATATAATATACCATATTTAATTAAGTCATTTATGACTAGTTTTATTGTAGAAGTTATATCATAAACCCATTCCCCAATTTAATCTTAATGGTTAGTGTATATGTTTAATGTTCAGGAAAAGTTATTTACACTTCATATGTAAGTTTCAAAATGAAGGTATATGTTGTTTATGTTTATAACCACTCATACGAGAAATTAATTGGAATTATTATGTGATGGGTGGGGCCTTCAATAGCCCCTTGATGCATTATTAGGTCTTCGGAGACAAATATACGTGGACTTGGCCGCGATCTTGACCATTTTGAGATATAGTTTTGGCAAAGGCCTTAATCATTTTTAGGCATCTTGGACGAGGCCTTGATGTTATTTTTTAGAAAGTTCATCATATGAATTTCCCTCATTATAAAGCAATAAGTTCATATTTCATCTGGTTATTCATCTAGTATAATACCCATGGTTATGATTTGTTATGGAAATGATTACTCAACTCATTTTACTACCATATTATGTTCAAGTTTAGTTTTAAAAGAATGTGTTTTAAATTATTCACCACGCCTAATTATTATGTTATATTCCACTTTATTACTTACTCTGACTGAGTCTTTGAGCTCACCCCTTTCTTATGTTTCATTTTCTTAGGGTATGAATAATTTTATTGTGAGTGACCTACAGAGCTAAGCTTATAGTTGTGAATGATCCCAATAAAAATTATATGTTGTATTTAATTTAATGTTGAAATGTTGAACTTATATATGTATATATCTTATCTAATAAACTATTACTTCCTTTATTATATGAATTTATTGTAAACATGCTAATGTAATGTAATAAGGAACCTGCACTGGGTAACTAGGATCGGGTCCTTATAGTTGGTATCAGAGGAATTTTAGTAGAAAACATGGAAACTAGATTTAGAAATCATATATTTGGGAACAAACTCATAAGATAGTATTTGAGGATAAACATACAAAAAAATCCTGGTATTTTGGTATGGAATGAATTATGTGGGTATTTCTGGCGAATACATCCATGTTAGGATACTACAGGTTGATGTGGTTCTAACATAGATGTACCTAGGAGTGAAAACATTGACAAGGAGTTTCGGGCATTACCCAGGGTATCCAGGTACACAACAATGAGCCTTACATCTTACATGGTTTGACACTCTTGGGGGATATTCTTTGGATAATTCACATTTTCTTTACATGCCATTATGAAGTATTTAAATGTAATTTTTTTGTCAAAGAAACCATGTTTGTGATTATGGGATTACCCATACATATGATTTCAATTTATTCTTTGTATTTTTCTAAGTTAAGATCATTCATTATGATTCATAACCTAATATAGTGTATTCCATTATCTAGAAATGGAACTTCGTGGAAGAAATGGAAATGGTATGAAGACGTGTATCCCATGTAGGGATTTCACTCTGACGCAAGTTAATTATGTTGGTTATAGAGCTAAGACTGGTGCTGATAAACTTATAACTATACTGAGACAACTAACTTAGGTTAGAAATAATAACCATACCCATATGGAGCATCCTGATCCACAATATGGTGGAACCATGTTGGATCACTTTATGTGACAACAACTACCATTATTCAATCAGACTACAAACCATTTTGAACCTGAGTAGTGGATAAGTTCCGTAGAGAAGATATTTCATGATTTTTTATGTTATGGAAGAGAGAAGGTTTCCATGACAATTTATCGTCTATCAAAAGATACAGATCATTGGTGGTCATTAATCCAAAACAAAAAGTAGGAGGAAGAGATGAAAGAGATGGAATTTAAGGAAATATTCATATAGAAATAATTTCTGCATGAACATAAACCAGATATGGAAGGGAAATTTCTGAATTTGAGGAAAAAAAGAAGATGAGAATGTTGAAAAGTATGAAGCTAACTTCACAAGGTTTCCAAGGAATGCTGTGGACTAAATATGTAATCCAATGAGAAAGATTTACTGATTCTTTGATTGTTTAAAACCATTCCTCTGAAGGGAATTGTTCTCCTAATGTTATTCTTCGTATGAGGATATAGTTTCATGAGATATCAAGATAGAAAAAAAATTCACTAAGTATTATGAATTTAAGGGAAAACAAGAGAAGAACATGGTTTTTGAAAACTGTGGAAAATGAAATAAGGAAATGGGGAATGAGTGAAGAGTTGAATTTCCACCCTGTGATAATTGTGGAAGGAAACACCCTAGTGCCTTCTTAAAAGGATAAGTAATTTCATATAAATGTGGAAAGAAAGACCATCTTTATGGTGATTGTAAGGGGAATAAAGAAGCTATTAATTTTTGATGATATAATTGTCAGGATATGGGACACATTACTAATCATTGTCCAAATAATCAAGAAAACATACCACATAAATGGATAAGGGAGAAGGGCAGGCTTATGTGATTAAAACAACTGATATTGAAGTTCTTAATGATGTGGTGGTACGTACTTTAATCAGTTTATCAAACATAGATAATTCTGTATTTGATTCTGTATCATCAAATTCTTTCATATCTTCAAAATTTTTCAAGTAAATTTTATATTTCTTATATGATTTAAGAAGGGATAGATTAGTCAAAACTCTTAAGGGAAGTATCATTGCAACAAATATGTGTCAGGAAGTCTCCATTATGGCATATAAACATGATTTATCTACTTATTTTATTGTTAAAACCATGATTTACTTTCATATAATCCTTAGTATGGATTGAATTTCGAAACATGATACAAAAATTTATTATAAGAAGAAGGAGGATATAATTTTTGAGGATGATGTGGAATCCCTTATCTTTCGGGAAGAAACATCACCATCTGATTCTAATTTAGATCTATCCCCAGTAGCTGTACTAAATTAAATTATTGGGGATGATGGTAATGAAATTACTATATTCGGGGAAGGGAATGTTTATATAGAGGGCATACCTATTATAAAAGAATATGTTGATGTGTTTCCAGAGGACTTACCTGGACATCCTCTAGAGTATGAAATTGTGTTTTCTATTGACTTAATTCCTGATTCAAGACCCATATCAAAGACCCTTATAGAATTTCCACAATTGAGTTAGTGGAACTAAAGAAACAACTAGAGGAATTTAGTTCTAAATGATTTATTTTCCGAATTTTTTCCCCATGAGGAGCCCCTATTCTTTTCGTTAAGAAGAAATATTGATCTATGAGGATTTACATTGACTACCAAGAGATAAATGCTATAATAATAAATAATAATAATCTCCTACCTCGCATTGATGATTTATTTGATTAACTTCATAGTGCCTAATATTTTTCAAAGATTGATGTTCGATCTGGATATCATCGGTTTCTTTTGAGGAAGGAAGCCATTCCAAAAGTAGCATTTCGAACCCGGTATGTGCATTACAATTTAACAATTATTCATTTTGAACTATCTAATTCACCTTATGATTTCATGGATATAATGCATAGATTTTTCAAGGAATATGTTGATAACATTGTGATGGTATTTATTAATGATATATTGGTATACTCCAAAAGTTATGAGGATCATGAAAATCACTTGCACACTATTATGAATACTCTTAGATGAAATTAATTATACGGGATGTTTAGAAAGTGTGAATTTTGGATTCACTCAGTTTCATTTCTGGGCCAAATTTTCCCTAAATATAGAATATTTGCTGATTCTATGAAGACAAAGGCTATAAAAGAATAGCCTAATCCAATGAACATAACTAAGGTACATACTTTTATTGGTTTAGTAGGTTATTATTGGCATCTCGTTCAGAACGTTGCCTATTTAGCCAACCCAATGGCCAAGATTACATGTAAGGTGTTATGTTATAATGAAAAAATAACATGAGGACTGTTTAGAAGAATTAAAGAGGATATTATTGAATGATTCAATCCTAACTCTATCATCAGTGAATGAAGGTTTTGTGATATAATGTGATGAATCAAAGCAAGTACTTGGTTGTGTCCTTATACAAAATGATAGAGTCATTTCCAATGCATCAAAGTAGTTAAAAAACCATGAAAAAAACTACCTTACTCATGATATTGAGTTAGAAGCTATGATTTTTTCTCTAAAGATATGGATACATTATATCTATGGTGAAAAATGTGATATATATATGGATCAAAAGAGTTTGAAGTATATCTTATTATAGAAAGAACTTAACATGAGGCAAATGAGATGCCTCGAACTACTCAAGGAATATGATTGTTCAATACACTACCACCTAGGAAAGGAAAAAAAGGTTGTTGATGCACTGAGAAGGAAGGATCATGTAGTTATCAATAAATTGAGGATTGAAAATGATCTTTTTTACATGAATCAAGTAAGGATAGACATGTGAATTATAAAAAAAGGTAAAGAATCATTAATTGTTCAACTAGTTTCCCAACCATCTTTATTATAAAGGATTAAAAGCCCTCAACCTGATGATGAGAACCTTAAAAAGAAAACTAATGTAGTGAAAAATGGAAGTTGTCTAACTTTGTATGTGAAGAAGAAATTATGAAATTTGGGAAGAGGGTATGTGTTCCCTATATACCCGAGCTGAAAAGGGAGTTATTGGATGATTATCATAGCTCAAATTTCTCTATACACCCTGGTAGTACAAAATGATTATTTAGATTTGAAAGAACATTTTAGGTGGGACTAAATGAAGTAGGAAATTCCTGATTATGTATCATGATGTTTAGTATGTCAACAAGTGAAGGCTGAAAAACAATAACTTAGAGGAGTTGTGTAACCTCTACCTATTACTACATGGAAATGTGATGACATCTCCATGGATTTTGTCACTAGATTACACAAAACTCAAAGAAAGAATGATGCATTATGGGTAATTGTGGATCGACTTATGAAATATTTACATTTCCTCACAATAGAGGTGGATTTTTCACTTGAGTGCCTAGAAATACTCTATATCAATGAAGTTGTGAGACTTCATAGAGAACCTCTCTCAATTGTTTCAGATCATGATCCATGATTTACTTTGAAATTATGGAATGTCTTAAAAAATATTTGGATAATGAGCTTCAATTGAGTATCGCATATCACCCACAAACTGATAGGAAATCAGAAAGGATGATCCAATCCTTAAAGGACATGCTGAGATCATGTTCACTTGAATTTCATGGTATCTGGGGTCAATATTTTCATTTAGTTGATTTTTTCTACAATAATAGTTTCCATTCAAGTATTCAAATGGAACCATATGAATCACTGTATGGAAAGAGATGTCGTACACCAACTTTTTGGGATGATGTTGGTGAAAAAAGGCTTGTGGGTATAGAGCTTGTGAAGGAAACAACAACAAAAGTGAAGACTATTTAAGTCCTATAAAAGAATCTCAAAGAAGAAAAAAATCTATGTATATAATTGAAGGATGGATTTGGAGTTTCAAGTGGGAGATCATGTTTTATTAAATGTATCTCCATGAAATTTTGTTATAAGATTTTAGAAGAAATGTAAATAGATCCCAAGGTACACAGGACATTTTAAAATTTGGGAGAAAATTAGAGCTATTGCATATTATTTGAATATTCCCCTAGCTAGTCTAAAGTACAAAATGTGTTCCATGTCTCATTACTGAAAAAGTACTTTCCATACCCCACACATGTCCTCACTTCTGATGAAATATAATTAGAATATGACCCATAATACTGTGAATAGCCTATTAGGATTCTAGACACTAAAGAATAAGTGTTGAGGAATGAGATGACTCGACTGGTACAGATACTTTAGAAAAATCATAAAATTAAAGAGACAACAAGGGAGCATGATGAGCTTATGATGAAGAACTATCCAAATATTTTTGTGTGGTGACATTCTGGTAATTTTGAGGATGGAATTTTTGTGAGGGGACAATGTAACAACCTAGGATTATGTAATTAAATTTAATATTGAATGTATTAAACACTAATTCTCTACAAAACACCACTTTGTTATAATCTATCAAGTAAACATCATTTTTACACCTCTTTGATTTGAATTAAAAAAATGACATAAAAAGTTGCATTCATTAATATATTTTTAGTCTAATAAGAAAAACATAATTTTTTGTGAATAGTAACATACCCTTATGAATATTAATATGAATAGTCATATGACCCTTATGAATAGTAAGTAATAATATTTTTTCTTATTTTCTTACTGTTATAAGATAATTAATTCTTTATTAATTTTTCAAAGTGATATAAAAAAATTTATAGTTTTACAATTGTTATTTTTTGAATAAACTATGATTTTATTTAAAAATTAAATTAATTATATTTAGAAAAATATATTCGAAAAAATGGATTTCATTTTTTAATTATATACATTTTAAAATTGATGGGGTAAATTTTTGGGTTTTTTCGAAAATTCTAGAATTTTGGGTGAATAGTAAATTACAATAATTTATGATAAATGATAAATATATGATTCATTGGGTAATAAGTGATGTAAGGGTGATTCAAGCCCAATAGGTTCTAACTCAAATGACCTTATTATAATTATGGGTGACATGAATAAAATCTATTGGTTGTCCTGAGGGAAATAATAAAATAATGAATTAAATATTCAAAATTCACTCCTCTCCTCCACTATAAACCCCCCTCACTCCCTCTTCTATTCACTCCTATAATTCCTTTTTACTTATCTATGTTCTACCCAGATACCCTTCCTTAGTAACTCCCTGAATCTAGGAGCTCTTGTTCTTTCCAAAAGACCAAAACCCCTTCCCCTAAGGAGGTTCTCAAGGAGGTTATTTCAAGAGGTAAATCATCTTTATTTTTCAGTTAGTTTCATCTAAATTTATCTTCCTTTCTTATTATTTCCTAACCTCATCTATCAAATTGATCCTTATAACTATAGTATCATTTATATACTAGAATTTCTCCATGTTAATGTAATAACCAATATCAACTTTCTTACTCTATCTCTCTTTTATATATGAAATCATTCCTTTTAAGGTTCTAATTTACGACCTTCGTGGATGATGAAGTTTAGTTATTCATTTTTTCCTTCCTTACTGGTCATGAAACCATTTTTATGGTTTAACTAGACTATAATTTACAAACTATAACCTTTATAATATTCAGTAACTAGTATATGTATAAAATAGTAAATCATATGACCAAACTAGTTCCTAATAATCAAAATACCGCTAAAATAATCTAAGTGATTGTCATTAATATTTTATCTAATGATTTGTACTAATTTCATGTAAAAAATGGTATAAATGAACATTAAAACATATGTATGTCAATAAATAATGTGTTAAATCAATTCTGGATATTTACATCTATTCCACATGAACTCCATTACTTAAAAATAGGTGAACTGATTATGAATACCAAGGAAACAGACCCTTTGAAATGACAGAATTCAATCTCATAACATATCAATAAGAACATAATGAACTTAATAAAATTATGATAAAATAAATACATGTCTAATATGTTCTCAATAAAGTTATTAATAACTCTAATTTCATATTCTAGCACCCTAAGTTCAAGTGCGTAACACATTCGGACTTAAGGTAAGGGTTTTCCACTTGAACCTCCATTTTAATTCATGTTACTTTTATTATCTACTTAGCTCAATAAAGTTCTTATGTATTATTATGTACCCATAATAATTTTTTTGAGTGTTCTATATAAGTTTACCGACCATAATCCTACTTTATTTTATGGGGAGTCACACGTCTTAAAAGGGAACTTTCAAAATTCTTTTTGAAATACATGCCCATATCTAGGGAATTTATCAAATCCTTACCTATTTTTAATGGAAATATATAATATGTTTTTAGAAACCATTAACTTTATAAAATATCTCATTTTATTATAAAAATACAATCTTACTTAAATTTCAATTTTATACAAATACATTTAAAAAATAATCTTCTTTTCAATATAAAAGAGTATTTATATTACAAATTACTTGATGATTTTTTAAGAGTATCTTCATATATTTGAACACTATTTTTGATTATTATGTATGATATCATCTACCAAATTTAATTGAATGGTTTATGACTAGTTTTATTGTGGGTATTCTATGCTAAAACCATTCACCAATTTACTATGAATGGTTAGTGTTTAAGATTAATGTTCAGGGAATATTATTTATATTTCATATGTTAATTTCAATATTAATGTATATGTTGTATTATTTTATCCCCAATCATATGAGGAATGAATTAGACTTATTATGTGATAGGTGGGGATTGATATAGCACCTTGATTCATTAGTAGGTCTCATGAGATAAATAGACATGGACTTGGATGAGGCCTTGCCCATTTGGTGATATAGTTTTGGACGAGGACTTAATTATTTTTATATGTCTAGGCCGAGGCCCTGATGGTATGTTTTAGAATGTCCGATATAAGCATTTACCTCATTATGAAGCTATAAAATTATATTTCATGTGGTTATTTGACTATTAGAATACCCATGCATATGATTTGATATGGAAATGTTTACTCAGCTCAATTTCATACCATATTATGTTCAAGTTTATTTTTAAAGGCACATGATTTCAATTATTCCCCATGAATAATTCTTATGTTATATTTTACTGTATTTCCTACTCTTATTGAGTATTTAATCTCAATCCTTTTTTATGTTACATTTTCTTATGATATGAAGATGTTTATTGTGAGTGAACCATTGGGAAATGTTTATAGTTATGGATGATCCCAAAAAAACTTATATGTTGTATTTAATTTCATGTTATAATATTGAAGTTTTGTATGTATCTAGATTTCCAAATATAATAAACTATTCATTCGTTAGGTATATGAATTTCATGTAAACATGAAAATGTAATGTAATAAGGAACTAGCTTCAGGAAACTGGGGTTGGGTCTTTACGACATTCCATTTGAGAGAGCAGTGAGATTTCAAATTGAGATTGGTTGTATACTAGGAGGGATAGTGATTCATATCTAAACATTGTGACAATAGTGAACTTTAGTAGATTTGGTAGATGGGCACATTGCCTTTGTATTTAACCTTTACATAGCCTAATATTAGTGAACTAAGTAAACTTGTAGTATCTCATGCATGATTTAATTTCTGTTTATATATTTCTATGAGAAAGGGTGTGAATTGTGTTATGTTTAATGATGAAACAAGATCTAAAGGGGAATTTTTTTTAATATTTCATACTATGATTCACCCCCTGTAAGGGTATTTAACCTAGTTAGGATAATAATTTATAAGTCCAAAGTGAATTTGGTTGGTTGACTATCATCAAAGGAAAGATGATTTCATCATCTAAAAAATATTAATCATGAATCGATCATTGTGTTTATCTATTAATTTTTTAGAACTATCCATGGAAGGTGGGTGTGAAAAATGAAATATAGCGTATCATGGAGGCGTTTGTCCATACACACACCTGAACGACATTTCCATTTTTCAATTGGATAAAAAATAAAGAAGTTTTATAATATTTTACTTATTATAAAATCATAATTATATTAAAATTTTCATATTTATCCATTAAGTTTATCCTTATGACAATTCATGTGAGGTGGTAATGAAAAACTAATCACATCGTTTCATGGAGGTGATATTCCACATGTATAGAAGAGTGATGTTATCAATTTACAATTGGAGAATTGAATACGATATTAAGTGATATATTGTATTTATGAAATTATAATAATGTAATAAAAATCTCATATAAAAATAAATTCCTTCTTTATAACCATATAGTTGAGACAGTGATGGAAAACAAAACAAATACCTTCATAGAGGTTTTAGCCCACACGTACGCACGAGCGATGTTATAATTTTTCAATAGGATAGAAATGAATTAAAAAGAAGTTATTACATCAAAATTATAAAATTTAAGTATTGATAGTATACTGATTTCCTTATTTTATAGCAGTTATAACAGGTTTAAAGAAGGTAGAATAATAAATAAACTTGAAATAGTTTGGTTAAGACTTATTACTTCTTGGATATCTCTCTTTGGAATACACGATAAAACTTTTAGTATTAGTTTTTTGAGAATAGAAAGTGATTTAAGATGTGGTTAGGGATGTGGGGAAGTGATTTGGTAAAATATTTTCAAGCTTGATGGTTCAAAAGGTGTGAATAAGTGTGTATATAATGAACCCTATTATAAGTGAGTAGAGTGACAATCTTGTAAATATTTTGAAATGTTTTATATAACCATTTTATTTATCAAGGTAAAGTAGAAAAAATGGAACAATTTATAAGGAAATATAGTATAAGTTGTAAATTTACTCAAAACATAACATTTATACATTTTTTAGATATATTTTATGCCTTATCTCTTAGTTTAATCTCCCCATTAACCCTGTTAGCCTTTACAAGGGTGATAATGTTTTACCATGGTAAGTTTTCATTATGGAAAAAAATGAAATTTAAAATAATATAAAATTTAATCATCCAAATTAAAAATAATAAATAAAATTTCCAATATTAAATTTGTATAAGTGTCGTAAGTTAATTTTAATATATATGCAAAAATACAAAAAAACTATTTTTTGAAAAATTCCATTGTTAAGAATAAAAAAAATTTTATACCAAAAGAAAATATACTATTAATATTTATGATACTATTTAGATTATTTGTATTAAAATTAGACTTATTCTAAATTAAAACCAATCTAAATTAGAATGATACTTTTATAAATACACTAAAAAGAAATGATAGTTTTAACAAAAATCAGTATTTTTCACTATTCACCCAAAAATAAATCTTTTTATAAAATTATAAAAAATTCACCCGGTGATAATTTTTACATGATGAATCCAAAAACAATGTTAATTATATTAGTTTTAAAATCTACAATTTAGAAATTTAATTTTTTAATAAAACCATATATTTCGTGGAAAAAATTTAATCTAAAATAAAACCATTTATTATCCAACTGAAAATCATATAAAATTATCATATTATATATGTATCAATAAAATATATTCATAAAAAATAATAAGTCATGAAATTTATTTATTATTATAAATATATTGGTTGTCACAATATAAGTCATGTAAATATCATAGTTTGATATAATTGGGCATTGTCATTTATACATGCAGTTGGTATATATTTATTTTCTATGTCAAATAAGATCAAAATTTAATATTCGTGTTATATAAGGGAATAATATCACTCCTTATAAATTATGGTCTCCCATTAATTATCAATATATTCTAGTGATTAGGTGTAATATGCCTAATGTGAGTGGAGAGTCAACTGGATTTGGGTGTATTTAGCCTCATTCATTATAAATGGAATCTGAGCTGGGTTTTGGGAAGTTCCATCCGAATAGATAGAATATAGGACTATTAAAACTCAATATATATATATTTTAAACATGTATATAAAACTTTTTTAATAATTATCCTTTATTTATCAAGGTATTTTCATGTGAATGAGTAATAATTTTATATTTGAGAGGTTTTGTAACACCCTAAAACTTGTAGTGAAAAAATTCTCTTTAAAGTTATGGAAGCATGTCTTGCACACAAAATCAGACTAAAAATGAACATTTATTTATTTAATTATGGTTGAAAATTACAATACATAATTAAATAAATCAAAATATATCAAAATTAAATATAATTAGAAAAATTATACAAAGAAAAAAACCATGGGTAAAAAAATACCACAAGAATGAAATTTTCCTCATCTTAATCTTCTTTTAGAACCATAATATTAGAAGTAAGTATAGAAATTATAAAAAATGTTATGAATATGATAAACATACTTGATAATGAAATTATAGAATGAAATGATATATTTTTAGGAGTGTGACAGGTTATATGTTGGAATTTAATATTAATATTTGGATTATATAGCCATTTGTTTCATATTCCCATTAACACCATAATTAGACTTAATAATAATTAATGTGATACGTTAGAATTATTATTCATCTAAAATGTGATCGTAATAACATATCCATTGAATTAAAATTTATAAATATATATATCTATAGTGAAAAATAAATACACAAAGTAGAAGGAATGACCTTATGTAGTTGAAATCTTCTATATGAGGCAAATTCATATGATCTAGGCAGGTAAGTTTCATAACTAGGTTTTTACCTTGATGAATCTAAAACTAAACTTCTACATGTATATATAGAGATAAATCGTCAATAGGGGAAGTTTAATATTTTTGAAATTAGTATAATATCCTTGTTAATTGAATCACTTATGGTGAATGCCACCATTTCTTATATTACCCTAGGTTATTTTAGGAGTTCTACATGGTTTTTTTAATTATAAGTATACTAATATAAAAATGTAATTTTTAAATACATATTATTATTACATGTATTTTAACACATTTTGATTTTTTATAAAATTTACTTTTAAATAAATAATTTCCATAAATAAGTTTGGGTTTAAAAAAAATATATTAATAAAATTAAATTTATGTGTAGTGATAAAATAATAATTTTAAAAAAATTAAAAATAAAGTCATTTAATGTTAATATATTTTTTTCAATTATTTTTGCATGAAATATATTTTCTGTCTTAATTAATTAACTTAATAAATAATAAAGAATTATTTTAATGAAATTTATTTATAATATATTCATGGTAATAAATTAAAATTCATATAATGTTGATTAAATGGAATGTAATAGGAATAAATTCATTTTATTCATAAAAATACATTTTTAAAGAAATTGTATTTATATATTATGTGTTCCTATATTTAAATTAAATTTTATCAAATTTAAAGATAAAATATAATAAAATGTATTTAATATTAAGATTTATTATGTATAAATTTGGTAGTAAGGATAGTATTATTTTTAGGTATAAAAATATTCCACCCAGTTAAAAATTGAGTTATCAAAATAAAGGTAAAATGAGGTAAAAGGGTTTAACCTCAATGTGGCTATGCATCATGAGGGGACACGTGGCATGTGGCATTTCATGGACCGAGGCATAGTCATTATTTCATTCAATTTTTGTGATTTGAAAATTTGATTTTTTTCTGGAATGCACTGGTACCGCGACGTGATGTGCGATTTTTGAGTTTCCCTACTAGTTGGTTTGGTTACCGGTAACCATAATACTGGTTTTTTAGAAAATGAAAAAATGTCTTTGAGTAGGAGTTAAATGGGTTTAACTAGTGGTAAAGACCTAAAATATCATGAAACATTATTTATAAATGAGTGGATGGGGGAATTATCTGCCAAACCATATCTTAACTATATTATTTGTTAACATTTGATCTGAATTCCTAGATAAATTACATTACTTACTCATAAAGGAATGAGTATTTGTGAAGATGGTACTAAAAATATTCTATAAAATGAACCCTCCAATACCATCTTAAAATCACATATTTAATTAGTTTTACACATGAAAACCCACCCAAATTATATAACTAACATGTCTCTCTCACTTTTGGTAACCTATGTCTACAAAAATGAGTCTCAAATCCTTCATTTCAATGTTGTTCTCTAAAAGATGATTCAAGTCTTCAATGTAAGTGTTTTCACATTTATATTCATTTTGTTAATCATTTTCATTAAAATAATATCCAAAATTATTTATCATTTTAATAATTTTTTTGAACAATTATTAATTTTTATAAGTGATATTTTTTCTATAAACAACGTATCCTTATTCATTCCATCATTATATCACGCCCTTAATTAGGTTAGTTTTATAACCTAAATGAATGATTCTATATTGGTTATATCATGAATTGATAATAAAAATTAAATGGTAGTAAAATTATATAATATTGATTAAGTCAACATGTTTTCATAATTTTTTAATTGAAATATATATTAGTATATTTTTAATAAAATCAATTTTTTATTGAGTAAAAAATTCACAAAAAATGATATTTTAACCGTTCTCGATAGAATGTCACTATAACTTACATAAAATGTCCATTGGAATTCAAAAATATATCAAATAAATCTATTTAACATCTATAGACTTTTTAGATTGCATTAAACCTAAGAAGGGATCAAGGACTGGAAATTCAATACTGAAGATGCTACAAAACAAAAACTACAATTATCACTCAGATATTAGTTTTAATAAAGAATGTATAATAAGTGGGTATTATGGAATTATATATGAATTATATAAAGTAAAATAAATGTAATTATGTCTCTAAAATATATTAATACTTAACTTAAATTTACTATACTGAAGGTTAAAGCATGTTTGACCGAGTGGGAATCTAAGGTAAGGGTTTTGTTAACACAAATATTATTTCATCAGGTTATAATATATCTTATCTAAATTTTATCTTATATGTTTTTTATATTATTAAATATCTCTATTTCATATGTTATGTTCAGTTTCTATTTTTGTAAATTACATATTCATTTAAAATTATTCTTCTCTGATGTATTTATTTCTTTATCAAAATATGACGTGATCAAGAATAATTATCATCATCTGAATTGGCACATTCTCCTCCATGTCCATATAATTTTTTGCCAAAATAGTTTTCCTTTGATGTTTTTAAATTTAACTATGTATTTAATTATTAATTTTTCTCTTTATTTCATTTCAAATGGAATTTTATAACTCTTTCATCGATTTGGATTTCCTCTAAAATTGGATAAAAATATTAAAAATACATTTCTTTTCACTTTCATCTATTTTATATATTACACTCATCATTTAATTACTTAACCATTATTTACTTTTAATATTCCATTATAAATGATTCATTTCAATATAATGTTTCAAAAATTATTCTTTTCACCCTCTTGAAAATGTTCTTTGGAGGTGATTTAAAACATTACATATTTATGAAAATGTGAAACATGTTTTATGAAAAACATTTTTACAATTTCATCCCTTATTTACTATATATATCAATAATTTATATCTACAATATATTTATGATTCAAAAATTAACCTCTAAATTTTATTATGATATAATTCCTTTGGTACATTTAATTTTTGGCATAAAATGATCTAATTCTTGATTCTATTTTATGTGATACCATCAAAAAAAGTCATAAAACACATTTCCTTTTCATGAGGTTTTTTATGATAAGTTGAATGATTTATTTAATATGAAACAAATATTTGGTTTATTATTATTTTATTTTTGGGTCTAATATAGCCCTACAATGAATTGGGTAAATCTTTATATCTCAAAAAATAATTATATTATGCATGAAATATATTGATATATTAAAAAAATTCAGTAATGGATCTTATATAAATATTCTAAACTCTATTCATATAAATTATATATATGTTTATAACCCTATTATTGGTAATTATTTATATTTTCATAACTATATATATGGGACTGATTTATATGATCAAAAATATATGTGTATACCTAATTACATTTAGCTAGGTTTAAAAAGTTATGGTTTACCTATGCTTGCGTCTATTCCACATGCCTATGTTTTGCTCTAGGGTTAATGATTATTGTCTCTTATTTTCACATTATTACAAAATGGAATAAGTTTTGCTTCCATGATTATCCTTTTGAGGTTATATGTTGGTATATCATACCTTATAAAAAACTTATATTATTTCATGTTCTTTTTCAATCAGATATTTATCCCATGTCAACGTTTTACCACATGCTCATGATCTAAACCCTTATAAATCATTTATATATTAAAAATTTTCATGGATACATAATAAATAATTTTATTTACCTAATAATAAACTACTGTGTTCACCCTAGGTTCGATCTCACATTGAATCTACTCACAAAAAGCCGAATCCGTATTATTATTATTTTATTAAACTTAAATATACAAAATTGGAGGGGAAGGGGTTATGAAATATATATGATATATAAAAATCTAATTGAAAAAAAATAAATAATATTTTAGAATACAATGAATTTGGAAATAATTGAAACTTTATTTATGGATTTCACAATACCTCTATTTACACTTATTAAATAACTCTTAATATTGTTCTAAACTTTTCCTCTCACACCACACCCTCGAGTTAGAAATGTAATTAACCGACATTAAATACTTTTCCTGAGGGGAAATACAATCCTAAAATCCATATATGGAAAATATTCACTAAATAAAACTATTCAAACCATACTCCAACATATGCATGACTCAAATATTAATGTGAAGTAATATTGATGAACATAGAATAAAAACATGATAATAGAGATAATTGGGATGATCACTCATGATAATCAATTAACTATAACACACTAATATTTTAAAAGAAGAACATATTATTTGATAGCATATATAACATGGAACACTAATATTTTAAGAGAATGTAACACCACAATACTTTATAATATAGTTATTTTTAAATAAATTCAATCTTTTTGATAGTCTATAATTCACAGAACATTAGGTTTTAGTGAAACAAGACACTCAATTAAACTGTTATTATTAAAATGACCATTATAAACCAGACATTATGTTTTAAGGTATAAATAATAATAATAACTATATTATTTATAATATATTATTTTAAAATTTATAAAATAAATTTAATAGATATGTATTAATTATAAATAAAATATGAATTATTTGAAAGAAAAATAAATTTACTCTAAAAATTGTATTTTTTTCTAAAAGTATGTCTAATCATTATTTGTTCACATAATTTAAAATTATTTTTGTATCACATTTTGAAATTTTATTTAACAAAAAAACATTATTTTTGAAATATGTGTATTACAATTTTCTTTGTGTGAATTTTTGGTTATTTTATGAAAAGATTAATTTTTCAGTTAATATTGAGAAATACTTGTTTTTATTAAAAAAACTGCATTTCCATTCAAAGTATTCACAAGATATATTTTATTTGAACATTGTTTTAAAATTAAAATTAGTTCAAATGTATATTTGTTAATTTAATTTATATAATTGGAATCAATTTCATTTTTAATTTTTTTTTATAAAATCCATTTAATATTTTGAATATTTTCTCTATAGAAACAGCATTTTTATCACGTTTGAGGGATTAATTTTAAGTTAAATTTTACAACTTCTATGAGTGGAATTTGAAAAAATATATTAAATATTTTTAATCATAATAATTTATATTATCTAATAATTTCAACTTAAATTTATACCGTAATTAACTATAGAAATAGTAAAAATTAATTTTCGTGGATAATGTGAAAATGGGTTTATTTGAGGGTTAATCCAAACATATAATTCGTAAAATAACCTGGATAAATTTTTAAAACAAATTTTATGGACATAATTAGACATTATAACCATAATTTTTTATGTTTACTAATTTTTTTATCCTTTTGGAAAGGAAAACATGTGTGTACAAATTTTTCATTTCAAATATTACAAGTGGCCCACTCACCTCACTTATAGAAGCCAAAACCCTCTCCTCTTTTTTTCACTTACAAAAAAATTTTGTGCATTAAATAAATACCAAAATTTATTATTTAATTCCCTACCCCCCAAAAAAATTAATTTTTGTGTCTATGAATCCAACATAAGAACGATTTAGGTTAAACCTAAAGAGGTTGTTCGAAGAAGAGGTAATGTTTTTAACTATGTATATCCATTTTAGTTCTTATTCTAAATCCTTATAATATTTTAAAAATATGAAAAAATTATAAAAAAATTATATCCTATATTCATATATTTTATTACGTTCATGGAATAACCTATCCCTATCTCCACACCCATCAAATGGAAAATGAAACAATTAATCGTGTGTACGACAAACTAAACCCTCACGAACCGATGTAGTCCATTTTCCATCATCACATTTAAAGGGTTGATATATTGGTGTATTTACCATATTTATAATATATTTATGATATTATTATACTTTATGAATTATCATATGACATATTACTATTTACTTTCCATTTAGTGAAAGATATGATAACATCGTGTGTTTGTACGGTGGACTACCACCTTGCGAAGGGATGTGATGAATTTTTAACTTACGCTTTACATGAAAGTTAGTAAGGATATATTTTAATGAATATATGTTATATATTTCATATAACCATAATTTTTGAAATACAATATCATATATAACTTCTTACCTTCCAATCCATTGAAAAACAAAAATGTCACTCGAGCGTATGTGTAGCCTACCACCTCCACGTAGTTATTTGAAATGTTTTTAATTTTATTTTTAATTGGATGGTAATGAAGATGGATTTTTTTAATATAAATGATATATAAATTAATAATTATTATATAAATTTTATTTAATATTTATTTTCTTTTCTTTCAATCCGTTGAGACAAAATGGAAATAACGTTTATGCGTACGTACGCCCTACTATATCCATAAATAGTGTAATGCATTTTCAGTATCTAACTTTTATAGATTAAAATAAATAAATATGCAGTGAATATATATTATAATGTCTAAAATAATTTAATGATTTAAATATGAAAATAATTACAAGTACCAAAATCAGTAAACCTAAACATACATGAAAAATGAAGCAATTATCACCAGAAATGATGAATTTTAAAAATTATTTACAATAAATGAGTGATAAAAGACCGAAATTAAAGAAAACATAGTATGATATAAATTAGTATTTTATTTTAATTTATTTTTTAAAAAACTATATTTATTAAACATGGGGTTTGGACACATACGAATGAAGTCAAACAAGTGGTAAGGGTTTCTTGTCTCAGTTTTAATTCTATGAGGCATATGACATATCTACCACTCATTCCTTTATGTGGTGTATATACATCACCTTTATATATATGATATCATAAATATACTTATTTTTATGGTATTTAATTATTAATTCGAAGTTATTTATTTCATGTGGATTATAATTCAAAAAATAGTGCAGTGTTAAGGGTTTATTTACTAATCTCATCATTATTCATAAATATTTTTGTTTAAGTATTCCTTTAATGAATTATTTGATATTTCTATATTTAAATAAATATATTTTATTCACCGATTATTATTAATGAAAATTTTTATATTATTTTATCATTTTACACTCTTTGTTACTCAAAATTGTTGAGAAAATGTTTTTAAAAAAATTTGACATTATTTCTCTCTTCGGTCAAAAATTTCTTTTCCTCAAAATATATATTTTTTAAAAATATTTGATTTTTTTAAATTCTTTTAAAAATTAATTATTAAAGAAACATTTTACCTGTTATTACTATTTTTTATATGAATCTTTAGGTTGTTTCAAAATAAGGCCTGTTTGGGTTTTATCGAAAATGAGAAAGGAATCTTTGTTTTAAAATTTATGACATGAACATAGTTTTCCTCCATTATAAATAGTCAATATTTTTAAGATTATATTAAATGTTTTAAAATTTTATTTTCAAATAAAATTATTTTTAAATATTTTTTTTAAATTTTAGTTTTAAATATATTTTCAGAGTGGATTGATTATTTTCCTCAAAACGTTTTTATTAAAAATTTTATTGTATTTATATTCATTAAAGTCATTTATCTTTTATTGTAATTATGATCTATGTGATATATGATTTTTTGATACCATAATTATCGTTTATATAGATTTTTTGTGATAATTTTTATATGGGATTTATAATTTTATTACCATTCACCAAATTACATTAGATGATTTATAATTATGTTTATTAATTGAGGTAAGTATTAAAATTATATATTTTAGTTTTTTAATATGAATGTTTATGTTGATTATTTTTTACCCATTACTTATAAGGAATGAATTTTATTTATTAAGTGATGGGTGAGGCTGAAAATTATATATCCCCTCGATGCATCAATAGGTTTCAGGAGACAAATTATCTTAAGTATTTGGTTGAGTCATTAGAAATTTGTGTAATATGTCCTGTCATTTTTCATTGATGGTAAGAAATATTGTCATGAGTCCTCGAAAATATGTTTAATATTTTTTGAATTACTCATTCCATTATTATGAGTTCAATTATTAATAATCTATGTGATTATTTGATCAGTTAGAATATACTTATTAAAGTTTCAAGGTCATTTTTTTATTTATATAGAATTATTTACCATCATTTATTTATACCATATTATTCTCAATTTAATGATTAAATAAAATGTGATTCAGTTGTATACCTACCATATTGATTGTGGTTATTTAATCATGATAGATTCCACGACATGATTACCCTTACAAATCATATAATACCAACCCTTTCTTATGTTTTACTTTCACCAGGATACCAGAATTTGTATTTTGGTTAATATGCAAGGTTATCCTATGATGAATAATGGATTTATCAAAGAAGAAACCATTCATATTTTATTTTATCATTTGTAATGTGAATTTAAAATATGTATCTAGTTTACAAAGACTACTAAACTATTCAGTCCTTTAATACGTGATTCCCTATTTCTTATGCCAATGTAATAAATCAAACACTAGCTCAAGGATAATAGGTTAGGGGTCTCTATAGTTGGTATCATAGGGAGGTTAGTAGAAACCTTAGGAACTAGATTTAGGAAAATATTTATTAGGGAACATAACCCTATGATAGACTTTGAGAATAAGTATAAAAGAAAATTATATTCTTTTGATAAAGAAGATATTATGTCTCTTTTCCTAAAAATAAATATAGTTCTCGGTACATCATGTGTATGTGGTTTTGGAAAATATGTACATATGGTTAATAAATCTAAAAAGGGTTCATTAGTATTGACCCTATCATCACCTGGTGTAAAAAAATGGGACTTACTATGAACTTGGTTTGATGCTCCTCGATGATATGCATAAGATAATTGACATTTTGTTTTCCAAATATTATTATGGTTTTTAAAATAAATATATCCATAAAGAATCCATGTTTATGATCATGAGATTATCTTTGTAGAAAATATTAAATTTATTTAATGTGTTTCACTAGTCTTGGGAATATACATTATGTATCATGAGATTATCTTAGTATAAAATATTATATTTATTTTAAGTGTTTCACTAGTCTTGGGAATATACATTATATTTCATAATGTTATGATCTAATATAGTGTATTAAAACTTTTAGAAATGGTGTATAGTATAAGTAATGGTAACCGTATCAGTTCATATATTTTAAAGAGTAATAATGATCATTTATTTGATGGTTTTATGAAAATATTTAAAATTTAACTAGTCTTCTAGACAATCTCATTATATGAGGAAATAATATCATTTTATATAAAGTTAGATAAATAATTATATAAGCACTATGACCTCAAAGGGAAATGAGAGAAGAAGTGGATGATAGTGAAAAAAAAGAAAAGGGGAATAAGGGATTGAAGTATTTTCCCATATGCAGTAATTTTATAAAGAAACACTATGTTACTTTCATGAATGGAATGAAAGTTTTATAAAAGTATAGAGAATAATACCCCATTATCATGATTTAATGTTCAATAAAGAAATTTCCTATGATCAATTATTCGACTGTAAGTAGATGGGGTACTATGTAAATGAATTCCCCAAGTTTCAAGGGAATATACCTTAAAAGAAGCTAAGGGAACATGGTCAAGATTATTCTATTACAATTGATGAAGTGTAATGATTAAAATTATTTTGTTTAGATTAAATAATAATGCTATTGGTGTATTATATCAATGATATTTTGGTTATAAGAATCTTGAAATGTATAAGGATTTTACTGAAGAATTATTTCTTAAAATATTTGACAGAATATATTGAATGGTACTGATGCCCTAGAAACGTTATTTAGTAACACATTTAACCTCTTTGAAAACACGTTATTAAGGGAGGATAACCCTTAATATGTTTCTGATGGTGAGATTATAATGATATGTTTATGGGATGGTGTTGGTGACCACGAAATTAGATAGGGGATAAATGGTTTATGACATATTTGCTAAAGTTTACTAAAAGTATTTATTTACGGAATATATTTGACAAATTTATATTTTATATTTTGAAGAATGCATGTATTCAATAAGGTTTTATAGTGATAATGGTATTCACATATTTGGAATGTGTCAGGAAAATCCAATTAATAGTTTTTAAGTAATATAATTTTGATTTAGTGCCCTTGATAAAAAAATTTTAGATTTTGAATTTGGATAAACATATTTTGGAAAAGCCTTAAGGTTAACTGTACTTGGAATAGATTATGTTAACATTTGGTTATTATTGGATAATTCATTATAACTATTTTTTTTGAAAATATCTATATATTAGAGGAATAAATTGGAATTTTATTTATTGGTTAATTATGCTTCGAGTATAAAAATTAATTCTGGATATTCATTTCCTCAAGTAATAAATGTAGTGGGGATTAATCAAAGCATAAAAGAGGAAGAATTTGTTCATATGAAATGTAAAGATATCAATTAGTTGTATATACTTATATTATTAGATTGTAAAATAACTCCTTAAATATGGTAAACGGATCTTAAAACAAAAATGTTGTCCTAGTACCTTCATTTTTGATGAATCAAATAGTACCTTAACTCATCAAAACATTATGGTTTTATGGTTGTTTAATTTCTCCTGATAATTATCCTTATTTCTATCAAGGAACATTATCACCATCCATCATTGTTTTGGGAATGACTCTTTTCTTCTATGTATATATCTTTACTTCCAACCTATGTTCTCCTACTTAGAAACATTGTTATGTGATTATTCTAGTTGAACTTGGTAATCCCATTTTTATCTTATAAATAGGATGTTTTATTAACCCTTATCATGATTTGGGACTTAAATAGGGAAATTTTCAAATGTGAAACCCTTGATTATTGATATTGGGATTAAATTGCAAGGATACAATTTATTTGGGGGGTGGGGGTAGATGGTAACTCCTTAAGGTTTTAAAAGAGGAATATCATATTTGATTGTGTATATAACATAAAAAAACAAAAAAAGAATATAATTTAACACATTGATACTTTATGATATATTTATTTTTAAATAAATCTAATCTCTTCGATAGCTTGTAACGCACAAAACACAGGATTTGAATAAAAAATGATACTTTTCTAATATATTATTATTAACATGACCATTATAACCTAGAAATTATGATGGAGGGTATCAATAATTCTAGATAAATTATAAAAATTATATGATTTTTAAATGTAATAAATAAATTAAATGATTATATAATTATTATAAATAAAATAATAACCATTAAAAAAATGTTTTCTGAAAGTGTATTTTTTTCTAAAATGTTGTATAGTCACACTTTTTCCCATTATTTAAAATTAATTTTTACCACAATTTGAAAATTTATTTTAAGTAAAAAATATTATTTTTTAAATCTACATGTCAAAATTATATTTGGATGAATTTTGAATAATTTTCTGAAAAATTAAATTCTCAGTGAAACTGAAAAATAGCCATTTTTATTAAAAAACGACATTCTAATTAAAAAAATATAAGAAAATTATTATTTTAATATAGGTTTAAAAGATTTTTTTTAAATTAAATATCTATTAATCCTATTTATTTATTTTTGATAAATTTCATTTTTTATTTTTATATAATTTTTTAAAAACTTTTAAATTTTTCTCTTTAGAAAACAGCATTTTCGTCGCATCTTCTGGATAAATTTTAAATTAAAATTTTCCAATTAGTTAAATGAAAATTAAAAAAATGAATTAAACATTTTAAAAAATAATAATATATATAATCTAATAAAGTCAAATTAAATTTTGACCATAATGAGTAAGAAAATCAGTAAAAATTAATTATCACGGTTAAGGTGGAAATGGTTTTACCAGGGGTAAAACTAAAAAGATAAAGGGTAAAATGACCTAGAAAAATTCTCAAAACCAATTATATATCAATATATCATATTTATCACTTATAAGTCTCTATTATGTCTCATTATGTATCCTTTTGTTATTTGAAAAATGTGGGTACAGCTTTTTCTTTTAAAAAATTACAACTATGCCACTAACCTCACTTATAAAAGGCCACCATGTATCCTCTATACTTCACACTTAAAAAAATTGGTTCATCCAATACCAACCCAAATATTTTCCTTAATTCCCTACCCACATCATAGATTCCATAGTGTGATCATAAATCCA
Organism: Viscum album; assembly: GCA_963277665.1. Lineage (NCBI taxonomy): Eukaryota > Viridiplantae > Streptophyta > Magnoliopsida > Santalales > Viscaceae > Viscum > Viscum album. The sequence continues at coordinate 441,641,448 of OY728139.1, read as the reverse complement.
ATCATGGAAGGCTCTAGGTAAATCCGAAAGAGGTTGTATAAAGAAGAGGCAATGTTTTTAACTATGCATTTTCAATTTAATTCTTCTTCTAAATCCTTATAATATTTTCTAGATTTGAAAAAATTATAAACCAAATCACAAATATACTGATAAGTTATTATGTTAATGAAATAACCTATACCCATATCCACAATCATCAAATGTAAAAAAAAACCATCGATCATGTGTACAATGGACTATTGCCTCACATACCGATATTGATCATTTTCCATAACAACCTTTCAAGGATAGATGTAATGATGAATTTAACATATGTACATGATATTGATTTTATTATTAATATAATTAAATTTTCATAACATATACACTATAATTAATCTAATTTTCCCATGTATTATTTTGGAATATTACATGGATTATTTTCAGAGTTAGGCAGATAGATGACTTAATATTCCAAGGCCCGATGAGTCCGAAATTAAATTTTAACATATATGAAATATTTTAATTAAATGTGCAAATTTTTTTTATAAAAAGTGGAATAAATTATAAATGGAATCTTATGTCATTAATATGACGCCACATTTGAGTTCTGGCCATGGGTTTTACCAATAAAAAATAATGCAGAAGCATTCTTCATTAATGATCAGTACAAAATGAGGTAGGGAATTTTTTTTATAGTGATTTATTCTCATTTCATTATTTCTATGATCAAATCAAATCATTTGACCAAAGGATTGAATCGTGGATCGTGTGTATTGTGGGTACATGTATGATTTATCTGGGAACTGGGGATTTATTTTTGAATATTTTATTATCTCTTAATTAATCATTCTAATGAAAAATAATCTAAAACAAAAAAACATTGGATGTGGTTAGTTCCTCATATTTTTGTTTTTGCATTTGTTCCCTCATTTTTTATTCAATGCAGGAAAATATATTGGCCCATAGATCCTAAAATAATGGATAAATAATCATTATTCATGACATTCTTGAAAAATTAATTTTTATTGTATATATGGGTTTAGATCGATAATGGGATCATGATATAATGATGGAGACAAAGTTTTGGGATCAGCTTAACAATTCTAGTTCATTCTAGATTGATGGTGCAACTATTGACGTCGCAACTGGGCAATTCTCGAGCAGTTTAGAAGGATAGATTCTTGGAAGTAGTGATGGTGAGGCGCGATGAAAGTAGACCCATGATCCCTGGTGATATTTAAAGGAAGAATCAGAGGTGATGGTGGTGTATAAATTTTCATGAGGAAGATCTATGGGTTTCTGGAAAATATGAACTACACGACATGTAACACATAAACACACACCATGTATTGGGCTATGAAAACATTACTAGGGTTTCATGGAGAATTAAGTATCAAATGACATGTGACCCTTGTCACATAGTGTGTGACCATTTCCTAATGATTGGGGTTTTATCTAGTGAGGTACACAAGTATGGGTATGGTAACAACTACCAGGACACAAATATAACCAACTGAACATGGACATGGCCACGAGCACATAGGCTTAGACACATTGTGTACTTAGGTTGGGACATAAACATGATCACAATACATTGTACACAAGATAGAACTGGTGCCAAAGGTACATGTGTTTTACCACCAGTATAAATTTTTTTTCACTTCAAAGAAGGCTTAGAGACCTTCTATTTCAGCTTGTACAAGTTTCTTTTGAGAGAATTCCCTAGATCTGTTTCACTAGAAGTTAGTATGGAATGACATCCTACATTTAGAATCATGATACGTTTAGGGGGAATTATTTGATAGAGTTTTTGTAATCCTTTTGTGAGACCGAGATTGAGATCCTCTATTGTCATCTTTCCCTAGGTGCAGCTCTAGGTATCATCATGACCAACACAATGTGGGTGCTGATCCAATACTTAGTGGGTTTTTATAGATTGATTTATTGGTATACTCCATGACATTTGGTGTGATTCTAGTATATGTATGGTTATATTTAAACCTCAAATGTATACTTCTAATGGAAAGAAACGATGATCTGTACATCTTGGATAGATGCCATCAGTGATATCTAACTCATGGAGTCCTTTCTCCTGGATGAGTGATATTTGAAATATTCAAACAGGATCCCTAGAATAGAATTATGGTTGTGACTTCACTTTAATATCATGAGTGTTGTTTTGAGTATATATAGATATTATTATTATATGTGATGTAGACATATACCTGTGTTGATCTGAATTTTATTCTTATTGTTATATGCTTAGTGATTTCGGGGCGTCCTAATGGGTATTGTGATACTCACCCATTATTGGAATTTCCTACACGTGTCATGTATTATATAGATGATCAACATTTTAATGGAGTCTTAGAGGGACTTGGACCAGGTGATAGTGAATGAAATGGAATGTCATGGTTTTATCATATAATTATCTTGAAAGTATTCTGTATCTGTACTTTTTAGTTGGACTTGTTTTCATACTCTTTGTCATGGGATTGTATTTGGATGTTTTTGTATTTAGTACTTATTTTCATACTATGGTAGTGGGTTTTAGATGTATTAATGAATGTTTTATTAGTTATTTTACATTTCAACATTGTATGGGCTTGGATATTTGTGTGTGTGTGTATATACAGGTACATTGGCATAAGACCTACCATGTGAGTGATATGCCTACTTGGTGTTGGTCACCAGCCTCAGTCCTATTGAAGGTGGGAATGGGGTAGTTAATATTCACGAACTATTGGTGTGGTTCATGACACAATAGTATCAAATTAGTTTTGTTCTACCTTAGGACCGGAGTCTATGAGATTGGTTTGGTGTAATAATATTAAGTGTTTCGATTTTGGATTTCAGACTAGGGACTCCAGTGTTAGTGCAGTGACCGTTGTATCTATACACCAGGACTCTGATCACCTTCCTTCCAACTTTGTATATGTAGTGAATTTTTTTAGAAACAAACATTGTTATATGCATCATATAAAAATTTTATGTGGTTTTTATATCCTTTTTAAGTCATCTATCTTGAAATACTCATAAACTATGGTACATATTGTCTATTTCAGGATACCTCTGTGACATATGATTGCTCAGATTTAGCATCATAAATATAAGGATGATCCACTAAATGAGAAGGCATCAATTCTGGATCCTTTTATATAGGTTTTACATCTAGGTGGATCACCAGTTACACCACCACATGAAAAGTATCGTATGATACCCAAAGTACCAGTAGATGTGGTGTATAGTTTGAGTGCGCTTCATGAGTGTCAGCAATAGGGCACCCTCAGGACCTGAGATGACCCCAACACTTAAGAAGCTATGGACTAGGAAAAGGTAGTGATGTGATTTTTACAACTTTTTAGGACAGTAGTAGATTATATGGAGGTCCTTGGAGTGAGCCTATTCCTTGGATATCCAAGATGATGGTGGGGTTTAGTGACCTAGTCAAATGATGAAGTAACTCTAGCATGGTTAGAGTTCAATCAAATTTTCAGAGAGGTGTTTTCTAAAACTACATTGAGGGATGTACACATAAATGAGATTATACATCTTCAATAGGGTAGTATGAAAGTGGATGAGTATTAAACAAGGTTTACCAACCACTCCAGGTACTCAATGGATATAATTCATGATTAGTAATTTCAGTATCATACATTTGAGCAAGGGCTATGTAGTGACATCTGATCCAACATTATACATCTATTCATTTGTACCTATGTTGGGGTACTTGAGGGTAATTTTTTAGTTAAAAGTTTCTTGGTTCAGTAGATTTAAATTATTATTTTTGAAAGTGGGTACATAGGGGCATATAATTTAGAAGCCGAGAGCCGACATCAGTTTTAGGGATCAAGACATATGAGACATTTTAGGCGGAGGTCCCTGGATAGTGGTTCTATGAATCATGGATCACATGATGGGTTTAGTCATCCCATAGATAGGTAGTGATACTCATGTGATGGTAGGGGAGATATTGCTTGAGATTGTTTGACCCATTGTATAGATGACAGGGTGACTGTGGTTGGGCTTCATAAACAAAGTCATCGACATGGGAAGATAGGTCTATATGGTAGAATCTATAGAAGATGATATTGGAGGGAAGCTGGAGTTGGTTTATATTTTGACTTTTACCACCACCATGCTCAAGTGTTCCGTGCTATGCTCAGGTAACTAGAGGACATTGGTGGAGACAACTGTAGGATGTTTAGGCTTATGTCCCAGAGGCTATAAGGATGATATGAGGTCTGATCCATGTATTTTATACCTTATCCACAACAGTGATTGACAAAAATGATATACATTTCTTTATGGAAACATATCAGGTTCAATACTTAGATATTTTGGTAGATCTGTTGGCTCAACCCTTATGCTTGGAGACTCTAATGGGAAGCAACTTAGTGATCACACACTTCTTCTAATAGTGTGAGCTGATTCATGGAGGTGATAGTTTCTGTTGGTGTCTCATTATAGTAACGATGAGGCCTCATGACATCATTTTTTGTATGGACTAGTTATGTTCTATTCATTTACATATAGTCTACTTCAGGTGGAGGATGCAATATGTCCACAGTTATGGGACTAGGTTTTCCTTTATGGGTGAAACGTAAACCAGGAAGTGTAGGATGTACTTATCCATAGGCGGGAGTTGTCGATTACTCAAAATTTGGATCACATGACCCTTGGTGTGGTAGATGTTATTAATTTTAAGTTACCTACACTAGTGGAAGATTATGAGGATATATTTCACGATGAAATTCAAGGATTACCTACCCATTGAGAGATATAATGTTCAATGATATACAACCTAGGATTGTAACACCCAGTGTAATTCCCTGACCCCAGTTACCCATAGTCAGTGCATTATTTTAATACATTGGCATGATTACAAGGATTCAATTCCCAAAGGACCGATCAATTTAGCAGTCTTGGTAAATAGATTACAAACATGAATGTTTCATTACACTTATTAAAAAACAAAAAAACATAAATAATCATTCATGAATTCCATTATCCCTTGGATTAACCTTATATATCAATCACAATACACTTCTTGGAATCTTGGGAAAAATAAAACAAAGAACGGGGTGAGCTCAGATGCTCAGTAAGGATAACAATACAGTGGAAACTTTCAAAAATAAGCATAAACATTTAAGGCAATGTATAACTAAAAAAAATCCTTTTAAACTTGAACTTCAGAATAATATGGAAAAAATAAAATCAAGTAATTCCATTTACTTATTCACATAGATATTATATTAGTCGAATTATCACATGCAATATCACTAACCATTTTTATAATGATGGAATGCATAATTTCGGACTATCACAACCACATAGTCAAGGCCTTGTTCCAAGAATACAAATAAGAATTTTTCAAGGCCTTGTTCCAAGACACTATTTTGTCTCATGAGACCTACTGATGCATCGAGGAGCTATAGCGGGCGCCACCTGTCACTTACTAAGTCCAATGCATTCCTCATATGAATAGGTTTAAATATAACATAAACAATCATATTAAAACTAGCATATGAAATTTAAATAATTTCTCCATAAACCATGAATTGTATAAAAATAAAAAATCCAAAGTCAAACATATCTCAAAACCTTCAATACAATATGGAAGTTTTGTATCATAATAAATCAACTTCAATAAAAAATAATATCCAGTAAAGGATGCTGACATAGTTGAAAATGATGAGTAAAATATTTTGAGAGAAATAACATTTTTTTTAAAATTATTTAAAAGTCACACATTTTTAAAGGAAGTAATTTAAAATAGATTTTTTAATCAAAGTTTCTGATACCACATTGAAACTTTTGATGATAATTATCATTTCAAAACATTCATGTCCATATAAATAAATCCTTAAAATTATTTTTAAGACATGGAAATAAATTAAAAATATTTATAAAGATGAATCTCTAAAACATTTAAAATTATGATCTTGATACAGAGTAACTTTCACAAATCCTTAAAATATTCATTTTGAAATAATTTTTATGAAAAATGGACATGGATGTTAAAAATGTCCCAGTAAATACTTACACATAAACAATCTCGAATAATAATGAGATTGAGGAATTAACCCTCATCAATTTGTAACTTATGAAACATACACCCCATGAAAGAGGTATCATACAATGAATATGTAAATACACATAAATTAAATTGTATTACACAATGAATACAATTATGGGTTGCACATACACCACACGAATGGTAATAGTGGAAATATGGCCTAAATCTCACGAGAATAAGGAGTGAGATGAAAACCCCTTACCTTGAACTTTCCTTTAGTCGAGGGTATATTTAAAATCCTCTATGAAGACCATAGTATGTTATTAAATTATAACAGAACCATATTAATATTTATGATATCATACATTATTCATTTATGACTTTTTACTATCCATTTAATAATAATTTCCATGTTAAATTGACATTTCGGTTAATAAGCGCTTTCTTTATCGTACGTGTTTTAACTTGTTACTCTTGATTGTATCAAATAGATCATGATTTAAATACTTACAGAATATAAAACACGATTTATCTATCATATATATTTAGAATATAATTATGTATAATAGATATATATGGGAAATGGAAAACACCGTTTATGGAGATGGTAGTCCGTACGTACGCATAAACGCTGTTTCCATTTTCATAACATGTTGAATAGAACTAAGTGAATAAAATACATGTAAGTACATATATATATATATCTAGTAACATTATTATCTCATATATTAGAAACATATTAGTAGTATATATTTTTTTAATCATAGATTAATGGTGAATGTGGAAATGAATCTCATTGCGTCGTGGAGACGGTAATCCGTTCGTATGCACGAGCGACAATATCATTTCCTTAAACATGTGGAATTGGATGGTATATTAATTTTACAGTGACATTATCTTGTTATTTTCATTATTTACATCAATTACACATCATTATCATACCCATACAAATAATAATGTTATGAATAACAATTACACCACGACGTGGAGACGGTAAGCCGTACGTATGCACGTATGGTGACATGTCATTCAAAGGATAGATAGAATACTGAATATGGTTGTACCATATTTATAATAACATCAAAGTATATAAAATATACTAGATTTATTATTTTTGAATCGAAATAACAATGAAATAAGTAGTGGAAGAAGAATGGAACTTGAAAGAGGTTGGTGAAATCATTACCTCCTCTTCGGGTTCTTCCTTTTGATTTGATTAGAAAGGATTCTTAAGCTGGATTTGTAACTAGAGGAAGGCCTCTATGATGAATCCAGGGAAGTTGGGAGGATATTTGGGTAGATGTTGGCCGAGACAAAAGGCTTTGAAGGTGTGAATTAGAGAGAATAGGGAGTGCCCTTTTATAAGAGGGTTGAAGGACACCTTTGGAAAAGCTAGAAATATTATTTTATAATAAATTAATATTCGGTTTCTAATGGATCAAAAGATGATTATTTAATAGTTAAGGTGTGGATAGGTCGAAAACCACACAACCAATAGATTTTAAATAGGTTTGGGTCACTATATTAACTTTATCTTTTTGATTTAACTCATAGTTAAATAGTTTGACATTTACCATATCTCTTTGAATTTTAATATTATATAGTCAATAAACTTACTATAAACATCCAAACGACCCCCAGGTGGTGCATTAATAATACACCTATCATTATATAAGTTCTTTTGCTGAAACCTATATTTTTAGGAATAGAATATCAATTAATAATATAATATTTGTTTTAAAAACTCCTTTATGTCAATTTTGAAACTATTTAATAAATGATTTTTGTAAAATTTTTAGCAACTATATTAATTAGAAACTATTTCATTTATGAAATCATAACATGTCATATTAACCAATAAATTTTTTTTATGTAATAAAAACTTTCAAATTATATTTATTTTAACATTTATAATACTAATTATTTGATTATTTCATTAATAAGGAAAATACATCATCATTATTATGTCATAAATAAATTTTTTTATTCAATGTTTAAAAATTATAAATAAAATACCATTATGTAGGAAATCGTTTTAGATTTCTAATCAATATATATAGTTGAAAATGTAACATATATAACCATATGTAATAATTGTTTTTCTAAAAGATATATGCTTATGTCATTCTTGTATTTACTTTTACTTAATTAACATAAAGTGTAATTATCACTTACAAGTGGATCCATGGGGTCCCAAAATCGACGCAAAGATGCCATGGTCATACATGTATAAATCAATTGGGTTAGAAAATGTTTTAGGGTAATTTATTATTATTATAATAATATTTTGTACCCTTATTTACTGGATTTACCTTTTAACCATGGTAAATAAAATATTTACCGAAGTAATTATTCAAAATGAATAAAATTAAAAGTTACCTATTTATACAATTTGATCCTCCTGATTATAAATATGGAATCCAGTTTTCTAAATTCAAAACACATAAGTGGCAGAAAATAATTTAAAATTAATTCCCATTATTAAAACAAAAAGTGTGTTTTTATGAGATAATAACTATCAAAAGATTGGCACTTGATTATGTCCAGTTTAAATGTGAAATTATTTCCAATGACCAAAATTGGATTAAATGGTAAAAATATAATCTAATTATACTCTAATATCACCCAAATTCATAATTTTTCACTATTAATTATTTCGATTAAAAAAGTTGTTTTTAATTAAAATTTAGTAATTTTTACTTTTCATCAAAATATAAAAGTTATCCGAAAAGTGCAAAAATTCACCGTAAGCTAATTTAAATATTCAGAATCCAAAAATGAAGTCCATTTTGAATGATAAAATTTATATAATTTCAAAAAGTGGGTATTACTATTCAAAATGACTAGTTTGATTGGTTGTGGTGTGTGTTAGAACTCGAAGTTGTGTAAAACACACACTACTACATTATTCAAAGAGAAGAGTACTGTGGAAGCTTGGGGTCTTACATTATCCCCTCTTTAAATAAATTTTTTCCTCGCAATTTGAAATTATTCAAAAATAAAATGTTGAAAATATAAAATACGTTTGGGAAAACCCACATTGGAAATTAGGTTAATTAAATTTAGTCTTAATAAGAGGAAAGGGAAATGAAAGGGTCAACACCAAATTATGATCTCGATTAAGAGAAAATTGGTGGAAATTAGAGACATATAATTGGAGGAAAAACGAAAATATTTATAGTTAGTGATTGAGGTCATCAATCACAAAAAAGTGTAAAATTGAGGGCCTTAAATTCATCAATCTACGATGATTTAAAATACCATCGGTTCAACAAAACACATGGTATTAGGATAACACATTTTTTGTTCTAAGATCTCTTCAATAAAATATAAGAATTAATTTCTTTATAGAATAATAGAAGAAGAAAAATATATTCTTTACAAGTAGAGTCCCATCCTTTAACAAATATCTACCACAAACTCATCTTTAACTCTAAAAGATAATAGAACTTAAAAATAATATTCTATTTATCCTATTCATGTAGGGTTAAAAAAATGAATTTATAATTCATCTACCAGATTTTTTTAAAAAATAGACTACATTATTAAATCCAGGATATCACGTGGGCCAGTGGTAGGTGATACACCCACGTCACCCTTCAGTTGCGGGTTCAAGTCTTGTGAGCTTTCTAGATGTGATGGGTTGCTGCCCGACCTCCGGGTTGTCCTTTTAAGGCAATCCAAAAATAATATCAAACTAGAATTATCCAAAATACTTCTGTCCAAACTCACAGTCCAAAATTTATATGGAAGGTAAACACAATGAAGATCCTTTTTGCTGCTTAATAACATGTGAACACCTTCATCATGTATTATTTTAAAACACTAAAACATCCTAAATTTCCATAAAAACCTATTGATTATGTTGGGGAAAAATCTCTCAAGGTATCATTGAAGCATTTTTGAGGTGATTGTCTTTGTTGACAAAGTGGATATCTGAGTAGTGATTGTTGAAAAAGAAAAATAATGACTTACAAATTTGTTTACAAAGAGGATTTCATGGTGGAATGTCGTGTTCAAGAGCTGAGGTCAACGATCCATGTTTGATTCAAGAACGTCGATAAAAGGAATGGATGATTTGGAGGTGGTACAAAAGAACAAATACAAGGTGTCGCCGTTTTCCAGTGTTTGCCAAATTTTTGGGCCTGAAAATCGACAAATGAAGAAAAGTGTTTTTGGCAAAGAGACTTGCGCGCCAAGGACTTGGAGTGTCGGAAACTTGCGCGCCATATGTTTTTCGAGATCAGAAGATCAAAATATGGTTAAGAAAAAAGGTCCGCACAAGTTCGGGAGTTGGTCGCGCAATTGTCTAAAAGACAGGAGACTTGCGCGACGAAACTGGGTCGCGCAGGTGACTTGCGCGCCATCGCGCAGGGTGGTCAGATTTCCTATAAATACTAGACCACCCCTCCTCATTCTCAATGGAGTTCAACACTTTGAGAAATCAGAGCTCCCGTCGCGCAGGTGTGGTGGTCGCGCAAGTGGTGAGTGTGGGTCACACAAGTGAATTTGTGCGCCGGTAGTTGAAGTTGTGCGCCAGAGTTAGAAGTTGTGCACCGGTTGGCAGTTGCACACCAATATTGGTTTGGGCGTAAATGGAAGAGAATCGCGCAAGTTTGGAGTTGAGGAAGCTTGAGTCGCGTAAGTGTCTGAGGTGAACTTGTGCGCCTGTTGTAGCTTGCACGCCGATACTTGCGCGCCGAGTAAGGTTTTGTTCCAGCAGTGATTCTCGGACTGCGTGGAAGCTGGTATGTTTCCCGATACCTTTGGTGCAAAGAGATATTCATCTATGGGTAAATGTTGTACTTCAACAGAGCATCTACACACAGAGGAAGATTCATTCATTCATGAAAATGAAGAGACCTACAGGTCTATAAACTATGATTGGATTCCTTCCAAGAGAAGTGAGCTTAGGAAGAGGAAGAAGGTGATCCTCTCCACCAGCAGTGAGCCAGAGAGAGAGAGAAATAGGGAGTGACCCTTGGGAATGCAGTGAGATGACCCTAAACTTGTAAAGGTAGTGAGACTGGGCTTAGAAGTGATCTAGCCTGAACCTTGTAATCCACAACTAGTGAAGATTAGTGGAATTTGGTACGACCGGCAACTTGTCGACATATGCTCCTTGGACGTAGCCCTTTGCGGTGAACCAAGTAAAATTACTGTGTCCTGTGCATACTTTGCTTTCTATTTTCTTTGTGCAACAGGAAAAAGAGAGAAGAGAGTTTTGCTCAACAGTGAAACAAGATCAGAACAGGCATTAATTTGAAATTAGTCATACCCTAATTCACCCCCCTCTCAGGATATTCAGCCTTGTGGACCTAACAGATTACATTCACGATCCCTTATTTCTTATTGAATAATGAATATACTCATTCTATAAAAACAATGTTGTAAACTCCAAAAATGATGGAATATATATTTCATTAATTAATTTCAAGGTAGTTAAGAATATCCAATATAATTTATTCAAATCAATCATGTATTATTCCAAAATCACTACCCAGGTATTAGAACCATATTATGGTTTATATTTCTCTCAACCATATATTTTCCAAAAATTTAACCTGCTATTGAGTCACTTTTCTTGGTTCCACACAATCTCAAGTACATAATGAAATATTAATGTAGTACAATCCTTATATACTCCATAATTATTATAACAAGTATATTATTGATACAACCCTCAAATGAAATTATTCTATAACAAGAATATAAGAACTATAATCATTCCTCCTCATTTGTGGTAGTATCATAACTTGATTATTATCGAATAGCATCCTTTGGGGTATGCTCTGATGATTTGGGCATTGGTTCTTGTAGTGTCCCAACTCCTTGCAGATGAAGCATTGTACATTTGAAACCTTTTTCTTACCCTTGTAGTCATGTAAATTGTGTTCTTTTTCTCCACACTTATAACAAACTCTCATTCCCTTCAGGAAATTTCAGGGTGTTTCTTCCCACAGTTATCACATATGGGAAAATTCTTCTTTTCCCTCATCCATTTATCCATTTTTCACTCTTCTATCCTTTTCTTCTCTTCCTTCAATTAAAACCCACAGGACTCAAAGAATTTTTTACTTATCTTCTTAACACATGATACTATTTCTTCATATGTTGGGAATACATGGGAGACTATTTCCCTGCTAAATGTTAGCTTAATACCATGAAATATATAATCCTTATTGCTCTTTAGATCATACATATTGCTCGAGTTCACATTCCTTCTACTGGGTGCCATTTCTATACAATGGCATAAACTAGGTCAGTTTATGAATTACAATGAATAACTCCAAACTTCTAAAAAACCTATCGTTAATTGAATGGTTTATGGATATAATCCATAACCATATAGAAGTTTTCATTGAGGAAGTATATAATCATAAACCCTTTATAATGATTTGTAAATAAAATGAGAATTATCCTAAGCATATCCCCCGAGAGTGTCGTAGCCAAGAGTGCATCAAGACCCGTTGTCAAGCATCAGTTCCCGTTTGAGTCTAGATCAAAGCAGTATTTTCAGGTCTTACCCCTCGGTACATCTATCTATAGAGCCGCCTCTATCTGCTCGTTTCCAGACAGGGTTTTATTTTCTTAGAAAACTCCCAAAACCTCTACATTTGCAAAATTCTAGGAATTTCTTCTATACTAATCCTCAAAGACTATCTTAGGTCTATGTCATCTAATAAGAGTTTATTTAAATCTAACTTCCAAGGTTATTTCTAAATTTCCTATGATACCAACTATAACGCCCCGACCCCGGTTTCCTTGAGCCGGTGCATTATTTTAATACATTGGCATGATTACAATGAATCAAGTCCCGAAGGACCGATCAGTTTAGCAGTCTTGGAAAATAGATTATATACGTGACTATTACATTACACTTCTTAAGATACAAAAAATAAATAAATAATTCTTCACGAATACCATTATCCCTTGGATTAACCCTGCATATCAATCACAACACACTTCTTGGAATTCTGGGAAAAATAAAACATAGAAAGGGGTGAACTTAGATTCCCAGTAAGGATAACAATATAGCAGAAACTTTCATAAATAAGCCTAAATATTTAAGGCAGTGTATTACTAAAACAAAATCCTTTTAGACTTGAACTTCATAATAATATGGAAAAAATAAAATTAAGTAATTCCATTTAATTATTCACATGGATATTCTACTAGTTGATTAATCACATGAAATATCACTAACCACTTTCATAATGATGGAATACATAATGCTAGACTATCATAACCACATAGTCAAGGCCTTGTGTCGAGACTACAAATAAGATATTGTCAAGCCCTTGTTCCAAGACACTAGTTTGTCTCATGATACCTACAGATGCATCAAGGAGCTATAGAAGGCTCCACACATCACTTACTAAGTCCAATTCATTCCTCATATGAACAAGTTTTAACATAACATAAACATTCGTATTAGAAGTATCATACGAAATGTCAATACTTTCTCCATAAAACATGAATGGTATAAAAATAATAAATCCACAGTCAAACATATCACAGAACCTGAAATAAAATATAGAAGTTTTGTATCATAATAAATCAACTTCAATATAAAAAAATATCCATTAAAGGATGCTGACATAGTTGAAAACGATGTGTAAAATTTTTGAGAGAAATAATATTTTTTTAAAATTATTTAGAAGTCACATATTTAGAAAGGAACTAATTTAAAAGAGATTTTTGAATCAATGTGTCCCATAAAACTTGTAATCTTTTGAAGAGAATTATCATTTCAAAACATTCATGTCCATATAAATAAATCCTTAAAATCATTTTGAAAACATGGACATAAATTACAAATATTTATAAAGATAAATCATTAAAACATTTAAAATTATGAACTTGATAAAGAGTACCTTTCAAACATCCTTAAAATATTAATTTTCAAATAATTTTTATGAAAAATGGATATGGATGATAAAAATGTCCCTGTAAATACTTACACATAAACAATCTCTGATAATAATGAGATTGAGGAATTAACCCTTACCAATTTGGTAACTTATGAAACATACACCCCATGAAAGAGGTATCATACAAAGAATATATAAATACAAATAAATTAAATCATATTACACAAATAATACGATTATGGGTAGTACATACACCACAAAAAGGTAATAGTGACATTATGGCATGAGTCTCACGGGAATAAGGAGTGAGATGAAAACCCCCCACCTTGCACTTTCCATTATTCAAGGGTACGTTTAACCTCATGTATGAAGACCGTAGTATGTTATTAAAATATACAAGAATAATATTAATATTTATGATATCATACATTATTAGTTTATGACTTTTTACTACCCATTTAATAATAATTTCCATTTTAAATTAACATTTCAGGTAATAATTTCTTTCTTTATCATACGTGTTTTAACATGTCACTCTTGATTGTATCACTAAGATCATGATTTAAAAATTCCAGAATATAAAACATGATTTATATATCATATATATTTAGAAGATAATTATGTATAATAGATATATATGTGAAATGGAAAACACCGTTTATGGTGATGGTAGTCCGTACGTACGCATAAACATTGTTTCTATTTTCATAACGTATTGAACGGAACTAAGTGAATAAAATATATGTAAGTACATATATATATATATATATCTCTAGTAGCATTATTATGTCATATATTACAAACATATTATTAATATATATTTTTATAATAGTCAATGGATGGTGAATGTGGAAATGAATCGCATCACGTCGTGGAGACGGTAATCCTATGTGCGCACGAGCGACAATGTCATTTCCTCAAAGGTGTGGAATTGTATGTTAAATTAATTTTCTAGAGACATTATCATATAATTTTCATTATTTACATCAATTAAACATCATTATCATACCCATCCAAATAATAATGTTTTCAATAACAATTACACCACGATGTGGAGACGGTAAGCTGTACGTACTCTCGTATGATGACATGTCATTCAAAAGATGGATAGAATACTGAATATGGATGTACCATATTTATAATAACATCACAGTATATATAAAATACTGGATTTAGTATTTTATAATGGAAATAACAAAGAAATAAGAAGTGGAAGACGAAAGGAACTTGAAAGAGGGTGGTGAAATCATTACCTCTTTTCGGGTTCTTCCTTTTGATTTGATCAAAAGGGATCCTTAAGTTGGCTTTTTCTCTAAAGTAAGACCTCTAGGATGAAGAGAGTGATGTTGGGAGGATATTTTGGTAGAGTTTGGCCGAGTCAAAAGGCTTTGAAAGTGTGAATTAAAAGGGGGAGTGCCCTTTTATAAGAGTAGTGATGTGCACTTTTGGAAAAGATAGAAATATTATTTTATAATAAATTCATATTCGGTTTATAAAGGCTCCAAAGTGTATTATTTGAAATTTAAAATTGGTATAGGTCAAAACCCACTCAAGAAATAGGTTTTATACTGGGTTGGGTCACTTTATTACCTTTATCTTTTTGATTAACTCGTAGTTAAATAGTTTGACATTTACCATGTGTCTTCATATTTTTATATTATATAGTCTATAAACTTACTATAAACATCTGAGAGACCCCCAAGTGGTCCATTAATAATACAAATATCATTATATAAGTCCATTGGCCGAACCATTTATTTTTAGGAATAGAATATCAATTAATAATACAATATTTGTTTCAAAAACTCCTTTATGTCAATTTTGACACTTTTTAATAATTTATTTTTGTTAAAGTCTTAAAAACTTTATTAATTAAAGAAAAATTCATTTAAAAAACCTCAACAGGTCATATTAACCAATAAAATTTTTGGATGTCATCACAACTTTAAAATTATATTTATGTTAACATTTATAATACTAATTATTTGATTCTTTCATTAATAAGGCTAATACTTCATTATTATTGTGTCCTAAATAAATTTCATTATTCAATGTCTAAAAATTATAAATAAAATACCATTATATAGGAATTCGTTTTATATTTCCAATGAATATTTATAGTCTAAAATATAACATATATAACCCAATGTAAAAATTGTTTTTCTAAAAGATATATTCTTATGTCATTTTTGTATTTACTTTAACTTAATTAATATAAAGTTTCATTATCACTTATAAGTGGATCCATGGGGTCCCAAAATAGACCCAAAGATGCCCATGGTTAGAAATATATCATCCAATAGGGTTAGAAAAACGTTTTAGGGTAATTTATGATTATTATAATATTATTTTTTTACCCTTATTTACCTGATTTACCCTTTAACATTGGTAAATAAAATATTTACCGAATTAATTATTCAAAATGTATAAAAATAAAAGTTACCTACTTACACAATTTGGACCTCATGATTCTAAATATGGAATCCATTTTTTCTAAAATTAAAACGCATAAGTGGTAGAAATTAATTTAAAATTAATTCCCATTGTTATTGTGTTTTTAAGAGATAATAACTATCAAAAGATTGACACTTGCTTTTGTCCAGTTTAAGTTTGAAATTATGTCCAATGACCAAAATTGGACTAAATGGTAAAAATATAATCTAATTATACTCTAAAATCACTCAAATTAAAAATTTATCACTGTTAATTATTTCGATTAAAAAATATGTTTTTAATTAAAATTTAGTAATTTTCACTATTCATAAAAATATGAAAATTATCTGAAAAGTACCAAACATTCACCCTAATATAATTTTGATATTACAAATCCAAAAATTAAGTACATTTTGAAAGATAAAATGTATAAAATTTCAAAAAGTGGGTATTACTATTCATAACGGCTAGTTTGATTGGTTGTGGTGTGTGTTAGAACACAAAGTTGCGTACAACACACGCTACTACATTAGTCAAAGAGATGCATACCGTGGAATCATGGGGTGTTACATTCTCCCCTCCTTCAATAAATTGCATCCTCGCAATTTAAAATTATTTTTTAAAAATAAATGGTTGAAAATAGAAAATACCTTTGGGAAAAACCACATCAGAAATTAGGTTAATAAAATTTAGTCTTAATAAGGGGAAAAGAGAAATGAAAGCGTCACCACCAAATTATGATATAAGTTAGGAGAACATTGGTGGAAATTAGAAACATATAATTGGAGGAAAAATGTAAATATTTATAGGTAGTGATTGAGCTCATCAATAACAATTAAGAGTAAAATTGAGGGCCTTAAATTCATCAATCTATGACGATTTAAAATACCATCGGTTCAACAAAACATATGGTATTAGGATAAATAATTTTTGGTTTTAATATCCCTTCACTAAAGTATAATAATTAATTTATTCATAGAATCAGAGAAGAAAAATATATACTTGACAAGTAGAGTCCCATCCTTTAATGAATTTCTTCCACAAACTCATCTTTCACTCTAAAAGATAATAGAACATAAAAATAATATTTTTTTTATCCTATTCGTATAGGGTTAAAAAAATGAATTTATAATTCATCTACTAGATTTTTTTTAAAAAACTACATTATTAAATCCAGGATATCATGGGGGCAGTGGTAGGTGATACACCCTTGTTGCCCTTCAGTTGCGGGTTCAAGTCTCGCGGGCTTACCAGACGCGACAGGTTGCCTCCTGACCTCCAGGTTGTCCATTTATGTTAATACAAAAATAATATCAAACTAGAATTATCCAAAATACTTTTTTCCAAACTCATAGTCCAAAATTTATAAGGAAGGTAAACACAATGAAGATCCTTTTTGCTGCTTAATAACTTGTGAACATCTTCATCATGTACTCTTTTAAGACACTGCAACATCCCGAATTTCTATAAAAACTTACTGATTACATTCAGGATCCCTTATTTCTTATAGAATAATGAATATAATCATTCTATCAAAAAATGTTGTAAACTACAACAATGATGGAATATGCAAATCATTAATCAGTTTCAAGGTAGTCAAGAATATCCAATATTATTTATTCAAATCAATCATATATTATTACAAAATCAATACCTCGGTATTAGACCCATATTATGGTTTATCTTTCTCTCAACCATATATTTTCCAAAAATTTAACCTGCTGTTGAGTCACTTTTCTTGGTTCCACACAATCTCAAGTACTTAATGAAATATTACTCTAGTACAATCCTTATATACTCCAAAATTATTATAACCAGTACATTGTTGATGTAACAGTCAAATGAAAAAAATTCTCTAATAACAACATAAGTACAATAATCATTCCTCCTCATCTGTAGTAGTATAATAACTTGATTATTATCCAATAGCATCATTTGGGGCATACTATGATGATTTTCACATTGGTTCATGTAGTGTCCCAACTCCTTGCAGATGAAGTATTGTACATTTGAAACATTTTTCTTACCCTTGTAGTCACGTACATGGTGTACTTTTTCTCAACACTTATAACAAACTCCCATTCCCTTTAGGCAAGTTCTAGGGTGTTTCTTCCTACAGTTATCACACATGGAAAAATTCTTCTTTTCCCTCTTCCCTTTATCCATCTTTCTCTCTTTCATCCTTTTCTTCTCTTCTTTCCTTTAAAATCCATAAGACTCAGAGAATTTTTTACTTATCTTATTAACACATGATACTATTTCTTCATATATTGAGAATACATGGGAGACTATTTCCCTTGTAAATGTTGGCTTAATACCGTGGAAGATATGTTCCTTCTCACTCTTTGGATCATATGTAGTACTAGAGTTCACATTACTTCTACTGGGTTACATTTATATACAATGGCATAAACTAGGTCAGTTTATGAATTGAAATGTATAATTCCAAACTTGTAAAATACATAATGTAAATTGAACAGTTTACGGATATAATCAATAATCATAAAGATGTTTTCATTGAGTAAGTATATACTCATAAAACCTTCATAATGATTTGTAAATAAAGTTAGAATTATCCTAAGCATATCTCTCGGGAGTGTCGTAACCAAGAGTGCAGTAAGGCCCATTGTCATTCACCAGTTCCCGTTCGAGTCTAGATCAAAGCGGTGTTTTTGGGTTTTAACCCTCGGTATATATGTGCCATAGCCGCCTCTACCTGCTCATATCCGAAAGGGGATGCATTTTCTTGGAAAACTCCCAAAATCTCTAAATTACCAAAATTCTAGGAATTTCTTCTATACTAATACTCAATGTAAATCTTAAGTCTATGTGATCTAATCAGAGTTTATACAAATCTAGCCTCCAAGGCTATTGCTAGCTTCTTCTGATACCAACTGTAATGCCCCAACCCTAGTTACCTAGAGTTGGTGCATTATTTTAATACGTTGGCATGATTACAAGGAATCATGTCTCCTAGTACAGATCAGTTTAGCAGTCTTGGAAAATTGATTATATACATGAATGTTACATTACACTTCTTAACATACAAAATAACATAAATAATCCTTCATGAACTCCATTATCCCTAGGATTAACCCTACATATCAATCACAATACACTTCTTGGAATCCTGGGAAAAATAAAACATAGAAAGGGATGAGCTCAGATGCTCAGTAAGGATAACAATATAGCAGAAACTTACATAAATAAGCATAAACATTTAAGGAAATGTATAACTAAAACAAAAGCCTGTTAAACATGAACTTTAGAATATTATGGGAAAAATAAAATGAAGTAATTACATTTACATATTCACATGGATACTCTACTAGTCAAATAATCACATGAAATATCACTAAAAACTTTCATAATGATGGAATGCATAATGCCAGACTATCATAACCACATAGTAAAGGCCTTTCCGAGACTACATATAAGATTTTTTCAAGGCCTTGTGCAAGGATACTTGTTTGTCTCAAGAGACCTAATGATGCATCGAGGAGTTATAGCGGGCTCCACCCGTCACTTACTAAGTCTAATGCATTCCTCATATGAACAATTTTAAACATAACATAAACATTCGTATTAAAACTAGAATATGAAATGTCAATACTTTCTTCATAAACCATTAATGGTATAAAAATAATACATCTACAGTCAAACATATCACAAAATCTTCAATACAATATGGAAGTTTTGTATCATAATAAATCAACTTCAATCATAAATAATATCCATTAAAGGATGCTGACATAGTTGAAAATGACGTGTAAAACTTTTTGAGAGAAATAAACTTTCTGTAAAATTATTCAATAGTAACACATTTATAATGGAATTAATTTAAAAGATATTTTTTAATCAAATTGTCCCATACCACTTTGAAACTTTTGAAGAGAATTATAATTTCAAAATATTTATGTCCATATAAATAAATCCTTAAAACCATTTTGAAAACCTGGACATAAATTAAAAATAATTTTAAAGATAACTATTTAAAAAATTTAAAATTATGATCTTGAAAAAGAGTACCTTTCACAAATCCTTAAAATATAAATTTTTAAATCATTTTTATGAAAAATGGACATGGATGATAAAAATATCCCAGTAAATACTTACACATAAACAATCTTAGAAAATAATGAAATTGAAGAATTAACCCTTACCAATTTGGTAACTTACGAAACATACACCCCATTAAAGAGTTATCATACAATGAATAAATAAATACACATAAATTTAATTTTATTACACAAAGAGTAAAATTATGGGTAGTATATATACCACACAAAAGTTAATAGTGGCAATATGGAATGAATCTCACGGGAATAATGAGTGAGATGAAAACCCCTCACCTTGCACTTTCATTCAGTCGAGGGTACGCTTAACCTCCTGTATGAAGACCGTAGTTGTTATTAAATTATAACAGAACCACATTAATATTTATGATATCATACATTATTCATTTATAACTTTTTACTACCCATTTAATAAAAATTTCCATGTTAAATTAACATTTTGTGTAATAATCGATTTCTTTATCGTACGTGTTTTAACTTGTTACTCTTGATTGTGTCACTTAGATCATGATTTAAATACTTCCAGAATATAAAACATGATTTATATATTATATATATTTAGAATATAATTATGTATAATAGATATATATGTGAAATAGAAAACACTGTTTATGGAGACGGTACTCTGTACGTACACATAAACGCTATTTTTGTTTTCATAACGTAATGAACGGATCTAATTGAATAAAATATATGTAAGTACACACAAACACACACAAAGATATATATATATATATATCTCTAGAAGCATTATTATGTCATATATTACAAACATATTAGTAATATATATTTTTATAATCATCGATGAATGGGGAATGTGGAAATGAATCTCACCACGTCGTGGAGATGGTAATCCGTACGTACGTACGAGCGACAATATCATTTAATTAAAAGTGTGTAATTGGATGGTATATTAATTTTACAGAGACATTATCATTTGATTCTCATTATTTACATCAATTACACATTATTATCATTCCCATTCAAATAATAATGTTTTGAATTACAATTACACCATGACATGGAGATGGTAAGCTGTACGTACGCACGTATGGTGACATGTCATTCAAAGGATTGATAGAATACTAAATATGGTTGTACCATATTTATAATAACATCACAGAATATAGGAGATACTGGTTTTATTATTTTATAATGTAAATAACAAAGAAATAATAAGTGGAAGAAGAAAGGAACTTGAAAGGGGGTGGTGAAATCATTACCTCCTCTTCAGGTTCTTCCTTTTGATTTGATCAAAAAAGATCCTTAAGTTGGATTTATGACTAAAGGAAGGAATCTAGGATTAATTTCGGGATTCTTGGAGGATATTTGGGTAGAGTTTAACCAAGAATAAAGGCTTTGAAGGTGTGAATTAGAGAGAAGGGGGAGTGCCCTTTTATAAGAGGGGTGAGTGGAACCTTTGGAAAAGATTGAAATATTATTTTATAATAAATTCATATTCGGATTCTAATGGATAAAAAGTAGATTATTTAAAGGTTAAGGTGGGGATAAGTCTAAAACCACACAAACAGTAGGTTCTAGATAGGTTTGGGTCACTATATTAACTTTATACTTTTGATTTAAGTCATACTTAAATAGTTTGACATTTACAATGTCTCTTTGTATTTTTATATTATATAGTCAATAAACTTAAAATAAACTTCCATGCGACCCCCAAGAGGTCCCATAATAATACAAGTATCATTATATAAGTCCTTTGGCCGAACCTTAGATTTATAAGAATAGAATATCAATTAATAATATAATACTTGTTTAAAAAACACCTTTATGTCAATTTTGACACTATTTAATAATTGATTTCTGTTATAGTCTTAAAAACT
Source organism: Viscum album (assembly GCA_963277665.1). Lineage (NCBI taxonomy): Eukaryota > Viridiplantae > Streptophyta > Magnoliopsida > Santalales > Viscaceae > Viscum > Viscum album. Next base: position 441,619,223 of record OY728139.1, on the reverse strand, counting down.
TTATTAATTCGAAAAAAATTCATTAAAGAAATACTAACATGTCATATTGACCAATAATTTTTTTTATTTCATCATAACTTTCATATTATATTTATTTTAACATTTATAAAACTAATTATTTGATTTTTTCATTAATAAGGAAAATACATCATCTTTATTGTGTCAGAAATAAATTTCATTATTCTATGTCTAAAAATTATAAATAAAATACCCTTATTTATTAAATCTTTATATATTTCTATTGAATATTTATAGTCGAAAATATAACATATATAACCCTATGTAAAAATTGTTTTTCTAAAAGATATATGTTTTTGTCATTTTTGTATTTACATTAACTTAATTAATATAAAGTGTCATTATCACTTAAAAGTGGATCCATGGGGTCCCAAAATAGACAAAAAGATTCCCATGGTCTGATATGTATCATCCAATAGGGTTAGGACACGTTTTATGGTAATTTATTATTATTATAATATTATTTTTTAACCCATATTTACCGGATTTACCCTTTAACCATGGTAAATAAAATATTTACCGAAGTAATTATTCAAAACGTATAAGAATAAAAGTTTCATTTTTACACAATTTGGACCACCTGATTATAAATATGGAATCCATTTTTCTAAATTAATAATACAGAAGTGGCAGAAATTAATTTAAAATTAATTACCGTTGTTAAAAAAAGCGTGTTTTTAAGAGATAATAACTATCAGAAGATTTGCACTTGCTTATGTCCAGTTTAAATGTGAAATTATATCCAATGAACAACATTGGATTTAATGGTAAATATATAATCTAATTATACTCTAAAATCACTCATGTTCATAATTTTTCACTATTAATTATCTTTTATTAAAAAATTTGTTTTTAATTAAAATTTATTAATTTTCACTATTCATCAAAATATGAAAGTTATCCGAAAAGTACCAAAAATTCACCCTAAGAAAATTTCGATATTCCAAATCCAATAATAAAGTCCATTTTAAAAGATAAAATGTATAAAATTTCAAAAAGTGGGTATTACTATTCATAATGGCTAGTTTGATTGGTTCTGGTGTGCGTTAGAACTCAATGTTGTGTACAACACACGCTACTGTATTATTCAAGGAGAAGCATACCGTGGAAGCTTGGGGTGTTACATTCTACCCTCCTTAAATAAATTTCATCCTTTCAATTTAAAATTATTTTTCAAAAATAAAAGGTTGAAAATAGAAAATACCTTTGGGAAAACCCACATCGAAAATTAGGTTAATAAAATTTAGTCTTAATAAGATGAAAAGAGAAATGAATGGGTTCACACCAAATTATGATCTCTATTAGGAGAAAATTGGTGGCAATTAGAGACATATAATTGGAGGAAAAACCTAAATATTTATAGGTAGTGATGGATGTCATCAATCACAAACAAGTACAAAATTGAGGGCCTTAAATTCATCAATCTATGACGACTTAAAATACCATAGGTTCAAAAAAACATATGGTATTAGAAGAACACATTTTTGGTTTTAAGATCCCTTAAATAAAGTATAAGAATTAATTTCTTCATAGAATAAGAGAAGAAGAAAAATATTTACTTGACAAGGAGAGTCCCATCCTTTAACAAATTTCGACCACAAACTCATCTTTCACTATAAAAGATAATAGATCTTAAAAATAATATTCTATTTATCCTATTCGTATGGGTTTCAAAAAAATAAATTTATAATTCATATACCGGATTTTCTTTTAAAAAACTAAATTATTCAATCCAGGACATCACGTGGGCCGGTGGTAGGTGATACACCCTTGTTGCCCTTCAGTTAAGGGTTTAAGTCTCACTGCCTTGCCGGACGCGACGGGTTGCCGCCCAACCTCTGGGTTATCCTTTTATGGCAATCCAAAAATAATCTCAAACGAGAATTATCCAAAATACTTCTGTCCAAACTCACAGTCCAAAATTTATACGGAAGGTAAACACAATGAAGATCCTTTTTTCGGCTTAATAACATGTGACCACCTTCATCGTGTATTATTTTAAAACACTGAAACATCTTGAATTACCATAAAAACTTATTGATTACATTCATGATCCCAAATTCCTTATAGAATACTGTATATACTTCTTCTATCAAAAAATTTTGTAAACTCCAACAATGATGGAATATACAAACCATTAATCAGTTTGAAGGTAATCAAGAATATCCAATATAATTTATCCAAATCAATCATGTATTATTCCAAAATCACTACCATAGAATTAGAACCATATTTTGGTTTATCTTCCTCTCAACCATATTTTTTCAAGAAAAAAATAACCTACTATTGATTCACTTTTCTTGGTTCCACACAATCTCAAGTCCTTAATGAAACAGTACTGCAGTACAATCCTTATATACTCCATAATAATTATAAAGAGTACATTGTTGATAGAACACTCAAATGACATAATTCTCTAATAAAATCATAAGAACTCAAATCATTACTCCTCATTTGTGGTAGTATCATAACTTGATTATTATCTAATAGAATCATTTGGGGCATACTCTGATGATTTGGACAGCAGTTTGCGTAGTGTTCCAACTCCTTGCAGATAAATCATTATACATTTGAAACCTTTTTCTTACCCTTGCAGTCATGAACATGGTGTCCTTTTTATCCACACATATAACAAACTCTCATTCCATTTAGGAATTTTCCAGGGTGTTTCTTCCAATAGTTATCACATATGGTAAAATTGTTCTTTCCCCTCTTCCCTTTTCTCTCTTCCATCCTTTCCTTCTCCTACTTCACTTCAAATCCATAAGACTCATAGAATTTTTTGCTTATATTAGTAACACATGATACTATTTATTCATCTGTTGAGAATATATGGGAGAATATTTCACTTCTAAATGTTGGCTTAATACCATGAAAGATATGATCCTTCTTACTCTTTGGATCATACGTATTGCTGGAGTTCACATTCCTTCTACTAGGCACCATTTCTATACAATGACATAAACTATGTCAGTTTATGAATTGAAATGAATAATTCCAAACTTGTAAAATACCTAACGTAAATTGAACAGTTTATGGATATAATCCATAATCATAAAGATGTTTTCATTGAGGAAGTATATACTCATAAACCCTTCATAATTATTTGTAATGAAAAAGAGAATTATCCTAAGCATATCCCCTGGGAGTGTCATACCCAAGAGTGCAGTAAGACTTGCTGTCGTGCACCAGTTCCCGTTCGAGTCTAGATCAAAGCGGTGTTTTTGAGTTTCACCCCTTGGTACATCTATGCCAGAGCCACCTCTACCTGCTCGTATCCAAACAGTGATGTATTTGCTTAGAAAAATCCCAAAATATCCACATTACCAAAATTCTAGGAGTTTCTAATATAGTAATCCTCAATGTCTCTATTAGGTCTACGTTCTCTAATCTGATTTTATATAAATCTATCTTCCAAGGTTATTTCTAAACATCCTCTGATACCAACTGTAACACCCCGACCCCAGTTACCCAGAGTCGGTGCATTATTTTATTACATTGGCATGATTGTAAGGAATAAAGTCCTGAAGGACTGGTCCCTTTAGCAGTCCTAGAAAATAGATTGCATACATGAATGTTACATTACACTTCTTAACATACAAAACAAGAGAAATAATCTTTCATGAATGCCATTCTCCCTTGGATTAACCCTGCATATCAATCACAATAAAATTCTTGGAATCCTAGGAAAAATAAAACATCGAAAGGGGTGAGCTCAAATGCTCAGTAAGGATAACAATACAACAGAAACTTTCATAAATAAGCATAAACATTTAAGGTAATGTATAACTAAAACAAAATCCTTTTAAACTTGATCTTCAGCAAAATATGGAAAAATAAAATGAAGTAATTCCATTTACTTATTCACATGGATATTATACTAGTCGAACAATCACATGCAATATCATTAACCACTTTCATAATGATGGAATGCATAATGCCAGACTATCATAACCACATAGTCAGGGCCTTGTGCCGAGACTAAAAATAATATTTTTTCAAGGCCTTGTGCCAAGACACTAGTTTTTCTCATGAGACCTACTGATTCATCGAGGAGCTATAGCAGGCTCCACCCATCACTTACTAAGTCCAATTCATTCCTCATATGAATAGGTTTAAACATAACATAAATATTCATATTAAAGCTAGCATACGAAATGTCAATACTTTCTCCATAAACCATGAATGGTATAAAATAACACATCCACAATCAAACACATCAAAAAACCTTCAATATAATATTGAAGCTTTGTATCATAATAAATCAACTTCAATCAAAAATAATATCCAGTAAAGGATGCTGACATAGTTAAAAATAATGAGTAAAACTTTTTGAGGGAAATAACCTTTTTGTAAAATTATTTAAAAGTCACACATTTATAAAGGAAGTAATTTAAAAGTAATTTTTGAATCAACGTTTCCCATACCACTTTGAAACTTTTTAAGAGAATTATTATTTCAAAATATTCATGTCCATATAAATAAATCCTTAAAATCATTTTGAAAAAATGGATATAAATTAAAAATATTTAGAAAGATAAATCATTAAAACATTTAAAATTCTGATCTTGATACTAAATATGGACATGGATGATAAAAATGTCCCATTAAATACTACACATAAACAATCTTGGATAATAATGAGATTAAGGAATTAACCCTTACCAATTTGGTAACTTACGAAACATACACCCCATGAAAGAGGTATCATACAATGAATATGTAAATACACATAAATGAAATGGTATTTCACAAAGAATACAATTATGGGCAGTACATACACCACACAAAAGGTAATAGTGGCAATATGGCATGAATCTCACGGGAATAAGGAGTGAGATGAAAACCCCTTACCTTGCACATTCCTTTAGTCAAGGGTATGTTTAATCTCCTCTTTGTGGACTGTAGTATGTTATTAAATTATACCAGAACCATATTAATATTTATGATATCATACATTATTCACTTATGACTTTTTACTACCCATTTAATTATAATTTTCATGTTAAATTAACATTTCAGGTAATAATCACTTTCCTTATCATACTTGTTTTAAATTGTTACAATTGATTGTATCACTAAGATCATGATTTAAATACTTCCATAATATAAAACAAGATTTATATATCATATATATTTAGAAAATAATTATGTGTAATAGGTATATATGTTAAAAGGGAAACCCCGTTTATGGAGACGGTAGTCCGTACATACGCATAAACGCTGTTTTCGTTTTCATAACGTATTGAACAGAAGTAAGTGAATAAAATATATGTATGTAAATATATATATATATATATATCAAGTTGAATTATTATGTCATATATTAAAAACATATTAGTAATATATATTTTTATAATCATCGATGAATGTTGAATGTGGAAATGAATCTCATCGCATCGTGGAGATGGTAATCCGTACGTATGAACGAGCAAGAATATCATTTCCTTAAAGGTGTGGAATTGGATGGAATATTAATATTATAGAGACTTTATAATGTTATATTCATTATTTACACAATTACACATCATTATCATACCCATCCAAATAATAATGTTTTGAATAACAATTACACCATGAGGTGGAGACGGTAAGCCGTATGTACTCACATATAGTGACATGTCATTAAAAGGATGGATAGAATACTGAATATGGATGTACCATATTTATAATAACATCAAATTATATAGAAGATACTGGAGTTATTATTTTAGAATGGAAATAACAAAGAAATCAGAAGTGGAAGAAGAAAGGAACTTGAAAGAGGTTGGTGAAATCATTACCTCCTTTTTGGGTTCTTCCTTTTGATTTGATAAAAAGGGATCCTTAAGTTGGGAGGATTTTTGGGTAGTGGCTGGCCGATCCAAAAGGCTTTGAAGGTGTGAACTAGAGAGAAGGGGGAGTGCCCTTTTATAAGAGGGGTAAGGGGAACCTTTGGAAAAGATAGAAATATTATTTTATAATATATTAATATTCGGTTCATAATGAATCCAAAGAAGATTATTTAAAGGTTAAGGTGGGGATAGGTCAAAAAACACTCAACCAATAGGTTTTAGATAGGTTTGGGTCACTATATTAACTTTATCTTTTTGATTTAACTCATAGTTAAATATTTTGACATTTATCATGTCTCTTTTTATTTTTATATTATATAGTCAATAAAAATACTATAAACTTCTAAGAGACCCCCCAAGTGGTCCATTAATAATACAACTATAATTAAATAAATCCTTTGGCTGAAACTTATATTTTTTGTAATAGAATATCAATTAATAATATAATATTTGTTTTCAAAACTCATTTATTTCAATTTTGACACTATTTAATATTTGATTTCTGTTAAAGTCTTTAAAACTTTATTAATTCGAAAAAAATTTATTTAAGAAATACTAACATGTCATATTAAAAAATAAAATTTTTGGTTGTCATCAAAACTTCGAAATTATATTTACTTTAACATTTATAATACTAATTATTTGATTCTTTCATTAATAAGGAAAATACTACATCATTATTGTGTCATAAATAAATTTCATTATTAAATGTCTAAAAATTATAAATAAATACCATTATGTAGGAAATCGTTTTATCTTTTTAATGAAAACTTATAGTCGACAATATAACATATATAACCCTATGTAAAAATGGTTTTTCTAAAAGATATATGCTTATGTCATTTTTGTATTTACTTTAACTTAATTAATATAAAGTGTCATTATCACTTACAAGTAGATCCATGAGGTCCCAAAATAGACCCAAAGATGCCCATGGTGGGACATGTATCAAAAAATAGGGTTAGGACACGTTTTATGGTAATTTATTATTATTATAATATTATTACTTTACCCTTATTTACCAGATTTACGTTTTAACCTTGGTAAATAAAATATATACCGAAGTAATTATTCAAAATGTCTAAAAATAAAAGTTACCTATTTACACAATTTGGACCTCTAGATTCTAAATATGGAAATGATTTGTCTAAATTCCAAACATAGAAGTTGAATAAATTAATTTAAAATTAATTTTCGTTGTTAAAACAAAAAGCGTGTTTTTAAGAGATAATTACTATAAAAAGATTTGCACTTGCTTATGTCCAGTTTAAATGTGAAATTCTGTACAATAAACAACATTGGATTAAATGGAAAAAATATAATATAATTATAAACTATAATCACTCATATTCATTATTTATCACTATTAATTATTTCGATTAAAAAATTGTTTTTAATTAAAATTTTGTAATTTTCACTATTCATCAAAATATGAATGTTATCTGAAAAGTACCAAAAATTGACCCTATGATAATATCGATATTCTGAATCCAAAAATTAGGTCAATTTTGAAATATAAAATGTATAAAATTTCAAAAAGTGGTTATTACTATTCATAATGACAAGTTTTAGAGGTTGTGGTGTGTGTTAGAACTCGAAGTTGCGTACAACACATAGTACTACATTATTCAAAGAGAAGCATACCGTTGAAGCTGTGGATGTTACACCTAGGGATTTTATGGACTATTTTTTGGAATAAATAAAATTGTATTTATTTCATGCAATTCCCTAAGTAAAAAATATATTTCACATTTAACATATTTGGAATATGTAACAAATAACATGAACTTGGAATATGTTACATATAACAAAAACATGTCATACATTACACAAAACGTTGACATGGTATACGCTACACATAACAATGATGTTTCAATGAAACATAATTTTATTGTTATGATTATTTAAACAAGATAATTATAACCTAAATATTATACATAGTAATATTAATAGTAATAAATAATTTTTAAATATTTTTATAATTATTTTATATAAATAAAAAATATTTACAATTAAAGATATGATTTTTTATAAAGTCCTTTTATGTTTATAAATACCGTTATCTAGAATGAATTACTTTTAATGTTCTTTTATAAAAAATAATAATAATAATTTTAGAAACATTTAGAAAATTAATCTGATAAAATAAAATTTGTTATTTAATTTAAAATGTCTTAATTATCTTATGGTGAATTTTTTGTGATAATATGAGAAACTTTGTTTTTTGATGAATAGTGAAAAATGTAGGTTTTAAGTTAAAACCCACCTTTTCAATTAAATAGTTATTAATTTCAAATTATATTTTAATTTGTTTTAATTTCATATTAGATATATTATATATCTATTATTACAATGAATTTCACTATAATTAAATTCAATTTGAAATTGAATATAAAAAATTAATAAATTTTTGAACTTCTTTCTACATTAAAGACTTGTAATTTCATCTCGTCTGCCGGATTTTCATTAATATTAATATTTCCAATTATGTGAATTAAATTTATAAAAATTTACATACACCATTGTGATTAGTATAATATTTTTATTCTAAATAGATCAGGTTTATTTTTGGCCAAAACTTATTGTAAAACAGATTAAAATTAATCAAAGCGATTGAGGTCAAATTAAGCTTAATTAGGGAAAAAACCTTAATCCTAGGGGCCCAAATGAACATGAAACTTTTCAAAAACCCATTTTATGGCCATATTTAGCCCATAAAAGTTCCATTTTTATTTATTTTGGTTTGGTATGACTTTGTTTGGTAAGAATATGAGTACACCTAACTGGTTTTCAAAAATTCCAAGTGAGTCATTTTCCTTCCATATAAAAGGCCACCACATATCCCACTTACTCACACCTCTCAAACCTCTTAAGTTAGTACAATATATACCCAATAAATATCCCAAAAATACTCCCTTTATCCTAGATGCATTTACTTGGGTAGAATTCAATCAAATGAAGCCTTTTGGCACAAACCAAAAGGAGTTACCCGATTAAGAGGTAACATCTTCTCTCGAGTCCTTACTTATTTTTATTTCTCCACCCCATACACTTTATTTTTTCCATTCTTGTATAAAAAAACTAGTATCTAAAATATACTAGGATTTTTTTATTCTATTATTTCAACCTTAAATTACACACACCTCCAACTAATGTATAATGAACGTGTTTTGTATGTGTACTGAAAACTACCGCCTCACTAAACGATGCTTGTTCAATTTTCCTTAACACCTATCATTGTGGAAATTTTGATAGAAAATATGTTTTTATATTTTATATATTATATTTATTATTTATTTATTCTTAAGTATTCATTTTACAACACATATCTTTTTTACTTTTAATTTGGTGTTCATATGATAATTTCATTTGAGGAAGTGTGGACTATCATCCGCTAAAAGCGATATGATTAATTTATACAATACATAGATTGTATTAAGGATAGTTTTATTGAATATATGTGACATATATGATATCATACATATACTATAATTATGATATATATATACATATATTTCTTTTACTTTCTTTATTTCAACATGATAATTAAATAAAAATAACGTTCAAGAGTACGTATGACCTACCATCTCCTTGAACGATGTATTCCATTTAATACTTAAATATTATATAGATTTTTATAATATATATATAATGTATATAAATTATATTTATATCTTGTTTTATATTTTTTAAATCATTATATTAATGTATAAATACAAAATATATAATGAATTATGACACATGTGAAGAATAAAGTGAATATTACCTGAAGTGAAACCTCAATATAGGATTGTTAACAACAAGGGTAATATATAGTCATAATAAAACAAAATATGATATTATATATAATAATATGGTTCTATAAAATATTTATAATAAATTTATATTTATTATACATGTGTTTTTAATGACTACAATGAGAGTCACGACATAAGTATTTCATCTCCCTTTTTATTTATAGGACATATATGCTATGTTCTCCACTCTTTCTTTTTTTGTGGTGTATGTGTTGAACATTATTTTATTATATGTATATTATAATTAAATTTATGGGTATTAATATATCCATTTTATGATATTTCTTTCATGTTTTTTAAGTTTCAAAATAAACCTAATCGGTAATATAGTTTTGTCTCAATTTTCCTTTATTGAGACTCATGTTTTGTTATGTACCAAAGTTATTATTTTGAGGTGTATATATTTCCATTTTACATGTTATATCATATATTTACTGATTTTTATGATATTTTTTGCTTCATTTAATTTACATTTATTACAAGGATATTATTATATAAAGTTACCATGTTATAAGAGTTTATTGAAACAATATCACCACTTTTAAAGATTATTTTTGTTTATGATTTATTTGATGAAATATTATGATCCATATCTCAATAACACACATGAGTTTCTTTATCATTTGATTATTCAAGGCATATAAATGTTTTATTACCTTTTTAAAACTCTTTTGTACTTAATATAATATTTTTTTTGTAAAATATGACGATCTCTCTCTGGTCAAAAACCTATTGTATTCAAAAGAAACATTTTCGAAAATGTTATAAAAATATATTTGAAGCCAATTTTCAAGGGAAAAAGGATTTTAAAAATGGATTATAGTTTTCAATTATTCCATTATAATTTTTTAAAAACATTTTCAAATAAAAAGTTTTTAAAAAGGTTTTATGTTTTAAAACATATTTTTCAATGTAGAAATGATATTTTCATCAATAAATGTTTTTAAAAGACCTTTCCAAATTATATCTCATTTAAGATAACTTCAATTGGTGTTACCCATACCTTTATGGGGAAATTATCCAATGTTTACAATTATATTCTTTCTATTAATGGTTTTTGTTTTGATGGAATAGTGTTTATGAAACCTGTTTCTATTTCACGGGTTATGTGATTTTGAAACCCACTTATTTTCATGGGTATTGTTTTATGATGAAATGAATATGAAACCATTTTTTCCCATAGGTTATGATATTATTACATGTTTATAATACCCATTTCATTTATTGGGTTATGAAATAGTTGTTTATGATCTTGTGGAATATGTATGTACGAATTCACTATGAGATGGGTGTGACCTATATCCCCCCACAATGCATTGGATAAAGATTTATATTCTATGAGATAGACATGGATGGAACAAGAAATGAACTGGGTTCTGTATTATAGGGATAGAACACGAAATTAACTTGGTTTAGTATTACAGGGCTTGAACAAGGAGTGGACTTAGTTTAGTTATACAGGGCTAGAACGGGGTGTGAACTCAATTTAGTAAAGGACTTTTTACAATAATATTGTCTTAGAAGAAATTCCTTGACTACTATGGAAATAATTATATATGTTTATGTGTTTTCTATAATTCCATGTTTTATCCATATGTTATGATTTCATTGATTATGTTCATTATTTCCTTATGATTCATGTATTATGAAATTCTATGCTTTATGCCATTATTTATGTACATGATATTTGATATAAAAGGTATAATATTCTATTTTCATGATCATGTCTCATACCATTATGCTTACATTTCTCCCTCGTTTACCCTTAATGATCATTTCAACTCACCCCTTTTTATGTATCATTCCTTAGGTTATGAAGATATGTATTTTGTTTGATTTTTATATGATGGGTTCTAGTCAAGAAAATCTTAGTGGGAGATAATTTAGATCACTTATGTATCAGTATTTCTGTTTCTATGATTCCAAAGGTACTAGACTAGTACGGTATTTGGGCATCTGTTTGTATAATATTTTATGTATTCTACATATGTTATGTAATGTTAATGTATTAAAAGAGAGTGTTTCTATAGTTGGTTTTAGAGAAATGTTTTATTTAACATTTGGAAGACAGTATGAGAAAACCTTAGTGTTAACCCTTAGGAAATGTCTATGGGTAAGCCTAAGGATTAGGTAAACTATAGGAAAATTTCCATGAATTTTGGTAAAAGATAGAGTGAGTGGTTTCCTTACAATACAACCCTATCTGGATCGTACAATTATGTGTATCTTTGGCACAAATTCACATAGGGGTAACAACTCCTACAAGATGTTCTAGGCGTGACTCAGGGTAATCTGGTACACGACAACGATCCTTTCCGCACACCTGATTTGACACACCTGGGAGATATTTTTAGAATTTCAAAAACTCTTAAAAACCCATAATAAATGATTTAAATATATTTTTTATATGAATAATATTGGATAAATCTATGGTGTCATATATTAAAGAATGTTTCTTGATTTAGACATCATATATGTGACTTTTAATAATTATATGGTTCAAAAATATGATAACTATTTCTCACTCTATTATTTTGGTTTTAGTTAAAGGATGGAACCCAAAGGAACAATAGTAATGGTCATTGCAATTGAAAATGAGAAACTTTTCTTCCTAAGAAACCAAATTCTATTGGAGATGTAATGAAAAACATCATTTCTATGGTCACAAATATATCTCAAGCTATGAATCATGGTTTACTTAAAAATTAGTAAAGGAGGGAACAAAATTCTATTGAGTCTTTTATGAGGCAACATACACCTTTATTTAGAGGGTCTTCTGATCCAATTTTTTCTGAACAAAGTATCTGTACTAATGATAATATATTCTTTTTTCCCAGTGTTCATAGCATAAGAAATTTATTATGGCTCTCTATTAGTTAAAAGGGGAAGCATACTACTTGTGGACTCGAATTACGAATAAGAAGAAACAAGAAGAGATTTATTCCATGGAATGGGAAAAGTTCAAGAACTTATTTTTCAATAATTAATTTTTGTGAATTCTTCTTACTAAGATGAAGAAATTGTTCCATGAGTTAGAGCAAAGAGTTGATGAATCTGTTGGTACCTACGAGGTTAATTTAATGAGACTTGTGAGTTTTTATTCAAGAATTATCATCTAAACCAAATTTAAAGTTGATAGGTTCAAAGGTGGCTTAAAGAAAAGCCTTAGAATGGTGCTAGCCATAAGTGACTTTAGTAGCTATGAATATATTGTGTGTTATGGAATAAAGGTTGAAATAGTGGTTGGAGTCATGTATCAACCTCATGGTTTTGAAAAGAAATGAAAATGGAGTTTAAAGGAAACTCTAAAAATTATGGAGAAAAGAAGACATTTTTTACTTTATGCTCTAAATATGGGAATAAGCATATAAAAAATTGACATAAGGTGTCTAATAATTTTTTAGTGTGGATGGGAAGTTCACTAGACAATGGATTAATGAAATAATGGGAATAAGTTATCTGAAAATGATAATGGAGAGAAAGAATTATAGAATGAACCTCTAATGATTTAGTGATACATGTGTAGGGAAAGTGGTAATTATGATAACCACTTCCCAAACCCAAGGTCTAGTGATGATGATCGAAGTAAGAAACCTCTTATGCTAAGGGATAACGGAAATCACATGCAATCACTATTTTCGATGAGGGTTATGATGACAATGTGATGAAAGGTAAACTTACCATCTACTCTTTAACTTCTAATGTCATATTTAATTCTAGATTTACCCAGTCTTTAATATCTAAATAAATTTATAAGGGTGTTAAGATTCCCCCAAAATAATTATATTTGGAATTAGCAGTGAAAAACCCTAATGGTATGATGATTCCATCTCAATTATATGATTTTACATTGATTTAAGATTGTCAGAATGTGCATCCTGCAAATATTTCCACTCTTCCTTTGGGTGAATTTTATGTCATATTAGGCATAGATTGGAACTATATGCATAATTCTCACATCAATTTTCAGGTAAGGGAAGTTACGTTTGATATTTCAAACCCTCCTATGATCATCTATCACTATGTTGATAATTATGAACTTCCTGTGTAGATTACATCCATTTTATAGGTATTAATTCACATTAAAAATGGTTTTTTATCTTAATTGGTTAGAGAGAAAATTTATATCGATGAAATGCCTATTGTTTGGGATTTTTTGGATGTCTATTCGGAAGAGTTTCCTTGTCTTCCAGTAAAATGTGCAGCTAAGTTCCCAATAGAACTGCAACCTAAGTCCATGCAAATTTCAAAGACTCCTTATTGAATGGAACTGATTATGTTTTATGAAATAAAGAAGAAACTCCATAAAAAACCATGATACGGGATTCATTCATCCAAGTGTGTCACCTTGGTGTGAATAAGTTCTTTTTATGAAAAATAGAGATGGATCAATGTGACTTGACATTGACTATTGGGATTTGAACAAGATCTTGAAAAATAATAAGTATCTTCTCCCCTTTATTGATGAATTGTTTGATCAACTGTATAAAGCACAATACTTTTACAACAATTACCTTCGTTCTGGATATCATCAATCAAGGATCAAGGAAAAGGATATTCCCAAGATAACATTCCATAAAAGGTATGGACACTATGAATATATAGATATTCCTTTTGGTCTTACTAATTCTTTTTATATCTTCATGGATTCAATTAATAGAGTATTTAGAGATTACCTGGATCAATTTTTGGTAGTATTTATAGAATATTTTGTTATCTAATCACATATCAAGAAAGGGAATGAAGATCACTTGTGAATTTTAATGAATACCCTAAGGAAGGATGCACTATATGAAAGATTTACCAAGTGTGAATTTTGGATGAAAAAGGTTTCATTTTTTGGGTCATATAATATCAAGAGAGGGTATAATAGTAGATTAATATAGAATGGGGCTACTAAATAATGTCCTAGACCAACCAAAGTGACTGAGATCCGTATATTTCTTGTTTTAGCTGGATATTATCTACAGGTTGTGGAGAATTTCTCACAACTAACCAATCCTCTGAACAAGTTAACTCAGAAGGGTGTTAAGTTCCTCTGGATAGATGAATATGGGGGAAATTTTAAATAATTGAAGATAAAGTTATTCAGTAGACCCATGATTAAGATACCATATAGTGGAAAAGGGTTTTTAATATTTGTCAATGAATCCAAGAGGGCATTTAGATGTGTTACATACAGAATATCAAGGTTATATACTATAAATCACAACAATTGATGTTTGATGAGAAAAACTACCCAACTCATGATTTGGTGTTAGAATTGGAAACTTTTTCATTAAAGATAGGGAAGAATTATCTTTATGGAGAAATGTGTGATATATATACCAAACATAAAATTATGAAATATATATTCACACAAAAGGAGTTTGACATGCTCCAAATAATATGGTTAGATTTGGTAAAGGATTATGACTGCTCAATAAATTACCACCCTGGGAAAGAGAAAAAGGTGTCCAATACTTTGATTTAGAAGGATCATGCTAGCTTATCCATGATGAGGATCACAAAATATCCAATATTTTTGGGATTTAAAAAGGATGAATCTAGAAATCCTGAAGGAAGGGGAAAATTTTCATCTTTCTCAAATGAATGTTCAACCCTCTATCCAAGTGAAGTTTAAGGAGGCTTAGAAGAAAGATGAAGAGCTAGAAAAGAATGTAATTAATGTTCCTAAGTTCACCTTTGACCATGATGGAATGATAAGGTTTAGGAACCGTGTATGTGTTCCTTCCATACCATATTTAAAGGAGGTGTTATTAGAGGAAGCTCATAGTTCTTCTTTCTCTATTCATCATGGAAGTACAAAGATGTATAGGGACTTGAAATAATACTTTTTTTGGGATGGTATGAAGAGAGATTGTAGAGTTTGTATCTCAGTGCTTAGTATGATAACTAGTTAAGGTTGAAAGAAAAAATCCAAATGTGATGTTTCATCTATTACTTTTACCCTAATGGGAATGGGAGAAAATCACTATCGATTTTTTTCATGGAGTACCCAAAACCTCTAAAGGGTTTAACGGTATATGGGTGGTAGTCGACCACCTTATTAAGTAATCACACTTCATATCTATCAGAGAAGACTTCTATCAGTATTAACTAGCCTGAATATACATTAATGACAATGTAAGGTTGCATGGAGTACCAAATTTTATTATATAAGATCAAGATCTAAGTTTTACCAACAAATTATAGTGAATTATTTAGGAATGAAATGAGAGAAAACTGAGTTGTAAAAATCCTAAGAATCCTTAGATAGATGGTTATTTTGAAATAACAACTGAAACCCTAAAGGATATGTTGAGATCCTATTCTATGGATTTCAAAGGTGATTGGCGTCAACATATTCCACTAGTTTAGTTTTCTTACAATAATAAATTTCAACCAATAATTCATATAGAATCATATGAGTCACTTTATGGGAATAGATATAGAGATACAACGTGCTGGTAAGATGATGGAGAAATAAATCTATTAAGACATGAGATTGCTAAAGAAATGGTCGAGAAGGTTAAAACCATTTAGTAGTATATCAGGGCAGATAAATGTTGGTAGAAAAGTTATGCTGATAACCTTAAACATGATTTGGAATTTTAAGTCGGTGAAAATGTGTTTATACAAATCTCACACTAGAAGAATGTAATGAGATTTGGGAATAAATGGAAAATAAGTCCTAGGCATATTAGTCCCTAAGAGTTTTTTAATCATATCAGGATGATAAACTATTAATTGAAACTCCCTCCAAATATCTCTCAAGTCCATGATGTGTTCCATGTATCTCTCTTGAAGAACTAAATACCTAACCCTTCACTTTTACTAAACACATATATCATACTGCTAGAGGAATATCTTTCTTACATGGAACACCCAATTAAAATTCTATACTAATCAGAGAATTTCCAAGGAAATAAGATTACTAACCTTGTCAATGTTTTTTGGAGAAATAAATTGTTAGAGGAAGCTATGTGGGAACTTGAGGATATTAGGAAGCATAATTATCCTCTTTTTAATTTACATGGGTGAAAAAATTCAAGGGACAAATTCATTTTAATAGGGGTATAATGTAACACCCCGAGTTTTTGTGGAACTTTTTTTTTGAATCAATAATATATTAATTTATTTCTTACAATGCACTGAGTCACACATTCCTTTAATAGGGTATGGCCTTGGAGTACATATCATGGAACATGAAATTGGTTTATTTTACAGGGAACATGAACTTGGCATACATTACACGGAATATTGACTTGATTAAATTACACC
The DNA here is from genome assembly GCA_963277665.1 of Viscum album. Lineage (NCBI taxonomy): Eukaryota > Viridiplantae > Streptophyta > Magnoliopsida > Santalales > Viscaceae > Viscum > Viscum album. Next base: position 441,602,311 of record OY728139.1, on the reverse strand, counting down.
CAACAATGATGTTTCTATAAAAAATCATTTTATTATTATAATTATTTAAATGAGATAATTATAACATAGTAATTAAACATAGTAATATGAATAGTAATAACTACTTTTAAAATATTTTTTATAATTTATTTATATAAATAAAAAATATTTATAATGAAAGTTATGCTTTTTGTTGAAGTCCTTTTATGTTAAAAATATCATTTTCTCGAATGAATTGTTTTTAATGTCCTTTTATGAAATTTAATAAAATTAATTTTACCCACATTTATAAATGTAAATTGATAAAATAAACTTTATTTTTTAAATTTTTAATTTTGAATTTATCTTAGGGTGAATTGTTTGGATTTTTTCTAGAAACTTCATTTTTTGAGGAATAGTGAAATATACTGTTTTTAGGTTAAAAACTACCATTTAATTAAAATAATTTTTAATGTTAAATTATATTTTAAATTTTTTAAATGTCAAATTAGATCAATTATAATTCTATTAATTCAATTTTGGTCATTATAATCTACTTCAATTTAAAATTCAATATAAAAACATAATAAACATTTGAACTTATTTCCACTTTAAAAACCTGTAATTTCATCTCATCTGTGGGATTGTAATTAATCCTAATTTTTATGTTTATGTGAATTGAATTTAAAATAAATAAAATATCCCATTGTAATTAGTATAATATTTAGAGTCTAATTATATCATATTTATTTTAGACCAAAATGATTAGTAAAAGTGACTAAAATTAATCACAATGATTAAGGTAAAATTTTGATTAATTTGGGACCAAACCCTAATATTAGGGGCCCAAATGACCTATAAACTAAAAAAAACCTTTATATGGAATTATTTATGCCATAAAAAGACTATTATATATTTATTTTGGTTTTTTATAAATTTATTTAGGTAAGAATATGAGTACACCTAACTTATTTAAAAAATTCCAAGTGAGTCATTTTCATTGCCTATAAAAGCCACTAGTTCTCACACTTCCCCACACCTCTAAAACGTATTAACTTCTTCCAATATCTACTCAATACAATTAATAAAAATCAACCATTTCACATATAATCATTCACTTGGGAATAAGGTAATCTATGTAATATTTTTGGCACAAACCAAAAGGAGTTACCCGCTTAAGAGGTAACATATTCTCTCAAGACCTTCATTTTATTTTTATTTATCCACCCAGCACTTTATTTTTTAAATGGTTGTATAAAATACCCAGTATACTCAATATATTGTTATATTTTTATTCTATGGTTTTAACCTAAACTTACACAATCCTCTATCTAATGGATTAAAAAATATTGTTAATGTGTATGAAGAACTACTGCCTCATTAAAGGATGATTGCTTAATTTTCCATACCACTTATCACAGTGGAAATTATGAGGGAAACTATATTTATATATGTTATATATTATATTTATTATTTATTTAATATTATTTAATCTTTTTAGAGCATATATATTTTTTAATTTCCAATTTCTGTTATTACGATAATTTAATTTGAGGAAGTGTGGACTACCACCCCCTCAAAGTGATATGATTCATTCATACACTAAATGGATTCTATTAAGGATGGGTTTAGTGAATATATAATACATATATGATATAATAAATATACTATAATAATGATATATATACATATATATACATATATGTCTTTTAGTTTCTTTATTTCAACAGAACAATTAAATGAAAATAGTGTTAATGCGTATGTATGACCTACCGTCTTCATAAACGGTGTATTAATTTTCATACATATATATTATATAGATTATTATAATAAACATATAATTTATATACATGATATTTATATCTTGTTTTATATTATCTAAATCATGATATAAAGTATAATTACCAAAGATATATCAAATTAAGACACATGTGAAAAATCAATCAAATATTACCTGAAGTGAAACCTTAACATAAGATTGTTAACAAGTAGGTAATATAAGGTAATATTCAAACCATACATGGAATTGGATATAATAATATGGCACTGTAAAATTTTTATAATAAATTTATATTTATTAAACTGGTGGTTTAAACAAGTACAATGAGATTTAAGACACAAAGTAAGGGGATTTCATCTCACTTTTTTATTTCTATGGGATACATGCTATGTTATCCACTATTTCATTTTGTGTGGTGTATATAATGAACATTATTATATTATATGTATCTTATAATTAAATTTATATGTGTTCAAATATCCATTTTATTATCTTTATTTCATGGGGTTTATGTTTTATAATTTACCAAATCGATAGTATAGTTTTTTCTTAATTTCCCTTCGTTGAGAGTTGCATTTGTTTATGATCCTAAATTATTTTTTTGAGGTGTATATACTTCCATTTTACATATTATATCATCAATTTTATTCTTTTAATGATATTTTTAAATTTATGTAATTTTCTTTTATTACATGGAGAGTATAATCCAAAGTTACCATGTTATAAGTGTTTATTGAAATAATCTCATCACTTTTCAGGATTGTTTATCTTTATTCTTACATTGATGAAATAATTTTATCAATATATAAAAAAAACATGAGTTTAATTATACTATTTTTATTAATGATATATCCCTGTTTTAGTACCATTTCCCCTCTCTTTGGTACATAAGATAACATTTTAACGTAAAATCTAACTATCTATCTCTCTAGTCAGAAATATATTATATTAAAAAAATGTATTAATTTTTTTTCAAAAATGAGTTCAAAAGATATTTGAAGACCATTTTCAAGGGAAAATGTGTTTTCAAAATGTTTTATGATTTTTAATGCTTCCTTTATAAGTTTTCAAATATATTTTCAAAGAAAATGGTTTTCAAAATGTTTTATGTTTTAAAAAGAATTTTTCAATGTAGAAATGATATTTTCATCAAGAAATGTTTTTAAAAGATATTTCAGAATTATTTCCCATCTAAGATAGCATCCATTGGTGTTACTAATGAATTTATGGGGAAATTATCCTATGTTTCCATTAATATTATTTCTGTAAATGGATTATGATTCGATGTCATGATGTTTATGAAACCCATTTCTCATTCATGCATTATATTCTTTTGAAACCCGATTCTTTTCACATGTTATGTTTATGATGAAATTATTATGAAAAATGTTTTTTCCATAGTTTATGATATTATTACAAGTTTATAGTATTCATTTCATTTCATGGGTTATTAAATGGTTATTTATTATCTTATGAAGCATGTATGTAAGATTTCATTATGAGATGGGTGGTACCTATATCTCCCTCTAATGAATTTGGTAAAGATTTATATCTCATGAGATAGATATTTATGGAATAAGTAATTAACTCATTTTAGTATTATAGGGGTTGAAAAGGAAATGAACTTAGTTCAGTATTATAGGCTACAATGAGGAGTGAACTCAGTTTAGTAATACATGGATGGAATATGGTGTGGACCTAGTTCATTAAAGGACTTTGTCTACTAAGACGGTCTCAGATGCAATGCCTTGACTACCATGGAAATCATTATATATTCTTATTTGTCTTCCAAAATTACATGTTTTATTCATATTTTATGTTTTTGTGGATTATGTTCTTTATTTCCTTAAGATTCTTGTCTTATGAACTACAAATATATATGCCATGATTCATGTATATGATCTTTGATATGAAAGGTGTGATATTCTATTTTATTGATCATGTTCTCATACCAATATTCTTATGATTATACTTACATATCACCCTTGTTTACCCATAATAATCTTTTTAGATCACTAGTTTTTTATGTCTCCTTCACCAGGCTATGAAGATATGTATTATGTTTGATGTGTCTAATAAGGGTTCAAGTTAAGAAGAACCTAGTGGTAGAAAATGTAGCTCACTTATGTATCAATGTTTATGTTTCCATGATTCCAAAGGAAATATACTAGTAAGGTCTTTGGGCATCTGTTTGTATAATTTCTTAAGTATTCCACAAATTTTACATTATGTTATATTATGAAAAGAGATGGTTTCTATAAGGATAACCAAGACATCTGCACCAACATATTAGATGAATCTTATAGTTCTTTATGGGCTGAGGGTGTAGTTGACATACTTTAATAAGAAGTTTCTTGTTACAACCATTGTTTAACCCTAGACAACCCCAGTTTTGTTCACCAAAAATGCAGATGATATATTGAGTATTTTTGTCTATTACCGTCCCCTAAAATAGGTGACCATAAAGAAGAATTACCCTTTAATGTGGATCAATGGCCTCTCTCATTAGTAGAGAGTGGTGTGATGGTTCTTGAAGATTGATCTCAGATCAGGCTATCATCAGTTGCAATTACAGGATGAGGATATACGAAAGAATAAATTCATAAGTCTCTACAATCATTTTGGGTAATTGTTAATGACCTTTTTCATGAAAAAACCTATCATTTTTCATGGTAATCATGAACCATATGTTTTATCCTTTATTATATAGGTTCATGGTAGTCTTCATCAAGGATATCCTACTGTACTTTGTGTCCATAGTGGAGCACACGAGATACTTGAGGATGGTTTTAGACATACTTAGGGAGAACCAAATTTATACGAATATCTAAAATTAATAGTTTAAAATTCAGGATTTCTAATTTATGGGACATGTTATCTTAGAAGATGGTGTAGTGGTGGACCAGATGAAGGTTAATGTAGTGTATGCTTGGCATCCACCCAAGATCATGATAGAGGTGTAGATCTTCCTTTGGTTGATAGAATATTATACGAGATTCATATATAAATTCTCTAGGATATCAACTCCATTAATATCTATGACCCAAAAGGGGAAGACTTTTATGTGAAAAAATATGTTATAATAGGTTTATGAGGAGTCGACAGAGAGATCGACGAGTGCTCCCATCTCGAGATTTCCAAAGGGGGGTGTCAGGTACATAGTGTTTTGTTATGCCTCAAGAACATTTCTTGGATGTTTTTTGATGAAGAGGAATGAGTTAATTGATTGGGTTTCACATTAGTTGATACCATATGAGAATGTCTACATGACCTATGATCTTGAGTTAGCAGTAGTAGGAATCTTCGGTGAGTGGTTTATCATCTATTCTAACCACAAGAGTCTCAATTATATCTTTTACAAATAGTATAATAAATATATATAGGGGTGATGGATATAGTTCTAGTAGGACTATGTATTTTAGATTTCTGATACTCCTGGGAAGGGGAATGTGGTACACTACTAGGAATCCTGTTTTTCCCAAAGGTATTATACCAATGGTTCCATTGAACTATTGGTATAAGTGAGTTTTCCTAACGGTTTCATAGAACCATTGGGAAATCTACCACTTATGCTCCTTTTCCCAATGTTTTGATGAAACAGTTGGGAAAGGTTGATGATTTCCCAACGGTTTAACAAAACTGTTGGGAAATATTCAATTTCCCAATGATTTCCCAACGATTTGATTCAAACCATTGGGAAAGCCTCCTTTTCCCAATGGTTTTTAAAAACCGTTGGGAAAAGATGTCCAGAAATACAATCTGGCATACCTCCTCCTCCAGTCGCTGCTCCAGTCATGTTTCTCCCCCAATTTTTTGAACCTTGTCCCCCAATTTGAAGAACCCTCTCATGCGCGCCCCAGGTGAATTACATCAAATTTGTTGGGACTCTCCCACGAGTTTAGATGGGATAATTCCAAATCATCATGTCTTATTGATCATTTTCTACTAATCTTACATGTTTAACCATTTTTATTGAAGTTGGAAACCCTAAATTCAATGTTTTAATTGGAGATTTGGTTTGTTTTATTAGGGATTAGGTGTATGAGGAATTCACATTCCTATTATGGGTGGTTTTAATCAAAATTTATGATGTTGGAACCATTTATGATGTTGTTGTCTCTATTTAATATCATTTCCCCTAACTTAACATTAAATTCTATATCTCATTTGGTTTCTGTTTTTTTAACTTCTAGTTAAGTTATTTGTGGTCGTTGATTGTCCCATGTTAATTATTTTCAATGGTTTGGTGTGGAAATTGGGCATTTAATGTGACTTTTCCAAATGGGGGTGCCTTCAGAATACTCCAAATATTTGTTAAAAATGGTCAAAGGGATTTTATTATTTAAAATGGGTTTCTAAAGATATTTTAAAAATGATTTAATATTGAGGAAAGTGTTTTATTAAAATTGGATTTTTTTAATAAGGATTGTGTAATATATTTTCTTATAGTACACTTGTTATGTGACTATGTTTGTTATACAGTAACACATGAGATAACTGGTGTGTGAGAATGGTCTGTGAAAGAGATTCCATGGTTGGTTTAAGATTTTATTTATCTTTTGAGTCTATTAAGGAGTTTTTTTAAAGATATTTTGAGATATTTACCTATTGGTGTTAAGTCATACAGTGATCATGGGGGATATTATATGATTATTGGTGAAAAATGGGAGCTGTAGAGGTGGTTCATGATTAAGGAATATAATTAGTGCTAAACATGTGGATAAACAATGCATAGTAGTGAATTCTTGAAGGGTTTTATGTTTGTAGTCCTTTTTTATTTGGTGTTTCTTACGATTCTAATGTTTCTTTTTGATACCTATGATGTGAATTTATTTTAGTTTCTAAATCAGTTGAGACTCCCCCACCATGCATAGTGTATGCAACCTCAACCCTTATTTTATTATTCTATTTACATAGCCTATGCAACCACTACCCTCATTTAATCAGTTAACTCAAGTAATTAATTAAATCCTTCATTCTTACTAGCATGTAAGAAATTTAATGATGTAAACCCATCCTCACATGATTTCTTACCTTAGATAGTGTCCAACATATGGAATATGGGCTTTTGAATTCATCAGTTAATTAGGATATCATATATTCCATTTTCCCCAAGATGACTATACTAATATAACTTTAGGGTCAATTAAATAAGGTTCTCATTGTATGTTGTATATTATGTGTCGTTCTTGGCCAATACTAACTTTTATGAGGGTGTGGTGCTTTTTCATTAGCCATGATGGCATGCGTATACTTACATAAAAATGTTAGATAAGTCACAAGTTTTATTTAGTTATGTTTTTATCAATGACATATTTTATTATTAATCTCAAATTTAAAAATAAATTTATTTTTCTATACTTAATGAAATTAAATCTTTTTACAAGCCATGAACAACCTATTAGTGTAAAATCCTAACATTTATCCACCCATGGGGCGCACTTGACTTGGGGAAGTTATTGGGTAATGAATGTTATGGCCATAGAGGTACCAATAATGAGTTATTGAACAAGAGTGAATGATTTGGGATGCCTATAACACATAATGGGACCTGAGGCATGTGCCTCTTATAGACCTAATGAAAATGAATATAAAAAATTTTAATTTAACCCATATTCCATCATATATTTAGTTTTTTGGGTTACACATTAGTTTCCTTTTTCTAATTAATTACATATTTATTTTCAAAAGTAGGAAATGCAGCCAATTGAAGAGAGATGAAGGAAGAAAATGATGTAGAACAATCATCGAATGGTGGAGATGGACGTTCCACCATTATTTCTTACAGTGAGTAATTTATATCAAATATATATATTTAAAGAATATATAATTTCATGTGATTAATTGTATTGTAAACATCCTTGTAGGATCTACCTATACATCGACCGTTATTTGACGAGGAGCCTAGTACTGGTCCTAGTACTCAGGCCGTTGGTACGAGGAGGGTTCATACCAGAGGTGGACGAGCAGCTTCGCATACCTGACTAGACCCTGCCCCTCCCACTAACATGTCATCCTTCCCACATTATGATCCTGGTGTGTTGTTAGGGACACACATGATATTTAGGCCTCCCATGTTTTCACCACCTTTTTCATCTTCTGGCCCATCATTTTCATATCCCATGATGATTCCCACTCCCCAGTCAGAATCCGGTCATACAGTTGTCCCATATTCGTTTCCTTATACTTATATCTCTCTGATCTTTTATATTCCATTGTCTTCAACTCCTGTTCCACCATAGGGTGTTCCATCAGTTTCTGTGGACCCATCGGTGCTCAGCGATCAGAGTGGCGCAGGTATATTTATAGAACCCTAAAACATTTTATAACAATATTTATTTTCATTATAACATGTTTTGATCAAATATTTTTTTTCTTACATAACAGATACATCTACTGACAGGAGGCGGGGGCGGGGGCGTACACACGTGCATTCAGTGTGGAACCACCACACACAGGTTATGATGGATTACAATGAATACAACCCAATGGTTGAGAAAACAGGGCAACAAAGTCGGTGTATTTTGGTGACGCTTTCAAAACAAACCGACATCATTCCCATCAGCCTGCTATCATAGAGACATTTTCCACATGAGGTCAAGGATAGAGCTTGGGCAGAGATATGGGTAAAAAAAATATGTTGTACTAAATTCCATGAATTATTTTTGTATTTATATGAATTAATATTTTGATGTCAGCTTCGATTTAATTTTCCCAATGGTGAGGGTGAACGATCGGAACGTCTAAAGGATTTAGGAGACATTTGGAGAGAATAAAAACATGAGTTGTATATTGGATGGTGTGATAGAGTTGGCACTGAGTTAGAGGTGGTACCCATCGTGGATGATTGTCTTATAGAGCAGTATCGTCAGATGATTACTCATTGGATGACAACCCAGTTTAAGGTATTAATTACATTTGAGGTATTTAAATAATAACTTTAAAGTTTTGCATTAATACTATCTTTTTCATTATCGAACGTTATTTAGGAATCATCTGGAAAAAATAAAAAAAACATTGATGCAAAAAAAATACCTCCACACACTAAGACGTACTACGATGGCAGATCATGAGAGGAAGCATGTATGAAATTTTTTTATAAGTTTTATTTAAGCCTTACACTTTATTTTGTTTTCTAAATTATTTAATTGTTTTCTTAATTTTTCATATAATTTTTTTTTTCAATGTCATTATAGAGTCAAATACAGAATATTGAAGGACATGTGCCTCGAGAAAAACTGTTTTGCTCGAGTAGATGGAAAAAGGATGGAAGTGCCGTCAAGGAAGCTACTCAGCAGCAGATTGTAAGTCTGAATCTGTTGATTTTATATTTTAATATCTATTTTATAACTTAATAATATATTTATATTTGTAAAATGCCACTTTAGAGGCCCTCAATGCCAAAGAACTAGACAATTTTGGTCCAAATGATCATTTACATCAGGTGTTGGGAGAGGAGCATCCCGACATAGTACGCGACCAACCTAGTATAGCCCTAATGAGGTATTGGCCCTCCTCAGGTACGAGTTGTAGTGCCACCGAGCAGTAGAAAGTTAGGGCACAGGTAGAACATGCTGAAAAAATTACCATGGAGACAGAAGAACAATCTGTAAGGGCAAATAGTGCATTTATGAAATTTATTAAAGTTCTACGTCCAACACTTCCACTAGAGGCCAGTCTAACTTTTGATGAATTTATTTCGTCGATAAATTCTATATATGGTGCACCAGGTAGCAGTTCTAGTGGTTGTCAAGATGATGTTCAGCTTGGTGATGATGATGGAAAGGAGTATGATGCAGAAGAGGAGGGAGAGGAGGAGTGTGAGGTGGATGGTGAGGGTGAGGAGGAGGGAGAGGCGGATGGAGAGGGCGAGGAGGAGGGCGAGGAGGAGGGCGTTGAGGAGGGAGATGATGAGGACGAGGGTGATGATGATGGTGATGATGGTAACGGTGATGTGAGACAAGTTGATCCATTACAGTTTTGACTAATATTACTGATATTTGATGTTTAATCTATTCTAGTTGTTGGTTTTATCTAGACCCGTAATATAGTATTAGAGTTGAGTTATTTTTATATATTGTTTTTTTCATGGATGTTGATGTCTTTTAGGGGTTAAGATGTATCTTGAGCATGTTTGTAGAGTTTTGTGTGTTTGGGAACTCCCTGGACTGGCCCCCCTCTTTCCTGGACCCTGGACAACCCCCACCATCCTCCTTGGATCTTGGAAAGCCCTCCGGACAGCCCCCTGTACAGCCCCCCAGACAACCCCCCATACAGACCCTTAGACAGCCCCCACCCTCCTCCTTGGTCCCCAGAAAACCCCCAAGACAGCCTCCCACCCTCCACCTTGGACCTCAGACAGCCCTCCAGACAACACCCCACCCTCCTCCCTAGACACCCAGATATCCCTCCACCCTCCTCCTTGATTTCAAATGCCCTTTTTTATTTCTCTGATCATGCAATGTTATTTAGGATTATTCCATTTTTTATGTCTTGAATTATATGAATGTCTTGGTAAGATTATTAGCTCAATCTCATCAAATGCATGTGATGATATGCTTTAATTTGAATAAAAATCCTTTTTGTACATTCTCCATGTTATGTGAATTATGCCAGGTTTGATTTGGTTTTCTTGTCAATTGTTTGGATAAGACATGGGTTACATGTTAAGGACTCATGGACGGACTTTTCATGCTCAGAGAATTTAGACTTTAAATTCTAGGATGTATGGTCTGGTTTCTAGGTTAGGTCTACTTGGATTGTGTTGACAATTTAGGAAATTGATCCATTGGTCATTTGTGATGTGTATGAGTCAACCCCATCTAAATCTGAGGTGTGGTGTGGTCGGTAGTACCCTAACAATGACTCTTTTGTTTAAAATGGATGGGATTTTAAGTGAAAAGAACAACTGACATACTGACCAAACACATTCATATTCTATTGATACTTTATCACAATGATCCATGGGTTATATGTGACCTGTACGAGTCAACCCCGACTCAATTTGAGTCGCAGTGTGGTCAGGATAACTCTAAGTGTCTCCCTTATGTTTAAAATGGACAACATTTTATGTACATACAAAAAACTGACCAACCAGATTCTAATGGTTTTGATACTTTAGCAAAATGATCCATGGCTTATATGTGACGTGTATGAGTCAACCCCTCCTCAATCTAAGGCGTGGTATGGCTGACACCATTCAAAGTTTCTCACTTTTGCTTGAAATGGATAACATTTTAAGTGAAAAGTTAAATTGACATACGAAAAACCAACCAAACACATTCAAATTGTGTTGATACATTAGGAAAATGATCCTTGGGTCATTTGTGACATGTAAGAGTCAACCCAACCTCAATCCAAGGCATGGAGTGGCCGACACCACTCGAAGTGTCTCTCTATAGTTTAAAATGGACTTTATTTTAATTGAAAACAACCACTAACATACCGAAAACTAAACAAACGCATTCAGAATCTGTTGAAACTTTAAGAAAAAGTTACATGAGTCATTGTTGATGTGTACAAGTCAATCTCGCCTCAATCTGAGGCCAAGTGTGGCCGACACCACTCAAAGTGTCTTAGGTTTATTTTAAATAGACAACATTTTAAATTAAATCAACAACTGGCATACAGAAAACCAACCAAACGCATTCAGATTGTATTGATACTTTATAAAAATGATTCATGGGTCATATGTGACATGTACGTGTCAACCCAGCCTCAATTCGAGGCGCGGAGTGGCCGACACCACTCAAAGTGTCTCTCTATAGTTTAAAATTGACTTCATTTTAATTTAAACAACAACTGACATACAGAAAACTGACCAAACACATTCAAATTCGGTTACAAAATTAGGACAATGATCCATGGGACATATGTGATGTGTAAGAGTCAATCACGCCTCAATCTGAGTCATAGTTTGGTCAGGATCACTCTATGTGTCTCTCTTTTGTTTAAAATGGACAACATTTTAGGTACATACGGAAAACTAAAGAAACACATTCAGATTCCATTGAAACATTAGGAAAACGATCCATGGATCATATTTGATGTGTACAAGTCAACCCTGCTTTAATCTGAGGCCTGGTGTGGCCAACACCACTCAAAGTGTCTCACATTTATGTGAAATGGACAACATTTTAATTGAAAACAACTATTAGCATACAGAAAACTGAACAAACGCATTTTTAATTTCTTGAAACTTTATAACAATGATAAATGAGTCATCTGTGATGTGTACGAGTCTACCCTGCATTAATCCGAGGCATGGTGTGACCAGAACCACTCAAAGTGTCTCATTTTTTTTGAAATGAACAACATTTCTATTGAAAACAACAACTGACATACAGAAAATTGACCAAATGCATTATGAATGTGTTAATGCTTTAGTACAATGATACATGGGTCAAATGTGATGTGTAAAAGTAAACCCCACCTCAATCTGAGGTGAGGTGTGGCCAATACCACTCAAAGTGTCTCTCTTTTGTTTAAAATGGACATCATTTTGAGTGAAAACTACAACTGATATATGGAAAACCAACCAAATGCATTCTGATTCCATTGAAACATTAGGAAAATGATCCAAGGTTCATATGTGATGTTTATGAGTCAAACCTTTCTAAATCTGAGGCGTAGTGTGGCCGTTACAACTCGAAGTGTCTCTATTTTATTTGAAATGAACAACATTTTAAGTGAAAAGTACAACTGGAATACGGAAAACTGACCAAACACATTCTTATTTTTTTGAAACATTAGAAAAACGATCCATGGGTCATATGTGATGTGTACGAGTCAACTGCTCCTCAATCCGAGGTGCAGTGTGGCCGGAACCACTCAAAGTGTCTCTCTTTTGTTTCAAAATCACATCATTTTAAGTGAAAACAACAACTGACATACGGAAAACCAAAAAAACACATTCCGATTCCATGGAAACATTAGTACAATGATCCATGAGTCATATTTTAAGTCTAAGAGTCAACCTAGCCTCAATCCAAGGCCCGATGTTTCCATAACCACTCCAAGTGTCTCATGTTTATTTGAAATGGAAAACATTTTAATTGAAAACAACTACTGGCATATGGAAAACTGACCAAACACATTCTGAATTTGTTAAAACATTATCACAATGATCAATGAGTCATATGTGACATGTACGAGTCAACACTTCCTTAATCTGAGGCAAAGTGTGACTGGAACCACTCAAAGTGTCTCATTTTTTTTGAAATGAACTACATTTTAAGTGAAAACAACAACTGACATATGGAAAACCAACCAAATGCATTCTTAATGTGTTCATGTTTTAGGAAAATGATACATGGGTCATATGCAATGTTCAAAATTCAACCTCACCTCAATTCGAGGTGTAGTGCGGCCAACACCACTCAAAGTGTCTCCCTTTTGTTTAAAATGGACATCATTTTGAGTGAAAATAACAACTGATATACCGAAAACCGAAAAAATCATTAGCAGTCCATTGAAACTTTAGGAAAACAATCCATGGGTCATATGTGATATTTATGATTCAAACTCTCTTAAATCCCGGACACAGTGTGGCTGTCAGAACTCGAAGTGTATCAGTTTTATTTGAAATATGGACAACATTTTAAGTGAAAAGTACAACTAGGATACATAAAACTGAAAAAACGCATTCGTATTCTATTGAACCTTTAGGAAAAAGATAAATGGGTCATATGTTATTTGTACAAGTAAACCTCGCCTCAATATGAGGTGCGGTGTGGCCGGAACCACTCAAAGTGTTTCTCTTTTGTTTCAAAGGACATCATTTTAAGTGAAAACAACAACTGACATACAGAAAACCAATGAAACATTCATATTTAATTGAAACTTTAGAAACACTATCCATGAGTCATATGTGATGTGTACGAGTCAACCTCGCCTCAATCCGAGACCTGGTGTGGCTGGCACCACTCAAAGTGTCTCACATTTATTTGAAATGGACAACATTTTAATTGAAAACAACTACTGGTACACGAAAAACTAACCAAATGCATTCTGATTTTTTTGAAACTTTAGCACAATGATAAATGAGTCATATTTGATGTGTTCGAGTGAAACCTGCCTTAATCTGAGGCATGGTGTGACCGAAACCACTGAAAGTATCATTTTTTTTTGAAATGAACATCATTTTAAGTGAAAAAAACAACTAACATACGGAAAACCTTCCAAACACATTCTGATGTGTTTATGATTTAGGGAAATGATACATGGGTCATATGTGACATTTAAAAGTCAAACCCACCTCAATCCAAGGTGTGGTGTGGTTAGAACCACTCAAATTGTCTCTCTTTTGTTTAAAATGGACATCATTTTGAGTAAAAACAACAACTGATATACGGAAAACTGAACAAACACATTCGGATTCCATTGAAAATTTATGAAAACGATCCATGGGTCCTATGTGATGTTCAAGAGTCAACCCTGACTAAATTTGAGGTGCAGTGTGGCCGTCCCAACTGGATGTGTCTCAGTTTTATTTGAAATGGACAACATTTTAAGTGAAAAGTACAACTGGCATACGAAAAATCGACGAAACACATTATTATTCTGTTGAAACTTTATAAAAATGATCCATGGGTTATATGTAATGTGTACGACTCACTCTTGCCTCAATTCGAGGTGCGGTGTGGCCGGAACCACTCAAAGTGTCTCTCCTTTGTTTCAAAAGGACATCATTTCAAGTGAAAACAACAACTGACATACGAAAAACCGGCGAAACACATTCAGATTACCCTAAAACATTAGGAAAACTATCCATGAGTAATATGTGATGTGTACGAGTCAACATCGCCTCAATCTGAGGCTGGGTGCGGCCACTCAAAGTGTCTCACATTTATTTGAAATGGACAACATTTTAATTGAAAACAACAACTAGCATATAGAAAACTGACGAAGCAAATTCTGAATTTGTTTAAACTTTATAAAAATGTTCAATGAGTCATATGTGACGTTTATGATTCAACCCTCACCTAATCTAATGCATGGTGTGATCGGAACCACTCAAAGTGTCTCATTTGTTTTTGAAATGAACAAAATTTTAAGTTAAAACAACAACTGACATATGAAAAACCAACAAAATGAATTATGAATGTGTTTATGTTTTAGTAAAATGATACATGGTTCATATTTGATGTGTAAAAGTCAACCCCACCTCAATTAGAGGTGTGGTGTGGCCGGAACCACTCAAAGTCTCTCTCTTTTGTTTAAAATGGACATCATTTTGATTGAAAACAACCACTAATATATGGAAAACTAACCAAATGCATTCATATTCCATTGAAACATTGGGAAAACAATCCATGGGTCATATGTGATGTTTACGAGTCAACTCCGCCTAAATCTGAGGTGCAATGTGGCTGTCACAACTCAAAGTGTCTCAGTTTTATTTGATATGGACAACATTTTAAGTGAAAAGTACAACTGGGATGTGGAAAACCGACCAAACACATTCTTATTCTGTTGAAACTTTAGGAAAATGATCCATGGGTCATATTTGATGTGTACGATTCAACCTTGCCTCAATCCGAGGTGCGGTGTGGCTAGAACCACTCAAAGTGTCTCTCTTTTGTTTCAAAAGGAAATCAATTTAAGTGAAAACAACAACTGACAAACAAAAAACTAATGAAATGCATTCAGATTCTGTTGAAACGTTAGTAAAAGGATCCATGAGTAATATGTGACATGTGAAAGTCAACCCCGCCTCAATCTGAGTTCCGGTGTGGCTGTCACCACTCAAAGTTTCTCATGTTTATTTGAAATGGACAACATTTTAATTGAAAACAACTACTGGAATATGGAAAACTGACCAAACACATTATGAATTTGTTGAAACGTTATCAAAATGATCAATGAGTCATATTTTACATGTAAAAGTCAACCATGCCTTAATACGAGGCATGGTGTGACCAGAACCACTCAAAGTGTCATTTTTTTAAATGAACAACATTTTAAGTGAAAATAACAACTAACATATGGAAAACCAACCAAACGCATTATGAATGTGTTGATGCTTTAGGAAAATGATACATGGGTCATATGTGATGTTTAAAATTCAACCCCACCTCAATCCGAGGTGTAGTGTGGCCAACACCACTCAAAGTGTCTCTCTTTTGTTTACAATGGACGTCATTTTGAGTGAAAACAAAAACTAATATATGGAAAATCGGCCAAACGCATTTTTATTCCATTGAAACTTTAGGAAAATGATCCATGGGTCATATGTGATGTTGATGAGTCAACCCTGCTTAAATCTGAGGTGTATTGTGGTCATCACAACTCGAAGTGTCTCAATTTTATTTGAAATAGACAACATTTTAAGTGAAAAGTACAACTGGCATATGGAAAACTAACCAAATGCATTTTTATTCTGTTGAAACGTTAGGACAACTATCTATGGGTCATATGTGATGTGTAAGAGTCAACCTCACCTCAATCCGAGGCGTGGTGTGGTCAGAACAACTTAAAGTGTCTCTCTTTTGTTTCAAAAGGACATCATTTTAAGTGAAAACAACAACTGACATTCAGAAAACCAATGAAATGCATTCAAATTAAATTTAAAATTTAGGACAATGATCCATGAGTCATAGGAGACATGTATGATTCATCCCCACATCAATCCAAGGCTCGGTGTGGCTGGAACTACTAAAGTGTCTCACGTTTATTTGAAATGGACAACATTATAATTGAAAACAACTGCTGGAATACTGAAAACTAACCAAACACATTCTAAATTTGTTGAAACTTCATCAAAATGATCAATGAGTCATATGTGACGTGTATGAGTCAAAACTGGCTTAATATGAGACATGGTGTGACCGAAACCACTCAAAGTGTCTCATTTTTTTTTGAAATGAACAACACTTTAAGTGGAAACAACAACTATCATACAGAAAACTGACCAAACACATTCTGAATGTGTTGATGTTATTGAAAAATGACACATGTGTCATATTTGAGGTGTACAAGTCAACTCCACCTCAATTAAAGGTGCTCTATGGCCGGAACCACTCAAAGTGTCTCTCTTTTGTTTAAAATGGACATCATTTTTACTGAAAACAACAACTGATATACGGAAAACAAACCACACACATTTGGATTCTATTGACACTTTAGGAAAACGATCCATGGGTCCTATTTGATGTTTATGAATCAAATCTACCTAAATCCAAGGTGCAGTGTGGTCGTCAAAACTTGATGTGTCCCAGTTTTATTTGAAATGGACAACATTTTAAGTGAAAATTACAACTGGCATATGGAAAACCAAACAAACACATTCGTATTCTGTTGAACCTTTAGGACAACGATCCATGTGTCAAATGTGATATGTAAAAGTCAACCTTACCTCAATCCGAGGAGCAGTGTGTCTGGAACCACTCAAAGTGTCTCTCTTTTGTTTCAAAAGGACATCATTTTAAGTGAAAACAACAACTGACATACGGAAAACCAACAAAACGGATTCAGATTCCGTTGAAACATTATGAAAATGATCCATGAGTCATATGTGACGTGTACGAGTCAACCCCTCCTCTATCCGAGGCCCGGTGTGGCTGACACCACTCAAAGTGTCTCACATTTATTTGAAATGGACAACATTTTATTTGAAAACAACTATTGGCATATGGAAAACTAACCAAACACTTTCAGAATATGTTTATATTTTAGGACAACAATCCATGGGTCATATGTGACATGTACGAGTCAACCCCACATCAATCCGAGATATGTTGTGTCCGGTATCACTCCAAGTGTATTTATAATGTTTAAAATGGACATCATTTTTAGTAAAATCCACTTGTATATATTTTTAATTGTGTATAACACATATAATTACTTATTCAGTTTTTTGTGTATTTTCTTGATAATTGATAATTAAATTATGTATGTATTAAATTATGAATTGAATTCCAGATTCGACATATAATTGTCATCTATGTTTTAAATTGAATTCTAAATGAATTATTTATGTTTATAATTATGTTATGAATTATGATTTAATTTTGGATGATTATAGTTCCAGGGTGCAATGTTAAATGTGTATGAATTATATGTTAAATAATTGTAAAGGAGAGGGAATGGAGAATTACATCACAATGGACATAATCACTGCATGCATGAATGGGATTGCAGACCCTGTTGTGAAAATTGCAGGCTAATGTGCAATTTTCATAGCATAGCTTATGCCAACAGTATCAAACCGTTGGAATAAAGTTTGTAGGATGTTTTTACCAAAAGTTCTCATAGAACTATTGGTAAAAACCTCTTCCCAATGATTTACAAACCATTGGAAAAGTGTTCTATAGAAGAGGTTTTACCAACAGTTTGGTTGAACCGTTGGCAAAACTTATACCATAGTTTCATCTTAACCGTTGGTATAGGTTAATGTTACTAACCTTTCCCAACAGTTCTACATAAACCATTGGGAAATTTTTTTCCCAACAGCTTACTTCCCAACAGCTGGCAGAACCATTGGTATAAGATATACCAATGGTTCTACAGCCTATCCCAACGGTTCTCAACCGTTGGGAAATATACTATTTCCAATAGTGGTAGCAGTTTATCTTTCTAGGTGATCTTGTTTTTAGTTGATAAGTTAGGTGTTTTAGTAGTTGGAATCATTATAGTTATCCTTTATGAATACAGATGAAGGATATTACCTCAAGTAGATTGTTTTTACCCTCTAATTATATCGTGATTCTGGGAGATACAACTTGGGAATACTGACTTTAAGACCCTATATACTCGGATATCCACTGGACATCATCTTGATGGATTTTCTGAAGTTGGGGAAGAATTTTGTTCATTTTTACAGGATTCGCGGTGGTGCGAGTGATGTTTCATAAATAAGGTTTGAGATAATTTCATATATATACATTATAGGAACATCTAGGTGTGTAAAAACTTTACCAGGACCTCTAAATTTAGTTTTGGTGGCCAGGAATAAATAAGGGAGTTGAACAGTTTTTCTCATGATGCCATACTTGTGAGAAAATGAAAGCCAAGTACCTAGTTCTAGTGAGTTTATCTCAACCCATTGAGTTTCCACAGTGTGATTGGGGTGTGATATCTATATAATTTTTAATGGTTACACCATGTATGTGCATGGGACATGATTATATCAAGTTTATTGTAGACCGACTCACTATATCATCCCAATTCTTATATATTAGATAGTAGAATTTAGTAGAGATATTGGCATACCTCAACATACATGAGAGTGGCAGTGTAGAGACCCAAAACTTGACATACATGGGAAATACATTACTTTTTGCGGAATACTTAACACATAACAAAAACAGACACACAAGGACTGTAATAGTTTAGTGTCTTTGGAAACTCATAATATAATCTTCTAATCATGGTGAAAGATCTTGAACATCTCCCATAAAGATTTTCCCCCTTTGTTTTCTTACCTAAAACATTTTTTTTAAATTTTGGGGAAAATAAAACAAATAAAGGGTGATCTCAAATGCTCAGTAAGGGTAATCATGGAGGAAATAAAAAAAATCAGATATATTTGAACTTAAAAAAATGAACATAATGTTTAAACATCAAAATCTTGAGAAATGACATAAAACATGAAAGTACATAATGCATAGATCATAATGAAACATTAGTCATGATAAAATATAATGGGAATAAAACATGTAATTGTTATAACCATTAAGCAAACTTTATGATTTCCATAGTAGCCAATGCATTGCTGCCAAGACCATCTTAGTGGACAAAGTCCCTTTATGGATCGAGTTCACTCCTCATTCCCATCCTGTATCACTGAGCCGGATTAACTTTCCGTTCCAGCCATGTATATCTCATGAGATATAAATATTTACCCAATGCATTGGAGGGAGATATAGGTGACACCCATCTCATAATGAAATCAATCTTACATGTGCCACAACATAAACATAAATCATTCATCATACCCCAAAGAATAAAATGGGTTTTATAAACATCATCCCATTATAACATAATCAATATAAAAAAATAGATATCATTTCATCATAAGAAAAGTGAAACCATGTAAATCATAGAGACATTATAATTGAAACATACACATATGAAATAATGTCATCTTAGATGGAAAATGGTTTTGAGAAAACACTTGAAATGAATTCTTGAGGAAAATATCCTTTCTTCTTCAAAATCATATTATTTTCACAAAATGCCATGAAATTTTAAAAGAAATGGATTTTCTTGAAAATTGCCATGAAATCTTGTAGAGTAAGCTTCATGAAAATAAGGCATTATAAAATCATAAAAATCCGTTCATATAGTATAAGTTAAAAAAACATACTCCTTGTACTTTTAACAGAAAAGTAAAAAAGTACCATGTGTGGTAAAAAAAGAACGATTCTTTCCATAACACAAAGTAAAAGTCAAAGAGTGGTAAAAATTACTTTAAACATACATGGAAGAATATTAAACACCTTATTAAAAACATTTTTATGGAAAAGGATGAAAAATAAAACCCCAGTTAATACTTATGAATAAACAATCTCGGATAAGAACGAGATTGGAATAATTATCCCTTACCATATGTATGATATGATTCGTATGTATCTGAACCTCCTGTATAATGATATAAATAATGTCATTGAATTATTACAGAATCATATTCATTTTTATGATATCATATATCATTCACTTATGACTTTATATTACACGTTCTTTTGTAAATTCATGTTAAAGTAGCGTTTTGGGTAAAATCGTTTCATTTATCGTCTGTGTTTTGACTTGTAATTATTCATATGATTGCTTAGATCATGATTAATTACTTCTAGAATGTAAAACATGATTTATATATCATATAATTTCGGAATATACATATATATAATAGATCGATAAATGGAAAGAAATACACCGTTCATGGAGACTGTAGGATATACGTACGCATGAACGCTGTTTTCGTTTCCTTATTAAATTGAATGTAAGTATGTAAATAACATATAAATAAGTTCAGTATCATTAATATGTCATATATTTTATGATTATTAAATATATATACTTTATAATCATTCTTGAATGGTTCACATGGAGAATTAATCTCATCGCATCATGGAGACAGTAATCTATACGTGTGCACGAGCGATGATATCGTTCCCATAACTATTGAATGGAATTAGAGTGGATGATATAATATCTCAGAATTAGTATCATTTTATAATTACTATATAAATATTTATTCTTTACACAATTATATCCATCCAAGTATGGTCGTGGTGGGAAAACAGATTACACCACGACATGGAGACGGAATTCCGTACTTACGCACGCGCGGTGATTTCAGTTTTCGTAGGATGGATATAAGGTGAAAAGGGGTTGTTTCATATTTATAATAACATTTAATTTTATTATTTATACCTATGTTATTAATTTATAATGAAACAACTAATGAATAAGAATTTGAATAAGAAATAAACTTGAAAGAATTAGTAGAAGAGATTACATCTTCTTCGACGCACCTCTTTTAAGATTCTACTTAAGGCACTAGAGTTTGACTTTTGAGAAGACACGAACCTCCAGAATATTTCTAGGGAAGTTGAGAAGAGAAATGGTCAGGGTTTGGTCTAGATTTAAGGTTCAAAGTGTTGTGAAGCGGAGAGGGAGGAGATGCCTTTTTATAAGGGAGGAGAGGGGAGCCTTTGGAAACATAAGAAATATTAATTTATAATAAATTTAAAATCCACTTAAATACCTCCAAAAATGACTTAAATATGAATATTAGATAATATATAGTTTTAATAGCATCATAAAATAAAATTTACACATGTTGGAAAATTATTTTAAACCTTTTCAATTTGATTTATCATTATTTTGTTTATTTAATATTATTTGTGGTAATAATATTCTAAATTTTAAATTGTTATAAATAATTACTTATGTGTTGTGAATTATCACAAATTGGGCACTTTATGAAATTTTAGACCATATAAATTTTATTTTATAATTTTCAAATATTTATGTGATTTTTAAACAATTTAATAATGTGTTAAATTTATAAAATGACAATAGTGTTAATTTTGACACTATTCAATTATTTGAATTTAAATAAAATCCAAACAGAAGGTATATTAGAAACAAATTGTTTAATATATTCCTAACAAGTCATATTAATCTAAAAAATTTGTGGAGATCATTAATTAGTTCATATAATGTTTATTTTAATATTTATAAAACCATTTATTTGATATTTCTCTTAATAAAACAATTACTACATAATTATTGTATAATTATTTAATATAATTATTAGTTTCATAAAAATCAAAAATAAAATACTATTATGAAGATATATATAATACCTTGCATAATAATATTTTTACTCGAACGTATCATCTTAAAATAACAACATTTAAATTGTTCTATTTATTAAATTATGAAGGCGACATCATTGACATCATTTAAAATAAAATAATATAAATGTCCTAGTTGGTTTTATAAGGATCCAAATGGTCCAAACATCGACCCTTGGATGGTTAGGGTATATATACACTCTACCAATAATGTTTTTTCAAGTTTCCGGTCCTTTTAATAGGTATTATTATTTTACTAAAAATATATTATTGATTTTTCACTAAATAAATAATTTCTACATTATTAATGTATAAGATTTTAAGGTAATAAAACATCTATTAAAAATTACAAATAAATTACCATAATAAAGAAAATCATTTTAGATTTCAAATGAGTATTTATAATCAAATTTATATTGTGTATAACTATATATTAAAAATAATCTAATTATTAAAGTTTGAGTGAGACATTTCAAATTACTTTAAATAAACTAAATAAAAGGTCTTAATCAAAAACAAGTGGGTCATATTAGATTCCATTTAGACCTAATTATTATTTAGGTTAAATTATTATCATCCAATTATATTAGTACAAGTGTTAGGGTAATTTTATAATATTATATTTACCATTAATTACCTCGATTTATTTTAAACTATGGTAAATAAAATTTACCCTAGTTACTATTCATAATGAACAAAAATAAAAAGTATCTTATTAACATAATTTGGACCTAATGATTCCAAATATGGAATCTATTTTTCCAAATTCAAATCACAGAATTTACATAAAATAATTTAAAATTAATCACGTTGTTAAGAAAATGAGTTTTAAAAGTTAAAACATTGCAAAAGATTGAAATGATTTTACCTATGAATTCAATGTAAAATCATTGCTAATGACATAAATTATATTAAATGGTAAAAATATATTCTATTGGTATTTTAAAAGCCTTCAATATTATAATTTAACCATATAAATTATTATGATGAAAAAAGATGTTTTTAATTAAAATATAGCGTGTTTTAATATTCATTAAAATATGAACGTTATCTGAATAAAATGAAAAAAAATTTCAAAGTAAATTTTTATATGCCGATTACAAAGAAGAATTTTATTTTGTCAAATTGAACTTATAAACATGTCAAAAACTATATTTAAAGTCGGTGCCCAATTAAAAGGCGGCCAACTGCATTTTTTCAAAAATACTTATTTTACTTGAAAAATATATTTTGTTCTCACACGATGTTCTAGAAAATGTGTATGATGAATAATAATGTTATAACAGTAAAAATGTAGTTAATACTATTCTTAACGGCTAGTTCATAATAATATTATAACAATATATCGTTGTTTAGTGAAACCCGGTATTTCGTACTACACACACTATCAAGGAAGGTCGTGATTGCCTGTAATGCAAGCCAAGTCAAGGATGTGTGTAGTGAAAGATCACTTTGTTATTGTGTATAAAATAATCAAAACTTATTTCATTTATACATTAAATAAAATCTATACTTAATGTTGTGTAGAATAATTTGTACAAAACGAACATGAAATTGTGTGTAACACGAGCAAAGATAGTGTTGTGTATACTGCAAGCTAATATGGTGTTGCATATAGCACAAACTAATTTTGGTGTAGCATAAAACACAAGACATCAATGAAATTAAAAAGAATAATTCCCATAAAATCTCTAGTTGTTACATTCTACCCCCCTTAAAATGAATTTCTCCTTCGAAATTTGTCGGGGTTATAAATGGTTTACTACTTGAAAGTTTCTTTCATAGAAACCCACATCAAATAAAGGAATACTAAAACATAATTTTTAAGAGTGAAGTATTAAACATAACAATTACCCAAATTAACTCATCACTGGGTTTCAACATAGGAGAACAGAGGTAAAAATATGGATATGGAAGGGATATCTAACCATCAAGTTCTGATGGAGAGTGGTAGAGAACATGGCTATGAAAAATCCAACAATCACAAAGCCATAAATTTGTGACGATCTATGGTACCATCTGATTCATATGATATAAGAGCACTAGGACAACATTTGTGGTTTTCAATATCATTTCCCTAATGTTGAAAATTTTGAATTATAAGAAATACTTACTTGATTTTGGTACAATCTCACTATTGTTCATGCCTTGAATAATTTCCACTTTATCTCTTAAAGAAATGAAGTTGAATTTTTCATTCTTGAAGTGTTAGTAGATCATGTGATAGAATGATGGGTCCTTCCATATATCTCAAACAAAAGGTTACCAAAATTTATCAAATATACATAAGTCCATCTATGGTGAGGTTAATCGTATATGATTCTGAAAATGGACTTATACTTCATATATCATACTGCTTAAAATAAAACTCGTTTCTACTAACCAAAGGCTTCTTGTAGGCCACTGGTAGGTGATAAAGGCATGTCACACTTCGGTTGTGGGTTGGATTCCCACATCCTTGTCCGACGCGACGGGTTTTCGCCCGTCCTACAGGTTTTCTTTTTTCTAAAACTACATTATTATAATATCCCATCAATAATATCGAAAAAAGTTATATCCTTAAACAATACTAACTTATGTCCAACATAATCCATTCCAATCATTAGGCTTATCTAAAATGCTTATGTCCAAGCTCATAGTGTAAAGAAAATAATTACTAGAAATGTCATCGACCGAGCATGTGAATACCATCATTTATCCCCCATATATAATAAGATATATCTTGTTTTTGGTCACATTCCAAATATGTGATTACCTTAATCAAGTATTCATTTGAAACATGAATTACCAAAAAATCTTTTTGAAATCATGATTGCTGTGAAAATTTATCTCTTTTAACATACCAAAATCCCCAAATTTCTATATACTCAAACCATGATATCACTTTGTCCTTCTATCAGTCATGAGATTGTTAATACTATCATTTTCTCGGTATCCCTTCATTATGCACATATCATATTCTTTCTAAAAATATCTGAATAATGTTTCATGGTTACCAGCACCAGTCAACATATAATTTCAAATAATTTAGGAAAAACAATAGTGTAACAATCCTTAGATGTGTAATTATTCCATAGTACCATTACCTAAAAAACATAAATCTTGATAAACATAAATCATTCCACTGCCTTCTTAAACCATTAACTGAACTTCAACAATTATTTCATATCACATATCATTTTTAGTCTCTTCATCATCATTAATATAAATACTACCCATACGACCATAATGATTGTATTAATGAGACTTCTCCTTAGGGAATTGGTTTGCATAATGCTTGTACGTTCCACATTTAAAACATTTTACCATTGTTGATGTCTTAGAAATACCATTATCCCTGTCCATGGTGTTAACTAAACCTTTTCCTTTGCAATTACTAGCTTTGTGTCCTTCTTTTCCACATCGAAAGCATCTTCCAGTTCCTTTGAAACATTATCCTTTATGCCTCTTCCCACATGATTTATATGGGGGAAATTGAACTTTCTTTCCTCTATGATCATTATGAAACTCCATCTTTCCCTTATTAGATGAGTCCGGAAACATACCAAAGTTGAGATTATTGATCATATTATGAGATTTATGATTAGGAATAATAATGATATGTAGAATTAAAGATCCAATTTCACTTGGTTTCCCACAAAGAATATCATTCCACTGTCCATCATATCCTCCATTATCGTGAATCTTCCTGTTTCCAGCCATTTTCTAAAACCCAAAAAGAATAGTGTGAGAGGAAAAAATCATAATCAATGGGGAGTAAATTCAATATATAACATCTTAGGATAAATTATATGATCTTTACCATAATTCTAGGACTATAACCTATACTCATACGTAACCTTAGGGAAATCCCTAGACATACAATAAAAATATCTCTAGGGATTTCACTAAAGTTTTTGCATCCTAGTTTTCAAACGTTAACTTAACCTTTCTTCTAATACCAACTATAGAGACCCAAATATTTACGTACATGGAAATTAATTTACTTTTTTAGGAATAATAAATTCATAACAAAAATATACACACAAGTACCGTAATAGTTTAGTGTCTTTGGAAACTCAGAATATAATCTTCTAATCATGTTAAAAGATCTTCAAATTCTCCCATTATGATCTTCCCCTTTTATTTTCATACCAAAAACCTTTATTTAAATCTGGGGGAAAACAAAAAATATAAAGGGTGAGCTCAAATGATCAGTAATGGTAAGCATGGAGAAAATAAAAAAATCATATATGTTTGAACTTAAAAAAATGAACATAATGTTTAAACATCAAAATCTTGAGAAATGACATAAAACATGGCAGTACGTAAGGAATAGATCATAAAGAAACATTAACCATGATAAAATAACATTGGAATAAAACATGTATTTTTGTGAACAATTAACCACATGTTTTTATTTCTATAGTAGCCAAGGAATTGATGCCAATAAAATCATAGTGGACAAAGTTCCTTTCTAAATCGAGTTCACTCCTCGTTCCAGTCCTTTATCACTGAACCAGATTAACCTGCCATTCCATATATATCTATCTCATGAGATATAAATATTTACCCAATGCTTTGGTGGGAGATATAGTTCCCACCCATCTCATAATGAATTCATTCTTACATGTGCCACAACATTAACCTAAACCATTCATCATAACCCAAAAAAGAAAATGTGTTTTATAAACATTATCCCATCATAACATAATCCATATAAAACAAATGGATATCATTTCATCATAAGAAAACTTAAACCATGTAAATCATAGAGACATTATACTTTAAACATACACATATGAAATAATGTCATCTTAGATGGAAAATGGTTTTGATAAAACACTTGAAATGAATTATTAATAAAAATATCCTTTTTTCTTCAAAATCATTTTCTTTTCAAAAAAGTCCATGAAATTTTAAAATAAAAGTATTTTTTTGATAATAGTAATGAAATCTTATAGAGTAAGATTCATGAAAATAAGGCGTTATAAACCCGTAATAATCCATTCATACCGTATAAGTTAAAATAAACATTCTCCTCGTACTTTTAATAGAAAAGTCAAAATGTACCACGTATGGTAAACAAAAGAAAGATTCCTTCCATAACACAAAGTAAAAGTCAATGAGGGGTAAACATGACTTTAAAAATAAATGGAAGAATATTAATCACCTCATTAAAAACATTTTTATGGACAAGGATGAAAAATAAAAACCCAGTAAATACTAATGAATAAACAATCTCAGATAAGAACGAGATTGGAATAATTATCCCTTACCTTATGTCTGATATACTTCATATATATATAAAACTTATGTATAAAGATTTAAATAATGTCTTTTACTTATTATAGAACAATATTCATTGTTATTATATCATATATGGTTCACTTATGACTTTATATTACCCGTTCTTTTGTAAATTCATGTTAAAGTAGCGTTTTGGGAAAATCGTTTCATTTATCGTCTATATTTTGACTTGTAATTATTCATATGATTACTTAGATCATGATTTATTACTTCTAGAATGTAAAACATGATTTATATATAATATATTCTATGAATATTCATATATATAAAAGATCGATAAATGGAAAGAAATACACCATTCATGGAGATGGTAGGCCGTACGTATGCAGGAATGCTATTTTCGTTTCCTTATTAAATTGAATGGAAGTAGGTAAAGAACATATAAATAAGTCCAGTATCATTAATATGTCGTATATTTTATGATTATTTAATATATATACTTTATAATCATTCTTGAATGGTTAACTTGGCAAATGAATCTCATCGTGTCGTGGAGACGGTAATCCTTACATACGCACGAGCGATGATATCATTCACATAATTATTTAATGGAATTAAAGTGGATGATATAATATCTCAGAATTAGTGTCATGTTATAATTAAAATATATATAGTTATTATTTACACCATTATACGGATCCAAGTAAGGTGGTGGTGGAAAAACATATTACACCACGCCGTGGAGACAGTATTCTCTACGTACACATGCGTGGTCATTTCGTTTTCCGTAGGTTGGATAGAAGGTGAAATTGGGATTTTTAATATTTATAATGACATATAAGTATATTATTGATACTTATTTTGTTACTTTATATTGAAACAACTATAGAAGAAGAAGTTGAATAAGAAAGAAACTTGAAATAATCGGCAGAAGAGATTACCTCTTCTTCAAGGAACCTCTTTTAAGTTTCCTCTTAAGGCACTAGAGTTGGTATTTTGAGAAGGCCAAAACCTCCAGAATGTTTCTAGGTAAGTATATAATAGAAGTGGTTAGGGGTGTGTGAACTTTAAGGCTCAATGTGTTGTGAAGAGGAGAGGGAGGAGGTGCCGTTTTATAAAGGGGGAGAGGGGCACCTTTGGAAACATAAGAAATATTAATTTCTAATAAATTGAAACCCCACTTAAAAACCTCCAAAAATGACATAAATCTGAAGATGATATGAGATAAAATTGTAATATCCTCAGACAATAAAATTTAGACTTGTTGGGAATTTATTTTAAACCTTATCAATTTGATTTATCCTTATTGAATTTATTTAATCTTATTTCTGGTAATAATATTCTAAATTTTAAATTGACATAAATAATTACTTATATGTTGTGAATTATCCATAATTGGGTACTTTATGACATTTTAGACCATATAAATTTCAATTTATAATTTTTAAATATTTATGTGATTTTTAAACAATTTAATAATACGTTATTTTTATAAAATGAAAATTGTGTTAATTTTGATACTATTCATTTATTTGAATTTAAATAAAATAAAAACAAAGGATATATTAAAAAAAATGTTTAATATATTTCAAAAATTTTATATTCATCTATAAAATTTGTGCAGATCATTAATTAGTTTGTATAATGTTTATTTTAATATTTATAAAACCATTTATATGATATTTTTCTTAATAAAACAATTACTACATCATTTTTGTATAATCATTTAATATACTTATTAGTTGCATAAAAATTAAAATTAAAATCCTATAATTAATATAAATATAATAAATTTCATAATAATATTTTTACTCGAATTTATCATCTTAAAATCACATCATTTAAATTGTTATATTTATTAAATTATGAAGGTGACTTCTTTGACATCATTTAAAATTAGATAATATAAATGTCCTAATCGGTTTTATAAGGATCCAAATTGGTCCAAAAAATAAACCCTTGGATTATTAGGGTATATATATACTCTTCCAATAATGTTTGGGAAAGTTTCTGGTTCTTTTTGATAGGTATTAATATTTTAATAAAAACAATATTATTGATTTTTCACTAAATGAATAATTTTTACATCATTAATGTATAAGATTTTAAGGTAATAAAATATTTATTAAAAATTAAAAATAAATTACCATGATATATAAAAACATTTTAGATTTCAAATGAGTATTTATAATCAAATTTATATTCTGTATAACGATATCTTAAAAATAATATAATTATTAAAGTTTCAGTGAGACATTTCACTTTCCTTTAAATAATCTAAATAAAAGGTCTTAATCAAATACAAGTGGGTTCCATTAGATTCCATTTCAACCCAAGTATGATTTAGGGTAAACTATTATCATCCAATTATATTAGGAAAACTGTTAGGGTAATTTTATAATATTATATTTACCATTAATTACCTCGATTTACCTTTAACTATGGTAAATAAAATTTACCGTAGTTACTATTTATAATGAATAAAAATAAAAATTAGCTTATTAATATAATTTGGACCAACTGAATCCAAATATGGAATCAATTTTTAACAATTCAAATCACAGAAGTTGCATAAATTAATTCAAAATTAATCCCGTTGTTAAGAAAATGAGTTTTAAAAGTTAAAACATTACAAAAGATTGAAATGATTTTACATATGAATTCAATGTAAAATCAATGATAATGAAATAAAACATATTAAATGGTATCAATATATTCTATTTATACATTAAAACCATTCAATATTATAATTTAACCATATAAAATATTAAGATGAAAAAGTTGTTTTTAATTAAAATATAGCGTGTTTTTACTATTCATTAAAATATGAAAGTTATCAGAATAATATGAAAAATTTATCCAAAGTAAATATTTGTATCCTGGTTCCAAAGAAGAATTTTATTTTTTGAAATTTAACTTTTAAACTTGTCAAGAACTAGATTTAAAGTGGCTGCACCATCAGAAGGCCGCAAAACTGCATTTTTTTTGAAAAATACTTATTTTACTTGGAAAATATTTTTTTTCTCACACGATATTTTCGAAAATGTGTAAGATGAATAATAATGTTATAACATTAAAAATGTAGTTAATAATATTCATAACGGCTAGTTTATAATAATTTTATAACAAGATATCGTTGTTTAGTGAAACCCGGTATTGTGTACTTCACACGCTATCAAGGAAGGTCGTCATTGCATGTAATGCACACCAAGTCAAGGATGTGTGTAGTTAAAGCTGACATTGTTGTTGTGTATAAAATAATAAAAACTCATTTAATTTATATATTAAACAAAATCTATACTTAATGTTGTGTAGAATAATTTCTACAAAACGAACTTGAAATTGTGTGTAACACGAGCAAAGAATAGTGTTGCGTATACTGCAAGCTAACACGGTATTGCGTATAAAACAAACTAATTTTGGTGTAGCATAAAAAATAAGACATCAATGAAATTAAAAAGAATAATTCTCATACAATCTTGGGTTGTTACAGGATGACTCTATGGAGTTCCCTTGAATATTATTGTTTACCATGATGCTTGATTCAAATCTCAGTTATGTAAGCAATTATAGGAAGATTTTTGGACTCAACTGTGTTTCAGTAGAACTTTTCACCCCCAGACTGACAGCCAGACTGAGTGGGCCATTTTGGTTCCATAGGACATTATGTGATCTTGCATGTTAGTCTATGGAAGTAGTTTTGAGGATCAACTACCATTGGTGTAGTTTTCGTATATAAAATATATACCATTCCAACCTAAGTGAGGTACCATTTGAGGCCTTGTAAAAAATACCCTATAGGTAATCCATGTGCTAGATTGACCTAGGAGAGCCAACACTTATGAGCCCAGAGTTGGCGTTAACCCCTAAAGAGAAGGTTCAGGTCATCAAAGAGTGGATGAGGATTGCACAAATTCTTCAGATGTCTAATACAGACTGAAGAAGAAGGCCTATGGAGTTCAAATAGGAAGACTATGTTCTCCAATAGGTTTTATCTTGATGTGAATTACAATTTTTTGGCTAGGGAAGCAAGTTATCTATAAGATTTGTTTTCCCTCTTCAGATTCTACATAGAGTTGGAGAGTTGGCGTACATCTTAGATCTATTTCCATGGTTTGACCACATACAAGACTTCTTCGATGTTTCATGTCTAATAAGGCACAAGCATAATCTGTCACACATTATTGATTAAGGTAAACTAGTCGTCAGGGATGAAGCTACCTTTTCTGACTACCCAATAAAGATCGAGGATCGAAATGGGAAGATCCATCTTGGGAGATTGATTCACCTACTATGTGTTTGGTGGTAGCATAGAAATATTCATGAGAGAATCTGGGAGTGGGAGACTCTGATGCATGCTTAGTACCAACATCTATTCTATATCCTTTTATTTTTGGATTATGAAGATTGAAATCCCTTTGGTGGAGATAATGTAATTAATCTGATTTTTCTATTTTTTTGTTTTGGAATATTATATGGATTATTTTTTGAATTTAGGTATGGATAATTCATGAGATTCTGAGGCCCGATGTGAATGTAATTAATTTTTGGAATATATTAATTGCATGGGAACACAATTTTCCTAAAAAAGTGGAATAAATTATAAAAGGAAAATCAAGTTGGAAATATAAGGCCCTTGTTGAGTTTAGAGCATGGGTGTTACCTGTAGAACAACATAACCTCATAGCTCATCATACGTTCGAGATGGGTGCGATTCTGGGAATTTTTTTTAAAATGATAAAAATTAATTTATTTAATTAATTTGTTATGAACTGTGGATTTCTATAAATATAAGGTTATAAATCATTATCATGGTTTTCAACTAAACCCTATACATTTGAAGAATCATTAGATAGAGAGAGAGTTGGATGATCTTTCTCAGATGAATAACCACTGGATCATGGATCATCAATCAGTGTGCAACCAAATTCAATGATCATGTAAATAAAAATGATACAGATTAAATCATCATCAATTATCGAACCAAATATTGGTAAGAAATTATTTTATTTGGATTTATTCCCATATTATTATTCCTATAATGAACATGAATGAGTCAACCACCATATTGATTCATAGATCATGGGTATTGCGGGTACGAGTTAGATTTATCTAGGAATTAGGGATTTATTTAGGATTATTTTATTATATCTACATTCATCATTATAATGGTTTCGAATCAAGGAAAACATAAAAAATAGATGAGGTTCATTACTCATGTTTGTGTTTATGCATTTCTTCCCTTGTTTCTTCATTCATCATGGGAAAATCTCTAGGCCCATTTTTTGAAAAATACCAAATAAACAATCATTGTGCACCTATTTTTTGCTACAAAAGATTTTTATCATGGATATAGGTTTGAATTGATGATGGGATCAGGATATGATGATAAATATGACTGATCAAGATTGATGTGATGATTTTTATTCATTACATATTATTGGAGTGTCTACCAACAACATAAGCAGTCGATTCTGGAGCGGTTTGGGAAGTCAGATTCCGTTGAATAGTGAGAGTGAGGCATGGGAAAAGTAGATTCATTATTCCTAGAGATATTAAAGGTTTAATATTAGGATAATAAAGCCCATACTTATGCCCAAAGAAGATGTATAGGATTCTGGAAATCCTTACTACACGATGTGTAATGCTTGAACACACGTCATGTATGGGTCCCTCATTGTAGTGCTCTGGTTTCATGGAAAATTAAGTATGACATGGAATGCGAAACTTTATTGGTTATTAGGAATTTACATGAGGAGGTAAAAGAGTATTGGAGCATGCATTGTTATCTAGGCATAGTAATGCCTACCCAGAAACATACATGGCCAGGAGTACATGGTCTTGGACACGTAGTGTATTTAGGCACAGATACAGACATGGGAACAAGCTGTGGTACAGGAGAAGGGCCTAGTGCTAAAGGGACATGATGTTTTATAACAATACACAATTTTTATCCCTTAAAGGATGTATTATATCCCTTTTCATCTTTGTCATGGACATGTTTGGTTATGGAGCATTCCCAGTATACATTTACCTGGAGATTAGTATGGAATGAAGTCCTACAGTTCAAATAGTGATCACTTCAATGGGAATTCTTGGATAGATTTGTTAAAATCCATAAATGAGGCCTAGAGTTAGATCTTACATCATCATCTATCCTTAGGTGGAGTTCATGGTATTATCATGACCAACAATACACAAGGGATGATCTTCTACTTAGCAGGTTATTAAAAATTGAGATGTTGGTATAACCAATGGCTTTGGGTGTGATCCTCATTTATGTATCATTATATTCAGACCTCCAAAATATATATATATATAATGGTAGGACCTGAGGAGCATTATAACTTAGATAGATTCCATCTATGCTATCGAAATCGTGGAGTGTTTTCTCAGGGAAGACTACTATATGGAATCTACAAGTAGGATCCTTATACCGTAATTACATTTTTGAAATTAATTTTAATGTTGTGTGTCTTTGTTTAGTATATCTAGATATTATTATTATATATTCTGTATAAATATACATGTGTTGAGATTAATTTATGTCTTCTTATTGTTATTTACTTAGTGATTTTAGGGTGTCTTAATGGATATTGTTATACTCACCCCTACATAGGATTTTCCCACCTATGTAGTGTCTTATGTAGATGAATGACCTTTTGATGGAGTCCAAGAGGGACTAGGTCTAGGAAGTTCTTAGTGATATATACATACTGAGGTGTGTTCCTATGGTTATATTGACAACATTCCCCATCTATAAATTCAGGTTTGACTTGTTTTTAGACTCTTTGTGGTGGGATTATATTTTTCTATTTTTTTATTCAATACTTATTTTCCTACTCTAATAGTGGTTTTTAGATGTATTTGTGCATGGTTTATCATTTTTTATAGTTCAGTATTGTATGGTATTGGATATGTGTTCATGTGTACATATACATTAGGCTAAGGCCTCTTATGTGAGTGATATTCCAACTCGGTGTTGGTTGCCATACCATAGCATACTGGAGGTAGGATTTGGGTAGTCATGGTTCAAGAAACATTATAATGTATCATGAAATACACCTTATTACTTTCTATTCCATTCGGGATTCAATAATGTCACTCATTTGTATGACAGACTACCACCTCACAAAATGATGTGATTCATTTTTTTCATTCTATTTACATGAAATTTAGTAATGAAAAGATAAAATGAATATATGTGAAATATATGATCTGAACATACCTTTTTAAATATAATACCACATATATCTTCTTACTTTCCAATCCATTGTAAAATAATAATGTCTCTCACGCATACGTGTGGACTACCACCTCCACGTAGCGATGTGAAATGTTTTCCATTTTATTTTTACATGGATGGTAATAAGGATGAATTTTGTTAATATAAATAATATATATAAAGTAATAATTATTATGGAAAGCTCAATTTTTTTCTTTTCATTCCATCCATTGAGAAAAATGGAAACAATGTTCATGCATACAAATGGTCAACCATCTCCATGAATACTGTACTCTATTTTCTATCCCCTTGTTTTATATATTACTATAAATAAATATACAATGAATATAATTGATATTTATATCATGGTTAATTTCTTTCATATTATTTAACCGTTATCAAATTAAAATGAGCAAAATGACCATACCAAAACATACATGAATAATAAATAAATTATCTCCTGAAATAGTTTACTTAACATATAATTTCTAATAAATGAGTGTTAAAAGTATTTTGGTAAATAATATATGGTATAAGATATATCATTTTAGTTATTTAATGTATTTTTAATAATCATATATTTATTATATAGGATTTTTAGAGACATATGAATGACGTCAAACAAGTGGGAAAGGGGTTCTCTTCTCACTTTTACTCCCATGAGACATATGCCATGTTCACCACTTATTCCTTAATATAGTGAATACACTATCACTTTATAGATGTTATATCATGAATATATTTCTCTTAATGGTATTTAATGTTTAATTTAAAATTATATATTTCATTTGGATTATGATTCAAAATTTACCAAAGTGGTAAGGGTTTATTTCACAATATAATAATTATTTGGGATTGTATTATTTAAGTCTCCACTGAGGGAAATATTTGATATTTATTTATTAAAATAAATATATTTTGTTCTCCATTATTTAGTAATGAATTTTGTGAAGTAATATTATCATTTCAACTCTTTTTTTACCCAAAATTATTGATAACATGTTTTTAAGAAAGTATGACTTTATTTATCTCTTACTTCAAAAATCCTTTTTCATCAAAACATATGTTTTTATAAAAATGTTTTCAAAAATTGTTTTATCCTTTTTAAAATTATATTTTATTTACATTTTTGACTATTTTTACAATTAAATTTTTTTTAGAGGAATCTTCTTGTAATTTTGAAAACAATGACCATTTTTCTTTTAAAAAAATGTGAAAGGAATATTTATTTTAATATGTAAAACATGAATGAAATTCTCCAAATAAATGAATAATAAATGTTTTTAAGATTATTTTACATGTTTTAAAAAAATAGTTTTTGAAGTAAATAATTTACAAATTTTTTTTTTGAACTTTTAGTTTTAATAATATTTTATTAGTGGAAATTTTATTTTCCTTACCAAAGTTTTTCATGGAATTTTTATGGTATTTATATTAATTGATGACTTCAACCATTTATTTCACTTATAATCCAACGGATAAATTTTTTATTTATACCATACTTATTATTTTTCTAGATGTTTTATGATTAGTTTGATAGGGTTTTTATAATTTTGTTACCATTCACTATATGACTTTGGATGGTTTAGGATTTTGATTATTTATTGGGGTAATAATAAACATTTCATATGTTATTTTTTAAATATCAACATTTATATTAATTATGTTTCAACCCTATAATATAAGGAATGAACTGTACTTATTAAGTGATGGGTGGGTCCCAAAATTACACCACTCCTGGATGAATTAGTATGTCTCATGAGAAAAATTACATTGTTTATTTGGTGGAGACCTTACCAATTCATGTATGATTTCTTAGCATGAGGCCTTGATAGTAGTAAGTCTTGTAATGTGACCTTGATGGTATGTTTAAAGTTTCCTACATTATGAATTCTATCATTATGAATTTAGTCATTGGTATTCTATGATATTATATGATTAGTTAGAATATCTGTGATTAAGTTTTAAGATCATGCGGTTATTTATATAGATTTATTTGATCATCATTCAATTGTTCCGTATTATGATCAGTTTATTTATTAAATTAAATTAATTTTAGTTATTTAAAATTACATATTGATTATTATTATTTATCGATGATAGCTTCCACTGTACGCTTACCCTATTTGAATGTCTAATATCACCCATTTATTATATTTTTTTACCACGATATTATAATGTTTTTTTGTGATTTATATATAGGGATAAAATATATGGAATAATAAAATTTTCAAATAAAACACTTTTTTTTATTTTATGTTTTCCATTGTAATTTTAGTTTCAAGTATGTATATAGTTTACCAAGACTATAGAACTATTTTGTCCTTCAGGATACAATTCCTTGTATCTTATCAAATGGGATAAACTAACCACTAGATCTGGGATACTATGGTTAGGGTCTCTAATTTAACCACTTTTTAAATTATTATTTTAGAATAAAAAAATTATATTTAATCATAATTATCTCAAAAAATCACCCCCTCCCCCATCCAACAACAACAAGGGTTAGTTCTTCACAACCATTGAGTTAAGAGAAGTACAGTGGGGGGACATAATATAAAGAAAAAAATAAGAGAAGAAGAATATATATTAAAATTATATAAAAATATTAAATATCAAAACAACTCTAATTTTATAGAATTTTTTTTACCAAAATGGACAAATATTTGAATGAAATAGGAGGTGAAAATTTATAGGCAAGAGGGGTCATATATTTTGGGTTATAATTTATCCACAAAATTTTATCATGTGGTAGCCCATTTTAAGGAAAAAATTGGAAAATATTTATTCTTAAATGTTATTAGCCTATGAATTTTTCATCTTCCCACCAAATTTTAGCTTTAATTTCAACTTTTATACAAATTTATATCCAGATTTCTAACGAAATTACTTCTGATATGAAATATTCTTCAAATTCACCTTCCTTGATTCCCCAATAATTTATTACCATAAAAAATGATAAATATAATGATTTCATAGTTACATAAAATTATCTTATTCCTCTTATATTTATATAAAAATAATTTAATCTCATTTAGTTTATCTATTTATAAGATATAGGAGGATATTTTGAAGTCTCTAGAACTGTGAAAAGATTTCATGGCCCCAATTGTGAGCTCCTTTTGGGCCTCTAATGTTTAGATTCAGAAATATGTCCTATTTAATAAAATGAATCCAAATAAACATATAATACTATAAAAAATATGTTTTACAATATTGATTAGTGTAGAAAAATTTATGGATAAAATAAGGAAATGATATTTAAAAGTTAAAAATATGAAATTCATTCATTTTCACAATTAACATCAAACTATCATAAACAACAAAAAATGTAACAATTTACCTTAAAATTACTATTTAGTGGGATTAAAAACATTTAATTATAGTATGAAATATTTGAAAATGTGATATTAATTAATCCCACATATGAAAAAATTGCACTCCTAGGAAGTCATCAAATAACCAAATAAAAATCCACCAAAAAATTAATAGTGAAAGGATTTATGAGATATATTTCAAAATATAATTCTAACAGGTCTCATATTTAAAAAAAATTATCTTTCATTTTTACATCTCATAGTTAAATCCATTCAAATAAAAAAATAAAATCATGGACTAATCACACATACCTCACCTAGATTTTTATGTCACTCTTTTCTCATGTGAAATTAAATCTAGAGTTATGCTCATACTTTGAAATTGCACATATCACCATAGACTTGTGAAAATTAACATTTCTCCACACAATAAGACATTTATTTTTTAATCATGAGCTGTTTTTCCAATTCATTTCAATATATAAGTTATGTTCCAGATTTGTGTATACTAATTCATTCATTTTATAGATTATTAAAAAAATAATTGGTTTTTCATTATTTTTTGGATAAAATGTTTTATTTTAGTATTCCTGGTATTTTTTTTGGAGTTTCAGTTAAATTCAAAAATCACAGATGATCTTAACAATGATTAAAATATACAAAATGTGAAATTTTTAAAGACATTATGTGTACATTTCCATGAATATGAATCAAACATCCTGAGTACATGCCCATACAGCCGACCAAGACCCACACGCTATGTAATTACACATCACACCCTATTTATTTCATTCTAGAAGTGGTTGGAGGTTGATAGAGATTCTACAAGCCATGTGTGGCAGCACTTCATGATATTTAATTCTAATAACCAATTGATGACACATCAAATTTTAATGAGTAATACGACTATTAACCTACCAGTGGAGAAAACAATTGAAAATGTAGTAGACCATATTACATGATATGTAATCTTGGGTAAACACTTTGTATTATATTTTCCCATAAATATGAGGGCATCCCTATGAATTAAATGTCATACATTCTAGTGGTAGGTTCTATCACTTTGTCGTTTGATCTCCATTGAATCCAAGTAATATATTTTATTCTATTTTATTTCTATTTTAGTCTAATTCATCCCCTCTCCATTATCATCTCATATCAATGGTAGGGTATGAGTTTCTTCTTAACCGACACACCATGACCATGGTAACACGAGGCCGAATTTATAGTGTTGGGGTTATAATAAGGTTATAAGTGTAATTTAATGTAAAGTTTTATGTATTTATTTTAAATATGAATTATTCATTATAATTTATTTGGTGAAATGAATTCTACATTCAATGTTGGTGCTGTATGAGACCTAGAATGACACAAGTGGAAAAAAATAATTGAGTTTCCAGATACGAATCCATGACTATTGGATGCCCCCATTTCCACTCTTTTAGGGGCAATGACATTAATATGTATTTGAACATTCAATCACAAGATCATTGGATTGATCTTGGAATATATAATTACCAGTTATCAGATCAATAGATAGTAATATAATTGAATCTCAATGGTAAAACTATTTCTTAATTAATTAAAATACAAATGAATGACTATTGTAGTTAACCCTAGTCAAGTTGCAACCCCAAAACATTTCATTCCCTTTTTCTATTTAAACTATTTTTTTCAAATAATTTCACATTTCCATACCTTCCTCTTCATTCATTTAATTGGATAATCGGTTGAGACTCACCAAATTGATTTTTCTTATTTATTTTAAATCTTTCCCTATGGTATGGACCTTGAATATCAGTAGCTACCAAATTTGGTAGGTTATAAGGGAAACAAAATTTTTATGTTCCTTGCGATGAAAATGGTCAAATTCAAGCACCATTACTCGGGAAATTAGGAAGCATCATCCTGAGTCTATGTCAAGGTTGGTTTTTCGAATGTCTTTCTATTTTCCATTTCTTGATTCTTTTCTTCAAAACCTTGAACTAACATTATAATGGGTACATATTCATTTGTAGGTTGGTATTCTTCTCATTGAGAGGGTTTTTATCCATATTATCCGAAGTTTTCATACTATTATTCAGAAGTGTAATATCCAAAAAATGGATGATGGGTTTCAGTATGATAACTATCATTGTACATCCTTCACCCCACCCTATTCTTCTCTCTTCAAACCATGTTTTGGTAAAACCGAAAAACTATCATTGATGATGAAAACATTTACCACACACTAGTTGGACATAATTGAAAGGTTGGGATAACTTGGAA
The DNA here is from genome assembly GCA_963277665.1 of Viscum album. Classification (NCBI taxonomy): domain Eukaryota; kingdom Viridiplantae; phylum Streptophyta; class Magnoliopsida; order Santalales; family Viscaceae; genus Viscum; species Viscum album. Next base: position 441,562,231 of record OY728139.1, on the reverse strand, counting down.
ATATGTTAGAGAAACATTTTGAGATAATCTCTAGTATGAATAATATATTTGAGTATGAAGGTGGGTGCTCTTATTTTGTTTTAATTGAGGAAGCATGTTATGATTTTCACCCCACATGTAACACATTATAAGTTTCTAAAAATTATTTTCAAAATACAAACATTGAATATGGGAAAACATTTTTTCATGTTAATATATGTTTCATCAATTATTTACTTTTGAATTCTTACTTGATTTCTTACCTCATTTGAATTATTCCTATGATAATTTTCAGGTTTATAATATATCTATGACGGAAACCAAGGAGGTGGAGGATGTACATGATCAAAACAAGGCACATGTCCACTTTCAAAATATACTAGCCATGGAGTAAGGATATTGCATGATGCCACCCATACCACTTCAAGGTCAAAAAAACTATCTACAATATGAAGAAGTTAGTGGAAACAACATCCACAATTCGACTACAGGTAAGTACCCGAACTCTGGTGGAGCCAAAGACCTAAAAAAAATTTTCTTTCTAGGAGGCAATCTATACTGTCTTCCTTCATCTCTATCTCTCTCTCTCTCTCCTCAATTTTTAATAGCTAAATGGCATGTACTTAGCCTTCACACACCGTGTACTACCCTTTATTCCATATACTATTTAAATTGTTATAAAATTATGTGACACACCATGTGTATCCTCCTACATGGAGAGTACCATTATATTTTGTTTATATTATAATATAACTTTTTATATAATTAAATATTCATTAACTAGGTAAACATGAATGAATAGTGTACCGATGGTTATGTTGCTGAAGAGTATCTGAGCCGTCACTGGTTAAAATTTCTCTACACCCTCCTTTGGTACATTATTCATTATTTTTATCTACATTCAATTCATTCTAGACAACATAGTTCCATCATTTTGTACTAAAATAAAACCCCATGACATTTATTTCAGTATATGTCATGTGTTGTTTATATATTAAATAATTTAAAACACTTTTGAAAATAATAAATCACCCAAAGTAGATATAGATTTATTGGAGGAGTCATAACCCATGGTCTAAAATACCCATGTTCAAATTCAACTAATCTCTCAAAATGAACCCAATATTAATATAATTAAAACCACATGTTTTTCATTATTACCTTAACCATGTAGTGTTAATGTATTTTAAAATACCAAAGAATGATAAAATTTTCTATACTAAAACATTCTAGTGGTTGAGGTAACACGCTTGGATAAGCCTGGCCGCCGATTCAAATCACTCCCCGAGCGCCAAACGTAAGTTTGTAGTTCTGTTTTTCAAATATTAGAAAACATGACATGTATTTCTACGATACACTATGTGTATAGGTTTATTTTTATCCATAAATATAGATTTATTTTTAATTATAAATAATAATTAGTAAATAGATTATAATAATAACTGTTTATATTTAATATATATATATATATTTAATTTAAAAAATACCTGCACGGCGTGTACTCGTGGTCACACCATGTGTCCTACATATAAGAGTTGGAAACCATAACCCGATATGACCTAGTGTCCAACCACCCCCATTCTCCCCATTTCCTTCCACTGGACCCCGTTCAGTCTCTCATATTCCAATCCTTCATCCATATATTTTTATCTCATAATTTCATCCAAATTTTATTAATCATTATAGGTATGTGGTTCCTTCACTTTTTTTTCAACATTTTGAATTCATTTGGGGTGATTTTCAGGTTGGTTGAGGCATTCAGCTTAAAACTGTAGTACACATTAACCAATGAAGAAACACGTCATATACATCATGTACAGGACTAAATTTTTTTAAATTGAATTTGAAACTACATGGTGTATGGGTCTATTTGGAACATGTCATGTAAATTTATCACCTCCCATCTTAGGAAATCCCATTCCCCAACTTCTACATGACCGAACCTAGCATGTCTCACACAAGACATGGGATTTCAGTACGTGCTGGGTACTATTCCCCAAGGAATTAGCTTTGTTAGGGCCCACACATGGGATGGGTTCCCATGGTCATTAACATGTCATGTGTTATTGGTACACACCATGTATTTTCATTTTATCCCACCTTGGAATAGACTATGTTTGGACTCATACCTGGCTAGGATACCCATTTCCATCAACATCGGTGTACCATTGATACATGATATGTACATTGAAATTGACAAATACTAGACCACTTGACACGTGTATCAACAAACCATGAGTTGGAATCCCGATCACATTAATCACCATGTACATTTTATATACATGTCTTGTACTTGTATATTTTTATTTATCAATTTTTTTATTAATTTTTTGATTTATTTTAATTGTTCTTTTATTTTATTTCTTTTTAGATCATGGAAGATGAGGACCCAAGTAGTGAGAAGTTTTCAATTCCCAATATAGGTGAGGAGAAACCCATACCATGTTGAGTTTGGTTCTGGACACTTTAGAGATCATGCCACGAAGGATCTTCCCCCTCAATAGTCAACAACTTTGGCGATCTTACTCCTCTTCTACCCACCACGGCATCATCGATAATTTCTTCTGGTCCTGTGGACACTATGATTCTTTCTAAAGATAATGAGGGACCCATTTCCATATATCGTTCCTCTACAATGATACCATCAGTTGTGGTCACAACATATCCCCTAAACTCCACTCCTCTAGATCCATCAAAGATCATAGCTGGTGGACCTCCACCAGTCTCCACCTCATTAGGGACTGCTACTCCTACTACAAATGCACAACCACAATCATCACTAGAAACAAATTGACCACAAACCCACACCTTCTTTATCTTTCATGAGCATCATCATTCAGAATATTGACTGAATTTATTTTTAGGGCAGACGATTCACCTGAGCATTCGATTCCCATACATTTGTGTTCCAAGAAAACAAGGCATCTAATATGAGATCAATGAGTTTATTGGGCACACATATATTATTTTCAATCTCTAGTTAATCACTTTTAAATTTTTATATTTGTTTTTGGATATCGCTCCAACCATTGAGTTCAACATACCGACATATCTTGACACACTGGGAGACATGATGGCCCCAATTAAATTTTGACTTGGCGGAATACATTTCACACTCACTATTGATGAGTTTTGATGAGGGTGCAAATTATTCCCCCATACATCCACCCCACCCCCAATATATACCCTTTCCCTCCATAACCACTCAAATATACACTCTGTGTGGAGGGAGATTATTGTACCCACTGTTCAGTATACTCCCAACTCACAAAAGACCAGCCTCATCATTTCCCCTACCATTCATTTAATGCACCACTGTTTTAGTACCATTTTATTTTATCGCCATGAGGACTTGGGTTTCATTTTAGGACACTAAATTGAGATCCTGACCTATATCATCTGATAAAATTACTCTAAACTCCCATATTTTATTGACTCCAAATTTCATTCCATGTTCACCAGCAGATAGGGTAACCTGAACGGTGGATTATTTGCCACCCGATTGGCACACCATATGAGGGTGTTGGATCAATATCTCCTACACAATAACTTAGGTTATCCCCATAATATTTAATTTCTCATTCACATTTACAAGAATATGGTTGAGAATTCGGGGATCACCTATGTGCTCATGTATGATTACCTTACCCCAGCTGCTGTGGGAGAGGACCCACATTCCCCCAAGGGTGTTGCTGATCTGATTTCACCACCAGCCACTCCAATATTATATATTAACTCTCCTTCTCTCTACACTTCTTCCATAATTCCATATTATTACACCATTCTTAATCCTAGACCATCCAAAACCCCACCACCACCAATTCTCTCAATTGATGCTTTAGTTCATCCCCACTTTAATTAGATAGGGGATATGTTCGGCCTTAATTTACAACACCTGGGCCTTCTTTTATCTCTGATTCTTTCTTCTCATCTATATCCCCAACCCTCAGTATTTTTGTTCCCATTCATATCCCTGACTACAAAAAATATCATCTTATATTTTGAGGGACTGGAAAATGGTTCTACTATTCTAGAGAAGTAGAGTTTTCAACCTAATCTCACATAGTAGAGTGATTTCCCCACAACACCAGCTACCACTACCACTTCCCCATCTCTCTAGGATACCCCTATAGAATATAGTGCCTCTCACGAGGCTAATCAATGATTATTTTTGACACATGTTTCTTTTTATATATATATAATTTTATTTTTCCTCTCATGTGATGGTTTGTGTGTATGTATAATAATATTTTCAATTTCATCGATAGTCACTGGTACACCGGAACATCATTGGAATATCATTATGACTTATTTACACCTTTTAGATCTCACCATGCAGGGAATATTATTTTCTCAATTATTCTATTTTATTTTCATTAGATTAATTCTTTCAATTCTCTACCTCAACCTAATCAAATTGTGACATTACACATTCTCTTCTCTTCATTAGAATTTCAATTGGATTACTATGTCCTATTTTATGTACGGGGGAGAGTCTACTGACCGCACTAGTGTTGTCCCTTAAACCAATCTTTGAGACATCATTAAATAGATGAATTTTTTTAAAATGGAATTTTTTAATTAATTATAATCATAAATAATAAAGAAATATATAGGAATTTTAAAAGTTACATACTTGTTTTAATTTTAACGTATTATAAAATGATTACGGATATAGTTTAATTATTTATTTAAATTTATTCCCATTTTAATTTGTTTAAATGATCATTTATATTCATTTCATGACCTGATTGAACCATTTTTATCCTCATCCCTGAAAGGTATTCTATGCCATTTTTCATATTATTCATTATACGATCTTTATTGAGGGATTCATGGGATATTCCAAACCACTAGAAAATGTAAGTTTTTCTATTCAAAACATTATGATTTTGAATCAAATTAAAATGAATGAGTCATTTGATTGATATTTTAATCCCATTTAACTTTGATACCACCCAATTTTTTACCACTGTGAAACCCATAAAAACCATGAACATCCTTGATAGTAAGCTACACTACAAGCATATTTATCCTTCCAACCCCAATTATTTTATAATATTACATGATTATTCATTGGATATTTAAATAGAGAGTTTTTCGATCCATGGTATATTTTGGTAAGAAATCATTCAATTAAGTGTTGGGGATACATTTTATTTTTCATTTGGTAAAATGTATTCCAAAACAACCACTCATTACATTACTTATAGGGAATAGAAAAAAATTGAAACATTTGAATAGTGGAAAAATTATTTCATTAAACTTATAGATGGTTTATGAAATCATGTTGGAAAGGGAAGATGATGGTAATGGGGAAAATCGAGAGATGTTGATTTGGATGTATTTTCATTTAACTTTTTCATTTAATATCATTCTTTATTGTTTAAGGATTCAATATTCCATTTCAATCCTATTACATTATTTTCACATCATTAAATACCTTTATTTATCATCAAAATCATTTGAACCTCATTTAAAGACCTCTTGATTTTTGTGATTTTAATTATATTTATCGAATTAGAAGAATTACAATCTTAGGGATAGAAGAATATAATTAATATTGATAATTATTCTGATTAAATGACCTTGAGTGATGGATTTGAGATTGTCCAAGTGAGATAAATCATTAAATGACATGAATATTATTTAAATGTTGAAAAATGTAACTAAAAGTGGAGGAAGGTATTTAATTAAAATTTATACATGGATTGAAAATAATAGCTTTAAAATAAAAATATGTTTTGTGCCCTTTAAAATCCTCTGTATTGACTATAATATTTATATTTTTAATTAATTTCAGTCTTCCATTTTTAAATTATGGATTCTTTTTAATTAGATCTTGATATTTTTCTTGAGGGAAGGAAAATTACTAATTATGGGGTAGTTTGATACAAATGATCTTTGTATAACATTTTATGTATTTTAAATATTATAAAAACCTATTTTCACTTAATTCATATTATTTTATTTATCATATAATTTATTTCGGTGTTCATGGTAATTTTTACAAGCTTCTAGTTAAATTAAAATATTGGGGATGACCAGATCAAAGGCATTAAATTATCCTATGTGTAGTTTTTGAACACATGCTATTTACATTCCTAGGAATATGACTTGAACAGACCGATCACATGCCAATATAGCTAACCAGGACCCACACTCCATGTACTTATACTCCACACACCATGAATTCCCTTACAAAAGTGGTTTGTGGATGATATAGATATTATATGCATTGTGCGGTGGAGCTACACGTCATGTAATTATTTTAATTTACCACTGATGCCTCAAAATTCAATGGGTGGTATGATTGTTCACTTATAGGTGGTGCAAAAAATAGAAATAGTACATGACCAGAGTAAAATCTATGTAATATTGATTATAATTGGTGCATTATACTTTTTGATAAATAAGAGGAAAACTCTCCAAATCTAGAGTTGGAAATTCAAGGGGGAGTTGTTGCCTTCATATAGTTTGATCTCCCCTAAATCCAAATATGCTATTTTATTTTGTATCATTTATGTTTTAGGGTAATTAATCCCCTATTCATTCTACCCTCATATCCATGGCTGGGGTTGAGTTTCTGATCAAGCAACATACCATGGACAAGCTCATTAGAGGATGGATTTCTAGTGTTAGGATTATATCAAGGTTATGGGTATGATGTAATATAAATCTTTATGTTTCTATTTTTATTATGAAATATAATTTATAATATTTTTAATGAGATAAATTCTACACTCAATATTGGTGTCTTATCCAACCAAGAATGACACTTGTGGAGAACACTGAAGAATTTTCAACATGAAAATCCATGACAATTGGATAATCTAGTTGCTATTATTTTAGGGGTAATGACCTTAATTTGTTTTTTAACATTCAATCACTAGACCAAGGGATTGATTTTGAAAGACATAATTACCTATAATTGGACCTAGAAAAAGTAATATAATTTAATAGTCATGGTAAACTATTTTATAATTAATTTAAATACAAAAGAATAACTATTTAAGTTAACCCAAATCTAGTTGAAACCCCAACACATTTCCTTATCTTTTTCTATCTAAAAGAATTTTCACAAATCGTTTCACATTTTCAACCCTTCTCCTTCATTGATTTATCTGGATAATCACTCAAGACACACTAAAATGAATTTTATTATTTATTTTTCTTCATTACTTATGGTATTGACCCTAAATATTCAAGCTATCCTATTAGTCAGATAATGAGGGAAAAACATTTTTTCAACACCTCGCAATGGGTATGGACAATAAGGGTTAGTGGGGAAAAAATTAAAAATTTATGTTTGAAAAGAGGAGGCTTAAGCCTTAAATTAAATGCATGAATAATCAATAGAAAATCATAGTATTATCTTCGCTCATTTACCCTTATAAATTTATACCCCAAAAACTTTTTATGACAATGACCATGACTAAAAGAAATTAATACAATGGATGATTTCATTGCAATTATCCATTTTCAATTTTTTAATGTTTTTTCATTGAGGATGAAATAAAACGTGAATAAAGCAATTAAATGAAAATTCATACCCTAGGTTTTTGAGTTAGAAAAGTAAAAATAATGAATAATTAGATCCCATATCCATTTTTTTATTTTTATTTTGTTTTTGAGCTTTTTATTGTTATTTTGAAGAACTGGATGATATAAAATTAGTATAATGAAATAATATGTGATGGACATTTTTTAATTTTTAAGAATGTTAAAAAACCCACAACACCCTTCAATAAGATACATACCATCGAACACACATGAAAAGACCTTACACCATAACCAAAATTGAAATATATATGAGAAAATATTAAATGTGTAGGTAGTTAAGTAAAATTTTTCATGTAATTAGTTTTAAATATATTAAGGTGATTCATGGATTATAAGGGTGAACATAGGTAGTTGAAAATATATGTCTCAAGTTAAAATATAGCTATCCAAAGAAGTACCCCAATAATTTCAAAATCATTTCATGAACTCCAAATATTTGAAAGAGAATATAAACATGTTATTGTTCATAAAAAAATCCATGTATACAAAAATAAAGAGTGGGTATTAGGGAATTTCTTTAAATATGGGTTCAAAAAACCTCATAGAACTAGAGAAAATATTCTGAGTTATTATTTCACAAGAATGTATTTCAAAAATTATCCATACTCATTAAAATCCTTGAAAATAAAATTATAGGAAAAAGTCACAGATCAATATTAATATGAAATCAATTTTCAAAAATCAAATCATATCTCTAATAATGATTCATGGGTGAAAATGATATGAATATTCATTAAATATAAAGGTTAATAGAAATTAAAAATCAATAAGGGAAAATGAAAAAATGCATATAAGTAGGTTGAAATCCCCATATTTACCACCCCTCTTTTGTGCTAAAAAATAAAAAATGGAAACAAAATAAAGGAAATTAAATTTGTAATATAAAATTATTTTCTAGTAGAAACCAATAGTTAATATCCTATATAATACCATATTAAAACTATAAGAAATGACTAAACAAATCGTAAAAATTTTATTTAAAGAAAAATAAATAAAAAGAAGGAAAAATATAAAACAAGATACAAGATGGGTAGAAACCCAATGGGTGTGCTAGGTTTTTACTCCTCATATCCCGATGGTTGTATAACTTTATCCTCAATCTAAAGGTGGATGATGATTTATTTTAATAATCCAATAAATGTTATTTTTTCCAACATCAATATATAGATTCCAAGAGTTATAAACACAAAATAAAAAAATAAATTCCTCAAACCCTATGAAATAAGTAAGATACAATTTAAGGTATATAGAGTGCGGTAAAAGAAAATATATGTTCTACATATTGTATTATATAGTTTCCACCTCTATGTGAAATTTAGTTTAGTTTTAAGGATGTAGTTCATTACTATGGTCTCTTTAAGATTATATTTTTTGATCAAAATCTAACAAAAGTTTCTCCTCAAGAGTGGATTTTTCTTTATCAACACTCTCTAGGTCCATAATTGTTTTAGCTTAATTTTCAAAATAATTATAATAAAGATTAGTTTCAATTTATTATTAATTATATTAAAATTAAATTAATTCTCAAAACATTGAATCTCCTAAAAACTTTTCACCTTCATCATTTTTCTCCTTAAGAAAAGTCAATGAGATTTTTTTGTTGGATAAGGGAATTGAACTTCTAATAATTTTCAATCATAATCAAAGGTTTATTAAAATATAAATTGGAGTGGAATGTGATTTATTTTTTCATCAACTTGTTTTGTACCATTTCAACTATAATGGTTTGATTTTCAAGATAGGTGAAAATGATCTCTATTTTCTTGATCACTTCTTATAGCATCCTAAATATATTTCCTAGATTATAAAATTTTCATAAATTCAAATATTCGATTATTATTCCTTGTAATAATCATCAAATATAGTCAAAACATTACAAATTTTAATTTGAAATTTCATCTTGAACAAGGGAAAAAAATATGTAATAAATTTCTCTGACCATGTTTTTAAAAGTTATATTTTTTTCTTTTTTATGATAAAAATGAGTGAGAGTGATTTTTATTCCTTGAAAATAATTCCAAATTGATACATAAGGATTATATTAAATCCCCAGTCAATATTGTTTTTACCTAAGCATTCACTATAGTGTGCACCCTAGGGCCGATCTCACAAGAAGGCTACCCACAAATAATAAATTCCAATTTCCACAATTTTATTAATATAAAATACACATAAATGGGGGGGGGGGGTTATAAAATGTAGATGATATATATAAATATACAATTGAATAAATATAAATAATAATATATTACACAATGATGTTAGAAATAAATGGAACTTTCTTGAGGGATTTAACAATGGAGCTATCACCATTCTTTATATAACTCTCAATAATATTCTTAGTGTGGCACGTCACACCACAACCTCTCATCAGAATTATAATTACCCCACAATAGAAAATATTTATGGGGGGGAAATAAAGTTCCTAAAGTTATTAAGTATAAATATTTACTAACCAATTTTATTCAAGATATACTATAATGTATGCATGATTTAATAAGAAAAGTAAAGGAATGTTGATGAACAAGTTTGAAGGATGTAATAATAGATAAAATAGGGTGAATAATCTCTGTAATCAATTTAACCACAATTTAAATTCTTAAAATAGAATAAGTAGATATCATTGAATAAAATGATCTCATAACATCATATTTTCCCCCTCAAACAACAATAAGTGTAATTATCCACAACCATTGAGTAAAGAGAAGTAGAGTATGGAAAAAACAATGGAGAAATAAAAGAGGAAACTAGAAAGAATAGTATAATAATATATATTAAAATAATGAGAACTTCTCCAACATAAAAAAAAGAAAATATATAGAAAAATTATAAATAAATGGAATATATTTCTAATAGAGGAGGAGGTGAAAATATATCAGCAAGAGGGGTGAAATATTTTTTCTCCATATATTTTTTTCTTGATGTTTCCATGTGGTAAGATAAATATATAGATAAATTTAGAAAAGTTTTATTAATGATAGTTTTTAGAATATTTATTTTTAGTTCAGCCACAGAATATTAGATTCACTTTTCACATTTAAACTAATGTATATGTAGATTACTAAAATAATTATTTCTGGCCTCACAGACACTTAAAATTCACCTCCTATAATTTACCATGAATTTATGACACTGATGGAGGATTAATATAGAGATTCAACAATTAAAAACAAAAATACTAAACCTATTATATTCTTCCCCAAAAAATTTCAACTCATTTAGTTTTTAATTTCAGTTGATATGGGCCCATATATGAAAGTCTCCAAAATTGTGCATAGATTTCAAGGCCTCAATTGTATGTTTTTTTGGGTTACCAAAATATAGATTAAATAATATGTATTATAAAATGAAATTTATTAAAAAAATATAATCCTATAATTTTTTTTAAAAACTTCATTAGTTTATAAAAATATATTGCCTAAACATGAAAATGTTAAAAAAAATGAAATAAAATTTTAGTCCATTTTACCAATTAAGCTAAAATTATCACTAAAACCTAAAAGTTTAAAAAATTCACTTATTTTATTTTGTGATAATAAACATAAAATTAAGATATAAAATATATGAAAATATGATCTTCCCGAGAGATATATTAGAAATAATGTGCAAAAATACATCTATGTAGCTAATATCCAAAGATGCTAAACCTTTGGGTTCTTATATTGTGTGTTTATTTGTGAGATATAATTTTTAAATTATGAAAATTATGTAAAATATATCTATTTTATTCTTTATTTGTATAAATTTGAATTATATGGGGGTTTATTTATTTATTTGTTGGGTTTTGGTTAAGAAGTGTAAGAGAACCAATCATAAAGAAACCTAGATTGAAACCAAAGTACCATAAGATAAAATGAAGGTTTTGTAGAGTAATACATCATGAGGATGAATATTTATTGACACTGGTTCTCTTCAAATATTATTTTTTACTCACATTGACCCTTTTGGTTTTACTAACTGGTTGGAACCTGATGGAAGCAACTTAATAATGGGTGAGATGGATGATGGGATGATTCTTTCAATAAGAAATATAATGGTGTGGGAGATGAAGTGAAAACATTCATTGAAATTATTTCTCCTATTATGAATAATAAAATGATCCATGTTGATATCTCGAACACACAAAATAAAGATAAACATGATATTGAGTCTTTTATGTGTCAATGAAAATTGACCTTCAATGCATCTTCTGATCCACTAATAGTTGATTGATGGATTTACACGATAGAAATTATATTTTTTTTTCTTAAATGCTTGGAACATTAAAATAAAGTCTTTCTTATTTATTATTCAGATGGAGGAGTAGATAAATGATGTAACTTCATAAAGAGAATAAAGGAAACGGAAGAATGAGACTCTATGGAATGTGAGGAGTTTAAGAAAATGTTCTTTAGTAAATATTTCCCCCTAACTCATCATCTTAAAAATTAGTTTGAATTAATTAGGTTAAAAATAAGAGGACAAGTCGATTGGTTTATATTAATCAAACATCATACGACTCATAAGGTAAACCATCAATTTTATTATTGACCCTGAAAGAAAGATCAATATTCTCTATGGTGAACTAAAATGAATCCTTTAAAAAAATTAGATATAAGAGACTTTGGTAGCTATGATGAAATTATTTGATCTGAACTTAAGGTGGAAATAGAAATTGGATACACCTATTATGTATTTGGAGAAAAGATATCAAAAATTAAATTTCATAGAAACTCAAATGATAACTCACTTTGAGAAAATAAATTTCACCGCCCGATATTCCAAAAAAGTGGGAAGAATAATTGAATAAATTTCAAGAAAAAAATTGAAAAATATTTCAAGTTTGGAAGGGTAAGAAATCAAAATCATGATTATTATAGATTGATATTTAGGATATTCAATACTGTGGAGGATAATAAGATTCCAACTAATGAACCACCCAAAATTTAATGCTTCAAATGAAAGGATTTTTAAAATTTTAAAAATCAATTACCTAAACCAAGACCTAATGAGGATATTAGAAATAAGAAATCTCAATGACCATGGTAATAAGAAAGTGACTATACAATCACTACATCTGAAGTGGATCTTGACAATGATGTTGTAGAAGGTACACTTATTCTCCACTATAGATTTATGAATGTCTTATTTGATTATAGTTTTTTATTATTGCATACCGTTCTAGTGTTGTGAGAATGTAGATTCACTACCTAAAACATTATATATTTAATTATCAGTAAAAAACCTAGTGGTGCAATGATTATATAAAATTTATATTTCTCTTCACCGATCAAGGTTTATTGGATGATATATCCTTTATATATCTATTATTATTCCCTAAGTATAATTCAATGTGATATTAGTAATGGATGGGATCTCCCTATATAGAGATCATATAAATTATTAGGATAGGAAAATATCATTTCTTATATGAATTCATCCCACTATTAAATATAAATGAACATATGATTATGAATTTAATCTAGAAATAAATTCCGTAATATGGGTCTTCATTACCAATAATGTGGGATACTTATATCAAATGATTAGGGTAAAACTCAACACTAAATAAAATCAAATCCTAAGAGATTATATTGTCATATTTCCTAAAAAATTAAACTCACAGCTAGTTCTATGAAAATATCTATGTTTTTTAATGATGTCCCCATTTGAATTGTAATAATTAAAGAAGAAACTAAAATAGAATATAAATATGGGTTTTATACAACAAACTGCTTTACCATGGGAAGAACCAGTTCTATTTATATAAATTTTTTACCTGGGAACCACTAAAAAAGTGTCCTAAGTCCGTTCAACACATGACCACAAGTGCATATCCCCATTCAAAAGAGACTAATGACTATAAACGAGGGTCTAAATGTGGTATAGTGGGGAGAATATACCCCCATGTTAAGAGTAGAAAATTAGTATAAAAGATAATCAATAACATAAATGAATAAATATAAAGAGAATCGATATATTTGTAATAAATTATAAGAAAAATAAATTAATGAATAACCATGCATGGAAATGAAACAATGTTCAGTTAGAAGGCATATAATAGGTAATAAAATATACAAGGCTAGACTAAAAATAGTAAACAAATAAAATACTTGGACTCTAGAATTCAGTTTGAGTACATGCAAAAACATCTACTCCCAAGATCTCATGTCTATTCCTAGTCTATAATATAAAACATAAATGACCACAGTATAGATCCAAACCCAAAATTATGAGATCTGTATGAGTTTGAAATGGAAACCTAAAAATGGTGTGAGATAAAACTAGTAGGGCATTAACAATGGTGATTAATGTAATCTAGTCTAAGACTATAAAGTAAAGTAGTGTTCATGAATATATAGAAGGTAGTGATTTAAATAATGTAATCACTTTGAGCTCAGGTTCCTTAAGGAAACTTGTCCAACCATACCTGCTTCGACCTAAGTTAGAATCTATCTGAAAACATAACCATTTATATTTTCATATATGTTAACATATATATATATATATGAAAATATATAGATGCACTAGAGAGAACAAAAAACATAAGAACAATGAATCTATATAATAATAAAAATAATATATGAGTATATTTGTTTTAAATATTGGAACTAGCCTATGAATATGAATAGGGGATGTGGAGAACCATAATTGAAAATACAAATCAGTGATCTGAAACATCATGTCAAATATCCTAATCACAGGTGTAAAGATTGGTTTTCAATAACACAAAATGATGGGAAGCACCATGTTGAACATACTAATCAAGGGTGTGAAGCACCATTTCCAATAACTCAAAATTATGTAAACCATAATGTCTAAAATCATAGAACAAGGGGGTGTGAAAAATTATTCCCAAAAAAACTAACCAGGAACTCTTAGTAATAAAATTTTCAAGGTTATCCTACTTTACCTATGATCCCTTTAAAAAGGTATTCCATAAAGAGAACTTGGAATCACTGAAGACGTAGTTTACCCTCTCTAACCTATGATCCCATCCTAGGTACTAATACTTGAGATTGTAATGCTAAATAAATGCGTGATAATTAATCTCACCCATTTAAGTCATATAATTTTTAAAAGATAAAACACACATCAAGTAAGGAATAATATGGGTCTAGGTGAACTATTCATAAAAATTGACATAATACATGCTTAACGGTATATCACAGGCCATGAAAGTTATTCATGATGAAAAATATATGAGAATCATGATTGTTCCATTTTTCAATTCAATTAATATATTTTTTCCATTTCTTTATAATAAGTAACATGGTCCTAGGAATAATCCATACAGTTACATTTTAATTACCCATTTAGGTCAAACCATTACAATTTCAAAGCGTAAGGTAAAAGGATCGAGGACTAAAGGGTTTTATCCAAACCTCTTATGAATTCATTTAATTTAATTTAAAATTTTCACTTAGAAGTTAAATTATTTAAGCATAATGTATAATATTCTAAATATGGACAATCTATATAATCATATCTCTAACCATCGATTTGATTCCTTTAATTAATTTCACTGTCAAGTGGAAAACTCAACCCACCCAAAGGTGTGGTTTAGTAGAATAGAAAACAATGTTTATTAAGATAATTTATTTGAACTCACCTAGATTAGTGGTTCAATTTGAGGTTGTCTACCTATAACCATGTTATAGGGTTCTAGGTCATAGTATTAGATCATAATTTTATTAATTTCGTGTTTTAGAAATGATTCATGGAATGTCTAGCATGCGACACAATGAATCTTTTTATAAACAAATAAACTTTTAAGGTAAATCATATAGACCACAATCTAATTCATAGGAAGATTATCTCAACTATTATTAGGTTTTTATTTGAGCTAGAATAAGAAAAATAAGAATAATATTCAAACACCCTGAAAATAGGGTATAATATATTGCATGAAGATAAAATTTAATACAATGAGAGAAAGTAGAAAAGGAATAAAGAGGATTTGTAGAACCTCTATTGGGATTCCATCACATCTGATGATGTTTGATTAATATTAAGAATGGCCAAAATCCACCCATGGAAGAGGGATGGAAAATAGGAGTGTTTGAGAGACCCGTTCATAGAAATGAGGGAGGAAATGGGGTGAGAATCCTTTATAGTTTGGAGGGGAAATTAGTAATTTTACCAATTTAATAAAATACATGGTTATGATATATGGTTTTGAAAACCATGAACCAACTATATGAATCCCTCTATCAGAGCACCACATCTCACACATGTTAGGTGAATAGTTAGACAACTTGTGTTCAAGCCATGCGGTTCACCTCTATAATTACGGAAGACCCTTCACATAATCATTCAGCCTTGAGCACACATTTTTATAGACAATGTGACACACCCATAAGGCTGCATGGTTTGGGTTTATGGTATGTACTATCCATGTATAAATAATGAACCTATATTTCCCATTAAAAAACCCAATTTTTACATCCTAATGATTTTAAAACAAAAATGAACCTTAGAGACACCTTTCAGGCCAAAACAACTATCGAAAACATAATTTTAGAGCATTTAAACTCTCAAAATTACATTCCAAGGACCAGTTCTAAAAAAACTAATCCACCAAATAATGAATTAAAAACCCATTACAAAATTCCAACCGGTTCAAAACATGGGATATTACACTTTTTCAAGAAAGAGGAAGGGTCAACCCATATTCTCATTGAATATAATTAACTTAAAAAGGTCTCAGTCAAGAAAAAGTATTTTCTTCCCAATATTGATGATATATTTGATCATCATAGAGGGGAACAATACTTCTCAAGTTGAATATTCGATAGGGATACCATCAATTAAAGGTAAAGAAAGACGATTTACACAAGATATCCTTCCATATAAAATATGAACATTATGAATTGCTAGCAATTCCATTTAGGCTTACAAATTCCCATACTATATTTATGTAAATAATGAATAAATTTTTTAAATATTACATTAATTGTTTTGGTAATCTTTATAAATAATATTTTTATCTATTCTTAGAGTAAGGTAGAACATGGAAAGAATCTTAGGATTGTGATAAATGCCATATCAAATGAGAAATTATATGCCAATTTTATCAAGTGTTAAATATTTATAAAAAAATTATCTTTAGGGGACATATAATAATTATTTAGGGTATATATATCAGTCTATAAAATAATAGAGGTGATTGAAGAATGACCCATACCAACCACTGTGATATATATCCATTGTTTTCTTGTATTATATAGATATTATTGGATATTTTCTATAAATTTCTCACGATTTTCAAATACACTGACCACATTAATGTGGAATGGGGTGAAGTTACCATAGATATAAGAATACGAAGATAATTTCAAGGAGCTTAAGAAGTCCTTTTTCACTGCAATTATACATACTCTACCTTGTAGTGGAGAAGGGTTTATGATATATAGTGATGCTTCATATAATGAATCATGATTTTTACTTATTAAAAATAAAAAATGCTATAGATTAATCCTTATATAAATTAATAACCCATAATAAAAGTTATTTGACACATTATTAAGAGCTATTAGTATTAATTTTTTGATTAAATATTTTTTGGTATTATGTTTATTGTGAAATGTGTGATATATATATATATATTACATGAGTTTAATGAATACATTCATATAAAATTATTTTAGCATGAATCAAATGAGTTGATTAGATTTAATCAAATATTATTATTGATTAATACATTACTATCCTGGTAAGGAAAATAAGGTGGCTAGTAGACTATGTAGAAAGGATCATACTAAATTTTCATCAAAAATGATAAAAAGGGACAAAATATTTATGGATAAGGAAATTATAATGGAATGGATGAAATCCAAAATTTATTAAATTATCTCTCAACCTTCCATCTATATGAAGTTTAGGGTAGCACATAAAGAAGATATAGAATTATAGAAGAAGTTATGAAATATTCAATAGTTCAACCCTAATAGAAATATATCTGTATGATTTGGAACATTGATATGTGTCCCATCCATAATTGAATAAAAATTAGAACTTTTTTATAATTCACATAGCATATCATTCTCTTTTTATGCATGAATTAAAAATATATATTAATATCTCATGAAACACCTATGGAGGGACAACATGAATATGGTGTTTTCAAAGAATATAACATGATAGTTACTAATCTAGAAGAAAATGAGGAATATAAGAAATATAAAGGTATAGTACAACCGTTAATTACACCAGTATTGAAAGGAGAGAACCTCACCTTGGGTCTTTCCAAGAATCCTAAAGGACATAATTTTATATGGGTTGTTGATGATTAACTTACAAATTATACACACTTCATTTCTTTTTGAGAGGATTTATCACTTGATTAAATTTAGAAGTTATACATAAAGGATGTGGAAAGGTTTCATGGAGTACCAATTTTAATTATATATGATCTAACTCTATGGTTCAAATTAATTAGTAGGTGATGTTTTCACCAAGAAATCGATACAGAGTGGAATTTTATCAGAGCTTACCACCCTCAAAACAATAATAAATCTCACAAGACCATTTAACCATTGAAATAAATGCTTAGTGTTTTCCCAGATATATATAAGACTAAATTTCTGGGGGGTGAATGGAAAAATTTATAAAATTTTAAATATTTCATTAGAGTTAAAATAATTATGTTGTTGGAATTAAAAAAACTAATCATAATATTCTTTATAGCAGTCCAGATCAACGTGATCATACATTTAATGTTAACATCTATTTATCCCAAATAGAAATATAACCCTCTAAAAAACATAATTATTGGTGAGTATTCATAGTAAAATTTCAAACTTCATTTTTCAGTGGTGGCATAACTAACAGAAAACATAATGTTTAAAGAGGAGTCACAAAATATTACAACTAAATTTTTCAAACTGGATTCATAACCTAAACATCCCAACCTTTTTAACCCTAAATGAAAAAGAAAATATATGTTTTATGGGTTGTATAACCCATTGAGTCCTACTTAAAAAACAAAAAACAAAAAAAACAAAAAATATAGAAATACATGGGATGAATGCAACCCTGCATGATCAGAATTTATACTCTAAAATCTTAAATACTGAAGCAAAATTGATCACTTTTCAGAGAGGATATGAATGTTGAAGTGTATCACATGTATGTATGGAAGTATCATGATCACAAAAATATTTATATTGTATATATTAAACATCTCATATTATTCGCATTACATAGGTCTCACCCTAATGCACTAGTCCAGTAAATATCTATTTATATAGATTGCTTTATATGCATTAACTTGGAAAATCATAACTGTTGTATTTAATATTTTATAAATAAATAATCATGGAAGAAAAAATAACTAAATACTTTAGAGGTTTTTAAAAATTCAATCAAAACTATCTAAATAATTTTATGATTTCCCAAAATTTGTGCTATAATTTAATATTTATTTAATGCATGTGAGAATCTGATTTATTTTCCTTAAGAATGTATCATACCTTATTATAAGAAAATAAACAAAATTTTAAACACAAAAAGTTATTAAAATTATTAAATAAATAAGAATAATCATGAAAAATAATTTAAAAAAAATATAATAAAATATTTTTTTAATTATTTTGGATCATGTAAGACATTTGAATTTTGTAATATTTCTATATCCCATGTCATATAATAAACGGACACATAATACAATTGATTTTATAAGACCATATACTTTATGAAATTTTACACTTTATAAGACTTCATCTATAATGAGTAAGACTTTTTATTTCTTAATACTTCATATTTCATTAGACATTGATATTATGTTGAATTTATAGGTCCCATAACACTTAGATTCCTTGTGTGACATTATATTTTGTAAAACATTTTATATCTCAAAAGAATATTAATTTTATAAATATTTCAAGTTTTTATAAGACAATTAAACACGAATTTGAATTTATAATTTGTCAAAAATAAATTTCAATAATAATTGACTAATAATAATATGTATTTGATTTCAATTAATAAAAAATTTATATAATATGTAAGACTTTTCCATTTTGAATCATCCATTTTGTATGATTTTTAAAGTAGCTTTATAAGACTTCCAAAAGAGAAAGACATTTCTTCCTAGTATAAGACATTAGAACGAAGAATAATTTATTTGACTTAGAAAAAATTTTAATCGAAGAATAACTGAAATTATAACAATTCAAATAAATAAATAACATATAATGAAAATATAATTAATCCATTGATAGAAAATAAATTCATTTATCAAATCCTTCTTTTATTCAGAAATAAGAGTAAACATAAAATATTAAAATCCATTATCACTCATCCTAACTCATATTATTGGGAACAATAGATGGATATGTAATTATAGAAACATATATAATATGGATAACATAGACACTCCAAGAGCACTGATAATATTTCTCCTTTTTTATAATTACAAAAACAAGTATTTAAATCATGAAAAACTCTGCCCAATTTTAGAATAGTAAAAATGTTAAAACTAAATAACCATAAATAATATTTCATTATTATATTTTAATCCAATATCCTATGTTTTAAAATAAGAAAATAAATCAAAACTGATATAAAATTGAAATTTAATCTTTTAAATAATATTTAAAAATCTGTTACTTCAACATTCAAAAAAATTTAAATATTAATATATTTGAATAATTTAGATTAAACATAAATTTATATAAAATAACTATTATATAAATAAGCTATTAATATTAAAAACACATCCCTAAAATTGTAGCTTCTTTTTTCATGAAATGGATATAACAGTGAGTGTGTAAACAAATTCCCATATAATTTTTTTTGAAAATGGACCCCGTAAAACATTTTTAAGTAATAATCAATATTACAAGATACCCCTGAATTTAATATATTTAACAGATATTTCTTTCATAACATGGTCAAAATTAATTTTGTTAATCTTATCTACATCTAATGGTTTATCAAAAAATGCCTGCCAATTGATCATTCATATAAACATTTTCTAAAGAAGTACCCCCTTTTTAAAATGGTATCTAATAAGGTGATATATTACATCAATATGATAATTTATTAAATGTTTTAAAGGGTATTTAGTGATATAAATAATATATTAATTATCACAAAAAATAGGTTCCTTATTTAAATAAAAATCAAAAGATGTTAAATCTTATTTATTCTATAAGTATTTTTCACAGTATACAATTTCAAAAACATATTATACTTCATATATAAGTAAATAAAAAATTGTTTCTTTGAACTCCAAGATATTATAATTTTACCTAGAAAGTTACACATGCTACTAGAAAAATTACTATCAATTTTAATCCTCCAAAAATAAAAAAAATATCAATAAAAAATAAGTTCTTTTATTATAAAATAAATTAATATTTACAAATTATTTAACATATTTAATAATTAAATTAAGAAATTTGAAGTTAGAATCATTAGGGTTTGCATGAAATATTTCACACATACAAACACAAAACATAAAATAAAGTTTCTAAGTAGTTAAATATATTAAACTACTAATCATTAATTTAAAAACCAAAACATTGAAAAAATATAGAACCATATATAACTAATTTACAAACAATAATCATTGGGGTTAATAAATTTTACTATAATAAATTAAAAATAATTTAACTAATTACTTTAGTATTTATATTGATTATTAAAAATCAAATCATTTTTTGGAAATATTTGAAAACCTAAAATAATTTCAATTCTCCCATAAGATTAATGTCAAATTAAGAAGTCATTATATCTTAATATTCTTTACAAACCACTTCAATGAAGTTCAAAAATTATATAATCAACATACATTTGATCATTCAAGATATATATTTGAACACTTACTACTAATTAAAGTAGGTACAACCATGATTTTTAAAAAATAATTTTCTTAAAGAAATTGTGAAAATATTTCCTACATTTCTCTATGGGAATTTTTGAGTCTATAAAGAGACATGGAATGATTATAAGTATAATTTAGTTTTTTTCATTTTCAAAATATCGAGGTTGTTCTAAGTAAACTCGTTAAGAAAGTAAAAAATTTAGAGAAAAATGGTTCTTATACAATTAAAAAACATTAAATCCATGGTGAGATATATAATATAATAAAATTTTAATGGTTTTTAATTTAGAAACTTATGAAAACATTTTATCATAATCAATCGCATCTTTTTGGGAAAAAAATGAGAAACTAATATGGATTTAATTATTAAGGGTTTTCAATATTTATCAAGTTTATATCTAAATACCCATTTTATGACAATACAATTTGATATTTGGGTGCTTTAACAAAAATCCAAGCATTATTTATAGAAAACGAATTTAGTTCTACTTATATGGTGATAATAAAATTAGAATCACGCAAAGAATAAAAAATATATGTTCAAAAAAGGTTATAAAATAAACCTTTTGAGAAAAAAATATTAATAAATTTTGTGTTATGTGATGTTGACTTAATGTCTCCAATAAATCTCTCTATTTTATGATCATTATGTGTTTGCATTATTTTTTATGAGGTTGATTCCCACTCAAATTGTGTATTAAACTTTATATTTTCATTTTAACTAAAGATAAATCCTTAAACTATTCTTAAATAATATTTTTATTACATGATTTATGTTTTAATAGTTTATCAGCAAACATAACATGAATATATTTTCAACAAGCATAGATATTTTTTATATACACTATGAGCTTTATTAATATTATAATATCTCTAGAATATTCCATCATTATATTTACCATCAAATTTACCAAAATAATATTTAGTATTGTGGATAAATACTTTATAACCAAGAACTCTAAAATAACTAACTTCAGTTTTTCTTCCATTATATAGTTCATAAAGGGTTTTCTGTAGAATATTTATTAAATTAATTATATTTGAAATGAAAAAGTTTTTTTATAGGTTCTTACCAAAATTATTTTAATGAGATATATCCTAAAACCTTATATGTACATCGTATATGTAATATATCTCATATTGCATAAAAATTATGATTTTTATTCATAACGGGTATGTTATTTCATGCTTCTTTTTTTTCATTGTAATGGTAAACAATTATCATTTAGTTCATTCATCCATATAACAATCATTTTATTAAATGTTATATGAGATAAAACATTTGGAAGAAATGGAATTCATGTATATGATACATGAAATTGTTGTGACATCATTTAATCATTCATATATAACACATTAGTTAATGAAATTGCCCAAGGAGTGTACTTGAGGCTTATAGATAATACAAAAATACGATGGTTAAGGGTGTGAATGATCACACAATGATTTTTCAAAACTATCCACCACTATAATCTCTCTTTATCCTACTATTTCTCATTATAAGATCTAGTAGGTTCATGTAGGAAGGATAGATTCCATCCATAATATGAATTATACGGATACAACCTATTGATACACTATAGAGAGGGGTTGTCTTTTAGCTACCCCTGGTGATATTCATCAAACCCATGAAATGGGGTTTTAATATGTTTCATATACTCTTTAATGTAATGTACACCATTTAAAATAGATATTCATTTATGTTTTTTACAATTTCATATTATATTGTATGGAGATCCTTGATAAGGGGATTAAATTGATTTTTCATCTTTGTATTATTATTAATAGACTCATTTTAAACCATCCAGTTCTATCTGAGGGATACCATGCTTTATATCTATGAAATAATGCACTGAAATGAAGGATAAACAAAACATAGTATCACATTTTAGAGGATCAATAAATTTGGTTTAAAAAATTTATATTTATGTAAGGGGTTGTGTAAAGGTCAGAACCTAATTACTTAATATGTAGACAACCTAAAATAATGGATACCTTTACATGTAATGGTAAAAAATCCATTAACCTATATAGACTGGTCTACATAACCATTATATCACCTTACCCTTACATAGATTGGTATCTGTAAGGCTCATCAAAACTTATAGTTACTTAAAGTAAGGGCTTTATAAATGTAGTTGTGTTTTTAAAAGGGTTAAGTAAAGGTAAATAATGTCTTACCGTTATTTGAAATGATGGTACGTAAAGGTAACCAGGGACTTACCCTTATGTGAAGAAGTTAACATAAAGGTAATGTCATGTTTTAATATATTTCATAATGTTTTATATGAGCTACCTTGATGTAGCGAAGGATTTATACATTTATGTAATGGTGATGCATTATTTTAATGGTTTATGTACATTTAGAACAATATTTACCCTTATTAGAAGCGATCACATAATAGTAAGACCTAATTTATCCTCATTCAATGTATACTATGTAAGGGTAATAGATATATACCCTTATGTACCTTGTCTATGTAATGGTAGAAGTAGTGTACTCTTATACAGAATATATATTCTACATAAGGGAAACAAAGTTTGAAAAAATTATTTTTAAAATTTAAAATGGTTTTTATGATTTATAAAATGTTTATAAATCATATTAAAAGTTATTTTAAGAATTTTTAATTTATAAGGGAGTTTGTTAATTAATTAACTATAAATAGTTTATAATTAATTAAATAAATATTTATGAAACTTCTACCCCCAAATATTAAATGTTAATATTTGAAATACCTTTTAACAAAAATATATGGAATGTCTTATGATATATAAATAAAAAAATTTATTTATAAATCCATTGTGATAATATTTGAAGTGTTATAAATTACAAAATAAGGTCATAATGTAACGTGTTTATATTTAAATTAATAATTATTCATAATTAATTAATTTGAATTGTTCCAATTTAAGGGGACTTATTTAGACCATTAATTAACCATTTCAAAATTTATTTGATGATTGATTTGATCAAAGTTTAAAGGATGATTAAATATTTGATTTCAGATTATGTAAAATGTCTGTATAATAGAAAATTAGATTTCAAATTATTTATAATTCATAAAATATAATTTTTTTAAAAAATAAAAATTCCATATAATGAATAATATGAATGAATTCATATTGGAATAAATATAAAAAACTTATTCATAATTACAGGATGTCCATAATAAAAAAAATCTGATTATAGTAGTTTTTATAATAAAATATTATTTTTTAATTATTCATAAATAAGTATATCATGTTTAAATATTTTAATTATTCATTTAGTTGATTTCTATTCCTTATTTTATTCATTTTTATAAATTATTTATATGATGAATGATGTATGATTTATATTAACTCTTAAAATACTTCTAGATAGAGCCTTGCATCACTTGTTAGGCATGATAATGAATTTAGTTTTTCATTTTCCTTGAGCTCAGATTTAAATAGACTTTTTGGACAAAAATTTAGTTATTAAATATAGTTTATTAATATTAGATTTTATTTTTATAATGATTTTTATTCTCTATTGAGTAATGTATCCCCATATATAGGGACTTGGTGTTATACTACCCATCTACATAGAGACTTATTCCTTTTCGGGGATAGTGGATGGGGTTGTATATGTGTCACTCTAGGCTTATAAATGTGGATATTATCAATCCAATAAAACATTGTTTCATTACATGAAGTATTTAAGTACCATATGCATATGTTTCTTTTAGATCTATATGAATATGATTGATTTATATTTTTGGGTGAGTAACATAAACTTATCCGTTGTGTAAAGAGTTAAACTTAAATATGGTTTGATCATATTGTTTCAGTGGAGATAAAAACATTCCAAACTAATTTACTAGAAGCATACATACATAAAATTTAATGACATGAGATAAGATGGTGATATAAAAATCCCATGAAAATATCAGGTGTGAGATTCCTTCCAAAGCGACACATCTCAATACCTCAATCATCTAACTGGGTAGGTCATGCTAAAGAAGGTTGCCTCTAGATTATCTTTTGTATGGTATGAAAGGATATGTGACACGGGAAAATACTTGGGTAGGTCATTACAAAGTTTAGTTCTCCTATATTGTCCATTGTTAGCCTATTTTTGGCCTTTTCTTTGGGTTACACTTACTGGGAAACCCTAATGATTGAGATATCAAAGTAATAGTGTTGTTTTTATCTATAAAATGGAATTGATAAAGATTTACCCACTCAACTATCCAATATTCACAACTATTGTGATTTGGATGATAATAATAGATTAGTTATGTGTAAAACCCAATACAAGTTGTGTATAAATATAAAACTTGTCCCACTAATAGATATGTTGAGTTTTTAAAACGGGTCATCATTTTAGTGGGATAAAAATTAATAATAGTATTTACTGAATGATTATTAATACATGATACATATATTACAAGACATTCTATTGTAGATAATATCATTATCATCATCACAATAAAAAGTCCCATCAATCCTTGTCAAATAGAAACTTAATATAAGAAGATATTATGTCTGGTGACATAATAAAAGTTCTTAAGAAAGATTGGTGATTTAAGAATTGATCTTAAGGAAAATTATACGTGTTAGAAAAATTTCTTCATAAGTAACCATGTGATGATATTATTTAACATGTTAATTTATATTTTTCTGAAAGCATAAAGTGATTCTTTAAATGTTTCAAAGGAATTAAAATAATAATGACCAACAAAATCTTAGTCTCCACTCATGTATTCAATATGATTGGATATGTTAATTATTTAAAGAATTTAATTCTCATATGATCAATTTGATTGGGTATGTCAAATGACATTCAATTTGATTAAATATGTTGATGATTTGATTGGACTAAAGGTTTTTTTGAACATTATTGGTTATAAAAATGTATTATATTATTCTGACTAATATATGTTATCGACCAAATGTTTTACAAAGTGCTATAAATATACATAAGGTCAGAATATGAAAATAATTGAAACATGAAGTTTACTTTCAAGTAATGGATAAAAAGAGTTTCTTCATTGATAACTAGGATATTTAAATCTTGTATAAATTTGTGAAAAGATCTGTATTTTTAAACTCATTTAGATCTTGATAAGAGAATGAAAACAATAGTTGTTTAAATGAATTGGGATGGGAGTTTTCAATACACATGTTTTAGGATTTTATTAATTATACCTAATTAGTTATGGGGAGACTAATAATTTATTTTTTGGGTTAGATAATTTATACTATTTTCATCTAGGGAAATGTTTTCACAATATTATTGAATTCAAAGAACATTTATTATAAATTATATAAGTGTTGGGAATATATATGAACTGGGTATATGATGTCTAGGTTCTAATGTACTATATAAATAGATAAACTAAGTAAAATATTAAACTATAAGAACAAAATTGTTTGAAAATTTTAACAATGTTACTTTTAGAAGATTATCAATGTAATTGAAACCTAGAGTTATTAGGTAGAAAGAGTAAAAATTCAATGTGATTGGATTATCTAAGATTTACCCCAAAGTGTTTTTTAAAATACCTGGAATTTCCCTGCTAGGTATGAATGTTTTAGAAATTTATTCTTTGATTATGAATGGTATGTTAATTTTAAATAGTGTTGTAAATATAAAAAAGTTCAAAATCAAAGGAATAATTGATTTATCATATATTTTATATTCATAAAATAAATTAAATAGTTACTATATAGAGGAATTGAATGTAAATGATTTTGTCATGTTCAAACAAATTTATGTAAAAATGTATATATTTATATAATTTATATTATATGGTAAGATAATATGTTCAATAAAAAGGAGTTGTTATGAACAACATGCGATGATTAATTTTATACACATCCTTTATAAATTTTAAGGTTCTCTAAATTGTTAAGAGAAGAAGGTATGGATAAAAGTGTATATCTAGGATATAAGTGTTTACCCATACGTTTGTTAAATAGTGAGGGAATATGTTCCCGCCAACCATTATCAATAAATTTTAACAAAGGTTTCTTCTTAAAGGTAAAAATGATCTAAACATATAGAATATCACATATTGAAATTATAGTTTATTTGGTAATTTTTTCTACTAATAAATAAATATATGTTATTTCCTAACACAAAAGGGTTTGGGTATCTTAACAAGATATTATAAAACGAATATAATGACTTGGAGTCTAGGTAGCATATATTTAGGCTTAAATAAGTTAATAGTAAACAAAAAAATAAAAATTACTGCAATATTAAGTTGAAGTCATTTCCATTTAAAATACTAATGAGTTTTGATTATTGAGGTAATGAAAAATTAATGATTTATATTTATTTACTTTATTAGTTTGTTTATAACATTATTCTGAAAGTGTTTAGGAGGACCCGTAAACTATAATTTAAATAATTACATTAATTTAATGTTAAATGTTTATTGAATAGTTTTCAAATGATTATTATGATGGACTTAGTACGAGTTTTATGTAGACAACATAAGTTGACATCATAACATTTGATGTTGTGAAGCTAAGAAGTTTGAATATATTCATGTAGTTGAATAGTAATTAATATAATTCCTAAATATAACTTTTATTAAAACTATCTTACTTCATATATTTTTCTAACTAGTGAATTTATTGGGATATTTTTTTTATATGGTCACATTAAAATGTGAAAGGAATTGAGTATGATGTAAATATTTAGAAAAAACCAAAAATTAAGAAAAACATAATGCAGATCTACCAGTTTCCATATACAATGGGATAAACTAGTGATTTTTTTTATTTTTTAAATGTTCTTACTAGAGTTTAAGTGTATGAAATTTTTCATATTAAAATGAAATCTCCAGTTTATAATTCTTTCACATTTGTTTCATATATATATATGCAAATATATATCTCATGAACTGTATTGGTAATTGACTTGTGAAGGTATGGATTTTAGTTTATGAGTATTACAACTTATGATGAGATGTTAATGTCAACATGATTAATATTATCATATAAAAATACACAATATTATCACAAGGCAAAAAAAAGAATAATTTTCTTTTTGTGTACTAGATAACTTACTATGTATACCACGTGAAGTGTCATAAAAAATTACTCATTTATACTAGGGGTGGATAGATTATATTTAATTCATTATTACATAACATTTGTGAGATACCTAACATGAAGAAATTTATACTTTGATACCTACTTAAACATTTATATATATTTAACTACCTAGTATGGTTTGGTTAGCTTTATTGATGATCCTATCATCAAGTTGAGGTTATCAAAGATGGATTTTTTTCTCTCGTATGATGATTATGTCATTTGGGACCTCGATTGATATAGATAGTGGAAGTATTATACCACACCTAGATATTATATATCTTTCTAGATATGTGACCTATGATGCGCTTATCCAAAAGGATGAAGGAAATTTGATGTATTCATCCATCAGATTATTCTATACTCTAATAATTGATAACTGACGAGTTGGATATATGGAATTGTAATTCTCCATGTCCCGTGGTCACTTGATGTCTTAGAAAATGGGAAAATTTGAGAATTAAAATTTTTATATAGTGAAGAATGGTGGAAATAGGTGAAAAGATACATGCGTTTGATAGAGATAACAGCAGATCCCATTATTTCTGGAATAACATTGAAGCTTTTCTTGAGATAAAACTTTTGTTATATATATATATATATGAATCTAGATATTAATATATATTTTTTTCAATAATACAAAGGCCCATGGAGTCACACCATTATGTTGAATGAATGTGGTTTGAGACTAACTAATGGATTTTCTCTAAAAGAAGTTTTATATTTAATACTAAAGTGTTTTAGATAGACATTAACTAGGTATTTCATATGATGTGATAAAACATGACATTAATGCAAGATTTCCAAAAGTGTTTTTCATGATATTAAGATGTTTTTGGGATATGATTTCCTAAGTTATTGTATATAATAAAATATAAGCTGAAATGACACAAAGTCTATTAGGATTGAGTACAAGTGGGATATTGAAGGTGATATTCCATAATGCTATATATATATATATGAAATAAATAATCTACCTTGTCTTTCATAAATATTATGATTTAAATATATAATGGGTATGTCATTTCATGCTACTTTTTTTTGTGGACAAATGATATATGATTTTCATTCAAATAAATCATAATTATAGCTATAATTTATTGAGATGTTTTATAAGATAAAACATCTTGGAGAAATAAAATTTTTGTACATGATACAAAAACTAGTCCTAACAGTATTTACTGATGTGTTTATAACATATTATTAAATGAAAAAAACTCAAGGAGCATCCTTTATTATTATAAATGATACATCCACATGATAACTATGGGTGAGGATGACCAATTAATTCTTGTATGATGTTATCCACCACCATAAGCTCTCTTTCTCCTTCTCATTCTCATTAGAGGATTTAGTAGTTCATGGATGAAGGTTATAACCTATCTATATAATAGATGATCTATATTCAACCCATTGATACTATACAAAGAGGGGATGTATTTTAGATTCCATTGGTGATCTTTATGAAATCAATTAAGGGGTGTTTTATGATTTTTTGTATTCCCTTCAGTGTAAGGTACACCATTTATAGCTTTTCTTCATTTTTTTCCCAGTTTCATATTATCTTTTATAGAGATGCTCCAGTACTGGTATAAATTACATCCATAATTTTTTAATTAAATCATATAAAATAATTCATTATTTATGTAAATTATATTAATTTAATATATTTCTAGACAACTATTGAACTCCTTTTAACTACACCATTATTTGGGGTGTTTTAGTGGAAGCAAAATTATGAAAACGACTATTTTTCTCATTTTTTTTAATTTTTAGATTTATAAATTAACCCCCTTTATCACTTTTAATAAATAATATAAAATAAACAATTTTATTTTGAACTAGTTTAC
Organism: Viscum album; assembly: GCA_963277665.1. Taxonomy (NCBI): domain Eukaryota; kingdom Viridiplantae; phylum Streptophyta; class Magnoliopsida; order Santalales; family Viscaceae; genus Viscum; species Viscum album. Next base: position 441,531,955 of record OY728139.1, on the reverse strand, counting down.
AGTATGCTAGTAAACATTGATAATGTTTTTGAATTATATAAAAGAAAATAAACACATGAAAATCGACTTAAATCATCAAAAAAATCTTACAACCATGAATCTATATCTATAAATGTATGAATAAGTTAATATGATTAAGATAAATGTTTATTATAGTTTTAGATTCTTTAATATACCCAAAAAATTATTTATATTGTTATCCTTTTAAGAATGAATCACAAACAAATTTTTTTTACTGTTTTAACTGAGGAATATTTAAACTTTATTGTTTCTTAGATAGATTGTGTTAGTGCATTAAATTGGAATAGATGACCATCATATTATATAATATATTCTGTAAAAAAATATTTAAAAACAAAACACTTTGATCATTTTTTCAGAAAGTTTCATTTAATAAATGTTTCCCTTTTGGTCAGAATAAAATAAAATAGAATAATCATAAAAAAAAGTCAATTTTCATTTTTAAATTTAAGAAAACTATCATCTGCACATAACTATGAAATTCTAGTCATGTTATATTTTAAACTTTCAATTTATAAAACTATAGATAAAATAATGAATTTTTAAATACACATTACTATGAATCCTTTAAGCATTCCTTTTGAGTTGTCACGAAACATCAAATTTCCCCATGAAATGTATTTAATGATGATAAATTTGATGAATCTATTATCATATTCCTACATAATACACCTTTCATATTCCATGTATCCATTTGGTGACTTATAAAGGATATTTCATAAAAAATTATATTTATAAAAATTCTAGAACTATCAAATTTTAGTCAAATATGGTTAAAAAAATAATTTTCGGGAAACCAAATATATTTCATACTTGTTTTCATAGGTAATTTTGAAGATAAATATATATAAAAGATATTTCTAGTGTTTCTAATATATTATGAAAATCTTAAAAAACACTCAATTGCATAATGACCTTTCATACTACTTTCATAACATGTAACAATTGATACCCCTCATTTAGTATTTTGAAGAAAGAATGTTTTGTAAATTTTAGTAAATTATTGATATTGTCCATGTACAATCTTATTTTTATTTATCATATTCATATTAATCATTTTATCATAACTTTATTTTCCTTGAAAAATAGTATACATATTTTCTTCAATATTTTAATTTACTCTTGGATACATTCATTTTTATTTGAAGAAATGTCTATGTCATCATAAGATAATTTGATATTTATTTATTACTCTCCTTTATTATTTGGAAAAAAATTATACTTATCATTTTATTTTTAAATTTTCATGTTTTATTGATTAAAAATCTCATTATCCTCAACTTTATTCTTTTTGTATTCTTTATGTTCCTTGTGTGGGTCAAAAAATTTAATAATATCATTTTATAATATTCCAATTCTATTGAATAACACATTATAAATAAGTTTAATTTAATCAAATTCAATAGAATCATAATTATAATTACTAAAATAATTTAATTAAACCATGAGACCTAAATTAGACACTTTGTATTCTATTCTATATAACTCAATTGCTGAATCCTCTATACAACTAAAATACTCTAATCAATATCTTTTCTCCTTTTTATTTATCATTTTATTCTTTCTTTCATTCTTTAACATTAGGAATTTAGGCTTGATATTGATTTTTTCTCATTCATAACAAATTATATCCATAGAAACATTATAAATAATTTTACATTTTCTGCTTCCTTTGTAAGATAATACCTTCTAATATTTCATTATTAGCCTTTAATTATTCGTTATATTCCTTTTTCTACATGACCAAGTTTATATATTTCACTTACCAATATCTTATAATTAGAATAGTAAGATGTAACAATTATTTTTGATTAAAAATACCTTTCTTATTTGTAGTTTCTTAATTAGAAATATTTTTAAGTTCCCATTCATATTAAAAATACCATTCCAAGGAGTTCATCATGAGAATATTATTTGAAATCATTATTTTTTAAAATACTAACCTCTTTATATTTGTATTTCTTCAGTAAAGATCTAATCACAATTTAAAAAGTATTTTATTTTTTTAAGGATTCTCTTAAATTACATATTCTATTTAATATGATAGTTAATCACTGAAAAAATTTGTTTATTAATTCTTCTTAATCGATTTTAATGTCTTGATGTATATATATTTAATTTTTTGGTTTTTTTCTCTTTATCTTATCCATGAAATAGTCTGTGACTTATATAATTTTCAAGATATCATGAGTTATTTTTCATGTAGACACACGGCTAATTTTATTTCTACCAATTACAGAATATAAAATATTCATCACATTTTTTGAAGACATAAGTTAAGGAATCCTTACCATCCAAGGAATATAGATCTATTTTTTTTAATTTATTAGGTTTTACCATGATAGTATATTGATAAATTATTAATTTCATAAAGTAATATTCTATTCTAGATTTCCGATATTCTTAGTAAGTACCCTCAAAGAATGTAAGTATCTCAGAAATTGAGCCATCATTGAATCTCGAACCTAATATCTCAAATAATTTTTTCCAAATAAGGTTACGTCTGGGATATAGTTAAGAACAAAATATATGTACATTTATAATCTAATTATCCTTTCAATGAATTACCTTGATATATATTGTTTTCCCAAATGTAGAGATGACTTAATTGACCTATTTAAAAAAAATTATGATTTTATTATTGTTAAAATAATTTTATAATATATGTTAGAAAATGTGAAAATACTTTTTTTGTTGGAGTTCAGATCAAAATTATATTATACCTACTCTTCACTTATCTATATCCTTAAGAGAAATGTAAGATACTAAAAAAAATTATGGGTATTAATAAACTAATTAAAAAATATAATTTCTATTAGAGGTATTGTAATGACCTATAATTTCCATGTAATTTTTTTTAATTAAATAGGAATTTTACGAGTCCGGAAAAATTGACGGTGCGTGATTCTGAGGACCGAAGTGACCAGAATGAATTTCGGAACGCCTTTTCAGGTACGTTCAGTAAACGTACGAGTGGGTTTTTCTAAATATTGAATCTTTGATCAGAATTGAAATCCAAGGGCACTATTGAACTCATAGTGCCTGTATTTTCTTACGGAGACCTTTACCTCGACCGTAGTAGGTCGGTGGTGGAAGTTAGTTTTTTTTCTTTTTTGTTAGAGAATAAAATAAAATAAAATAGTGTAAAATTTTATTTTTATTTTATTTTGAAACTCCTTGTGGATGTTGATAGGTGGGGACCACAAGAATTAAACCTCCCCTCAAGCTTATGGAAGAGGGGACCACCAAACCTAAACCTCCCTTGAGAGGTTATAGTGGTGGGGACCACCCGAGTATAAACCCCCTTGAACTCTCCTTTAATGGTTGAAACTCTCAAACTTTATATTAAATGTGGGGGAGCCTCTTGAACTCATCCAACATTTATTATTCCAAATCAGTTAATTGATTAAGCCTTTTTGAATTTATGCCAATAAACTAAATAGACAATATAATCTATTATGTTGGATACTTGGCATTTTTTGTGGAATTGGGAGGAACGAGCCTTGGGAGAAAGCTCTCCAAGGAAGAACGTCAGTGAAGAACGCTGACTTCGACACCAGCTTCATCCTCAGGAAATTTGTTGACAAGTAACGTTTTCAACGTCAAAGAATCCATGATCCAGGAAACGCTGATTTCATCGACGACTATCTATTCCCAAGAACATTATCTCCTTCCCTACAAACAATCTTCAATGAATCAAACGAATGAGGTAGGGTGGTTATTTGAAATTCTTCCATTTTTTGTTCATGATGACACTTTGTAATTCAAAGGGAGTTTATAGCCACTTGCTACTGCTCTAATGTAGAGAGTGTGGGACAAATAAACATGGCCCACCCTCTCCATAATTCTTGTACTGATTTGTGGTATTCATCACGATGGAGGAGGTTGATGACATACTAAGAAGGGGGACGAGAATGGAGGCCGACACCACTGCCAGCTGCGATGAAGGCAACGACGCAACGACACTGCTCTACGGACACTACCGCTTGTGGCCCCCGCCATCCACAACCACTGCCACCCACAGTCTCCACCATCCCGGACGAGCCGCTCCGAATGACCCACCTCGTGGCTGCCCCCTCACAGCACCCCATGGCCTTGCCACTGTGTCCGAACCACCGCCTGTGACCTCTGCCCTCCCAGTCGAGCCGCTCTGGCCGAGATGGCCAGTGGCCACGCCTTAGAAGCACCCCGCGGCCGATCCACTCTGGTAGAGCCCCTCCAGATGAGTAACTCCACGGCCACTCCCTTAAGACACCTCACGGCTGAGCCGCCCCCGGGCCAAGCAGCTTCGGCCAAGCTACCCTGCAGCCTCACCCACACGGCACCCCCACGACCGAGTCGCTCCGGCTAAGCCACCTCGCGACCTCACACCCTCACGGCACCCCCGCGGATGTGTCGCCCCGTGCCCTCGTGGAACCCCCACTGACTCGCGGCCCTCGCGGCCTGCCGAGCTGGACCCAATAGGCTAGGCCACCCAGCAGGTCGGCCTGGACCTAGAAAGTCGGGTCGGGCGGTCCGACCGAGTCGGACCATACCCGAACCAGATAGGACCCTATACATTACATGGGCCATAACTTTGGCACTAGACGTCTGATTGACAAACCACCAGCGGCGATGGAAACATTTGAGAGAGACGGTCCTTTTGGTATATCCCACTAGATATTTGGATAACATTGGGAAACGTTCTGGTTGGATCAAGAACGAATCAAATCAGGACCTCGTGACTAAAAGGCTAATAACTCACAGACCTGGCGTCCGATTGATGCACCGTCTATTTTGTTTAGACCCCTATGATGTGTCGGTACTTTGAGATACTTCTTCATGGGTCTTCTTGGTAGTTGGAGTATCGACTAGTAGCTTGTGGGGTGGATCCTTCAACAGATGACTGAGCATAGTGCAGGAACCCAGTAGCTGGCTGTGACGAGAAGAATGTAGAGAGATCATATGTGGGTCAGCACCTACGATCCTATGTGAGTCATCTCGAATCAATCCTATGTGGGTCAGCTCCTAGCGATCCTATGTGGGTTATCCCCAAGCGATCATGTGTGGGTCTGCTCCTCACGATCCTATGTGGGTCAGCACCTAGCGATCCTATGTGTGTTAGCTCCTAACAATCTTGTGTGGGTCATTTTCTTGCAATCATGTGTGGGTCAGCTTCTTTATAGAGTAAGGTGATTCAATAGTTATATCTAATCATCTCTACTACTATACTTAAGTTATACCTGGTGTGATATAAGTTTGTACTTGTGTGGTACTTTCCTTCTGGGTAATACCTTGGTGGTATTATCCTATGTAGCGTACCTGTGTGGTACTTTCCTTTATGGGATTACTTCCTTTGTGGAACAGTTGAGATTTGGGGCTTTGGAGTTGGACTCTGTGTTTTCCTCATGATTGAGATTGGTTTACTTACTAACCTAGGTATATGTATAGGCATATACCTAAGTTGGGTTGTCAGTTGATTTAATGATGTGTGGTTTATCCTTTGTGGATTTTGCGATACATTGAGGGTCACGAGGTCCCTACTAAATATCATTATACTCACCCCTGCAGGGGATATGCCCTCATCTTGTTGTGTTCGGTGCAGAAGACAGACAATGATGACAGAGGACGAGAGTACCGGGACTGGAAGTATCTCAGAGGTGGACCTTAGACAAGGCGTACCATAGAGATGACCGTTCGAGAGCTGTATCTACCCTTCAGGTAGGATCCTTGGTGGGTGATCACATGAGCTGTTCTATTTTACTTATACTTTCAGTTTCTTGTACTTTCTAGTTGGGATTCTATTCTGGCCCCTTTTACTCACCGTACTCACTTTATTTACTATTCATTTTACTTGAGTTTTTATCTTGATGTGTGCTTGGTTGCGTGTGTTTATAGGTTATAAAGTCAATGCCTTCCCAGTTTTAGGGAATACGACTTCGGTGATAGTCTCCAACTACTAGCCTAGGCAAGGAGACTTGGGGTAGTCATGATACAGACCTCAAGGGATGGGTCGTGATAGGTATAACCAATGGAACACCCAACTTTTAAAGGAGAGATGCATCTCATTACAAATGATTTTTAAAACATGGAATAATAATAGAAATAATGATTACTTTTTCACCTTACTGGTATAACCCAACGTACCTTTTGATTGGTAGGGTGTCCCACTTGTTCCCTCTTTTGAATTAGAAAAAATAAATAAAAACCAAAACACATAGAAATATATGTGAAGAATACAACACTGAAAAAGAAAAATTTAGACAGTGATAGATTGAATTTTTAGGAATTCTTAATCAATTTTCAGTAAATATTTTATCATTAAATTCCATAATGAATAATTTTAATAGTACTAGGATCACAAAAATACTTTTCTTCTATTTATCTCACACCTCATTTTTTTTCACATTTTATAGTTCGTGTATGTCTCACCCAATTGCACTGGTTCTTCCAATATTTATTTATAGAGATTTATCCATGCATGAAAACTTATAACATTTTGGTTTTTTAGTTAATAGTTTCTAAATCAATAGTTATGAAAAAAATTATTAACTGCTTTATGGTTTCCCAAAAATTCTTTCAAAATAGTCATAATCATTTGATGATTTCTTAGAAAGTGTTCTATGATTTAGTGTTCATTTAATGTGAAAACTAATCTCAATTAGTCTCCTTGAGAATGAACCCTACATCACTGTAAACAAATACCCTAAATATGAAACAAAAAATGTAATTAAAACTATTAAATAAATAATAATAATCACGATAAAAATTTTAAATATATTAAAATTTGATTTTATAATTTTTATGGATTATGCAAGTCATTTTAATTTTATAGGATTATAATTTATATAACTTCGATATCTTGTGTAAGACTTTAGGAATTCATGTATGACTATTGATTACATAATACTTTATACATGTTTAAATTTTACACTTTTAATACTTCCTCTATAGTGCAGAATACTTTATATTACATAAGACATCATATTTTATAATTCATTGATATTATTTAAGATTATAGGTCTCATATTTCTTAGATTATCCATTTAAAATTTCTTTTCGTATGGATGTTTTCCCATAATAATTTAATTTTTTAGAAATGGTTAAGTTTTTGTAAGACATTTAAACCTACATTTGAAATTATACTTTTTAAAAACAGAATTTTTTAATATTTCACTGATAAGAACACGAATTTTAATTGACCTAGTAATATTTTTCTATAGAACAAAATAATTTTTACTTTATCAAAATTTCATTTTATAATACCTTTAAAGTAGCTTTGTGATACTTACAAAATAAAAAAAACTTCTCCTTTAAGATTATGAATTTATATCCAAGCATAATACATTTTACATAAAAAATTAAATAACAGAAAAAATGAAAGAACAATTAATCAATTAATGAACAATAAATTTAAGGATCAATTTTATAATTTACATGTTGTTTAGTTTTAAAACAACTAAATACTTTATTACTTTTCCTAACACATGTTAGAGGTAACAAGTGGGGGATTAGTTATATTTAAAACATAAATAATTCAGAGTAAGGACAAACTATAAGAGCTTCAATACTAAGATCTTGATAAATGGATATTTAATGATGTTAGGATCAACTTCTTTCTCTTATTAAGCTCTATGTGAAAAAATATGTAAAACATGGCATGTAGGGATGAATTTTGAGTGAGAATGAATTTATTACCTGATGTTGTTCATGAAATGAAAAAATGTTTGAACCTATATGCGATACATAAAAGCATCCCAAAGTTAATAGAAAAGATACACCAGTAATAATAGGTGAGTTTTATATTTTTAAGTTTGGGATAATGTGTTCATTCAAATATCTCCATAGAAGAGTTTTATGAGTTTTAGGAATAAGGGAATGTAGTTCCCTTGATACATTATTACATTTAAAATACCCGATCATGTAGAGAAGGAAGCATATTTCTTAGATATTATCCTAAACCTCTCCCAAGTACATGATGTGTTCCATGTATCATTTTTAGGATGTACATGGAAAATCCATAATAATACCAAAATTAGAAGCTATGAAATTGGAACCTGACCACTCTTATTGGGAACAACAAGTGGTGATCTTTGACTATAGAGATAAAGTGCTACAAAACAAGAAAACCAAATTTCTAAAAGTACTATGGTAAAATAAAAAGTTAGAGGAAGATACATAATAAACTTAATATATAATAAGATATAATCACCCCCATTTTTTAATCTGAGTTATAAAATTTTCGTGGTGAAATTTCTTTATAGGGGGTATAATTTAACAAATCAAAAGATATAGTGATAAATTTAATTTGGAAGTTATAATTAGTTTTCATACATGAAATTTCATACTGAAAATTAAAATTAATTTATTACATTATGGTAAAGAATTAAAATAGAAAATGAATTAAATTAAAAAATACCTAAAATAAACATAATTTGAAAAATTACAAAAGGAATAAAACATTATGTCAATAAACATAAAGTAAGAATAAAATATCCCTAATCTTGATCTTACTTTAGGATCATTCCACCAATAATAACTATAAAAAGAATAAAAAATGATGTAAATATGATAAAAATACTTAAAAATTAAATTAGGGAAGTGAATGAGATATTTCGATGAAATGTACATGGTTATATATAGGAATTCAATATATTTGTTGGGCTTATATGAACATTGGGATTATAGAACTATTGATATTATTTGGACATTATGAGTATATGAATATTTGGATTATATGGACGTTTATACCATAACATGACTTAATAATAATAATAATGAGTTAAATTTAAATTATTATTGTATTAAAATGTGATATTCATAACATAGATTTTGAATTAGCAGGTATAAAAAGAAGTAATGACACTATAAAATATAAATAGAAAATAGAAGTAATAGAATCAAGTAGTAAATGTCTTCCATATTAGGATCCTTTTTATGCTCCTTGAAAATAGGAAGTTTCACTAGGTTTTGACCTTAACCAAGACAAAACTGAACATTAACAGGTATGAATTAAGTGAAATTATTAATGGGAGTAGTTCAAAATACAACAAATCACTTTAAGATCCATGTTAGTTAAATCACTACCGGTGACTTCCACCATTACCCATATTAACCTAAGGAATTATATATAGGTCTTGAGGGTATTTTTATTTTTAAATTTAGGAAGATATAAATATGTAATTATTAATGTAATGAAGGATATATATATATATATATGTATGTATATATCATTATTACATGTGTTTTTATACATTTGGAGGTTTTATAAAATTTAATTTTATAGAATGGTTTTAATTGAATAATAAATAATTATTTCTTATAAAAATGTATTAATAAAATTAAATTAATTTTTATTAAATTAATCATAAATTTTAAATAATTAAGAATAAAATCATTTAATTTTAAAAAGATATATTTTTTTCAAAGAATTTTATTTTTGTGTGTAATGTATTTTTTATCTAAAAAACATAAATTAACCACTAATGAAGAAAAACTTAAATTAAATTTATTGATAATATATACAATTAAATAAATTAACATTAATTTAATTTTCATTAATTGATAGTGAATACGAAAAAATTAATTTTTATGAATAAAAATAAAAAAAAAATTATTTTTATCTGTTATGTGTTATTATACTAAAATTAATTTAATTATTTTTGAAATTTAATATAATAAAATTTATTTCACACATTGAATGAAAATTTCCAAAATAGGTAACATGGCCAATTTTAAATTGAGGTAAAAAAATAATTTATCAAGGTAAAAATTGAGTTACCACAGTAAAAGTAAACCAAAGTAAAAGGGTTAACTAAGTGGTAAATACATAAAAAATAATTATAAATTATATATAAATGACTGTGTGAGTAAAATTCATGAATAATTTTTATATTATCTTAATTTTGTTATACTTTTGATCTAATTTACATGAGAAATTATATTCCTTACTCATTACGGAATAAGTATTTGTGAAAATACTACTCAATCTCACCTATAAAAGGACCCCTCCACTACCCACCTCAACCACACCATTCCTTTATATTTCTATTTAATCTATAACTAAATTTTATTCAAAAAAATACACTCCCACATTTGGTAACATTTTGTTAAAATAAATATTCCCAAATCTTTCGCTTTTAATAGGTTATCTAAGAGATGTTTCAAGTCTTCATTGTAAGTGTTGCCATTTCCATAAGCACTTTCTTTATCAATTTTTTTAAAAAGTATTTTTAGAACATATTTATCACTCTAATAAAAACAATTTTAAACCATTATTATTCTATATTGGTGATTTTATAGCTATAATATAGCATTTATTTAATAACAAAATTTGTTATAACACATCACTGTTTGGGTTTCTTTTAAAAAATGCAAGAATGATTCTATATTGATTGTATAATAAATTAATAAGAAAACGTAAATAGTGTTAATATTATGTAATCATAATTAATTTAAGATTTTTTTCATTAATTTTAATGGAATTATAAAAAATTATATTCATTAATAAAATAAATTTTCTTTCAAAATCAAAATTGAAAAAATAAATTTAATTTCTCTATAAAACATTCTCTCTAACTTCTAAAAAATGTCCAAAAAATCATAAATATATAAAACACAACAATATAAAATGTATGAAAATTTTTCAAGTTATAAATACATGATCAAGTTTCAAGGACTAGAACCATTATATCAAACATAGTACAAGACAAATAGAATAATGCTAACATGAATACTAATTTTAATAAAGAATTATTAATAAATTAATAATAAAAATTATAAATTAATTTTATTAATTAATATCAATATAAATATTTTTATAATATATATGTATAATAAACCTAATTTTTTTTATATGGAAGTTAATAGTGCATTAATCTAAAAGATAATACATGGTATAAGTTTTATTTATTCAATTTCAATTTCTGTGGGTCATAATATTTCCTATTTTAATTTTCTCTTCTTAGTTTTTATATTCTAAATTTTTTCTATTTTATGTTATTTTTTTACAATTCTATAAATAAATTACATTTTAATTTCTTGATTTTCTACTTTTATTTATTTTTTTCTTTATAAAAATATGAAATTTTGAAGAATAATTGTCATCCCTTTTATTGTCTCTTTCAACTCCATTTATATATACATTCTAACAAAAAACATTTCTATGCTTATATTGAAATAAAAAAATTTATTAAATTATCTAAACATAATATTTATATTTATCTATTTATAAAATGAAAATTTACAACATTTTCATTGATGTGGATATTCTCTAAAACAATTTAAAATGATTAAAATGAAATTTATTTTAACTTTTGTCTATGTTTTATCTTTTGCTCCTCATTGTATTACTTAAACCTTATTTCTTTTCAAGGTAACAATATTGGAGATTCATTTTAAAATATTTTTTTATGAATCCTTCATGGCACCCAATCAAAAATGTTTTTTGAATGTGACTTCTAACATCATATTTTTCTGATAACAGAAAAAATGTTTTATGAAAAATATTTTTATGATTTTTCTCCAATTTTAATATCCATATCCAAAAATATATATTATATGGAGTTATATTTAATGAAATTACCTCTAAATTATCTTATAATACACTTCCTTTGGAAGTTTAAAATTTTTGTATTAATCAATCAAATTATTGATTCCATTTTATCTGATAACAATGGAAAATGTCGTGTAACCTATTTCCATTACATGGTTTTTTATTATAAGATGATTATTGATTTAATATGGTGAATGTACATATGAATTATAATTATATTATGGATTGGTATGAAATATACCATTAATTAATTTGGTAATTCTTTATATCTAAAGAGATAATGATTTTATGTATTAACCTTATTGATATGATCACAACTCTATGAATGGACCTTATTGACATGTTAATAAATAAATTTTTTGATCTTTTTGATACATTCAAAACTCTATTTTTTGACCTTATTAATATGATTAAAAATATATATGTGAACCTTATTGATATTTTCACAATTCTATGCATGGACCTAATTTATATGTTTATAAATCTGTGTGTGGATCTAATTGAGTTTTACTATGTTCACAAAGTTATGGTTTACTTACGGTTGTGTTTATTTAACAAGATTATGTAATTCCTAAGGGATCATGATTATTGTATCATTTTTTCAAATGATAAGGAAGTGGTGAATTAGTGTTTATTTATAACTTTCACAAATTATTTTCTATTTTAATTGAACCTACTAAAATTAGTCAATATCGATCCGCGCAATCTTTTGTCTCTCATCCTCACTTGGAAAATATATAAAATAAAGGAAAATGAAAAAAAATGATTTACATGGTTAGATACTATAACCTAATCCTTTACTTTATTGGTTATGCACCATAATTAAGGATTATACACTATAATAAAACATCACCAGTATTAAGTGGAGGGTTCTTCATACACCAATTCCAAATAAGAGTCTCACCGATCTTCTCTTAGCAAAAGTCACACTAACCACTCTTTAATGCCTCTCATAGGACTTCTATTTCTAGATTATCAATATATTAATCAAGTCACAATGTGATCTACTAATATAACCAGAGTTTAATTGGTTATATGATTCAAACTTTTTACATGAAAATGTTTCTTTCAAGCTTGTCTCTAAGTTCGTTCACTTGTTCAATACATGAAGCTTATGCATCCTCTATATTTAATATCCTTATAATAATAGTAAACTATTTTAATACCAAAATTTATACAATAATAATAAATGAAAATAAGTGACTACTTACAGCTTAGCTCTATATATTGTCCACTGAATTTGTTCACCTGATAATCTCATTCACTAATCTCATATGATATTTATTATCCAAATGCTCTTTAAAATTCTAAAATTCTTGAAACAATTGATAAGAAGATTTTTATAGTTGGGATCTCACTCTATTTTAATCTCATAAATCTTACTCAACCATATATGTCACATGATTACCTCCTTCTTCATTTATCTTTTAATCCCAAATGATCTTCACTTCTGAATAGGTTTAGTTTCATCATTATCATCTTTATAGAGTTCTATGGTTCTTAAAAACTTAACGCATATCTAAATTAAAAACTCTTTCAAACTATCTCTAGATTAGTTTTCTTTTTATATATAGTTTAACAAGGAAATTATATTTCTTATATTTTTAATACATAAAACTCCTTCAAATAATTTGGTTCCCTAGATCCTCATTTTATTTATTTTCAACAGAATCATATCTCATGATCCTCATCAAATTTATCATTCAGTTGAGATCCTGGATATGCACCATGATATAAAATATTCTCATCCTTATCATAAATAAATGTATCTAGTTTAATACCAACACTTTGATTTTTTATGTGAGTTTCCCTAGAATCTATTTGTTATATTTTCCTTTAAATGACTATCTTCTGGGAAATTCTAGGAGTTACCTTTATTTTTCACCTTTCTCAATTTTCTCATCCCAAAAAATATTATTAAATCTTATTATATAGTAGTTTTAAAGATCATAATACACACCATATTCTCATAATAGTCATTTTATTTCTCACTAAAATAGATCCATATTATATTCTTCAACCTCTTGAAGCATATAAAAAATCTCCATCAACTCAAAATATATTTGGGATACATTTAAATTATGATCAAATCGCTCTTTCTTCTTAATACAAACCACTATAAATCTATAATTAACATCCATAAAAAATTTAAAACAAATCACAAAATATTTTACTTTTTTCTTGACTCATTTCATGTATCTTGAGTTCTTGAATAAAACTATACAAATTTCACTATTGAATCAACACTCAATTATTAACAGCTTAGATTCATACCAGTTTCATCAATTTTTATTCATCTTGAAGCATAAGACTCTTTTATATTCATAAAATTTCATATTAGTTTAAACATATTCAAAATTTTTCTCATCTTTATTCACCAAATGATTATTTTCAAATATTCTATTTGAAAATCATTGTATAAGGAACAATCATCCTCACTCACTTCCATCTCATCCAATATTTCACAAAAAAATATTAAATCATTGATAATATTATATTTATTATATTTTTATCTCTATATAATTTCTTAAATATATTATGGAATCACTTACTAACTATTATTGGATTTATTCATCAAAAAAACTTTTATATGTTTGATAATTTACCACACTTTGATCTTCCTTTATAATATTTTAAGATCAACTCTCTCCATTTATTTGTTTGAATCACACTCTTATCTTGGTTCTCTTGATGTTTATTACCTTGAGAATTATTATATGAATCATTCCATTTAAATTTATCATTCAGATATTAAATATTAAATCTTTATTTTTAGTATGAAACTTTCTCCATTTTTCTCTGTGTCAAATTATACATATAGAGAGATACTTCACACATATGATGAGTTAATTGACTTATAAAATCCACGATTTTTAACATACAAAAAGAAATTTTTTCTATTGAAAGATCCATATAATGAGTCCATATCCACTTACACCACTTGAAAAATGAATCATACACATGTATTTTTGAAACATATGTTGCTTAAAATTACACCTATATGGAATGAAATTTCCAAAGTTCCCACTTAAAACTCTAAATTTGAAACTACATTAATTAATATTATAGATAATTCAAATGAACTCAAAACAAAATAAACCACTCTTAAACACATCAAATAACCTATGAAAATTTATTAAACTTTATCAAACACCAAATATCCATTCCTAAGAACATATGAAATATATATGATATCTTTTTAGTTCTTCAAAGTAACTCACTGCACTTGTCACTCTTAACTTCAATTAAACATATCTATACTATTATAAAAGCATTGTTTCATACTGATATAATAATTAAATATAAGTATCACAGAAGAATGAATTCCTCATCATATTGTTTCTTTAAAAACTCTAATCAACTATCCACTTAAAACTAGTTAAAATAATATTTTTTAAGTTATTTAATACAACTCAAAGTAACTCTATTTTAATATTTATAGATTTCACTGGAACTAATCTTTCAGTAATTTTAATTTTCATTAACGGTGACCAATTTATACAATCATGTGATTTCATATCTTTCCCCTCAAATATTTATGGTGATATATTTATGTTGTAGCAATAATAACTATTTACATATTTAATTTCTAACACATGAGTATTCTTTTACAACTCTAATGGAAGACACATTAATATCCATTTCTAATTGTTCATGGGAAAAACCTTCTTCATGTATTGGGTGGATACTCAATCCATAAACCTTCTCTCATTAACTACTATTAACATACACATTGACAACAAGAAAAATCACAATCCAAACAGAACCTCATCATGGTATATGTTAGGTGTCCATAATGATCCTTTTGAGGATATATTTTATTTTATCATAATTTATGGAAAGTTATTGTGTTTCCTTATTCATTTTAATAAGATATTTCACCCATTTTCTTGTTTTTTCACATTATTATGATCTATACCTTTATGAATCATTGATAATTCCCCCTAAATAGCATTTAAAATAACCATTATTTGTTTTTTTCTCCAAAAGTAACTTTTATATAGGAATACGTTTAAGAGGAGATCATGTGAAGCTAATTACGTAGAATATGTTGAAGAAATAATGTTCAATAAGATGTTTAAGTATATAATCTCAAAATAAACTAATCCTTCATGTTTTAGGATTATATGTTCATTTGTGAGATGTAATATTTTAATTATGTAAATAATTTAGAATATATTTATTTTATACCAGGGTCATCTCAGGCTTCCCCTATTCTTATTTTTATTTTTTCCCACCACGAGCTGTTTTGACCCATGATGTAAAATTATTGGAATTATCAATATAATTATTTATATAATCAATGAGGGACTATTCTTATGACTATATGTTATAGTTATATGTGATTTTACTATGAATTTTATGATTTACATTATACATTTTCTAGGACTATTCGTGGTTCTCTTTAAAATATGACTTGATACTAGCCAATTTAAAAGAAATTAACCAATTATATAAGTTATGTTAAATAGATATCTATAGTAGATACCTAATTAAATGTGGTTTTTTAGTTTAATTTAATGGTAGTATGATTTATTTGTTCTATTTTCCTTGTGTATTATTTATTTATTTTGATGTAAAAAATAAATTTTCTAAAAAATTAGATATCTTTTTGATTATTTTTCAAGGATAATCGATAGTTATTTTGTTTTAGTATATCAGTTTTATCAGAAAAAAGACATTGTTTTGTTTTATATGTGATATTTTTTTTGTAATTTAAATAAAAAAATTTAAATGATAATTTGAGATGGATTGAGTTTTGAGTTGTTTAATGTAATGTGTCAATATCTAAAAAAATGGAATTATAGATAAATGTTTAGTTTTGGTGTGCATATTATTATTTTATATGAGTAAAGTAATTCTCACAAATATGTTTTTGAAATCAAATTTATATAATTTTGTTTCAGTTATGATATGTTTTAAGAAAATTATTTTTTTATATTTTATTTGGTTTTCTTAAAAATATTAAGGCCCTATTATTGATATGAGGTTTCTTTCAGAAACAATTTTTTTTCCAAAAATATAATTTTAAATGATTTAATATATTTTAATTATTGTTTGAATTATATTATCATAATGTTTTATGGGTTGAATAAAAATATTTGACATTTTTTTTATTATAAAACAAATTTGGAAATTTTTCTACTTTGGAAATATTTGAGATAAATTTTTTACAATGTTTATTTTAGAGATGTATTATATTTTTTAAAAAAAATGAAGATTTTTTGGAATAATAAATCAAAAATAATGTTGTGGTATTTTAAAACATTGGGTAATGATTTTTAAGATTACACATGGTTTATTTTTTGAAAATTTTCAATTTTTTTATTACTAATTAGAATAAGTTTAAAAAATAATTTTTTCATTTAGGATAGAAAAATTATATATATATATATATATTAATGTCATAAATATTAAAATTTATAATTTATGTTATTTTTTAATATTTTTTAGGTTTAATATGGATTTATTGATATAATTTTACTTAATATGGTTTAAAAAAATATACTTCTATGTTTTATAGTTCCTAGTTTTGTTTGGTTTGATTTTTTTTGTTTTTTGAGAGTGATTTTTCAAAAACATGTTGTAAATTGATTTAAATATTTTAGTTAAGGACCCTACTGGTTTAAAAAAGGTTTTTGTTTTTTATTACTTATTTGTTTTTAATAAAAATAGAAATATTTTTTAAAATATAATATTTAATATTAATTTAAATTAAAAGTTGTTTTTGTTTTTATTATGTTAGAATTGATGATTTGAAATGTGTTAATTTTTTTCTTGTTTTTTATTACTAATTTTAATGTGTTTGTCTTTCCTGGATATAATTTTACTTATTTGATAGTTTTAATTTATATAAATATATTTTTATTATATATTTTATGTTGAATCCCATTGGTTTTATTAATTTAAAATGTAATTTTATTATATATATATATATATCATGTTTTAATTGATATTCATTAATTTTTTAATTTTGAGTATATCCATGACTTTTTTCTGGTTGGTTGATCTGAAGTGTAAAATTATTTATTTTTTAGTAACAATTATGGGAAGATGGTTTGAATTGAAATTGGGATGTTTGGTCTTAGTTTAAATGATTTTTTTTTCAAAATAACACTCTTTGGTTCAGCTTTGGATATAGATAAAAATAGGTTTAGTTAATTGGGTGGATGATTTTGTTTGATTACTATTTGAATTTTATATTAAGAATTTAGTGTTGGATCATGTGTGTTTTGTGAATTGATGATATTTAGTTTGTAGTTTCGGGGATATTTGATAAGAATTATCGGTATGGGTATTGAGATTTTTTGGTTTAGCAAAATATAGGGGAATGTGAGGTTTATAATGTTTCATACTTAAAAAATATTATTATTGGTTTTTGATGATTAGAACTCAATATAATTGAATATATAATTATTTGGGAACTTTAGGTGATTATTTTAGTGGTCAAAATATGAAAAGAGGTAACTAACATTTTATTTTCCTTAAAATGTATAGTTTCCCCCTAGAATGTTTTTTCTAATTTATATGGTTTGAAAAAACATAAAAATTTCCAATTTCAATCAATTGATTACTTTATAGTAATATTCATGGCCACAGAGACCGAGAACATTAACTATAAATGTCAATATAGGAATCTAAATAATTATACATGGTCTTAAGAAGCTATTGTATTTCCAGAAGACAATGTATCCTCAAAATACTTTATTTTAATCATTTAGTGACATTAAAAACTTATCAAAATCTTAGTTATTATAACATCCCAACCAAAATTCCACTAAATCGACACCCCAGGCTGGTTCCCCACAAGGCCTCAAGTGCATATACTCATATTCTAGAGGCTGACAACTGGTAATATGGGTCAAGGGTGGAATAGTTAGGAGACTATACACCCACATCAAAGTGAAAAAATAGATGTAAATAAACAAACATCATACACATCAGATTACATGAAAATAATAAATAATCTGAAACATAAGCATTTTATAAAAAAAAATTACTGAAACATAAATACATATGTCTCTACACATATAAAAAAAATTACTGAAAGATGAATACATAAGTATCTACTTACCACTCTGATCCATGCAATATACCTAGCATCTAATATTCTTTCAAGATGCTCCAACCTGATCATGTGACTTCACAAGTGTGGCTTTCTCAATCATGGTATCATGGGAGTTCACCCTATCCATCCTGGATCCCTTATCAACATGGAAGAATATATTAGTTATTCATGCATACCGAGGTGTACATATAGGGAGTGAGAAATAAATTTTAGAAGGACACCCCCAGTGATGAACCTATAAACTATTTCCATAAGTACATACTCATTACATATTCTTAGTGTAGCCATAAAATAATTTAAATAAAATAAAATAAAACCACCATCAATACTTAGGTTCAAGACCTTGATAAACCATACTTACTTCGCCCAATTTTGAGGACTCTCGATTCATGTCTCAGTGACCATGAATCCCAAATAACTTCTGGAATTCCATGGAAGTTGCAACAAAACTAAACTATTTTGAGGCACAGCCAATGATATTCCTATTATCTTGGAAGATAATCTATGGAATCCCAGTCCATGTCCTCATGACCCCAATTTTTATATCATACATCACACCTAAACACATCAGTACTAGGTATCACTCAAAAATTAATACGAAAACCCATATCTTTAGTCTAACATCTGACCCTTGTATCATAAACGACAGTACATGGAGCACCAGGCCAACACCAAATCCATATATCAAATCAATAGTGCATGGAGAATCAATCTAGTGCATAAACTATAAATTAAACATTTTTTCCTTGTTAAATAGTCCTAAACCAAAACCATGAATGTGGATCATTCGTACACCATACAACTATATGGTATACAATTATTTCATAGAGCATAAATCTGGAACATAAACAACAATGTATATTATTTGTGTCTAAAGGCTTAGGATGCCACCTAATCTATAGAGTATACTATCTATTATCAGATAATTAGTCCAACATCTAATACACATGGAATATAACATCTAATATACTCAATAATATCAAACAATGTTCCTGGAACCTTATCCCATCACTAAAATCCTAAAATAAATATCATCACTAATACCAAGCATCCTATAAAAAATTCTCATTCATAGATATTTGGAACTATACCTATGTATTTTATATCCATATTTATCTTCCCTTTAATCCCTTAATAGTAAAATAGGATCCAAAATATTGAATTCAAACCATATAAAACAACCCCACTAGTATAGACCAATCCTCAACATACAAAACCAAGATAAAACATAACAAGGGATAATCGAACACCAATGACCATTGAAAGATCCTCAAATACACCATTGGATACTACAAGAGTTGGACAATATATGAGGGTTTAATCTATCTCGTCAAAGGACTTGGGCCAATCTTAGCATGAGAAACATCTTTAAGCAGCCCTCAGTTTTCTCTGAATGATCCTCAACCAAAATTACAACAAAAAAGGCATCCAAAAGCTACACCATTCCACTTGGGAATTCTCACAACCTTTTAAAAAACCAATGATCAATTGATTAGTAGAAAAACTACTAAGATTTCCACTAGAGTCCCTCGAACTCATATCAACAACACATTGATACCTAACCATAACCACCATATGAAGGTGCCACCCTAGTCCAAAGGCTCCAAAAATCCTAATACTACACCAAGGGATCTAAATCATCAAATACTCTAACCATTGGAGACATATACTAACACATAGGGGTTATCCAATATATAATTAGTGACTCTATATGATCTCACCTTCTATAATCCATTCAAAGAACCATTAATTTATCACCATGGAATACTTGAGCTAGTCAGTTCATCATGATTTCAACTCTCTCTTTGGAATCACGGCTCACAACCCAACCCAATGGAGGGTTATTAATCCAATCCTTGAGGAAATCCTCAAACAAAACTATCTCAATTTAAAACACTATTCAGAGAGCCTCTAAACATTGAAATGTTTTACCATCACGATTTACATAAAAAATGAATAGAATGGACTACTTACTAGTCCAATTCTAAATTCGGTGAACAAAACAAAAAAACCCCTTTAGAAAATGTACACATCATGTAATTCTGAGTACATGAAATGTACTGTCAAATCTATACTTATCCACGTACTTCCAAATGGAATGATTAAATATGGGATTTTTCAATGTACTACTACCTTACCACAGTGTACATAGTGTCTGTCCGTATACTAATACAAGAACATATACCCTTGACCAAGGGTATCTATCCAAGTACATGGACACGTAACCTTGTACGACCACATGACATGTACCCATAGAATGTGATGTGTACTAACCAAAAATTATTCTACCCATGTACTCTCCCACATGACCAAGTACATGGCCAAAAAATACTTTACATAGTGTACTTATAGTACATGAAGTTTGATAAAAAAAAGTCCATCTTCTACGAACGAGATGAAAAATTGGTATGTGTTCTTAAAACCACACACCATCTAGTTGGGGTTTCCAAATGGGAAACCCCTACAAACATCATGAAACCCCTATTTTCCCCAATTATTAAAATTTTTACCCACATGGGATCCTTAGTAGTTATAATAGGGCTCTTAAAAATGAATGAAATAAACTCTTGGGACTAGGGAATTAAACTCCAAACCAATCTACCTCATGGTATAAATACTGAATATTTAGGTCCAAATCATGCACTAGAAGATACTTCGCATCAATATATTCCTGATCTCAACCATTTAAAAAGTCTGATTGGACCTCTTTCTCCTACCTCTCTTAGTCTGGACATTGCTTGAAAGGGAGGTACCCTCCCTATCCTTCCATTCATAGGAATCCCCAAATGGGGGGTGTGGGGTAGTGGTGTTTTATTTATTTATGTAATTAATTTAAACCCATTTAAAACTCTCATCTTGAGTATTGATATCAAAACTGGATTTATACCTTGCCTAACTAAAACCTCTCATTCCTAACTCAACTATGGAGACATAATCTTAATTTTATGCATTGTTCACCCCATATCACCACATGAAACTACTTGAAAAATGTAATATTCATTTAATTAAATATTAAACATTCAACCAATACTCAAATTCATGGGAATTACACCAAATTATTATCCCAGGGTTAATGCTCTATTTTGGGACCAAGGGGTTTGTTAGAAATTGTTTGATATCATTTTATTGGGGAAATTGATTATTTTACACATTAAGATATCTTTAAATAAAAAAATTATAACATATGCTCAAATTTTAACACCTGTAAAACAAGAGTCCTTTCATCCTCCAAACCACAAACATTATCTTCCTTGGTTAGTCTTAGTGGTCCTCCAACCACACATCGGAAACCACCATGGTATTTAACTCAAGATCAACTCATTGTGTTCTACCTTAGGAAAACAACCTATTTCCACTAGATACCTCTAATTATAAAGTGTAAAACCCATAAAAGATCAACCTACAACTTTACTTTATAAAAAACATGAAGATAACTCCTAAATTAATCCACTCATCCTGAGACATTACAACATCATCCAAAATTATCCTCAGGACCATAGTTCTACCCTTTATAAAACTCAACCCACATTGGCTGATTTTGACCCACAGTACTTCCCACTATCAAAGTATCCTTTCAAAAAATAGCCTTAGAAGTCCACTAACTTGCACAATGTGGTTTCCACTTCATGGTTGACTCTACTCGCATAGGGGCATGTCACTATGACTGTTATTATACTCCACACAATAGAATTATGCATACTATAACCTCATAATGGAACCCAAATTCCCAAAACATTCTTCAAATAGTTTTTAACCTCACAACTGGATATGGTCATATCTATTTATCCTGGGAGAAAAAAAAGAAACATCAACTATCACCCATTCACAACACCGAAAAACTAAACTCCTGGTATAAAAATAATCTGATCTACCATGAAGACCTCACCCATATATGGATGATTGTGCACTCCCTCTATATAGATTCACATACACTACTCGATAAGAGTAACCCTCCCATGAGGCCCACTATCAAACCTAAATTGATGTTCAGATAGCTTGGCCTATAACCGAGGCTCCTTCAGCATACTCAATATAATGTAAAAATATTTTACATGGTCATCTCTCTAATATGAGTAAACTAATATTTCATCGAAGAATACCACCTCAACTACATCCATTCCTTGAACATTATAATTATATCATGAGGGCCTCAGGTCACCACAAGTACAAGCCCCTCATCACAACACCAATAGATTTCACCCTACTCATCACTGTTTATTCAACTCAATCATCGTGGAGTATTCACTCATTGCACCCAATATACAAGTAGATATCACAATACATCATCACACATTGATTCCTCCACAATCCAATCAATGTTCAATATTACACACCCTTTTTTAACCCTACCAAAAAACCTAATTCAAACTACAATGAGTCATATATCTTGAAAAATCAACTCAAAATCCCTATATTTATTCCATATTGAACCTATTCTAATCTTTATCCACCCCATAACCACAAAGAACAACCCACTACACATTTTTCACCCCATATAAATAACCAAACAAGCCTACCCCTCTTGGAACTGACCACACCGTTGAAACACTAGCACACTAGCGATCCTTCTAAAAAATGGAATATGACATTCCCAAACCTCAAAATAGGTTGTACATTTTGTACACTAATGTCAAAAATACCAAGAATAAATCTATGCCTCACATTCCCAAATTCTCACATAACTCTGCTGACCAATCCCACGAGTAAACCCTAAAAGAAATAAGGAAACTGATCCCTAAATTGGTGTCACATTAAAAGGTCGCTAGGATCTGACACATAGCCCTACCAGTCAAGTATCACAACTAGTCACTAGGACCACTCACCAAGATCCTTTGTATCTCACACAAGGAAACAAATCAATGATTTTAAAATATTCTCATTTCCTACTGGCATACAGCATAAAAATGTTAAATGACCTATCTATTGGGTCATACATACAAAATAGGTCAAATGTCAAACTAACCACTCAAAACCAAGGAACTTATATCTTCAGAGCATCTGAACAGCCGACCACTCCTTGGTGGACCATGTCACATAACTACCATAAAAAACAGACATGGTTCCAATGACAAAATATTTATTCCATGTTGACCCACAGGGGTTACTGCACCCATAGTACATTGGGATTTCATATATGTCCTCATTTGTGAGAATCTCACCATAGATCCACATAAACTTACATAAATGGAAAACACATAAATTCATAAAATAACATGTATATAACACGTGGATTCTAGATTCCTATCATGATGCATGAGGTGACTCTTTCCTTTATATACCAAGATTCAAAATTAGACCACTGGACTCTTTCCAACTAGATAAGAGCCATAAATCCATCAAAATTCATCAAATCCAAACCACATGTGAATCACGCAAGTAATAAGTCATATAAAATTATAAAACTACAAAAAAGACATCAATCACGGCCCTAGAAACCAAAAATTTATATCAGAACCAGTGTTCACAATTCACCATCCAATATCCATCGAAGTATCTAACACATTTCGATATCTCCATTATACGAAAGACCAAAGAGTAAACCAAGAATGTAACTAATATAATAAAACTTTGTAATGTCATCACCCAGATTCCAATAATTCGGTTCCCTCAGAAAGTTTTCCACAAGACATCAAGTGAGCCTTATCGTACTCCAAAGGCTACCAAAAAGTAGTAAGGGTATATGGTAAAACGTTTAGGTGATTATACCCCGATATAAGATTACATAAATATAATTAAATAACTAAACATTATACCCATTAGAGTATGTACAAAGAGTAAATAAACTAGAATAGAATAATTCTATAATATAATGAAATACAATAAAGGATTCCATACATATAATATCAATAATCTACTAGTCCGATCACTTGTAAAAACTAAACTGAAAAATAAATAAATATTACAATACTTCCTACTCTAAACCAAGTGAAATACCTGGTCACTAGTTTCTTGTTGAGATACTATAGCCTAATCATATGAATCCACATGAGAAACCCACCTAATGGTGAACCTATAAAATGCTGGTACAAGTGCATGCTCATGAAATATATGAAGCCTATCTAAAAAATAATGAAAAATAATTAAAATAAAACCACTATAGATCCTTATTCCCAAGACCTTGATCAACCATACATGTATTGGTCAATGATAGGGTGTATCTTACCTTTTTCCAATTAATATGTATCCAAAATAACCTACAGGATCCATATATATTGTTTAAGCAACCAAAAATGAGGATTCTAGGGATACATCTAATAATAGTCCTATTATTAAGGCAACTAATCTATGAAATGGAGCAGATAACTGGGCTTCTAAATTGTAGTGAAATGAAATAATGGAGAAAATAAACCTCTTACTATGGACCATCAGAAAACTTGAATTATATATAGATGATAGGGTTCAAAGAAAAAGAGTTATTTTAGCATATAGGAATTAATGCTATATAAGGCTGCAAGAGGAAATGTTATGCCACATTTTTTCGAGGGGGAGTGGGTGATCACCATTTGGGAATTATTAAAGAAAGGGATGTTTTTAAATGGTGGTTTAAGAACACTACATATGAATATTGAGGCATGGATATAATAATTTGATCTACATGGCACAAAATATAATGTTTGAGCTTTGAACTTCTGGGATGTATGATGGGTTTTTTGGGAATCTAGGAAAAATCCCATAGAAAGAAGGAAGCACTCCATTTTTTTCCTGTACGTACGAGTTATGGAATTAATGGATGATCTCGGGGGGAAAATTAAGGGTATTATGAGAACATTTTACTAAGTATTATTATACTATATCCTTACATGAGTTTGGGCGTAAAAGGATAGAGTGTATATGGTCGATGGGTTATATGAAAACCCCCTTGATATAAGATTGAAGTTAAATATGAATGGTTCATGTGTTAATGGAATGATGAGAGGATGTGGACTGGTCAGAGATAGTAAGGGATCTGTGTCTCTAGTATTCAATTCCTTTTATTGTCCATGTAATTCTATCGGACTGTAGGTGAGAGATATGAATACTGGTCCTTTGATTTGTAAATGACATAATATTCAGATTAAAGAAGTTGAATCAAACACATCTATGTTAGTTAGGATGCCTCAGAGTAATGAAAATGTTCCATGGGATTTGGTGTATACTATTAGTATATCCAAGGAATATATCCACCAGAATACCTATGTTAGCCATACCTAGAGATAAGGAAATTATACAGTTGATGACTTTTATATCCATGGAAGGTTATAAGAAAGACTCGTTGTGTTCACTTTTTTGGGGGGTTTTACCTATTGATTGTAAGTTATTTATTAATGGTGATTCCTTGTGTCTGCATCATTTTCTCCCACCAATATCTAAGTGGGGGAATTTTTGTAAATTTTAATTCAATAAAAATTAACTTTTCAAAAAAAAATCATTTAATCCATATATCATATCAATAGTGTGTGGAGCATTAGTCCAAAACATAAACCATAAATCAAACATCTGTACCTAGATAATCAACCTGAAACCTAAAAAATGGATATAGAGAATCGGTCCACCATCTTTTTAGTTGGTATACCATCACTTCAAAGAGAATCATTTTGGAACATAAATAACAATGTATAATATCTGTGTCTAGTGCCTCAGTCTGAAACCTAATACATGTAATGTACTATCCATTATTAGATCATAATTCCCACATATAACAACATAAATTGAGTGTCAAATCAAATATACTAAAAAATATCAAACAATGTTATTAATACCTCA
Organism: Viscum album; assembly: GCA_963277665.1. Classification (NCBI taxonomy): domain Eukaryota; kingdom Viridiplantae; phylum Streptophyta; class Magnoliopsida; order Santalales; family Viscaceae; genus Viscum; species Viscum album. Next base: position 441,505,589 of record OY728139.1, on the reverse strand, counting down.
ATCTAGAACTGAAACCACAAACTATCTACTAGTACAGATATTAAGTGTCCTATTCAATATACTCAATTTTGGATATCTAGAGCCATAACTTTGAATCATCTATCCCACTCTTTCAATCATTAGAACCCTTAATAGAAAAATTTAATCCAAAATGTTTCAACCCAACCACATAAAACCTTATCAATAGGTTTAACCAAAGTATAATCATTAGAAACCAAGAGAAAGAATAATAATGGATGTTCAAACACTGATTCCTATCGAAATATCATCAAATGTAAAAAAGACACAAAAAGGTTAGGGCACCCTATGAGGGGTTCATCTATCCAATAGAAATATTTTGGCCATGTAAAACAAGATAAATATCCAAAATATTCTCTTAGTGGCCTCCAACTAATCTTCCATCATCAATTTTCTAACACAGGCATACAAAGGCAACACCATGCCATACATGAATTCTCACAACCGACTATGAAAACCAATGATCACATGATCGATGAACATCCCACTAGGGTTTTATCAAGAGTCACACATATTCATCTTAACAATATAAAGAAAACCAACTTTAACTATCATTTGTAGGCCTCAACCCATCATAAAGGCACAAATATCCAAAATCCTCAAACACTGGATCTAAAACCTCAACTACCCTTATCTTGAGATTCCATTACTAACATAAAAAGATAATCCAAGATCTCTATAGAGATGGTACATGATCCCTTATTCTAAATCTATTAAAATAACATAAAAAATCCTCCATGATACCCTCGATTTAGGTTGTTCGCCAATCTCTCAACCCGCCATGGACCTCATAGCTCACAAACCAACCCAATACATCATTTTGAATCCAAACATCAAGGAAATCCTACTAATGAACTATCATAATTAAAAAAACCATATGTACAACATCTAAAAACTGAAATGATTACACTATATATATCTACCTAAAAAACACTTAGAATGGACTATTAATAAGACAAATTATTTCTTTGAGGCACAAAACACCAAAAAACCCATTTTTAGAAAAAGTAGATGGCTTGTACTCTCCATGTAGACAACATGTACTCTCAAATTTTCACATCTCCATATAGATATATATTTTCAAAGAAGAAATGGGTCTTACAATGTACTACTACACATTGGAAACTTATACACATTGATCTAGTCCAGTTCTCTACCATAAATGAAGTCTAGAGGAACCTCTTTCTTATTCATCTCTGGGTTCAGCCTTCTCACACATGGGATGTTCCCTCCCCCTCTTACCATGTGTAATAATCTCCATTGGTAGGGGGGTTAATTAATTATTTAATTAAAACCTATTTAAAACATCCATTATGAGTCTTGGAACATGAAACAGGTTTATAAATCTCCTTACCAAAACCCCCTATTTGAAATTAAACCATAGAGTCATTATATAAATACGATGTTGCATTCACAAGATATCACCACCCTAACCCGCCTGAGTAATTTAATATTTAATTAAATTTATATTAATTATTCCATGAAAACAAGAATGACTTGGAATTCCACCAAATTACAAACCTAGTATGAATGACCTATTGTTTGGACTAATAGAGTGGTGATAAATATTATCTAAGATCATTCTCAATGGTGGTATAACAATTTTATCCCTCATAACCACCGGAGTGAAAAATTAAAATTTCTCTCAAATTTCAACACATGAAAACATAGGTCTTTATAGTTATGTTAATTATACATTTTAAATGTTCTATGAGTATTTGAAATTATAATTCAACAATAAATGACAATAAATTTTAATCTAAGAGTCATTTTATTCTTTGGGGGATGTAAAATAATTTATAATAAAAAATTGATAATGTTATCCATGAGGTTAATCGATATATAGGTTTTTAGTATCAATAATTATTATAAATTCTTCAAAAAAATACAGTCCATATTGGGGTAACATAATTTTAAAACATTCAATGAATTTTTTTCTGATAAAAGTGGGACTATTTATTTATTTTCAGTTGATATTATTTTTATACTTTCATAGTAAATTATTATTATTTTTGTGAGAGTGGTTTTTTGATAATTTTCTTTTAGGATGTGAGATCGATACTTTGGATGAATTTAGAATTTCTTTGGGACTGATATCATTGATTTATCTAACAAAATGAGACTGAATAAAATATTTTATTAGTATAGTCATCTATAATAGTTTTTTTTATGGATTATAATTTTTTTTAAAGTTAATTTTTATAGAATGATTTATATATAATGGTTTTCCTTGAGGAAATATAGTACATTATTATAAATAACATATTTTTGGATGATATATTGATATGTTATTTTTCTGTCATAGATTGCTGTTATGTATTATAATACATTTATGCAATTCATTCTATATGGTTTATCATACCCTTGTTCTTTTTTTCATTGATAATATCCTCTATACAATTTCAAAGGGTTGAATTTGAATGAAATTCATGGATATACCATAATGTTCATGAAAATTCCATAGGGTGGGGAGCTCATGGATATGGTGTGATTGTTGAGAAGTTGGAATTTATGTCATCAAGAGAATTTATTTTATTATGAATGTGAACCATTTATTTATTTTTATAAATCAACTCTAAGTGATTTCAATTATGTTGTATTTATTTTTATGTTTTTTAATGAATTATAAAATTATTTTACAAATATATTTCAAAATAGTAATTGGTTTTACCATATGACATGATGTTTTGAATGAGAATTTTATTTAATTTACAAGGGATTAATGTTTGTATGGATGGTAAAATTATATCATCCAATAATTTATAAATATTTTTATTATATTATTTTGGAAGAAATATTGAATAATGTGATTTTTAAAAAATATATATATTTCATTGTATAGTGAATATTATCTTAGGACAAGAATGGTGACAATGCATAAAAACATTGTTCCTAGGGGAAAATTAATGATCAAGTGCATGATTTATAGACTATTAATAGTGATCCTCGATTCTTCAAAAAACTATCTTGTACAATAATTTTTTTTTTCAAAACCCTCATTATGTGTACTCTTATTATCATGAAATATTTCTCAGCCTTTAAATATATAAAATTATTGTTATCCATGAGTTTTTTCAATGAATAATTTTGCGTAATTTTCATTATAAAAAATTGAAATCATTGCATTCTTTTAATTATTGTTATTATTATTAGTATAAAAAGATCATTTTATTTCTGTTTAATAATTATTATAAAATTTATAATTGTTGATATATATATATTATGATTTTATTATTATGGATATTATTTTTAATTATATGGTTTTATGTAGGAAATGTGTGGTAGGTGGATGTTGAATGGTTGATTCTTGGTGATGCATGATAAAATGTGAGCATGCAACATTTGAAAAACTAAATAAAAATCAAATATTTAATTTGATTATAAATTAAACCATTTCTTCTCAAGGATATCAAAATTTATCATTCCCATAATAAATCTCATGTTAATAATATATTTTGGTTTTTTGCAATTTTCATTTTCTACTAATGAAAATAAGGATTATATTTTCAATTAGTCTAAGACTTAAGCAGTAAGGTTTTGATATTATAGGAATGTATCCATTGGATCATGTGAATGTGTATCGTTATTTAGTTCTACGACACTTGATGTTCTTCAGAAAATAATAATAATAATAACCACATAAATAAAAACAATAACAATAACAATAATTTATTTATATAATTTAATTAAAGAGTGTTTAATTGAGGGGAGATCCCCGTCTTTTATACCTCAGGAATCATGGGTATAAATTATGGGAGGGAAGGTATTACTCTAATATTCCCCGACTTCTTATTCATATATCATCAAGATCATAATATAGTAAAACCCCTATGTATCTTCTTCTTTCTCTTCATCCCCTTACCCTCCTTTATTTTTCCTATATTTTCACTACAACAATTTTTTTATATCAAATTCATGATTCCATTTGGGGTTTCAAAAAATTAATGATAAAATGTTAAACCCTTTGTTTTTAAAAGAAAACTATGTTTGATAGTGTATACAACATACACCAATGCGCTTAAATTATCCATGAAATATAATTTTTTAAATTTAACCATTATAACCTAGCTTTTCAATTGGTGTATAGAAATAGGAATAAAAAAATTATTATATATATGTATATATATAAATTTCCTGAAAAATATTTTTTTGATTATTTATTTATAAATAAGAACTCAATTTTTAGTAAAGGCATTTCATTCATTAAAATAAACTTTCTTTAAAAATGAATTTTATTACTTTTTGTGAGTGAATATTATATTTAATTTTTGTAAGTTTTATAAATTTTATTTGATTAAAATTATATAATTTTATAATTTATCATTTAAAAATTATTGTAAATAGAATCATTGGATTTTTTTTGAAAAAATTGATTTTCTTATTAAAAGGGAAAAATAATGTTTTATATTGAAAATTGTATTTTTTGGTTCAAGTAGTTAGAAAGTTTTATTTTGTTTTAGAAATTTTTCAAAGAAGAATTATTTATCCTAAATTCATAAAAATATAGTGAAGTTCATTTGAATCAATTTAATGATTTAATTCTTCTTAATTTTTTTAATACATAAAAAATACATTTTTTCTGAAAAACTATTCTTCGTTGCGTTTTGTGTTTTTGTCTTATGTTAATTTCTACCACTTATATAGATTAAATGTTTAAAAATAGTTTAAATAAATGGAATAAATAGTTTCAAACAGGGTAAATAGGTCCATTTTATTTTTGGCCTCTCTAAATATTAACTCGGTCAATTTTTATCACATCAGAAAAGGTAATATGGCTAAAAAGTTTTATAACCATGACATAAAATCTCAAAATAAACACGCAACTTTCCTTTATGCTATTGTACATGTGTATTTCAGAAATTTATATCTATGTGATGAATATAAGACCGATTAGTTCTATATTTCATTGATTAGGAGCTTTATGTTAATTATAAAAAATAATAAATACAAAATTACACTCTCTTGCATTAAGAACTAGAAATTTTTATTATAGGGATAAAAATAGAACAAGATTAGTTATTATTGATTATTTTAAATGTAAAATAATTTCATCCCTTGGCCAATAATGGCCAAATTTATACCTTATCAGTAATATTATTACCCTTTAAGATTGAAAAGGGTGTTACCACGGTTAAGGTTAAAATACGTTGAAAAAGTGGTTAAATGAAAACATAATGTTTAAAATACTACATAAACCAATAAATTTTTTTTTGGTTGATGATATTTCAATAATGTACTACATTATATTTGAATATATGTCTATTTTGAATCCTTATTAATAATAATGATTGTAGATGCTGAAAAATGCCAAAGGGCTAAAAAAAGTTTCAAAACGACAAAGCGAAGTCATATTTGGATCCGGGGACCCAGTCCGGGGAGTCCAGATGAGGCGCGTGAAAAAAAAATCAGAAGTGCACGAAAAAAATGTGTCCTATGTGGAAAGTTCGGGGTTTTGCGATGAGTCCTCGGTTTCGACACAAAATAATTTCGCACCCATGCTCTACATGGTTGACATTTCGTGTCACTGACCTCGACGTGCAATTATTTCACGCCGACCGATTCTCCACACCCCTGGGCACCTATAAATAGAAGGCAAACCCCTTCCATTTCAGGGGCTGAAGAATTTAAAATGGCTCTAATGCGTGAAATTTTCCTTTCTCACGTGCAAATATGGCCTTCAGGTATGATTATTTTCGTGCCAAGTTGCCCCAGGGTCCGCCTTCACGCGACATCCCCACGGTTTAGACTGAATTCCAATTCCTTCAGGGTCTTCCCCTTGCACTCAATCAATTCCATTCTGCACACCTCAGAAATTTGCGTGCAATCCCCTTCAATTATGCACACCCCAGTCATTGTGTGCAGTCTCTCCCACTTGAGCGCATTAATTCCCCTTGCGCACATTCCTTCCCAGTTGTGCGCAAACCCTCGACTCTATTTACGTGCAATCATCATTGATTTCGAACGAACCATGTGTTTTTCATGCAGAGGCCCCTTATTTCATGCTCATGCCTCAAAGGTTTCATGTAATTCCCCAGGACCCCTCACCTTAGTGGCCCCCAGATGTCCCCGTGCGCGAGTTCCCGATGATCTTCTTATGGGTTCCATTCATGGGTTTCTTTCATGACCCAGGTATCTGATTCATGCATTGATTTCTCATGCGACCTTCCAGGATTGTACGAAGTAACTTTAAAGTCCCATGGATGATACCGTAAATTGCATTTCTTTGCCTCATGCTTCTTCGCATAGGCACACTAATGACTATTTCTTTTTCGCATAGCCACGCTAACGTATACCCCTCGATGGTTCGCTCTACGACACACGCCTAACATGACATTACCGATGCCTTCCCTTCCACAAGGAGTATAGGGTACCAGTTATATAAGTCCAAGGGTTGCGGATTGAACCTGCCTCGTCCGAGATGCAGGACTTTAAACTGCCAAGCACCATCGTCCTCGGCACCTGACGTTAAACTGTGGCCTGGCCCCATGCCTCGCACACAGTGTCCTCCCACCTTGGACAGTATCCATGCCCACTTATCTCCATGGGTATGGGATCACCCCTCACAGGGGATGATATCCTACTTATTGGAGTGGTGTTTGTCCGCGGGGAAGGGCAGACACCTTGGTGTAATCCCCTAGCTTTCCTTCCAAGAGGTAGCTTCCCTACTCCTCCTTTCATCTTCGGTCCCCAAGGCCAGTGAAGGGCGTGGTGGGAAACAGTGCTCCTCCTTTCTTCAGTCCCAAATCCTTCTCCCTCTATGCTTTGTTTCCTCGGGCCCCCATCCAGGAGTATGTCCTGGCTTCTTAGGCCACTTCAGCACCTAAGCCCCTCTCCACTTCTCACGGATGCACCTTTCATGACATGATCTTCAGGTCTCTTCTATCACTTATTTCTCACACTAATCGTGACTCATATGTTCTTAGAGTGAACAACGACCATGAAAAAAACCTTGGGACACCTCAGAGTGTAAGCCCCATCCCATCCCAAACTACGGTGACTTTGATCCTTATCAAGGAATGGTATGTAGGAAGCCTCCACGAGGTTCAAGTCCCACCACCATAGGCCGCCTCAGAGTGTAATCCCCATCCTTCCTGAACTACGGGGACTTTGATCCATGTCAAGGTATGGTATATAGGAAGCTTTCACGAGGTTCCAGCCCCACCACCTTGGGCCGCCTCAGAGTGTAAGCCCCATCCCATCCTGAACTATGTGGACTTTGATCTATGTCAAGGCATGGTACATTGGAAGCCTCCATGAGGTTCAAGCCCCACCACCTTGGGCCACCTTAGAGTTTGAGCCCCATCCATCCCAAACTACATGTACTTTGATCCATGTCAAGGCATGGTACGTAGGAAGCCTCCAGGAGGTTCATGCCCCACCACCTTGGGCCACCTCAGAGTGTAAGCATCATCCCATCCCGAACTATGGGGACATTGATCTATGTCAAGGCATGGTACATTGGAATCCTCCACGAGGTTCATGCCCCACCACCTTGGGCCACCTCAGAGTGTAATCCAGAACACCCACCTAGACCCCAGGTCCCTATTCATGTCTGTTCACCATCTCAAACAACTCGATCCACCTCAGAGTGTCAGCCCCATTTCATCCTGAACTACGAGGACATTGATCCATGTCAAGGTATGGTATATAGGAAGCCTCCACGAGGTTCAAGCCCACCACTTGGCCATTCTGACCATCTTTGGTTCTGCCCCATCCCACATGACGTTAAACTGTGTTCTCCATCTAAACTATGTGGTCTTTGATTCCCTACCACGGGGATATGTATGAAGCCTCCACGAGGCTCAAGCCCATCACTCATGTCACATACTGATCTCTCCCTCGAATCTATGTGTCTCGGGAAGCTCATTCCCTAACTTGGAGGTTCCACATCCTCTAGGTCCCATCCATGCGTCCATTCTCAAAGGGCTGCCTCCTCCGGTGTCCCATTGTTTCACCGGACTACGCAGACTTTGAATCCCTTCCATGAGGATCTGTAGGAAGTCTCTTCGAGGATCAATCCCTTCCATAATTCACCCTGATTCTTACCCAGGAAGCCACATCCAGGTTGGATCATGCCACTTCATGCCACTTCATTCCCCATTCACCTCCACAACATTCGGGAAGCCACCCACATGTTGGTCCCAATATTAGTGTTCCCTCCAGGGGGTTCCTCAATCTGATCCACTATAACCAGTGTTCTAATCTTTTTGATCTATCTCTGCTGGACGTTAAACTTGCGGCATACCCTATTAGAAACATGGGAATCTGAGGAAAACCTTAGATTCATGCCCATGGGATAGAATTCCCTACTTTCTATGTGGGATGCCTTGGGCTTCAACGCCCTCAAGAAGCCCGATAATAAGGGACATAAGACAGACATGCCAATTCCCCACCATCCAGACACACCAGTGATGCCCAAAGTGACTAATCCCCTATCCAATGGTTGCTTCCCTAACAAGACCCCTTGGAATGTCCTGAAAGAAGCAATGTAATTAAATGATATCCATGAAGATATAGTACCGGGAAGAGTTTCAAAAACTACGTCTTAAATCTATGAGGGAGACCTGGACTAGGTGACGAACTTCAAGGAGGAATCCACAGAAAGAAGAACTGACATCCCATCATCCCATTTCGATCAAGGAGTAGACGTCCCTGATTAAGGAACGGATGCCGCCCACCTTTGGAAAGTGGGAATGTGGGGCAAAAGCTGCGCGTCCTCTACGTGATGGATGCGCATGCCCTAGTGAAAGCATCAGAAATAGATATAGTGAATCCAACATGAAGGTCCTATCCTCAGAATAGAGGCTAGTAGAATTCAAGGAATCAGTGGTTTAGCATGTCATCTGACACTGTCATCTGGTACCAGGTCCCACCAAGCAGGAATGCTGTGAAACTCACTAGATGTTGGGATAGTCAGGACGTTGAGAATTCCGTTCTGCAACATTGTCAGTGTGGATCCGTCTTACTAGCCATGAAAGATAGAATGACAATGGGGCACTAGCTGTCAATTTATTTTCCTAGTAGTATTAATGAGTTCATATCCCTGCTTTCAGGAACCATGTTGTTGCATCCGGAGCTCGATCACCTGCCACTGGTGCAAGGGCAGGGGCAATATCGACGCAGATACCCTGCACAGTTCTGACTCTTCCATGACAGCCTCAACCGTGAGGACTGCTAGGCACCCACACCCCCTCTCCCCATCAGAAATTATCTAGTGAAGGGTAATTAATGACCTTGTTCAAAGGTATGGGGATAAGGGGATCATCCCTACAATGGATATGGTCCGCTTAAATCTAGAGGTGACCGCACCTCACTGTCAATGCCGCCCCCAATGGCCGCACAGGGAGCTGCTGCTCCCCAAACCAACATTCAATCGTTTCGGGAGCTTGTCCCTAGAACTCCTTGATTACTCCCTCCCCTATGCCGATGAAGTAGGGGATGCTCGATTCATCCCCATCAGAGTCCTACTCCAGGGGCTCCTAGCGAGGGCTCCCACTAGGCTCCATCAGCACCGCCGCCCAGTTCCACGATCCAAGGAGTAGGTAAGCCATGCACCTGCACCACCGGCTCTAGTTAATCTGACCCAACACTAGCACCAAGAACAAATGGAAGAGGACACCTACCATGGTATATCAGCATCGACGAATATTGTGGCCCGATCCACTGCTGACTCATATCCTAAACTCCCTACATACATTGAGCAGGGGCAATTTTATGCTCAACTTGGATCGAGGCCCCAACTTCCCCATGGATTTGCTAGGTTGACTCTCTCGGTCACTAACATAGGTGATGGCCATTGCCAACCAATCTGCAGAAATTCCTCCTCACATGGAGGCTCACTCTGTGCTGCCACTATGGAAGGTGCAGATCCTCCCTACTTCCAACCTCAGCTTGGAGGTCTGCCCCGTGCCACCTTCAACCCAAGTGAGGGTCTTCCATGTGATAGAAACACTCCATATGGGGGTCTCTCCCATGCTCACTACACTGGGTATGGGGTCACTCCCCATGCCAAAGATAGCCTCTATGGAGAAATTGCATGTCCGGTCACTCAACGACACGGAGGTACTCCCCATGTCCCTTTCAACATTTGCTCCAGTGCTCCCGGCACTGCGGCCCACCTTGGCGGAAGTTCTCTCTGCCCCAGCACTAGTGCGGCCAGAGGACCCCATGTCGGAGATCAACCCTATCCCCAAGAGCTACCCAGGGGTAGGAAGGTGGGTCGTTGCCATCTTAAGAGGAATTCTGGGGGGGGGGTCGGACAGGAATCAGACCAGTTCGCTTCTCAGACATCGAGGCAAAGTACAACTCAGCACTGGAGCCCTACGAGTCAAAGGATGGGGTAGGAATGAGGCGCATCAGCCTAGTACTCCCAGAATCCGAGATCCATAGGATCCCTGTCTCCCATCGAAGGTATATCTAGGAGGACGATAACTTGGCATGTCCCTTGGGACCGACCGTGCAGTCGCCATCGTCATCTCCATAAGCGCCCTCTTCATCGACTAGAGTCTACATAGAGCTATTTTGGGGGTCAATGGCTGAAGGGAGACGACATAAACCACCCTCGGCAGACACTGATGCTGTGTCATGAGCTCTAGTTTCCAGTACATCTTATCATGATATGGCAGCCAGGTTACTACAATCCTCAGAAGACAACCCATGGTTCGGCGACCAATCAGCCCGATCGCCGTATTCTCCACCGGCTAGCCTATCGTCCCAGTAGTCTGCCTCAATGCCGCTGATAGTTCCTCAGCAACCCCTAGGTGAAGATTGGGAAAATAAAGGGCTAGAACTCGAATCTGAGCCAAGGAAATCCGGGACCATCCTCGCAGTGGACCACTTCCCTGAGAAGTTTTGGCCGGTCACATGACAAAATATTTATGTACTGTAATTGCTCACCCCGAAGGAGTTTGAATGTTTCAGCCAGATCCTCTGGGAGAATCACTTCCATTTCCACCACCCATTAGTGTCATAACCCAGGAGCTAAGTGAACCTTGAAGATAATAGCAAACAATGTCGTCAGGTTGATCTACCCCCCATGCGCAAGTCCGTGGCTAGGGGATGTACGCTGCCCATCTCTTAAACGCTATTCGCTGGTAGCCCGAATCGCTAGGCCACGTTAAGGACATGCCCCATAAAAGAGTTGTGGTCAATATGACCGATCTGTCAGTAGGGGAAAATGAGCTAGAACTTCTTGATGGGAACTCCCTCTCGGAGGACGTTTCACCATTATTGGACCCATCGGGGAGGGTTATTCATCACATGAAGAACCTCCTAGGTCTCCCTCCACCCATCAAGGCACTAGTTCTAAGACAGAATCTCGGTAATGGAAAAGAGCACGTTGGAGATTTCATGTACTTCGATCCATCTGCTTTAGTACATAAGATGGAGGAGGTGCCTGAGAAGGCCACGTTGCGCCAACAGCTTGCTGAGCAGAAAAAGTTGTACAACAAACTCTTGGCTGAACGCTTGGCAGAGCGACGACTCACCTACGATGATCCTAGGTAGGGGCAGCAGTGGTAGGAAAAGCTTCCCCTTGGCGAGCTTACCCCATGAAACAATGATCATGTCTCTCTATCTAATAGGGTGGAAGCTGGATCTCACAACAAAAGGGCGTGGTATGTCTCTCCAAACTATCCCGAACGACACGACAATCCAAGGAACCTTGCTCGGGCTCCCCAGCCTCCCCAAGGGTCGCTCCACCATCCGCTCCATGAGCCGCAAAGCTTTTCTACCTTATTAAAGAACCTAGAAATTCGTTCGTGGTTAGGGATCCCCATTAGGACCGAGACCCCCATTCGGATGATCCAATGGCGACACTCATCACCTGCCTAGAGGCACTAGAAATGTGACAGGTAGAAATCCCAACTGATGTCATGCCATACCCGGCATGGGTGGATGGCATTCCAGCACATCTGGGAATTGAGAATCCCACCTTCTCTCCCTTTAATGGGATGGGGTTCCCGCCACAGCACCTGGCCCACTTTAACTCGAGGTGTGGGCCTATGTTAGAAACCCCATCATAGTAGGAGGCCGCCAAGCTCTGATGTTTTGTTCAGACACCAGAGTAACCGACATTCGTCTAGTACATCCAGCTCCCTGTCGGATCCGTGGCCAGTTGGGAGGACCTTCACAAGTATTTCCTTTACCATTTCAGCTCTACCACCTGGAAGACTAGCATTACAGACCTCTTCATGTTTAGGCAAAGGCTTGATGGGTGAGTTGCATAATTCATCGCCCTGTCGAAGGGGCTCACATACTCCCTTGACATGCCACTGACTCATGAGAAATTACTGACGATGTGCATGGGAAATGTCAAGATGGAACTAGTTCCCAACCTAATCACTCAGAACTATCTCGGAGGGTTCTGAGACTTCTGGAATAAGGACCAGTACTTGGAAGAATCCCTACAACCAGCCATCCAGGCACAACTATTTCCCCCTGTGAACCCAGCAAGGAGGGCTGATAGAGCCGAGCCTGCTACGGTGGAGCAAATATAAGATTCTAGGCAACTTGAATTGCTACCAATAGCTCCATCCCCGTAGCCTCGCAGAAGACCTCCACCTCAGGCACGACTTCTGGTTCAACAGAATACTGAGAATCGGCAAGCGCCTCCGTGTAATGCACTGCCACAACCTGGGCAGGATAATCAGGGTCCACCTCCTCGACAGGATCCTCCGACCCCTCGTTAGTTCCAGGCTCTTAGATCCCCCTATCCAGATAGAATAAATCGGACCTACTCATTCAATGAGGCTCAAGTCCCCAGTTACTTCCACAACGCCTCAGAGCTGAGAATTGTATGCTTGCCTGAATGTTGAAAGCCAGAGGAGGTGAATCTCACTGATCACCCTAACTACTACCCTTATCACTGGATCCTAGGGAACACCATCAGGAAATTATATTAGTTCAAGAACTGGCTCCAAGACCAGATTGACTATAACGCCCCAACCCCAGTTACCCGGAGTCGGTGCATTATTTTAATACATTTTCATGATTACAAGGAATCATGTCCCGAAGGACCGATCGATTTAGTAGTATTGGAAAATAGATTAAATACATGAATGTTACATTACACTTTATAACATACAAAAAAACATAAATAATCCTTTATGAATGCCATTATTCCCTTGTCTTAACCCTTCATATCAATCACAATACACTTATTTGAATCCTGGAAAAAATAAAACATAGAAAGGGGTGAGCTCAAACTCTTAGTAAGGGTAAGCAATACAGCATAATCTTTCATAAAGCATAAACATTTAAGGCAACGTATAACTAAAACAAAAGCCTTTTAAACATGAACTTCAGCATAATATGGCAGAAATAAAATGAAATAATTCCTTTTACTTATTCACAAGGATATTCTACTGGTCAAAAAATCACATACAATATCAATAACCACTTTCATAATGATGGAATGTATAATGCTAGATTATCATAACCACATAGCCAAGGGCTCGTGCCAAGACTACAAATAAGATTTTTTCAAGGCCTCGTTCCAAGACACTAGTCTGTCTCATGAGACCTACCGATGCATCGAGGAGCTATAGCAGGCTCCACCCGTCACTTACTAATTCCAATGCATTCCTCATATGAATAGGTTTAAACATAACATAAACATTCGTACTAAAACTACCAGACAAAATGTCAAAACTTTATCTATAAACAATGAATGGTATAAACATAACACATCCAAAGTCAAACATATCACAAAACCTTCATTGGGAGTTTTTTATAATAAATAAACTTCAAATAAACTTAAAATCCATCAAAGGATGTTGACATAGATGAAAATGATGAGTAAAACTTTTTGAGAGAAATTTCCATTTTGTAAAATCAATTAAAAGACACACATTTATAAAGGAAGTAATTGAAAATAGATTTCTGAATCCAAGTGTCCCATACCACTTTTAAACTTTTGAGAAGAATTATCATTTCAAAACAGTCATGTCAATATAAATAAATCCTTAAAAACATTTTTAAATCTTTTACATTAATTAAAAAGATTTAGAAAGATAAATCTTTAAAACATCTGAAATTATGATCTTGATAAAGAGTACCTTTAAAAATCCTTAAAATATTCATTTTGAAATCAGTTTTATGACAAATGGGCATAGATGAAAAAAATGTCCCAGTAAATACTTACACATAAACAATCTCGGATATTAATGAGATTGAGGAATTAACCCTTACCAATTTGGTAACTTACGAAACATACAACCCATGAAAGAGGTATCATACTCTGAATATGTAAATAAACATAAATTAAATTGTATTAAACAAATATTACAATTATGGTCAGTACATACACCACACAAAAGGTAATAGTGGCAATATGACATGAATCTCACGGGAATAATGAGTGAGATGAAAACCCCTTACCTTGCACTTTCCTTTAGTCGAAGGTACTTTTAACCTCCTGTATGAAGATCACAGTATGTTATTAAATTATAAAAGAAACATATTAATATTTATGATTTCATAAATGATTCATTTATGACTTTATACTACCCATTTAATAATAATTTCCATGTTAAATTAACATTTTTGTTGCTAATCGTTTTCTTTATCAAACGTGTTTTAACTTGTTACTCTTGATTGTATCACTTAGATAATGATTTAAATACTTATAGAATATAAAAAATGATAAATAGATAATATATATTTATAATATAAATATGTATAATAGACATATATATGAAATGGTAAACACCGTTTACGGAGACGGTAGTCCATACGTACGCATAAACGCTGTTTCTGTTTTCATATAGTATTGAACGGAAGTAAGTGAATGTAAGTACATAAATACTTATATATATATAAATATATATATATATATATCCTATATAAAAATTATTTCATATATTAAATACTTATTAGTAGTGTATATATTTTTATAATCGTCGATGTCTGGTGAACTTGGAAATGAATCTCATCGCGTTGTGGAGACAATAATCCGTACGTACGCACGGGTGAAAATATCATTCATTTGATATCAAAATAATATATAATTGGATGGTACATCATATATACAGAATAATTATCATCTTATATTTATTATTTACATGAATTATACATTATTATTATAACCATCTAAATAATAATATATTGAATAACAATTACACCACAAATTGGAGACGGTAGGCCGTACGTACGCACATATGGTGACATGTCATTCAAGAGATGGGTAGAATAATGAATTTGTTTATTCCATAATTATAATAACATCAGAGAATATAAAAGATACTGGATTTATTATTTTAGAATAGAAATAACAAGAAATGAAGAACTTGAAGAGGAAAGGAACTTTAAAGAGGGTGGTGAAGATGTTACATCTCATTTGGGTTCTTCCTTTTTATTTAATCAAAATGGCTCCATAGGTTGGCTTTATGATCAAAATAAGGCCTATAGTATGAATTTATCGATGTTTATAGAGTATTTGGGTAGGTTTTGGATGAACCAAAAGGCTTTAGAGGTGTGAATAATTGGTTAGAAGTTGGGTCCTTTTATTAGGGGGAGGAGGGCCTATTTAGAAAAAACTTAATGTATTAATTTATAATAAATTCATATTCTGTTTCTAATGGATCCAAAGTGGATTATTCAAATTCTAATGTGTGGATGGGTCGAAATCCTTCCAACCAATATATTTTAGATAGGTTTGGGTCATTATATTAACCTTATTGTTTAGTTTTAACTCTTGGTTAATAAGTTTAACACTTGCCATGTCACATTGTATTTTTATAATGTATATTTAATAAACATACTATATACATCCAAGAGACCCCAAATTGGTCCATTAATGATACAACAATAATTATATAAGTCCTTTGGACGAACCTTAGGTTTTTAGAAATAGAATATAAATTAATAATATAATTATTTTATTTTAAAAACTCATTTATGCCAATTTTGACACTACACAATAATTGATTTTTGTTAAAGTCATAAAAACTTTATTATTTCGAACCAAATTCATTTAAGAGATCCTAAAATGTCATATTAACCTATAAAATTGGTTTATGTAATCAAAACTCTCAAATTATATTTATTTTAACCTTTATTGTACAAATTATTTGATTCTTTCATTAATTAGGAAAATACTGCATCATTATTGTGTCATATATATTTTTACTTTTTCAATGTCTAAAAATTATAAATAAAATATAATTATATAGGAAATATTTTTATCTTTCTAATGAGTATTTATAATCTAAAATATAGCATATATAACCCTATGTAAAAATTGTTTTTCTAAAAGATATAAGCTTGTGTCATTTTTGAATTTACTTTATCTTAATTAAAATAAACTGTCCCTATCATCTACAAGAAGATCCATGGTGTCCCAAAAATAGACACAAAGATGACCATGCTTGGAAATGTATCGACCAATAAGGTTAGGACACATTTTAGGGTAATTTATTATTATTATTATATTAATTTTTAACCCTTATTTACCGAATTTACCCTTTAATCATGGTAAATAAAATATTTGCCGAAGTAATTATTCAAAATGTCTAAAAATAAAAGTTACCTATTTACAAAATTTTGACATCCTGATTCCAAATATGGAATCAATTTTTCCAAATTCAAAACATAGAAGTGGCAGAAATTAATTTAAAATCAATTCTCGTTGTGAAAACAAAAACGCGTGTTTTTAAGATATAATAACTATCAAAAGATTGACACTTGTTTATGTCCAGTATAATTGTGAAATTATGTCAAATGAACAAAATTGTATTAAATGGTAAAAATATATTATAAATATACTTTAAAATCACTAAATTTTTTTATTTATCAATACCAATTATTTTGATTAAAAAAATTGTTTTTAAATAAAATTTAGTGATTTTCACTATTCATCAAAATATATAAGTTATCCGAAAAGTACCAAAATTTCACCCTAGGCTATATTCGATATTCTGAATCCAAAAATGAAGTCCATTTTGAGAGATAAAATTTATAAAATTTTAAAAAGTGGGTATTACTATTCATAACGCCTACTTTGATTGGTTGTGGAGTGTATTAGAACTCGAAGTTGCGTAGAACACATGCTACTGTATTATTCAAAGAGAAGCGTACCGTGAAATATTGTGGTCTTAAATTGTATATTTCTGATGTCCCCATTCTAATGAATAAATTTATTTACTCAAATTTAATATATAAAAGTTTAAAATATTGGATTTAAAAAGGGATCACTATTAAAAGTTGGTAAAAGTGAATTTTCAAAAAAATACTTCTTTTATCAGAAAAATGAATTTGATCTTAAATTATGTCTAAGAAACTCAAAAATATGTATTCAAAAATTATAAAGATTATCTAAAGTTCAAAATTTAATTAATACTATTCATAAACTCTTTTGAACGGCTTGTTTGGTAAGTCATAGTGCGCTTTAACTCGGTGTTGCATGTAGTGCAAGTTATTGACTTATTTTGAAGAAGTACATACTATGAAATCTTGGGGTGATACATTCTTCCCTCCTTCAATAAATTTCTTCAACGCATTTTGATATTGTTCTTCGAAAATAAAGGTTGAAAACAGAAACTATCTTTGTTGGAAAACCCACATCAGAAATTTGGTTAACAAAATTTAGTCTTAATAAGAGGAAAAGATAAATGAAAGGGTCACCGCAGAATTATGATATCTATTAGGAGAACATTGGTTGAAATTAGAGACATATAATTAGAGGAAAAATGTAAATATTTATAGGTAGTGATTGAGGTCATCAATCATAAACAGGTTTAAAATTGAGGTCCTTAAATTTATCAATCTAAGATGATTTAAAATTCCATCAGTTCAACAAAACATAAGGTATTAGGATAACACATTTTTCGTTTTAAGATCCCTTAAATAAATTATATGAATTAATGTCATCATAGAATAATAGGAGAAGAAAAATATATACTTGAAAAGTAGAGTTCCATCTTTTAACTAATTTCTAACACAAACTCATCTTTCACTCTAAAAGATAATAAAACATAAAAAAAATATTCTATTTATCCTTTTCGTTTGGGGTTAAAAAAATGAATTTATAATTAATCTACTAGACATTCTTAAAATAAATTACATTATTTAATCTAGGACATCTCATGGGCCAGTGGCAGGTGATACACCCTTGTCGCCCTTCGATTGCGGGTTCAAGTCTCACGACCTTGCTGGTTGTGATGGGTTGCCGCCCGACCTCCGGGTTGTCCTTTTATGGAAATCCAAAATTAATCTCAAACTAGAATTATCAAAAATACATTCTTCCAAACTCACAGTGCAACATTTTTGAGGAAGGTAAACATAATATAGAACCTTTTTACCCCGTAATTGCATGTTAATACCTTCATCATGTATTCTTTTAAAACACTGAAACATCCTGAATTTCCATAATCCTTATTGATTACATTCATGATCCCTTATTCCATATATAATACTGGATATACTTCATCCATCCAAAAGTGTTGTAAACTCCAACAATGATGGAATATACAAATCTTTAATCAGTTTCAAGGAAATCAATAATATCCAATATAATTTACCCAAATCAACCATATCTTATTCCAAAATCAGTACCTCAATATTAAAACCATATTAAGGTTTATCTTTCCTTCAACCATGTAATTCCCAAAAAGATTAACTCGCTGTAGAGTCACTTTTCTTAGTACCATAAAATCTCAAATCCTCAATGAAATAGTACTGTCGTACAATCCTTATATACTCCATAATTATTATAATAGGTACATTGTGGTTACAACACCCAAATGACATAATCAACATAAGAACTCTAATCATTTCTCTTCATCTATGATAGTATTATAACTTGATTATTATCCAATAGAGTCATTTGTGGCATAGTCTGATGATAAGAACATAGTTTCACGTAGTGTCCAAACTCTGTGCAAACGAAGCATTGTACATTTGAAACCATTTTCATACCCTTGAAGTCACGTACTTGGTGCCCTTTTCCTCCACACTTATAACAAACACAGTTTCCTTTCAGGCAAGTTACAGGGTGTTTCCTTAGAAAGTTATCACATATGGGGAAATTCTTGTTTTCCCTCTTCCCTTTACCCATCTTTCTCTCTTCCATACTTTTCTTCTCTTGCTTCCATTCAAATCCATATGACCCAGTAAACTCTTTACTTATCTTATCAACACATGATACTATTTCTTCCTATGATGATAATACATGGGAGACTTTCTACCTTCTAAATGATGGCTTAGTACCATGAAAGATATGATCCTTATTACTCTTTGGATCATACATATTGCTGGAGTTCACATTCCTTCTACTGGGCGCTGTTTCTATACAATAGCATAAATAAGGTCAGTTTATGAATTGAAATGAATAATTCCAAACATGTAAAATACCTAACATAGATTTTATAGTTTATGGATATAATCCATAATCACAAAAATATATTCTTTGAGGAGGTATGTACTCATAAACCCTTCATAGCGGTTTGTAATGAATATGAGAATTATCCTAAGCATATCCCCCAGGATTGTCGTAACCAAGAGTGCAGCAAGGCCCGTTGTCATGCACTAGTTCCCATTCGAGTCGAGCTCAAAGATGTGTTTTTGGGTTTTACCCTTAGGTAAATTTGTTCCAGAGCCGCCTCTACCTACTCATATCCAGACAGGGATGTATTGCTCGGAAAACTCACAAAATCTCTACAATACCAAAATTTTAGGAAGTTCTTCTATAATAATCCTCAAATACTATCTTATGGCTATGTGCTCTAATCAGAGTATATCTAAATCTGGCTTCCAAGGTTATTGCTAAACTTCCTCTGATACCAAATGTAACGCCCCGAACCCATTTACCCAGAGTCAGTGATTTATTTTAATACATTGTCATGATTACAAGGAATCATATCCCGAAGGACCGATTAGTTTATCATTCTTAGAAAATACATTACATACATGACTGTTACATTACACTTAATAACATACAAAACAACATAAATAATCCTTTATGAATGACGTTAGTACCTTGTCTTAACCCTGCATATCAATCACAATACACTTCTTGGAATCCTAGGAAAAATAAAACATAGAAAGGGGTGAGCTCAAACACTCAGTAAGGGTAAACAATACAACATAAACTTTCATAAATAAGCATAAACATTTAAGGCAATGTATAAATGAAACAAAAGCCTTTTAATCGTGAAATTCAGCATAATATGGCAAAGATAAAATTAAATAATTCCTTTTACTTATTCACATGGATATTCTACTAGTCGAAAAATCACATGCAATATCAATAACCACTTTCTATAATGATGGAATGCATAATGCCATACTATCATAACCACGTATCCAAGGCCTAATGGCAAGACTACAAATAAGATTTTGTCAAGGCCTCATTCCAAGACAATAGTTTGTCTCATTAGACCTACCGATGCATCAAGGAGCTATAGTGGGCTCCACCCGTCACTTACTAAGTCCAATGCATTCCTCATATGAATAGGTTTAAACATAACATAAACATCCGTATTAAAACTAGCATACGAAATGTCAATACTTTCTCCACAAACCATGAATGGTATAAACATAACAAATCCAGAGTCAAAAATATCAAAAAAACTTCAATGGGAGTTTTGTAAAATAAATCAACTTCAAATAAGCCTAAAATCCATCAAAGGATGTTGACATAGATGAAAATGATGAGTAAAACTTTTTGATAGAAATATCCTTTTTTTAAAATCATTTAAAAGTCACACATTTATAAAGGAAGTAATTTAAAAGAGATTTTTGAATCAAAGTTTCCCATACCACTTTGAAACATTTGAAAAGAATTATCATTTCAAAACAGTCATTTCCATATAAATAAATCCTTAAAATCATTTTTAAATCATGGACATTAATTAAAAAGATTTAGAAAGATAAATCTTTACATTTGAAATTCTGAACTTGATAAAGAGTACCTTTCAAAATCCTTAAAATCTTCATTTTGAAATAATTTTTATGAAAAATGGACATGGATGATAGAAATGTCCCAGTAAATACTTAGGCATAAACAATCTCAGATAATAATGAGATTGAGGAATTAACCCTTACCAATTTGGTTACTTACAAAACATACAACCCATGAAAGAGGTATCATACAATGAATATTTAAATACACATAAAATAAAGTGTATTACACAAAGAATACAATTTTGGTCAGTATATAAACCACACAAAAGGTAATAGTGGAAATATGACATGAATCTCATGGGAATAATGAGTGAGATGAAAACCCCTTACCTTGCAATTTCCTTTAGTCGGGGGTACGTTTAACCTCTTGTACAAAGATTGTAGTATGTTATTAAATTATACCACAACCATATTAATATTTATGATATCATACATGATTCATTTATTACTTTATACAACCCATTTAATAATAATTTTTATGTTAAATTAACATTTTAGTGATAATCATTTTCTTTATCCTACGTGTTTTAACTTGTTACTCTTGATTGTATCACTTAGATAATGATTTAAATACTTACAGAATATAAAACATGATAAAAATATCATATATATATATATATAGAATATATATATGTATAATATAAATATATATGAAATGGAAAACACAATTTATGGAGACGGTAGTCCGTATGTACGCATAAACGATGTTTCTGTTTTCTTATAGTATTGAATGGAAGTAAGTTAATGTAAGTACATAAATACTTATATATATAAATATATATATATCCAGTAGAATTATTTTGTCATATATTACATACTTATTAGTAATATATATTTTTATAATTGTCGATGAATGGTGAACTTGGAAATGAATCTCATCGCGTCGTGGAGATGGTAATCCGTACATACGCACGAGTGAAAATATCATTCTTTTGATATTAAAATAATATATAATTGGATGGTATATAATATATACAGAATCATTATCATGTTATATTTATTATGTACATGAATTATTCATCATTATTATAACTATCTAAATAATAATATATTGAATAACAATTACACCACAAAGTGGAGACGGTAGGCCGTATGTACACATGTATTGTGACATGTCATTCAAGGGATGGGTAGAATAATGAATTTGTTTGTTCAATAATTATAATAACATCATAGTATATATAAGATACTGGAGTTATTATTTTATAATGGAAATAACAAGGAAAGAAGAAGTTGAAGAGGAAAGGAACATTAAAGAGGGTGGTGAAGATGTTACCTCTTCTTCGGGTTCTTCCTTTTGATTTGATAAAAAGGGATCCATAGGTTGGATTTATGATCAAACTAAGGCATATAAGATGAATTAAGGGAATTTTATAGAGTATTTTTGCAGGGTTTGGCCGAACTAAAAGGCTTTTAAGGTGTGAATAATTGGTTATAAGTTTTGGCATTTTGTAAGGGGGAGGTGGGGCTCTTTAGGAAAAACATAATGTATTAATTTATAATAAATTAATATTCAGTTTCTAAGGGATAAAAAGTAAATTATTCAAATTATAATGTGGGTATGGGTCTAAATCCTTTCAAACAATAGATTTTAGATAGTTTTGGGTCATTATATTAACCTTATCTTTTAGTTTTCACTCTTGGTTAATTAGTTTAACACTTACCATGTCACATTGTATTTTTATAATATATAGTTAATAGAAATACTATATACATCCAAGATACCCAAAAGTGGTCCATAAATGATACACCAATAATGATATAAGTACTTTGGCCAAACCATAGGTTTTTAGAAATAGAATATAAATTAATAATATAATTGTTTTTTTAAAAACTCATTTATGCCAATTTTGACACTACTCAATAATTGATTTTTTTTAAAGTCATAAAAGCTTTATTAATTAGAAAAAAATCATTTAACCAATCCTAACATGTCATATTAACCAATAAAATTCGTTTATGTCATCAAAACATTCATATTATATTTATTTGAACATTTATAATATCAATTATTTGATTCTTTCATTAATAAGGAAAATAATGCATCATTATTGTGTCATATATATTTTTACTTTTTCAATGTCTAAAAATTATAAATAAAATATAATTATGTAGGAAATATTTTTATCTTTCTAATTAATATTTATAATAGAAAATATAACATATATAACCCTATGTAAAAATTGTTTTTCTAGAAGATATATGCTTATGTCATTTTTGTATTTACTTTATCTTAATCAAAATAATGTGTCCCTATCAGCTAAAAGTGGCTCCATGGTGTCCCAAAAATAGACCCAAAGATGCCCATGGTCGGAAATGTATCCACCAATATGGTTTGGACACATTTTAGGGTAATTTATTATTATTATTATATTATTTTAACCCTTATTTACCTGATTTACCCTTTAACCATGGTAAATAAAATATTTACCAAAGTAATTATTCAAAATGTCTAAAAATAAAAGATACTTATTTACACAATTTGGTCATCATGATTCCAAGTATGGAATCCATTTTTCCAAATTCAAAACAAAAAAGTGGCAGAAATTAATTTAAAATTAATTCCCACTGTCAAAACAAAAAGCGTGTTTTTAAGATATAATAATAGCGACGACGAAGGCGAGTGGCAGCAGGTTTTTGACCGTGGGTCTCAAAATTATTATGACTGGATGGCCTGCAATGCGATCAGCCACACCCATGGCATTATCCATGTAAGCCTAAATCAGCCAGAGCCTTCAAAAGAAGTGCCCACCACTTCTGTATCATCATCTCAGCCGACCTCTTCCTAGAAGAGCAAGCATAGATGGTGCAAGAAAAAGCAACGCGCCCTGCCAGTACAATCGTCATCCTACACTCTGGGCAAATTTATGCCCCCGAAGATAGGAATCCCTCCCAGAATCTGCCCAGTGGTGGATAATTCTTCAAGTTCCAGTCAAGGGTTTTCTTCGGTTAACACCGTTGAGTTGGTAAACCCCTATATGACTCCCGATGAGGGGGAACGCTAGGTGAACCTCCCCAATGTCCCCAGCCGACGCCAACGTCGGTGGAGCTACGACTATATGTGCCATCAAGGTGCATCAGTTGGCACCTCCATCCAGGCCATGCATGCCACTGACACAAGACAGCAGTCCCAACACAGAATTCAACATGCGTAGTATCTTCATCCACTAATGACAGACCTGTCTCCACCACAGTTTGTGCTACTGAATCAGGCAGAACCACTTAGGTCATGCCGTGACCCATTTCACCCAGCTACCGGTCGATCTTAGACATCAAGTCCTCATCCAGTAGCTACTATCCGAGCTTCTACTGGTGATTGTTGGGATATAACAAGTACCAGTCAGCCGCCAGTCTAGCTGGCAGGGCCTGTTATGCCTTCTATCACAGAGTGGCTTCCGCAGGCAGAATTTCATGCCTGGTGCGGAAGTATGATGTTCTCAAGCACCTATTAAGAATTCCAGTGAGGCTTTCCATCCTTGAAGCCCTTATCCTATCACCATATATGCGCGAAGCACTCGCCAAGGCTTTTAGGACCCCCTCCAGTTTGAGATGGAGGTAGTAGCTGTAGAGTCTTTTCATGAGGAAACACTTGAGGATGCTGAATGCCAGGCCATCATTTCATTCTCAAGAGAGGATGAAGGTTCTCCCATACAGGGGAACATCTTCTTGTTGTACATCACCGACCAATTCCGTGGCATGGAGGTTCTCCGCTGTCTTGTTGAAACCAGCTCGAGGATTAACCTCATCCCGACGCTGACACTGCGAAAGCTGGGGTTATCCGAAGATGAACTGACTCATTCCGATTTAAAGATCCAGGGATATGACAGGACAAAAAAGACCCCAGCCGGCAAGATCTGTTTGAAGACCCATTTCGGTGGTTTGGTTGCCAGCACCAAGTTTATGAGTGTCTTCTAGGACACCACATACAATGCATTGATGGGAAGGTCATGACTCCACCTACACGCGACGTTCCCATCATCGTATCACCAATGCCTCAAGTACTCACTAAATGGATGAGTGTTCATACTCCAAGTTGATGCATCTCCTTTAGCCTCTTGTAAATCCCGTTATCTTTATGATATCTATTACAAGATCATGGGTAAACAAGTCTAGGGAAGTGAAGTTGAGATCGTCACCGCTACGAACGACCCTTAGGCAGGTTTGAATAATTTCTACGTCTTCTCGATCCATCGGTTAGAGGCCATAACCCCCGATATGGGGCAATGTTTTGTCATTTCTGGGACAAGTGGGGACCATTTTCCCAAATAAAGGTGGCCTCAGAAGATCTTGTTGTATTCTTATAAGAATCAGGCCCCTGTAATCCTGGAGCTTCCCACTCCAATCAGGTATCGGGATGTCCGACTCATTGCAACGACAGTACATCATAATTTTCTGTTTCATTGGGCTCGAATAATCCATCTCTAGCCGACATGCCACAATTGCTTTAATATTATCAAGCTTGGCCCCTTGGGTCGGAGACCAGATGAGATTGGGTTGACAACCTTCATTGCTATGGTCTCGGCAGTTCCAGATTTCCCCAATGCAATAACTTCTGCCGCTCGAGCTGGTACCAGCCTCCCATCGGGGTCTGATAACTCAAAAGCAACTTCCCACATGGAAGATCCCATGGAAGATCCCTCTATAAGTAGAGAAGAGGACATAGAGGATGCTCCCCCTGCCTTTGAGGAAGGTGTCTCTGCTACACTCGATGAACTAGTACAGGTGAACCTTGGTAGCGAGGCAGACCCGAGACCCACATTGATCAGTGCCGCTATATCCCCCAAGGACCAGAAATGATACATGGGCTTCATTAAACAACATCGTGATGTGTTTGCCTGGAGATATGATGAGATTCCAGGACTAGATCCTCATATAGCCATCCACCGCCTCGGTCTTCCGGAAAATCATCATGGGTTCAACCAGCCTCCCAGAAAGATGCACCCTTCTCACAGTGCCATGGTCGAGGCCAAAGTTGACAAGCTCATCAGGGCCAACTTCTTCAAGGAGGTTCAGTACCCCAGTGGATAGCTAAAATCATGCCAGTCAGAAAAAAGAACATACAAACCAGAGTCTGCATCGACTTCCGTGATTTCAACCATCACTGTCCGAATGATGATTTTACCCTTCCAGTGACAGTATTGTTGATCGATGTTATAGATGGGTTCCAAGACCTCTCTTTCTTGGATGTTTACTCTGGATATAATCAGATCCGGATGGACCTAGAGGATGAAGAATCCACTGCATTAAGGGAACCCCAAGGTACTTTATGTTACCAGGTTATGCCCTTCGGCCTGAAGAATGCGAGTGCTATCTATCAGCAGGCCATGCATTGCATATTCAAGACGATCCACATGACATTGGTGGAATGCTATATGGATGATCTTGTGGTCAAATCTCGCCAGTTCTAGGACCATCTCAAGGACTTTGAGAAAGTGTTCGACTTCCTCCATTCCCACCACATGAAGATGAACCCGTTGAAGTGTGTCTTCGGGGTCACCTCTGGTAAGTTCCTTGGCTATGTTGTCAGGTACAGAGGCATTGAGAACGACCCAGAGAAGATCAAGTCCATCATTCGGATGCCTGCCCCGAGTAATATTCGGGAGCTTCAAGGTCTCCAAGGCCACATGGCCTACATACGCCGATTCACTACGAATCTGGCTAGACAGTTTTTTCCCTTTTCCCGTCTTATGAAGAAGGGAACTGCTTATGAGTGGGGTGAGGAGTGCCAGAACGCCTTTGAGGAAATCAAGAAATATTTGCTCCATCCTCTGGTATTGATGCCAACCATCTCTAGGAAGCCACTGATTCTCTATGCCACCACCCTGGAATGGTCCCTCAGCACCCTTCTCGCCTAGAAGAACAATGAGGGGACAGATAAAAACCTCTATTACCTCATCCACATGCTCCTCGATACAGAGACCAGGTACTCACCCATCGAGAAGAGCTTCCTTGTGCTTATATTTATAGTACAGAAATTGTGACATTACCTATAGCACCATGAGGTACAACTGGTCACTCGAGTATACCTCTTGAAGTACATCCTAAGTCATCCCATGTTGACCGGCCTTCTAGCATGGTGAGTGGTAATCCTCAAGCTGTTTGACATCAGGCTCATGCCTCAGAAGGCTATCAAGGGGTAGACATTGGCAGACATTCTAGCTTCCCATCCAACCCCTACGGACCAGCCCCTGGACTTGGATTTTCCTGATGAGGCAATCCTCTCGGTCAATCAAGCCAGTATGTGTTGGAAGATGCACTTTGATGGTGCCTCCTGGAGCCCCACCGATAGGAGGCTCAACTATCATAGGCTCAAGAGAGTGGGCTTGGGTATCGTATTCATTACCCCGACACAAGATGTTCTGCTGTATTCATTCCTATTATCAGAAGGCTGCACAAACAATGAGGCAGAGTATCAGGCTCTTATCACTAGCCTCGAGCTGGCCCTTGAGATCGACGTACCCTATTTGCAGGGGAAAGGGGACTCCAAACTAGTAATTAAGAAGGTCAATGACAGCTATGTTTTCAGGAAGCCAGAGCTCGTACCATTGTTGGAGCGCACCCTCCAGCTAATGACCCAGTTCCCTTCTCGACCAAAGGTTACCCATATCCCTCAGTCACAGAATGGTCAAGCAGATGCTTTGGCCAGCATAGCTGCATCACTTGTCGAGCCCGAACATGATGATTTGATTATCCACATGGAACATCGGAGAGTCATAGCTCCTATTATCCCAGACAGCGATGACATCCCATAGGTAAGCCATCTTACCGTCGGTGCCTCCGTATCAAGACCCCAAGGCCGTCTAGATACAGTGATTGAAACGATTGCTGATTGGAGGGAACCCTTGGTTGAATACCTCCAAAATGGTAATCTCCCATTAGACCATGCTGAGCGTGAGCGAATACATCACTGTGTGCTACAGTTTACCCTCTTGAGTGGTCCCAGTCTTGATCATATCCTCTATAAGCTTGGGTTTTATGGTGTTCTCCTCTATTGCATTCAAGGGGATGAGATTCCACAGGTCATTCAAGAGGTTCACGATGGTTCCTATGGTTCCCATCAGGATGGGCCAAAACTGTCTCACCAGATCCAAAGATTAGGGTATTTTTGGCCCTCCATGTTCCATGACTGCATCGAGTTCTCCATGATGTGCCATGCATGCCAAGTTCTTGCTACCTTTGAGCATCAGCAACTAGATTTTCTCCACACTACCAAGTACTCTTGGACCTTTTCAATTTGGGGATTAGATGTCATAGGACAATACCCACCAACAATGGCTCATGAATGCTGGTTCGTTCTGACCGCTACAAATTTGTTTTCCATGTGGGAAGACGCAATTCTGCTAAAGGAAGTCAAGGCCCGTTCTATTGTCTAATTCATGAATTCCAATATCATCCATTAGTTTGGGGTTACTCATGCTATCCTCACCAATAATGGCACCAACTTCCGAGCAGTCGAGTTGAAAAGGTTGTACACCATGTACAACATCCGCTCTAACCATACCTTCCACTATCACGTGCAGAAGAATGGGCAGATCGAGGCATTCAATAAAAACCTCTCTAACATTTTTTAGAAAATGTTTGGTCAGAACAAGAAGATTTGGACGGATAAGATCTCTAATGCCCTCTCGGCCTATCGGAAAAAGACTCATAATTCCACCCAAGGTGAGTTAGTTCTAGCTCTGAGGACACCAATGATACCTGGTAGAAAACCACCCAAGATGGAGCCCAAATGGGAAGGACATTTAATTGTTAAAAAGGTTTATCCCAATGAAGCATACTCCCTGGTGACCATGTATGGTGAGTGTATAACTCCTCCCACCAATGCCAAGTCCCTCAAGAAATACTTTGCCAGAGTCGTTCGGCTGCATGACCTTAATCTACATTTAGCCCTTGGTCCCGCATGACCCTAAAATACACGATGGTCCTGCATGACTTTTAACTGTATTCTGTCCTACATGACCCTAAAGTGCACGCTAGTCCTGCATGACGTTAAACTGCATGTTCAAGAACTACATGTGGCTTGATTCCCTTCATTATGGGATACATAGGAATACTTGAACATTTAGATTTCAGGTCCATGCCCATCTCATCAAGATCTCCTAGTCACCCCGGTCACCTAGGAACCTTGGCCTATTCCTCTCCATGAGAGGGATATATGGGTGTGGTATAGGGTTATTCCCTCCTTTGCGTTTGGTTTTTGGCACCATGGCCCCTTCTCATAGGAGTCCTCCACCTCTTGGCCACTCTCATGATTGAGTCCATTGGACCTTTATAGTGGTTCGCCGATGTGTTCAAAGAGTACTCTGGTCTAGGTCAAGGAGTGTTAGATTCAACTTGGACAAGTTACATTCACTTTTCAGGTTTCGTGTTCCCCTTCATTTGGGCCCCCATTTTCTTTTACTCTCGAAGGGACCCCAAAAATGGCATGGATTATAGGCCTAAGGTCTCTCCTACCGTTACAGGACAACACCCCCGAGGGTTTCAAACAACAAATTGATACAAATAATGTGTTGTGAACATGGTCAGTGGTCGATGCTCATTTGTTTGTCCCCATTTTCAGGCTAGGACGATAGGATTCTATGTTGCGAACATTGTCGGCAGTAATCCTCCATCGCCACACCAGCCCTTTCAGGCCTTAAATTTTGGTTACATGATTCACATTATGTTACACCCCATCTTGTCCAGGTAGAATTTAGACACTCTTGGCATAATCCGTTAGTGAACCTTTGCACATAAGGGGAAAAAGCTACAATGTGATGTCCTTCGGGGCTCCCACGGTCCGAGCTCTAAGACCATAAACTGAGATCTTCTCTATGAACTATGTGCGGCTCGATTCTTATCCTCATGGGATTCATAGGATCACTCGAAAATCGTGTTTCTAGGTCCAGGTCAACTAGGAGCCAGCTTATGTTTCCCCTTATCCTCTAACCCTCACTGGCCTCTTGGCCTGAGGATCCTTTCCTAGAATTGTGCACGGTGATTATCTAGACTTTTGTCCTCATTCACATTGGGTATTCTTTATCGCATCATGTGTATTCCTCAATGTGCAATCCATATGGCTTCAGACATTGTTGTTTGGTCCTATCACATGACTGTAAGCTGTGATAATATCATCCCATCCGCACGACAAAAACAACACTAAATTTTTATGGACTCATCATATGGGGCATCACGTTGGGTTCAATCATCCACCATACCATATGTCAATGCCTATATATAGCTTGAATCTTGTGGTGATGCTAGGAATTTCTACCCTAGCCATGTCGCTTCACAAAAAAACCATTCACCTTAATGGAAAAACAAGATTTATCAAACACCACTTATTTTGGTGTGAGGGCCAAACCCACATTCCCCTTTCATCATTTGCACTGGTACCTTACTGTGCTAGCTCTCAGAACTATGTATGGCTTGATTCTCATTTTCATGAGATATGTAGTAATGCCCGTGGGCCCTGCTCGTAGGCCTAGCCTAACTTTTGTGTTTGGTCCATTGAACTATACACTTCCCCAAGGAACACATGGTAATCTGGACTTATGTCCTCATTCACGTTGGGATTCATAATCACCTTACCATGTGACTCCTGCATTCTTTGTTGATCCTTGGTCTGGTTTCTAATACCTTAAACTAAGACCCTTTGTAGAAATACGTATGGATTGATTCCCATAATTATGGGATATATAGGAACACCCAGACATTTTGTCTCAGGTCCACCCCAGGAATCACAAATCCCATCCCTCCTCACTGTCGGCCCCATGGACTGACCCCTCAGGGAGTTGTGTAACTATATAATTTGCCCTTAAAAAGTTCAGGATGCCTCATAATGGCATTGGAAAACAATAGTTCCCTCACCAGAGAGGTCCTGTCTAAAAGTAGGGATAATCCATGACAAGATTAATGTGCCCGCCTAATGTGCTTCCACTACAGTGGTGTAATTTTAGGAGTGTTGGATTCTGTTCAAACAAACCATCACTTCATTTTCCAAGCTTTTCATGCCCCTTTATTTGGACCCTCATCCTCTTTCACATTTGATGGGACCCCTAACAGTATGGATGCTCAAACTATGGTCCTCCTGCTATCTTGGGCCAATGTTCTGGAAGACTGATGGACAATATTTGAGTTAGTTCATGTGTTACAAACATGGTCAGTGGTCAACCCTCATTTTTTGTCCCCATTTTAGGATAACACAATAGGGATGATCTATTTTTAACGTGGTCAAATGTTGTCCTTTATTGTCATGCCCCTCTCATAGTGTTCTAAATTTGGGTAACATGATTCACATTTTTCATTCCCCTATGTTCGGACTGACTCCAATGCCCCTAGAATTGCCCCGCTCGTGTGCTAGAGCGCATTGAGATGATGGCACATCGATCAATCTGAGATCATCTTCCTTTGGATGGCCCTCCATATTATCCTTAGAAATCTAGATTCTAATCTCGAATGCCCGAAGATTGGTTGATGCTCCTATGATAAAACAAAGTAATAGTTTGAGCACCCCATGTTTCTCACATCGGGTACGACCCATGTGAGCTTGGGAATGGATAGATATTGATTTCGGGATTATGGTTGAGCACGTTAAACCAAAGGAATATGTAAATAATTTTTTCCATACATACATTTCAAAATAAGAAGCAGTAAGGTGAAATTAGTTTATGGGTTCGGCCAAAACAGGGCCCTCAAGGGTTGGCTTAATGAATGGATCTCTCTAATGCTTCTACCTTTTGGATGGTGGCCTCTAGGACTGCTTCCCACCCCATGAGGACTCCCTCTTCCTTAGCGGCCATGGAGCACAGTTCACTGACCCCAGACCATGCCCACACCTATTTATTTTGGAGATCAGTAATTTGGTGGATCGCATCCACCAGTTTCTCTTGGGGGTGTTCTAGCTGGGCCCTCAACTTCTCCATGAGCTCAAAACAATTTTTGAGGAATATTTTTTTTTTCTTTCACATGTTCTTCATGGAATTGAACCTCATGCTCCACCTTCAAAAATGCTTGGGTACACCCGTACTCCTCTCGACACTGGGTGACGTCAGAGCATGGGATGCTTTTGCATACCTTCTTAGCCATGTAATCACAAACCATCGAGTGAAGGCATTGAGAATCTACCCCTCCAGTGCACAGAATGTTTAGGAAGGTGTGGAGTGATCCCATCCATTTCAGTCATTCCGTCTGAGGTGGACTGAGAAAATGCCTGATGCACTTCCACCCCTTGGGCCATGTCATCTTACTCTCGTCGGTTGCTTTTGAGTCTTAGTAATCAATTTACTCGTGATCAGCTAGCTGATAGACAGGAAAGGCAACTAGAAGGCTAGTAGTGGGGTATTCATCGGTGATTCCTCCTAGGGTGATAAGCTCTTTAGTGTCTGAGATACATCCCTCTCTCGCCTCAACCTTGGTTACACCTTCATCAACTGCCGACCCTGCCCCGACAGCAGCGCCACTGACATCCGCCTCTCTCTACTCACCAATTGCTGGGGCAGACTCGGTTTGGGAAGAATGTCCTGGATATGGTTGTATGTTTTCCATTGATTCACTTGCGTATGGTCTGGGCTCAGCTGCCGGACGAGCCTCCACTACTGTGCTCACTGTACAGACAAGGAGCACCATAGTCAATTGAGTCATCCGATGGTAAGTTATAGTATCGAAGAAAGGAACATACATGAACCTAAGGCACCATCCTCTAGTGTTTTGACCACTATAGGATCCATCGTAGCAGGAGACCCCTCAGCGCTCATCAATTCAATAATGGGCATCAGTACCCCAACTTGTCCCATTGGCGCTTCTCCCCCTCATTTGACTGGAGAGGCTTGGTCATCACTAATAATCTACTGAGTGAGATAGGGAGGGTGTGTTAATCATTGTAAAGGAAAGTGGGTAAATGGAGGAGGGTAGATAAGGGTTGAATCATACATCGAGTAGCTCAGTCGCAATCATATCAGAGCCGATGATTATGAAACTCTCTCAGAGAATCCCTTGGTGGGACGCCCCTTGAGACCCTTAACCATTGGGATCCTCTTCTTCTTCACCTTCTCCTTCAACTTCTCCTTCTGCTTCCTCCTCTTCTATTTCACCACCCTCCAACTCATCATTGTTGTCATCATCCCCCGACAGCATCATTTCTGGATCATGCTCCTAGCTGAGAATCACTTTCACCAAAAACTATGGATCCTCATGATGACCTTGTCGGTGTGTGTACATGTCCATGGAAGTTAGATATTCATGCTGTAGATGGAAGTTCACTTTGTCGACAATCCAGACAAGCCCGACTTCCAGCATCTAGATTCCGTCCAGTACTATCTTCTGCTATTGGGATTCAGTACTCACCGACTGCAGTAGGGTTAGCCTGGCCAATCATAGTGTAGGGAAGATCACATAATGTGAAGGTTGAAGCAAATATCTTATTTTCTTTCTGGGTAGTTTTATGGCCACTCCATGGGACCCTCCTCCTCTAGGTGATGGGGTGTGGCCATGCCATACGACAACCCCACTGTTGAGGTCCTGCCCGTGCGGGCCCCGTTGTCCGACGTGATTCTGATCATCCCCCTCTAACGGCACCGTGCCAACTCTCTCACTACTCAGGATCCACACTGTCGACCTTGAGTTGCCGAAATCCCCTCCTCAAAAGCCCCTCGGTGTATGCTATGGCCCAGTGTTCATCATATTCGGTTGAGAGGCTAATGTCAACTACAGTGGGAGGAAAGGTGATAACGTCGCCAATGCCCTAAGTCATGGACATCGGCCACATTTGGAGGACCCAGGGAAGCCTTTCTTCCCAGACATCTATGTATACTTTTTCATCATCTTCTAGAGGTATCACAACTGCATGGTGAACATGGATGGCACATAAACTTCACAGAAGATCTTCCCAACAATTCGGGCCACCAGCACCCCGCCTCTGATGCTCTAGAAGTACTCCCTCTTCTCCAGTGAACCTTGCCCATTGCCTATGATTTGGCCAGTCGGGGTGGGGAATGGGCTAAAGGAAACGTTTACATGATTACCAATTCTAATCCTTACTCCCTCCTCATTGGCGTCAACGACATGACCCAGGTAATGTTCAGTAGGGAAGGTCGCAGACCGTTACTTGGAGGGAGGATGAGATTCGGGAAGGTGTCTCCACCGCAATGAGCCACAGCCTAGGAATAAAAGATCTATAAGGGGCCACATATTCTTCTATGTGACCCCCTCTTGAGATGCACACCAAAATGTCGTATAGACGAGCCAGCACGAGGACCCCCAGATGGAATCTTTTGTTGGAATCTATAATACCCACCATCACCAGGGTTGTTGGACGGACTCTCATCCTTGCATCCCTTACTGGAAAGAGCCACCTATTCAAGAATTTAGCGAGGAATCCGGTGTACCAAACATTTAGGTCTTGACTCTCATTTATGTTGTAGCCCCATGACAGGTAATTCCCTGCCTCCAGGATCCTCCTGTATGATCCACTCTTGCACCTCTATCCCACAGTTAGACACCATCTCCCCCGCCTTGGAATCTTGTCTACCAGATCCCTCTCCAGGAACAGGCTGAACCAGTCCTTGTTGGTAATGTCCTTTAAAATGTCTTTGACACCCAGCCTCTCCTTCAATAGCTCCAGCAGGTTCCATTTCAGTATGGGGGTTCATGATCTGTCACCCCAGGTGCTCATCGGCGGGAGGAATTCATCATAATGGTGGCCCTCCCAAGGGATACCCCCGATGCAGTGAAAGTCCGAGAGACTGATACCCACTTCCCCATGATGAAGGTGGAAGGTACTGGTATCGGGGGACCATCGGGTGAACATCTCTGGCTTGAGCTCAGGCTGGCGGTAAAAGTGAAATTGTGATGTCCACACCGCCTCAAACAGGCCAATATGCCACAGCTCGGCCCAAAATTAATCACATGTTGGGAGAACCCAATACACCCAGGCCCATTCGTTGGTGAAGTTTCCTTCGGATAGCAGGTCCCAGTCCTACAACTAGCCTTTAGCCTCGTCAGTGATGCTTTGGTGAAAGGTTCTCACATAGAGGGTCGGGGACCTCTCCGTGACAGGGTCACCCCCATCAATGGTTATAGTCCTGGGATTCAGGATGTATACATCCATGTGCCTGGTTTTGTTAGAAGGGTGACCATTGTTCGTGTTGTTTTATTGATGAAGTTCATCCTCACGAGTCACCCATGACCGCGGTGTATCCACCTTAAAGCTCAGAAAAGGGACCTCCTCCAGAATACCGAAGTCCCACAGTGGCAGATTGTTGGACATGGCGTACTCCATTTGGGTGGGGGTAAACATATTAAAAAGGGTATGGTTATTGGAGTTAATCCTCTTGGAACCATAAACCGCTGGGTTGGGAACCATTTCAGCCCTACGAGAAACGACTTCTCCCTCTTCTTCCTGATTTTCCGCCATCTTCTCCTGACGAGTGTTTGAGAAGTTGGTGAAAAATACCAGGGGGTGGCACAAACAATCAGTGGTCGTAGTGAAATAAGTGAATGGGCATGAAGAAAACCTGTTTTGTGCAAAACATTATGCCTGAACTCGATGGAATTACGTGCCGCCGAAGCTGTTTTTCATGCAGGGCTAGATGAATTTTCAAGCATGAGAGCTTAGAGCTTGTCATGTAAGGATATTCGAATGGAGCCTGGGACCTACGACTGATTTTATAGGCAATGCCTGGTTTATGTGCAGGTGCGAAAAGAGGATTCTACGCCCCCTTTGGTTTTTCACACCGCTCCTAGTTTTTGCACGCATGGACCCTGAAGCACCCTGTATTTCGGCTTTTCCCTCAGAATCCAACCCTTATGACCCCTCACAAATACAATTCCTAGGGGGGGGGGCATTTTTAGATGCCAAAAAATGATCAAGGGATGAAAAAATTTCAAAAAGACAAAGCGAAGTCAAATTTGGATATGAGGACCGAGTTCGGGGGGCCCGGAGGAGGTGCGCAAAAGAAATCAGAAGTGTGCGAAAATAATGTGTCATGCATCGAATGTTTCAGGTTTTGCGATGAGTCCTCTGCGCAAGCGCGAAATAATTTCACGCCCACACCCCACGCGATTGACATTTCACGCCACAGACCTCAGTCCACAATTATTTTTCACCGACCTATTTTCTTCACCCCTAGGAGCCTATATATAGAAGGCAACCCCCTTCCATTTCATGGGTTTAAGAATCTGAACCGGCTCTCATGCACAAAATTTTCCTTCCGCACGTGCAAAGATGGCCTTCAGGTACAGTTCTTTTCATGCCAATTCACACTGGGGTCTGCCTTTTCACGAGATCCCCAAGGTTTAGACTGAATTTCAATCCCTTTGGGGTCAAACCCTTGTGCGCAATCCATTCCATTGCAAGCACCTCATTGAATTGTTCACAATCCCCTTCAATTGTGTGCACCATAGTCATTGCACACAGTCTCTCCCACTTGGAGGCATTTCTACCCATTGCATGCATTCCTTCCTAGTTGTGCGTAAACCCCTAGCTCTAAACCAGTGTTTTTTGTGTAGGGGCCCCTTATTTCGCGTGCAAGACTCAAAGGTTGCGTACAATTCCCTGGGACCCCTCACCTCGGTGCTCCCCGGACATCCCCTTACGTGAGTGCCCGATGATCTTCTTATGGGTGCCATTAGCGGGTGTCTTTCAGACACCGGGTATCTGCATCATGCACCATTTTCCCATGTGACCTTCTATGGTCGTACGAAGTAACGTTAAAGTCCCCTGGATGATACCACACATTGCATTGCTTTCCCTCATGCTTTTTCACACAGGCACGCTAATGACTATTACGTCTTCATATAGCCACACTAATGTAGAACCCTCGATGGTTCGCTTCTTGAGACCCCTCCCCCCCAATACGGCATTACCGATGCCCTTACCTTCCATAAGGAGTAGGGGGTACCGGTTATATAAGTCCTAGGGATGTGGAGTGAACCTGCCTCATCCAAGATGCAGGAAGTTAAACTGCCAAGCACCACCATCCTCAGCACATGACATTAAACTATCACCTGGCCCCATGGCTCACACGCAGGGTCCCCCCGCCTTAGACATTATCCATGCCAACTCATATCCACAGGGATGGGATCACCCCTCACATGGGATGATATCCTCCTTATCAGATTTGCGTTTGTCTGCAGGGAAGGGCACCCACCTTGGTGTAAGACCCTAGATTTCCTTTCAGTGGGCTGCATCCCTGACCCCCCTTTCATCTTTGGTCCCTAGGTCCAGTGAAAGGAGTTGTGGGAAATAGTGCTCCTCCTTTCTTCATTCCCAAATCTTTCTCCCGCTGCGCTTTATCACCTCGAGCCTATATCCTGGAGTAAGTCCCAACTTCTTGGGCCGCCTCAGCATGTAAGCCCCTCTCCACTTCTCATGGATGCAACTTTCGCGACGTGATCGTCAGGTCTCTGTTATCTCTTGTTTATCACACCGA
Source organism: Viscum album (assembly GCA_963277665.1). NCBI lineage: Eukaryota > Viridiplantae > Streptophyta > Magnoliopsida > Santalales > Viscaceae > Viscum > Viscum album. Next base: position 441,468,261 of record OY728139.1, on the reverse strand, counting down.
GCATGACTCATGTGGGCTTAGAGTGAGCACCCACCATGAAAAACACCTTGGGCTGCCTCAGAGTGTAAGCACCATCCCATCCCAAACTACATGGACTTTGATCCATGTCAAGATGTGGAACGTAGGAGGCCTTTACAAGGTTCAAGCCTGCCACCTTGGGCAACCTCAGAGTGTAAACCCCATCCATCCAAAACTACAGGGAAATTGAACTATGTTAAGGAATGTTACGTAAGAAGCCTCCATGAGGTTCAATCACCACCACCTCGGGCTGCCTCAGAGTGTAAGCCCCATCCAATCACAAAATATGAGGAATTTGATCCACATCAAGGCATGTTATGTAGGAAACCTACACAAGGGTCAAGCCCCACCACCTTGGGCCACCTCAGAGTGTAAGCCCCATCCATCCCAAACTATAGGGACTTTGATCCATGTCAAGGCATGGTACATAAGAAGCCTCCCCGAGGTTCAAGCCCCACCACCTTGGGCTTCCAGAGAGTGTAAGCCCCATCCCTTCCCAAACTATGGGGACTTTGATTCATGTCAAGGAATGGTATGTAGGAATCCTCCATGAGCTTGAAGCCCCACCACCTTGGGCCGCCTCAGAGTGTAAGACCCATTTCATCCTGAACTATGGGGACCTTGATCCAAGTCTAGGCATGGTACACCGGAAGCCTCCATGATGTTGAATCCCACCACCCAATCATTTTGACCATCATCAGTTCTCCCCCGTCCCACATGACGTTAAAGTGTATTAACCATCTGAACTATGTGGTATTTGAGTCCCCACGATGGGGATATGTAGGAAGCCTCCATGAGGCTCAAGCCCATCACTCATGTATCATCTTGATCTCTCCCTCAAGCCTATGTGTCTCGGGAAGCTCATGCCCCAACCCAGAGGTTCAACTTCCATTGGGTCACATCCATGAGTCCATTCTCACATGCCACCTCCTCAGGCGTCCCATAGTTTTGCCGAACTATGCATACTTTGATTCCCCATCACAGGGATACACATGGAGTATTTTAGAGGCTCAAGCCCTTCCATCATCCGCCCCGATTCTTACACAGGATGACACATCTCAGATGGATCATGCCTCTCCATTCCCTATTCTCCTCCACAACATTCGAGAATCCTCCCACGTTCTGGCCCCAATATCTGTGTTCCCTCCAGGGGTTCCTCAATCCGATCTATCTCTAATAGATGTTAAACTTACGGCATACCCTATGTTAAACATGGGAATTTGAGGAAAACCTCAGATACAATCCCATGTAATAGGATTCCCTTTGTTCTATGTGGGATGCCTCGGGCTTTTGTGCCCTTGAGAAGCCCTATAATAAGGGACAGAAGACAGGTATGCCAATTCTCTAGCTTCCAGACACACCTGTGATGCCCAATTTGACTACTCCTCTAACCGAATGTTTTGGCCCTGACAGGACCCCTTGGAATGTCCTGACAGAAGCAGTGTAATTAACTGGTGCCCATGAAGATATGGCACTGGGAAGAGTTTCACGAACTACGTTTCTAAATCTACGAGGGATACCTGGACTAGGTGAAGAGCTTCAAGGAGGAATCCACGGAAGGAAGAACCAACATCCCATCATCCCATTTTGATTAAGGATCAGACGTCCCTGAATAAGGAACAGATGCCACCTACCTTTGGAAAGCGGGAATGCAGGGCAACAAATTCGTGTCCTCTACACGATGGATGTGCGCACCCTAATAAAAGTGTCAGAAACAAATATCTTATAATATTTTTAATCTTTTAAGAAATCCTAATAATGACCCTCCCATCACTTATAAAAGGACACCTTTAGCTCACTTATTTACACCTAATTGAGAAACCTAGCTCAAATAATACATGGATATTATTTTTCTAGAAATCCTTACCCAAGTTCAAGTGGTTCTGGGATTCAAAAAGAGACCAAACCTGGGTTCCTTAAGAGTATATCTAAAGGAGTTATTTTATAGAACAGTTAATCACCTTAACCGGACAATAAATTTTACATATTTTTTTACCTCTTATAAATATACGATATATATAATAAAATAAGAAATAAATTATCCTAAATATAATTAAATTTTATTATAATAATGAAACAACCATTTTCCACCCATTTTCCCATCATATAGGAAGTGAAAGTATTGCTCGCGCTTATGTGCAACTTATCGTGTCCCTATAGCGATACAATTAATTTTTCATCACAATCTTCTACGTACAGGTGTTAAAATGGGTTTAGTATTTTATATTATATTCATGACATAAATATATTTATATAATTATAATATATTTTCTAACATATTACCTTCTAATACATTGATAAATGATAGAATTGCCTATGCATACATGAGGATTGCCACCTCCATGAAGTGTTGTGATTCATTTTTTTCATTTCCACTTTTCATGGATAGTTATATGAATTTATTTAGTGAATATAAAGATATATATGATATAAAATGATCATGTAATGGTGAATTATTATTTTATTTTTTCTCATTCCATCCATCAAAAATTGGATATAGAATTCATGAGTACGTAAGTCATGCAGTCTCCATTAATGTTGTAATTCATTTTTATATATCTAACATTAATGAATAATAATAAATATTTTTATAATGAATATATATTATATTTATATCATAATTAAAATTATGGCGACTCTAGTAACATTTTCAATGTAAAATAATCCTGACCATCAAACCAAAAAATATACAAGAAACAAACTAGTTATCAATCGAAACAATGATTTTGTTCAAGGTTTGGTAATAAATGGATGATTAAAGGTTAAAATTAAAACATATATGGTAGGATGCATATTATTATGTTTATGGAATATATTTATAATAAATATATATTTATTATATAGGAGTATATATCACATACTATGGAAGTCGCAAATGAGGTAAGGGATTCTTATCTCACTTTTGTTTTCGTCATACATATGCCATATTTAACAGTTATTTATTTCATGTAATTTATATAATTCCAGTTTGATATAATATATAATGTATATATATATATATTCATGGTATTTAAGTTTTTATTTGAAGATATTCCTTTCATGGGGTTTATTATTAAAAGTATTCCAATGTGGTATGGGTTTATTTTGTAATCTCATCATTATTCCAGGTTGTTAATGTTAATGTCTCCACTAGATGAATTTTTTGTTCTCTCTATATTAAACCCAATATATTTCTTTATCCTATTATTATTTCTCTAAATTAAACTTTTTACTTTAAATTTATACTATTTAAGCACTCATGATATTAAATCTTGTTTTTATGGAAAAAATGTTTTATTTTCTACTCTGTTATGAATATTTTTCTTCAATATAAATATTATTCACAAATTTTTTAAAATAATATTTTTAATACCATATAATGATTTATTAAAGTAATTTTAATTTTTTTTAATTATTTAAAATTATTTTAAATTAATATTATTATCATTTTATGAATTAGGTACTTTTACCTTTTCTTATAAAAGTGTGAAATGAATGTTTTTAAATTAGACAAAATGAATATAATTTACCACCATCATGAACTCTAAATGTTTTGATGATTAATTTAATATTTACAAGGTTCTATTAAAATTAAATTTTATCCTTATAATCTAGGAATGTTTTATATTTTATGAAGGCTATTTAAAAGTGAAACGGAGTATATACCTCAAAAAAAATTATAGTGTTTTTTTAATTATTTTCATATATGTCAATATCCATTGTTTAATCTTATGATTTATCGAGGATATAATCAAAATACAGAATCCAATATAATTTTATGGATGGTTTATGTTAATATTTGGTAGTTAATGTGTTGAAATTTTATATTCTAGTTCTTCTAATATAGATAGTTATTAATTTTTAAGGAATATTTATTAAGTAATATTGCTTATTTACCAGATGAATTCATTAGAATTATTAAGTGATGAATAGGGCCCATAATTACATATAACCTCGATGAATTAGTAGGTATCATGAGAAAGAAATAGTTGGATAGACTTATTAAAATGTTTTTTGGGTTATAATTATATATATTTTAATGTTTCTTGGAATAATGAGTTGTTGGTAAGTTCCATATGTTTTCCATTATGAATTACATCTTTTTCAAAAAAAATTATTAATTTCCAAGTAGTTATTTTGAATAATATAATTGGATATGTTCATTCTCAAGTGATTATTTATATAGAATCACTTTTTCTTTATTTACTTATGCCATGTTATTATTAATTCTCAATATATTTATTAAATGACACGTATTTTCAGTTATTTTCCTTACCATATTGATTATGCCTTATTTACTCATGATGGATTCCATTGTAAAAAACCCTTAATAAGAATATTATATCACCCTTTATTTATTTTATTTTCCATGGGATATGAAGAAGGAATGCTTGAATAAGTGTAAGGAATGAAAATATATTTTTTCATGATGATCTATATTTTATGTTTTCAAATGTATTGTGAAATTCAGGTATGTATGTATTTTACTAAAAAAAACTAAACTATTTGTTCCTTTAAGATGATATTTCTTGTATCAATTACCAATGTTATAAAGTTAAGACATTCTCTAGGTTACTTGGGTCAGGGTATTTAAATAAACCAATAATTTTATGGAGGTTATTTTCTATGGAAGGATGGAGGAGCCTAAGGCTAACCCCACACATCTCATTTTTGTTCATGGAATAATTATTTGCTTGTTAATGAGTATGTTAACACCTAAAGACTTTCATAACATATTTAGTTAGTAAAATTAATAATTTTATTATTTTTATGGCATAGTTGAATCTATTATTTTATTCTTTAGCAAACGGTATTTGGTTTGGATTGGTATAATGTTATTTAGGTTGGTAGTTATATTTAAAATTTTAATATATTTTATATTAACAGTTGTTCTTGGGTTTAATTTTATTTTTTTGATGTGGAATATTCTGGAAAAATCAGGTATTTTAAATGGATTTATATGAATTTTTTAATATCAAATAAACTCTTATTTATTTATTACTGTAAATTATAAAAAACAAGACTTTTAATGTTTAATAATTTTACATTTTTTCCGTAAATATGGTCTAAATATGCCTATTTTTTGTTATTTTTTTTATTTTGATAATATTAATATGACTATATTTAGATTTAATTTAATTTTTTAAAAGTAATGTAATAATTATTTTAATGGTACAAATCCTGGTATAGTTTGAATAAAAAGGTGTTAGAATTATTATTATTAGAAGAATCACCCTTATTTTGTTTTTACATGAAAATTATTCTCAATATTATTTCCAATATAGATTGGATATGAATGATGTTACTTGGGGTGTATTTCTATGAAGATATTTATGGGTGAGTTCACATGGGTGGTTATATAATATAAACTAGTATTCTTATTTTGAAAAAATCTCAGTAAATATTAGAATATCCCATGAAAGTTAAGTGATAGATATCTATAAGTTATGATATCCATAGGATAGTATCATGTAACAGTGTAATATTTTATGATATATGTTTCTTTAAATAAATTTTATTTCTTTAATATCTTTCTTTATACACAACACTGAGTTTAAATAAGCCACAAAATTCCATTGAAATATTATTATGTGATAGTCTTCACCAAACTGTTAGACTAGATAATATGAATATGATAAAATAAATTATGAAATATATGTATAAAAATTTTATTTAATATAAATGTATTTATTAATTAGTAGAAAATATGTAATAAATTTTCAAAAAGAAATTTTAGGAATCAATAATATATTTTCCTCAAAATATTTTTTATTTAATCTTGTGCATGAATATTATAATTAATTTCTTCCAAAGTTTCAAAATTGAATTTTATAAAAATGGAATCAATTTTGAAAAAAAATTAATTTTTATTCTAAATACACATTTTTTTAAAAAATATTATTCATTATGTTTTGTAAATTTATATTAAAAATGATTTCTCACACTTCAAGATATTGAATTTTAAAAAATGGATACAATATTTGGAATCAAGAGGTTCATATTTTGTCAATAGGTTCCTTTTATTTTTTTCCATTGTTAATATTAACCATGGTAAGTATTTATTATCTCAATGATGGTAAAATGAGTATTAAAGGTTTGAAAACACATGATAATGTCTCAAAATAAACCCAAAACACGAATTTATTTCATTTTATGGGATGAAATCGAAATATTACTTCCAAAATTCAAAGATATGTCCATTTTATATTGAAAATGACATTTTAATTATCTTAAGTATATAAAATTATAAAACGCCACACTCATGTTAATTTATTTTCTATTTTCACATATTGATAAGAATATGTTATGAATGAAAATAGAATTATGTTTCAAAAATAATTAATTTTTTTATTATATTATTTTATTTTTAAATTTTATTGATGGTATAATTAGTTTAAATTCATATTCAACATTGACATAATATTTGTTCAAGTAATAAAAAATAAAATTAACAATTGTAATAATATTAAAAGTAATTAAATTTGGATTAATTATTTTGTACATGATTTTTATAGATAAATAAAATACAATTTTTTATGTTTTAAAGCTTAATATTTGAATTCATCAATTATCATTTTGAATTTAAAGTCAACTTAAATAAATAGTGTCAAAAATAGAAATAATGATATTTTTGAAAAAACAATATTTTATTAAATTATTCAAAAATAACTAAAATATTGAATTTGGAAGTGGCGATAATATATGGACTAAAATTTTATATCTTGGCCATTTATAATATAATTTTTACAATATAAGTGAAGTAATAAATCTTTAATACTGAAAAAGACACTACCACAATTAAGGTTAATATTACTTAAGCAAGGGGCTAATCCAAATGATAAGGTTTAAAATGATATCTAAATATGTATAAATTATACAGTATGATTATATTAATACTATATGTTCTTCATATTAAAATAAATGTCATTTTGGAAACTTTTTACCTGATTTAGATAAATATTATATTAAATATTTCTTGAATTTCAAAAGGTGCCTCTACCCTCACTTATAAAAAGACACATTTCCCTATCTTTTTCACAAATATTTGAGAAATTAGATAATAAAACCTTAAAAATTATATTTTAAACTCCCATATCTATGATTTAAAGGTGCTGGTATTCTTTAAAGACCATTCCAAGGGTCCTTAAGAAGGGATATAAAGGAAGTCTTCCAAAGATGTGGTAATCATCTTTATAGACGGTTTAAAATTTATTTATTATTATATTTCATATAAAAATATTGTAGCCATAAAAAAATTAATAAATATAGTATCATAAATATGTTATTATGATTATGGTACAACCATTTTCTATCTATTTTTCAAGCTACAAAAATAAAAAAACATCGCTCATACGTACGTATGCATTACCAGCTCCCCGTAGCGGGGAAATTTGTTATTCGTCACCATTTTATCTAGATATTTATAAATTTATAAATAATTAATACATATTATATCTATGAAATAATTATTCCATTTTAATTATAATATAATATATATCCTCTTACATTCAGATTCGTTAGAAAATGATAATGCCACTCATGTGTATGTCTTGACTACGACATCTATGAAGCAAGGAGATACATTTTTTTATTCTTCACATGGATATATATGATATAATAATGATTATTTAAATGTTAAATATTATTTAACATTATTTTTTTATATCTATTGTAAATTTAAAACATCCTTCATGCGTACGTAGGACCTAGTGTCTTCAAGAATAATGTAATTCAGTTTTCTATCTCTAACTTTTATGAATGTCATTAAATATATAGTTAATGAATATATATTATATTTATATCATTAATAACAATATGAATATTATGGAATCATAATGAATGTTCAATGACTCAGAATACTATATTAAAATTATCATTTAATACTTAACACAAGGAAGTGATGATTTTGATAAAAAATTATTAATAAGAAAGTATGAAAATGTTATAAAATGATCATATATGATGTTATAAGTATTCATATAGTTATATTATAGAATAATAATAAATTTAAATTTATTATACAGTATGTTAAAAGTCCCATACAAGTAAATTCAAGCTTTTAGTTAGGGAATTATGTGACAATCTTATTATTTATCAGGTCTATTTATGATTATGTTTCTAATGATGAAAATTTATAATAAATCTCTCAAGAAACTCATAAACTTTATTATCCTATAATTAATTATAGATATTGGTTATTTTCATTTTTTAGGATCTTTAATAACTCAATATACTAAAAGAATGTTTTTAGGTAAAACCATCTTTATATTTCTCAAGAATTGAAAATATTTTTTCTTTCACGTTCATGCTTTTCAAAAATGTATTCAAGAATTATTTCAAAATTATAATATGATTTTTAATGTATTTTTAACCATTATTGAATGTTTAAAAATTACTTTAAAATGAATCTTATTTAATCTTTTCTAACGTTGTATTTTTTAATTTCCTCGAAATATATGAAATAAATATTTTTGTTTACATAAATTGAACGAAAAAGTTTTCCCAATATCATGAATTCTCAATTATTTGAATCTTACATTAAAGAATTGTAGTTTTAATTTTAAATGAATTTTTTATTTAATACTTATGAATTTTTATATTTTAAAATTTTATTACAAAGTAAATAGGTTATTTTCATTAGGAAATGTTCTTGTATTCTTTAAAGGTATTTTTCATTGTGAAAATACCGATTAATGTTTCTATCAATATGATTTAATGATACCATATTTATTATTTATATGGATGGTTTAAGATGATTTAGTATTGAGGCTCCATTTGATTTACTCAATATGAATATTTGTTAACTTATAATGAATTTTGGGATTTAAATGTATTGATCCTTCAAAATATAATTAATACATAGGATGTGTATGGGACAGGTGTAGCCTTGTTATAGATATCCCCTCAGTGCATCAACTAGTTTCTTAAGACAATGAATTAAGTATGCTATATTTGAGGTATTTTCTTGTTTACAAATACTCATTTATTAATAATTATTTCTTGGTTGAGAGGCCATGATAGTAAGATTCATCATATATTGGTCAAGAGGCCTTGATCATGAATTTATAGAATTATGCATTTCCTTTATTAAGAATTTTGTTTTCATAATCAAAGTGTTTGATAAATTGATTTATCCATGTAAATCCAATGAATTTTATTACTTATTAAGTTTAATTTATTTTAATTATCCACTCTTCCATGTGGATTAGGTCTTATTTATTCATGATAAATTCTTCTCTATATAACCCTTACTTATTATTTGAGCTTACCATTTTTTTTATTTATCCTGGATTTAGAGAATGATATTTGGAATGATATCAAGGATTCTAGAATGTTTCCTATGATATGTTTTTTACATTTCCAATGTAATATAGGAATTATGTATGTGTCTAGTTTTCCAAAATCCCAAAACAGGTCGATTATGTGTGGCGAGACTCCTTATATCTTATACCAATGTAATAATGTAAACATTGACTCTGGGTTTCTAGAGTGGGGGTTTATATAATTGGTATTAGAGGAAGATTAGAAGAGAACATGGTAACTACATTTTAAATGTACATAACTAACATGAAAATTAAGATAATCCCTTCTAGTGTTTGAGATTTTTTTACCATTATACCAATTTTTATTTATGTCTTAATATACACGATGATTTTGAGATAACATAGTGTGTTTCACTATTCATTAATGGCCCTTTATACTAGAAAGGGGACCAACACCCTTACTACAATGAAAAAACATTTCTTAAATGACTATTTAATCATTTTTAAGATAAAAAACATAAAAGTGTTATGATCCATGATCCAAATGTTTAGTATCATAGGAAAATTATGGCCATACATCCCTTATACATAATAAAACATAAGAATTTATTTAAAATATTATTCTTTATCTTTATAAATATCACATTCTTCGTATTACATGTAGTAACCTGAGGACATATATAAAAGAAAGAGGTGATATAAAATCCAAGAGTACGAACAAGGGACATGAGTTAATATAACTTGAGAGAGAATAATTATCATTATCCTAAATTAATAATTGGATCATACTTAATATCCTGATGGAAATAAAATACACAATCTTGGAATGTGTCAATGTGTTAAAATAAAACCTCCTGACACAGTGGTCAAATAACGAACATAGTTGTGAACAAAGATGGAATCATGTTGACACATAACATTTGTGAATAATCATAAAATAATCATTGTGAATAAATATATTATCATTCAGGAATATTACAAATTATATCATGATATGAATCACATTACCCAATGCATTGGAGGGATATATAATTCTGGGTCCACTAGTCACATCATAACATTTACATAATTAGGCATGCCATATATAATAATTATAATAATGAAATAAGCCATGGAAATTAGTGGTTTTCATTAGGATTTAATAAATCATATATTCATCAATACTTTTTTGGGTTCCCAGATGAAAAAGTTATAACATATTTGGTATATGAATCATGATTCTCTAGCGAAGAAAAAATAACTGTTTGAAAGTCAAAGATGTGTTTTGGAAAGAAGATTTCATTTGGAAAATCATTTCATTTTTAATAAAATCAAGTGGGAAAAATGTACATACAAAAACAAATAAAAGGGAACAATAATGAAATTATATTTAAATAATATTAATGGAAAATTTAAACCAAATATTTCATGAAATAGGGATAATCCAAAGAAAAGGTATTGGGTTTGAGAATCCCCTTACCTTATAACCAAATGTGTTCTGCACTTGCACTTAATATCATGGATAATAAAATTATATTAATTAATTATAAAAATCAGAACCTAATATAAATTTATTTTTATTATTATATTTTTATTAGGTTTTTTATTTCCAATTTTATGAGTTATAGAGTTCAATTTCGTAGTTCAGGGAGAGTTCATTTGTGTAGTTTTCATGACCGACTGTCTTGTGTATAATTATAGAATTTCTTGTAAAATGAGGTTAAATATATAGAATTTAAATTAAGTTTCATTAATGTAATTATATAATTCTAAATGTTCCTATATATAATTTCTTCTCTCATATAAGGAAGATTCATTTGATAAAATGATATGGTAAGTTTGTAGTTTATATTTGCAGTTTTTAGGACCATCCCAAACTAGTTTCCTTTTGTTTAAAATTATATATATATAATTAAGTTATAGAATATGAAACAAGTTATAATATACATATTAATACATTATTTAATGAAAATAATGGTTTTATGACCATCCTTGAAGGTAGTAATTGGAAACAGAAACTCACCATCCACAAAGGTGGTGAACCAACATATCAAAGATGTTATTTTCATTTTTAGATTAAAAAGAGAAGATGAGAGATTTTTTGATTGATATTACATTATAAAATAACATTATATTGTATATAATATACTAGAGTTATCATTACACTTTGTATTGGTTAGGTTAGGAGAGGATAAAAAAATAAAATAAATTAAAAAAGAATGATTTTGGATTTTACATCTTTAAGGTTGTCTCCTTGAGAACCTCCATAAAGAACATGGGTTTAGTGTTTGTTGAGACAAGAAGCCATTAGATGTGGGGAAGATAATTTGGAATGTAATTAGGATGAATATTTAAAATAAAAAATCTTTGAAGGGGTGATGAGAAGGGGTGGTGAGGGGTGTTATTTATAGGGGGAGTGTAGTATTTTATTATTATTATATTCATTATTTTTTTTCTCAAGACTATTAGTAATATTGATTCTTATGAATAAATATTTTATCTGGTTCAGGAGGGTTTGAACTAATGAGTTCTTACATCATCCATGACTCAATATTTTTTGTGTTTAGTATATAATGTTTGAAACTGTAAATTACAATATTTCACTATTCACAAAAAATTCCACTATTTTAGAAAAATCCCAAAAATTCACCTTAACCATTTTTCGATGTAGTGATTTACAAAATGGGCTCCATTTTAAGTATTTTTTTACAAATATAAGAATTTTAATTTTTAAATAAAATAATCATTTATTTGGAAAATATAAATTTTAATATCATAATCGATTTAATAACCCTTTTGAAAAGTTTATTACGGTCCCATAAAATTATTTTAAAATTATAACACCACATAATATTAATTTATGAATCTATTTTCTGATTTAGAACAAATTATATTAATTATAAAATTTTATATAAAAATTTATGTATTACAAAAATACCGACACTTAATTTTTAATTTTTAAAAAACTTATTTACTTTTTACATGATATAATTATACAATACTTAAATTTATAAAAATAAATTAATTTTATTTATACTTTCATAGACGAATTCAATATTAAAATGACTAGATCACTATTCCTAATGGTCATATTACTATTCCATGGGTAAACTAACTATTCCAATGTCACAAGTTCCTTAATTGTTATAAATACCTCTTATTTCATTCATTATTCATTAAAATATATTTTCAATCTATAATATATATATGTTCATATTAATAATTAATATTAAATTATGAACATTATGTTTCTTTTCTAAATTTTTTTCATGAGTGTTGTTTTCTAGTGTTTTGAGAAAATCCAAATCTTCTTATTCTTCTTATCTTATTTTGTATTTGTTGCCACGCTATAATATTTAGAATTATTATTGTTTTTTAATAGAGTATAATTAATGATAATAAAGTTTTTATTTATTTCTCTAGGTGATTTATTTGTTTTATGACATAATCATAAGAAAGAAAATTCCATTGATAAAATTTAAGTCATCACATTCTCCCCTCCCCCTTATAAAATTTTATCCTCAATATTTTGATTCACATACTTAGGTAAAAAGATGTGAGTGAATCTATCCTTAATTTCTTCTTCTAGTCCCATTTTTCTCTTCCATTCTTATGGTTTATCTGTAGTACCTTGACCAGGTGAGTTGTCTTGCAATATAGAACCTTGTCTCTTATGATCTAGAATCTTCACTGACAGATCCTCTTTGTATAAATCATTTTATAGTTGTACCACCTCCGAGTTTAGTAAATATGAGAGATCTGGTATTTACATTCTTAGGAGGGATAAGTGGAATACATCATACACTTGAGACATGATTGGTGGGATTTCAAGATGATAGGCTAATGCTCATATGAGATCAAGGATCTCAAAGGTTCGAATGTACCTTGGGATAAGCTTCCCTTTCTTTAAAAACAACATGAATATATTCCATTGTGATATATAAAGGAAACAATTTACTATAACATGAGACTCCAAGTTACTTTGATATTTGTTATAATAGATCTTTCATTGAATCTGAGTAGCATTTATATTTTGTTATATATATTGAATCTTCTCAGTCATCTCTTCCACAATGTTAGGCCCATGTAGATTATTTTTCTCCAAATTCACCCAAAAAATTTGGAGTTCTACATCACTTTCATAAAGATATTCAAATAAATCAAACGTAATACTTTAATGGAAGTTGTTATTGTATGAGAACTCATCTAATGGGAGATATTGATATCATCCCACATCTAATTCCATTCATCAGGTTCATAGCATTTACATGAGAGTTTGGGTAGTCCATTCAGATTAGAAATTAGTTTGGGGGTGATAGTCTATGATTAAATTTAATTTTGTACTCAATGCACGTTGAATTATTCTCATGAATTTATTTGTGAAACTTGGATCACGTCTATATGATATTGAAAAAGGAACCACACTAAGCCTCAACGCTTCCTTAACATATATATTTGCAAGTTTTTTAAGAGATAAATCTTCCCAAATATCAACTATGTAGGATATCTTGGTAAGTAAATCCACCACAACACATACAAAATTCATTCTGTTTGATTTGATCAAGATAATAGAGATGAAGTATATAGTTATACACTTTTATTTACATATTGGTATAGGTTATGGTTTCATCAATCCTTTGGACTTTTATCACTCTAATTTAAATTGTTGGCATACCAAATATCTTGAGATATACTCTGTGATATCCTTTTTTAGGGTGTCCCACTAAACATTCTCTCAAATATCATGGTACCTCTTCGTACTTCCGAGATAGATAGAGAAAGGTGATCTATATTAAATATACAATAGTTTATTCTTTATCTCAGGTGATAAAGGAACAAAAAGCCTCATTCCAAAACAAATCACACTATCATCATCGATATTGAACTCATATAACTTCCCTTAATTTACTTCTTTCACCTAATTTTTTATCTCTAGATATTCTCTTTTTAACTTCATGATATTATCATGGATATATGGTTGGAAAATCATCTTGTAAAGTTAGGATGTTTTCCCTAACATTGTTTTTTTAAAATACATCATTTTCATATCCAAGAAGATATGGTATTTCTAAATTTGTATCATGGATATGGTGTGAGGTTATTTTCTAATAAGGGAATTTGCTACCTTGTTCTCATTTCGTGGATAACAATAAATAGAGAAATCATTGTAATTAATTATATCTAATCGTATTATTTGATTCATGTCTAGATCCTTTCATGTGTATATATTATTTATAATCTTATGATCAGTAAATATGTCACACTTCTCACCACAGAGGTTGTTCTGTCATATTTTCATGGAAACAATCATAGTTTATTGCTCCAAATCATGCATTAGGTAGTTATGCTCAATGATATTAAACTACCATGTGGCATAGGACATCAATCTATCGATATACATGAGTACTCAACTTAATTACTTCATTAATGAATAACTGTATATCAAAAAATGTTCTCCACATTTTGGTAGTGTGAGTACAAGTGTATTGATTAACCTCTCCATAAACTCCTTAAATCATTTTTAAAATTCTTCCATCTAGGATTATTTAAAGAAATCAAATGTTAACTTAGTTATTGGTCCAAATAATCATTAAAATTTTGCCAAAAAATGTTTTTTAGTTCCGTTATAATCCTAGAAAAAAATAGATTTTTGAGACACTAGTGGGTCTAGGATATTTCTCAATTGCCTTTTTTAAGGAACATAAAATAACCTCAGTTGGGATCAAATTACCTATGAATATGATTTAACATATCCAAAATTCACAGTTGATGAACTTTTCATACAATTTAACCTTATTTAATGATGCTAAAAAATCCTTATTTTTTTCATTTTATTCTTTACTCTTGTAGTGGATAAGAATATCATCGATAAAAACAAAAAAAATTAAGGTATTATCTAAAGAATATAATCATCAAATCCACAAACATTTCATGGGAATTAGTCAATCTGAAGGTCATCATAAAGAACACATAGTTCCCATAACTCGTATATAAAGAAGTATTATAAATATATTACTTCTTCAACTTCAGCTAATGATATAAAGGATACTGATACAACATTTAGAAGTATTGAGCTCCTTGTAGTTGATTAAAAAATTCATCAATCCTTAAAAGAGGATAATTGTTCTTTATGATGATCTTATTGAGATCCTAGTAATTGATACATGGCTGCATTGATCCATACTTTTTCTTTTAGAAGAGCACTATTGCACCACAAGGAGATTCGCTAGGGAATATGAACGTTTTTTTCCATGTTCCCTTTCATCAACTTCTTTAACTCCTCTAGTTCTAGCGGGACCATCATGTAGGAGAATTTTGAGATTGCAGTGGCTCTTGAATATGTTTTATCAAGAAATCTACGTTAAGATCTCAGGTAATTCTAGGTAACTCATCATAAAATACATTAGTGTATTCTATCAAAATGGGAATTTCCACCAGTTAGATGATTTCCTTTGACACAACCATTTGATCCTGACATGCTTCGTCATATGGTATCAACACCCACATCGTTTAATGAGTTTTCAAAAGAGATTCATTATTTTCCATGTATTTGTGTAGGATCATGGGATGGCTTAAAATATGAAAGTATATTTCATTTCTATTAAAATTGATGTGTTATCTATATAAATATATCTAATCCATGCCTAGTATATCATCAAATTCCACTAAGGGAAGAATTACAAGATTTACATGAAGAATATTACCACATACATCAATAGGAGTAGAGTCCCACACTTGGGTTGATATGATTTCAACACTAATTATTTTTATGGATATATCTACTTCAAGGTGTTAGGGATTTGATTCAACAGTTCTAGAAAACAAGAAAGATACAATGTAATGCATAAAATCATATTTAATAAAGACCTTTTCTATTATTGAGTGAATAGGAAGTGCACCTCATGCAACTTTATTTTCGTGCTCTACTTTAGTTATAATGATGTCTTAAAATTTCCCTTACTCCTTTGGATTTGGTGGTTTTTGATTTTGATTACCCTCAATGACCCACGGTTTAGTGAATTTTCTTGCATAATGCCATTTCTCACTACCGTTGAAGCATTGAACCGTGGGTAGTTCTCTCGTTTCCTCCATCACATTAGCCAAATTCTTAAAGCATCTTTGATATTCATGATATTGGTGTCCTTATCTCCCATAATTATAACATTTACACATGCCCTTGATGCAATTTCCATGAAACTTATTCCCACATTTTTTACACGTGGGTGGTTGATCTTTCATTCCACCTTTATCATTAGATCCTATAGTTTGAAACTCCATATTTTGTTTCTCATCTCCATATCCATGGGACTATTCTCAAAACTACATATCCACATTGAGATCACATCAACCCATTTTTTCATAACTCATGATGTCTTAGATAGATATATCCTTTTGAAGGTGTGGTTTTAAAGCACTAATTTGTTTTTGTATTTTTCTATAATTTTGGAAAAAAACCAAAGGAATATCTTGAAATTCATTTGAAGTTTTCTTCATAATCTGTAATCGACTCACCTTAATTTTTCTTTATCATTATAAATTTTCTATCTATAATTGTATGAAGTGTTCACGAGAAATAATTGTTAAGAGATACTTTATTAAATCCTTATAACTCTATATATTTTATTACATTATCCAACTTGGTGTCATTTATCAATTTTCACAATTGATATAATTCTACATCAAAATGACGGATAATTAGAGTGGCCTTATACTTGTCAAAAAAAGTAGAGAATAAAAAATATATTCTCCATTGAGTTAACCCACTCTTATGAAACAAGTGGATAAAAAGATCCACTAAATGTCTATGGTTGTTTCTATATAATGGAATCAATGGGTATTTGGTCCTTCTTGGGTTAAGGTAGATGTTCTACATGGTTCCTGTGATTATTCATAGCCTGAGACAATTGGGTAAGTATTTTTATTATGTTTTGAACTCCACCTCCCAAGGCTTTGGGGATGTCATTTTGGAAATAGTTTTATTTTCCCTTAATTGTGTTTTTTACACGATTTCTCCTAGTTCTCATCATTTTATGCAATAAAAAATGTTTGAACAATGTGTAAGTCCAAAAATCATGAATAAATAATTTACTCTTTTGTGCAGTTAACTCTAATGGATTATCTTATTGGATACCAATTCATAGCTTTTTTATTAAACAAATATTTTTGGGTTTTTACATATACTTATTAATATCCTATAGTTTTCACTAACATTCAAAAAGCATAATTCCCAAATTCACTAACTATGCTCTGATACCAACTATAGCAACCCTACTTTTCTTACTTGATTATAACATCATTTTTAAGATAAAAAACATAAAATCATTACAATCTAGGATCCAAATGTTTAGTATCTTGGGGAAAAAGGACCGTTAATCACTCATAAATAATAGTACATATTAACATATTTAAAATATTTTTCGTTATCCTTATAAACATTCCATTTTATTTTGTCCATGTAGTCACATAAGGATATACATCAAAGAAATAAGTGAGAAAAAACTAGTAAGTGGATGAATAAGGGACATTAGGGAGCATAATCAACATCATAATAACATTATAATAGGATTAATATTAAAATCATGAGGGAAATAATTCATAAAGTCATGTAATTCATCAATTCATAAAAATTAAACATCATATCATAGTGGTAAAATACCACACATTGTTGTGAATAAAGCTAGCATCATGTTCACACGTAACATATGTTAATAATCATAACATCATAATTACAAAAAAAGAGCATAAGCTTCAATAATATTACACATTATATAAAAATATACATATCATTACCCAATACATTGGAGGTTCATATAATTTCGGGCCCACCCGTCACCTCATAACATTAAATCTTGAATTCCCCTTATAAAAATCCCAGTAATGAAATAATCCATGAAAGTTAATAGATTTAATAAAGATTTAATAAGACATAAATTCATAAATAAATTTTTTGGTTCTTAGATTTAAATGGGAAGAAATATTTTGTATAATAATTATCACTATTGAGTGAAGAAGAAACAACTAAAGAAAAGTCAAATGTGTGTTTTGGAAAGAAGAGTTCGTTAGGAAAATAAGTGAATTTTTCATAAAATCAAGTAGGATCGATGTATATCCCCAAAAATTAAAATTAAAAGTAATGAAATGATAATTAAGGAACATTAGTGGAAATTTATACCTAATAATTAATGAAAGAGGGATAACCCAAAGAAAATGAGTTCGGTTTGAGAATCCCCATACCTTATGTCCTATTGCATTCTGCACTTGAAAATAATACAATAGATAATAAAATTATATTAATTTGTTACTAAATTATTATCCTATTAAGAATTTAGTTTATTTATTATAATTTTATTAAGTTAATTTATGTTTCTTTTTATGAGTTATAGTGTTCAATTTTATCATTTTTGGATCTTTCATTTCCATGGTTTTCATGATTGATTTTCTTATGTATAATTATAGATGTTCTTAAAAATGATAATAATTTTCCAGAAGTGAAATTAAGTGATATTAATCAAATTAAATAAGTCTAAATGGTCCCATATATGATTTTTTCTAGAATGAGGATGATTCATTTGATTAAATTTTATTGATACATGATTACTTTATTTGGGAGGTTTTTTTGACCATCACATACTAGTTTCGTTTTATTTAATATCATGTCTATAAATTAGTTCAAGAAATTGGAAAAAGTTATAATATAAGTATTAAAATATTTTGTATCCATATTAAAGGTTTTAAGACCATCTTTTATGGTGGTAATGGAAAATAAAAACTCATTGTCCATGAAGGTGATGAACTGGCATATCATGGATGATGATTTAATTTTTCGAATAAAAGGAGAAGAGAAGAGATTTAATGATGGATATTCCATTAACATAATAAAATTTTAGTAAATATAATATAATGGATTTATCATTATAATTTGGATAGGGGGTGAGGAGAGTATAGGAATAGAAAATAAACTAAAAGAGAAGGATTGATGATTTTACCTCTTTAATGTTGTCTCGTTGAGAACATCCTTAAGGCACTTGGGTTTGGTATTTTGATGAGACTAGAAGCTCTTGGAAACAGGGAAGTGACTTGGGAAGGTAATTGGGTTTACTATTGACATTCTAAATGTCTTATATGGTGCGAGGAGATGGCATGGTGAGGATTGATATTTATAGGGGGAAGAGAAGGGGATTTTGATTTATTATATTCATTATTTTCACAAGAATAACATTAGTGTTGATTCATTTGAATAAATATTGTAATTGGTTCAATAGGGTTCAAATAAATGGTTTATTATGTCATCCATGATTCAACAAATAATTTATTTTTCTTATAATATTAAATACCATAAATTACAGTATTACACTATTCACTCAAAAACAACTATTATAGAAAAAACATTAAAATTATCCGTAACAATTTTTTATGTGTATATTTCAAAAATTTAGACCATTTTAAGTCAATAAAATTCAAAATTTTATAGATTTAAATTTTCAATATAATCTTCATTTATTCTAAAAATACCAATTTTAATATTATAATCCATTATATGACCCTTTAAAAAATTAATTAATGTCTTATAAAATTATCTTATAATTATAATAAAACAAAATATTAATTTATGAATCTAATTTATGAAAATAATTATTAATTTGAGTCCTTATATTAATTATAAAATTATAAATAAACATTTATATTTTTAAAAAAATACGAACAATTAATTTATAATTTTAAAAAAATTATTTACATCTTCCATTATTTAATTATATTGGATTTTCATTTATAAAAAAAAGAAATTTTATTTTTAATATCATATATTAGATTACTATTCTAACCATTAGATTACTATTCCTAATAGTTAGGTTACAATTCTAGTGATCAAGTTACAATTCCAATGGCTTAAGTTACATAATTATTTTATATACCTCTTATTTCATTCATTATACACTCACTTCTATTTTCTCTTATAGGTATATATATATATACATCTTCAAAACTAAAATTATATTTTTAAAATTATTATTTTTCTATATTTTTGTTCGTGACTGTGATCTTTCTAGTGGTTTGAGCATATCCAAATATTATTATTATCTTATTTTCTATTTTTTGTATCACTATAATATTTTACATTATTAATGATTTATTTAATGAATAATTTCTAATTTATGAGAATATAGTTTTTTTATTCTCTATGTGTTGTATGTGTTTTCTAAAATAATCATAAGAGGAGAAATTTCATTAATACAATTTTGTCTTGTTAGACATATAAAATGTAGGGATTGTCCTGATGAGCATGAAAATATAGCTGGTGTTGGAACTAAGATGATAATGGAAATATTCGGGAAGCTGACTAAGGATATTATGAATAAACTTTCTTTTATGGTACAACCTGTTATTCCATAGGGTTATTCACCTATGTTGGTTCACTTCATATAAAATATGCCTCCACATTATAGTGGAACCAATAATCCATTTGTAGTTGAATGATGGATTATGTCCCTTGAGAAGATATTTATGGCATTGTAATGTAATGAAAGTGGAAAGATAATGTTTTCATTTTTTTGATTGAAAGTATATTCCAATCAATAATGGTCACTAATCCAAAAAACTATAAAGGTGGATGGAATAGAAAATATTTAATAGAGAAATTTTAAAGTGATATTCTCTGAGAAATACTTACCTCAAGTACAATAGGATGCAATGGAAAGGAATTTACTCACATTAAAGTATAAGAATGAAATTGGTATGGTAGAGTACCAAGATAACTTCACAAGATTATCCCAACATGCTTCAGACTTTATACATAATCTATTATAAAATATTGACCATTTAGTTGATGGGATTAAGTTGATACAATAAAGAATAATGGTTTCTAAAAACTTTTCATCATATGATGATATAGTTTCCAGTGGAATAAAGGTAAAGAAAGAATTTTCTTGGTGTTGTATCTTCAAGGAAAGTTAATAAAATAAGAGTCTAGATGAGAACAATGAAAAAATAATGTTTTCAATGAACAATAATGGGAGAGTAGGAATTCAAAAATGTGATAATTGTGCAACTAAACACCCAAGAACCTAATTAATTTGAACATGAGTGTTTTTTAAGTGTGAAGAAATGGAAAATAATGATCTCCAATTCATGGTAGAGAAAAAAACCACTCATATATAGTGTTTTAGCTATAAATAGATATGGTATTATTCAAAAAAAAATGTCCCAAGAATCAGGGGAACATACCACAAAGTAATCCAAGGGGAGGAGCCCAAGCATATGTAACTACTACATATGTTGTGGTATTCCCTAATGATTCAGTGAATGGTTAATTTATTATCCACTTTGAATTTGAAAATGTATTACATTACTCAAATTCTACCCAATATTTCATATATGTGGAATTTTTAAAGGGTACCATATCACCACCTCAATGATTAGATTTTGGGTTGGTAGTGAAATATAAAAATGGTAAAATGATTTCATTTCAACTCTATGTCCCCCCTTATATAATTGTTTGGGTACATTCTCAATATAATATTTTTATTCCTCAAATAGTTTATTTTTATGAAATCTTGGTCATGGATTAACACTCACTATATAGATCACATATTACTTATTAGGGAAGTGAAGTTATATTTGAAATTATGAATCAACCTTTGATCATCTATCAGTATGAGTATGAACAAGAACTCCTAATGAAAATTATATCCATAATATGGATTTTACTACATATTCTTTATGGATATTTATCTAATATGGCTTGGGAGAAACTCAATGTTGAAAATATGACTATTTTATGGGTGATTGATGATGTATTTCTTAAAGAGATTCTAAGTATCCCTCAAATCATGATGTTTATTTTTTAATCGAAATCATTCATGGTGCTCAACTATTTTAATTAATATATAAAGAATATGCCACATTGAGTTATAGGAATTAAAGAGAAACTCTCTAAGAATGTTGATAAGGGATTCATTTGTCCTAGTACTTCACCATGGGGTGCACCTTTTCTTTTTCATTAAGATAAAATATGGGTGAGTTAATCTTAGCATTTATTATTAGCAAAAGATCACTATTAAGAACAAGTATCTTATGCCCCACATCAAAGAACTATTTGATCATTTGTGAGGAGATAAATATATTTATAAGATTAATATTTGATCTAGATATCATCAGATAAGAATAAAAAAGTTGATATTCTAAATACATCATTCTTCATGAGGTATCGTCATTATGAATTTATAGTAATTCAATCTAGACCGAACAATTCTTCTACTATATTTATAGATTTAATGAATTGATATTTTATTGATTAACTTGATCATCGTGTGGTAGTATTTATAGAAGATATTCATATATATTCTAGGAATAAAAAAGTGCATGAGGAACATTTATGGATTCTTATGATAACCCTAAAGAAGTAGAAGCTATATTTTTAATTTTTCCAGTGTGAATTTTGGAAATAAAATTTCTCATTCTTAGATTACATAATTTCAAGTTATTGTATCTCAATGGATCTATAAAATAAGAAATTTATTAAGCAATTACCTAGACCAAACTTGATAACTATAATCTGTAGTGTTCTTGGGTTGGCTAGACACAACTGATACTTTATAAGATTTTTTTAATAATATTTAATCTACTCCATAATTTTACTTAAAATGGGGTGATGTTCTTATGTATAAATGAATGTGAGAATAATTCCAAAGCATTGAAGAGAAGATTATTCAATGAAACTATGCATACACTACCATGAAGTGTAAATGGGTTTTTTGTATACAATTATACGTCAAGGTGGATACTAATATACGTCTTCATATAACATGATATGGTAATATATTATGCATCCCACTCTTTAAAAATTTATGATAAAAATTACCTGAATCCAGATTTGGAGTTGGAAGTGGTAAATTTTTCATTTAATATATATATTCAATACCATTATGCTGAAATACAAAGTATATATACTAATCATAAAATCTTAAATTATATCTTTACACATAAAGAGTTAAATATTATCTATAGAAGATGGTTGGAGTTGATCAAATATTACGATAGCTCAATACATTACCACACTAGGATAGAGAATAAGGTGACAGATTCTATGAGTTGGAGAGACCATGCTAGAATTTCCATGATAAGGATTAAAAGGTATCAAATATTTATGGATTTTAAAAAGTTGTATCTTAGAATCATTAAGAAGGGGGACATATCTTGTTTTTCCTAGATAAATAACCAACCATCCATCCATGGGAGGATTAATAACTCACAAAAGGATGAATTGAAATTATATAATAATGTGATAAATGTCCCCTAGTTCAACCATGATCATGTTGGAATAATAATATTTTGGAATAAAGTATGTGTTGCTTCTATACCAGATTTGAAGAAGGAATAATTGGATAAATATCATAAATCGTCATTATGTATTCATCCTTGAAGTATGGAGATGTATATATCGATATATGAATGTTTATTTTTGGTGGTTTGAAATAAAAATGGATATTTTGGATTATGCATCCCAATTCCAGATGTGTCAAAAAGTAAATTCTGGGAGAAATAAGTCTAAGGGGATGTTATAACACATACCCATACTATAAGGGAAATGGGCAAACAATACGATGGATTTCATTGTTGGACTCGTCAAAAAATCTAAAGAATATATTTATATTTTTGTTTTTGTAAACTATCTAAAGAATTCAATACATTTTATTTCTATTAGAGAGGATTTATATCTCAATCTTCTTGCATGATTATAAATTCAGGTATTTTGGATAATCCATGGAGTACCACTCTAAATCATATCGAATTAGGTTACTAATGTTAACCTCTATTTTCTAGAGAATTATTCAGTATTATCTATAAACATAGTTGAATTTTAGTATTAATTATCTCCCCAAGATAGATGGATAGGTTTAGAGGACCATTTATAATCTATAAGTTTAGATAATAAATTTCTCTATGGATTTAAAAGGTGGTTAGGACCAAATCATTAATTTGTCGAAATATGATTATATTAATAGCTTTCACTTGAGGACTCATATAGATCCTTATGAATCTCTAAATAAAATAAGTGTAAAAATCCAATGTTATTATGAAATTTTTTAGAAATAATGATATTGAGACTTGATCTAGATAGGGAAATAGTATTAAAGGATATAGCCATTCAACTGCATATAATAGAACCCTAGAGTGATTTTTTGGCTAATAATCATTGGTGAGATCTAGAGTTTAAAGTTAGCGACAAGGTATTCCTATGAAAAACTATTTTTCAAAATGGTTATGGTGTCTGAAAGTATTTTGAAGTGTATTCCTAGATATATTAGTCCCTTTTATATTCTTAATAATATCTATATGTTATCTTATCGTTTATCACCACCACTAAATAACTTTAAAGTTCATGTTGTGTCCCATGTATCTCTCTCGAGGTAGTACATACCTGGTACATTACATCCAATGAACTCATAAGTATTTCTTTTAGAAAAAGATACAAATTATTAGGAATAACAGGTGGAGATTCTGGATTATATAGATTAATTTCATTGAAGTAGGACCACTCACTTTTTCAATGTCTTTGGTCTAAATTATAAAATTGAGGAAGCTCTATGGGAACCCAAAGATGTTAAGAGGCAGAAGTACCATCAGGTTTTTGAATTAGAGTGACAAAACGTTGAAGGAAAAAATTCAGATATGGGGTAGAAAATGTAGAAACACAATATTTTATGATAAATGTGTCTCTAAAAAAATTTTATTTCTTTTATATATTTCGTTACACACTATTATGAGTTTGGATGAAGTAGAACATAATTTATAAATATTATTATGTGATAGTTATATCCTATTTATTATATTGGTGGGTTTGAATATTATTAAACACATTATAAAAAATATTTATAAAGATTTAATTTAATATAAATTTATTTTGTAATTATTAATAAATAAGTACTCAATTTTCATTAAAGCTATTTTATGATTCAATATGATGTTTTTTTCAAAAGTGGTCAATTAAATTTTGTGAATAGATATTATAATTAATTTCTTCCTTGTAGAGACCCCAAAACATGATGTGCATGGACATTACATTACTTTTGCGGAATACTTAAAACATAACAAAAAAAACACACATGGGCCGTAATAGTTTAGTGTCTTTGGAAACTTGGAACATAATCTTCTAATCATGGAGAAAGATCCTCAACATCTCCCATAAAGATCTTCCCCTTTTTTTTCTTACCTAAAACCTTTGTTTATATCCTAGGGAAAATAAAACATAAAAATGGTGAGCTCAAATTCTCAGTAAGGGTAAGCATTGAGAAAATAAAACAAACCATATACATTTGAACTTCAAAACATGAACATAATGTTTACACATCAAAATCGTGGGTTGTTAAATAAATATTGGTAGTACGTAAGGCATAAGTCATAAAGGAACATTAATCATGATAAAATAGCAAGGGAATAAAACATTTAATTGTGGAAAACCATTAATCACATGATATGATTTCCATAGTAGCCAAGGCATTGCTTCAAAGACCATCTTAGTGGACAAAATCCCTTTCTAAATCGAGTTCACTCCTCGTTCTAGTCCTATAACACTGAACTAGATTAACTTACCATTCTAGCCATGTTTATCTCATGAGATATAAATCTTTACCCAATGCATTGAAGGGCGATATAGGTCCCACCCATCTCATAATGAAATCATTCTTACTTGTACCACAAAATAAACATAAATCATTCATCACAACCCAAAGAATAAAATGGGTTTCATAAACATCATCCCATCATAATATAATCCATATAAAACAAATGGATATCATTTTATCATAAGAATATTGAAACCATGTATATAATAGAGACATTATACTTGAAACATTCACATATGAAATTATATCACTTTATATGGAAAATGGTTTTGGTAAAACACATGAAATGAATTCTTGAGTAAAATATCTATTCTTCTTTAAAATAATCTTCTTATCACAAAGTGCCATTAAATTTTAAAAGAAAAGGATTTTGTTGAAAATAATCATGAAATCATTCATAGGAAGCTTCATAGAAATAAGTCTTTATAAAACCGTAAAAATCCATTCATGTCCTATAAGTTAAAAAACATTCTTCTCATACATTTTCCGGAAAAGTCAAAAAGTACCTCGTATGGTAAACAAAAGAAATATTCCTTCCATACGATGTGGTAAAAGATAATTAAAGGGTAAAAATGAATTTAAACATACATGTAAGAAACGTAAAAATTTTATGGAAACATTTTGAGAACATATGGACATGGATAATAAAAATAACCCCAGTACATACTTACGAATAAACAATCTTGGATAAGAATGAGATTGGAATAATTATCCCTTAACTTAAGTTTGGTATGCATCATACGTATCTAAACCTCCTGTATAATGATTTAAATGATTTCATTGACTTATTACAGAATCATATTCATTTTTATGATATCATATATGGTTCACTTATGACTTTATATTACCCGTTCTATTGTAAATTCTATGTTAAACCAGCGTTTTGGGTAAAATCATTTTATTTATCGTACGTGTGTGTACTTGTTGTTAAGGATATTATTATTACTTATATCATGATTTAATTACTTCCAGAATGTAAATCGTGATTTATATATCATATATATTTAGTATATATATATTTAATAGATAGATAAATGAAACGAAACACTCCATTCATGGAGACGGTAGGTCGTACGTACACATGAACACTGTTTTCTTTTCCTTATTGACTGAAATGGAAGTAAATAGATGAAATATATTTATATATACATAAATCCAGTAGCTTTACCATGTCATATATTTCATTATTATTCATTATATATACTTTATAATATTCTTGAGTGGTTAACATGGATAATGAATCTCATCGTGTCATGGAGACGGTAATCCGTACGTACACACGAGTGATGATATCATTCCCATAATTATTGAATTGAATTGTATTAGATGATATAATATCTCAGAATCAGTATGATGTTATAATAATCATATATAGTTATTCTTTACACCATTATACCCATCTAAGTAAGGTGGTGGTGGAAAAACTGATTACACCACGACGTGGAGATGGTATTCCGTACATACGCACGCGCGGTGATTTCATTTTCCATAGGATGGATAGAAAGTGGAATAGGGTTGTTTCATATTTATAATAAAATATCATTATATAATTAATACTTACGTTATTACTTTATAATTAAACAACTAAAGAAGACGAAATATAAGAAGAAATAAACTTGAAAGAGTCGGTAGAAGAGATTACCTCTTCCTCGACGTACCTCCTTTAAACATATTCTTATGAAACTAGAGTTGGTATTTTTAGAAGACCAAAACCTCTATTATATAACTAGTGAGTTTTAGAAGAGGAATTGGTAGGGTTTGGAAGATATTCAAGGCTCAAAATGGTGCAAAGAGAAGAGGGAAGTGGTGCCCTTTTTTTAAGGGAGGAGAGGGGCACCTTTGGAAAAACATAAACTATTATTTTATAATAAAGTCATATACAGACTATAATATATCCAAATTGATTTATTTAGAAGCTAAAGTGGGGATGGGTTAAAATACTCTCAACCAATTGGTTTTAGACAAGTTTAGGTCACAATTTTAACCTTATCATTTAGATTTAATTCTACTTTAAATAATTTAACTTTTACCATGTATTCTTGTTTTCTTACACTATATGGTTAATAAACATACTATAAAAAAAATAACCCCAAGAGGTTCATTATTAATATATATAACCTTCTATAAGTCATTTCGATGAACCTTAGATTTTTAGGAATAAAATAACAATTAATAATATAATATTTGTTTTAAAAACTATTTTATGTCAATTTTGAAACTAATTGGTAATTTATTTTTGTGAAAATTATATAAACATTATTAGTTCTAAAAAGTTACTTGAATCAATACTAACATGTCATATTAACCTAAAAAATAATTGGAATTAATTAAAAGTCTCAAGATACATTTATTTTGGCATTTATAACAACAATTATGTTAATATTTCATTAATAAGGTAATTACTACATCATCATTGTGTCATAAATATATTAAATTATTTAATGTCTAAAAATTATAAATAAAAGGCCATTATGTAGGAAATATTTCTATATTTATAAGGAATATTTATAGTCGAATTTATCTTATGTATAACACTATATTAAAAATGTTTTAGTTATTAAACTTTGATTTTAACTATTTTAACTCTCCTTTAAATAAAATTATAATAAGTGTCCTAATCTAATCCAAGTGGACCTAAAGGGTAATATTTTATTCCTATGGTTTTTTTTGGTCTAATTAAATTTATCCAATAAAATTATGGCACGTGTTAGGGTAATAATAATATCATTTTTACCCTTAATTACCCTATTTACTTTTAACCGTGGTAAATAAAAGTAAAAAGTTACTATTCACAAAAAAATTATTTTTATCTTATTGAACCACATTTTACACCTTGATATGAACCGTGTATCTTGGAGTTTCGTAATTCCACTCACAGAAGTGGTAAAATTATGTTTTATGTAAATTTTCAAATTCTTCTAGGAGGTGGGTAAAAGACGGTGAAAAGTTCAATAAAATTTTTATATATCTAAAATTATTATAAAATGACTCAAATGAATTACATTGAACATATATAGGTATTATGTATCAATTTTGACCTAAAATAAATTTAAATAAAATAAATAATTATTTAAATTAAAAGTCAGTTTTCAAATAGTAACCTAGTGTTTTCACTATTCATCAAAAATTGAAAGTTTTCAGAAAAATACAAAAAATTCACCATAGGCTAATTTTGGTATTTAAAATCCAAAAATGAAGTCCATTTTGAAAGATAAAATATGTAAAATTTCAAAAAGTGGTTATTACTATTCATAATGGCTAGTTTATAATAATATTATAATAATATCTCATTTAGTGAAACTTGGTATTGCATACTACACACTTTATAGAAGAAGGTCTTGATTGCATGTAATGCAAGCCAAGTCAGGGATGCGTGTTGTGAAATCTCTGTTTGGTGTTGTGTATAACATAATCAAAACTTATTTCATTTATATATTAAACAAAATCTATACTTAATGTTGTGTAGAATAATTTCCACAAAATGAACATTAAAATCTGTGTAACGCGATCCAAGAATAGTGTTGCGTATACTGCAAGCTAATATGGTATTGCATATAGTACAAGCTAATCTTGGTGTAGTTTATAATAGAAGTCATCAAAGAAATTAAAAAAAATATCTCTCACAAAATCTCGGGGTGTTACATTCTACCCCCCTTAAAATGAATTTCGCCCGCGAAATTTGTTGGGGTTGTAAATGGTTTACTACTTGAAGGTTTATTTCATTGAAACCCAAATCGTAAAAATTAATATTAAAACATTATTTTAAAAATGGAAGTTAGAATCATAACAGTCACCCAAAGTAACTAAGCATTGGGTTTCCACATAGGACAACATAGGTGAAAATATAGATATGGAATAGAAATATAACCATCAAATTCTGATGAAGAGTGGTAGAGGAAAAGGCTATGAAAAAGCCAACAATCATATTTCCATAAATTTGTGATGATCTAAGGTACCATCTAATTCATCAGATATAAGGGCACTAGGAAAACATTTTTGGTTTTCAAGATCATTTCTCTAAAGTTGAAGAAATTGGAATTAGAAGAAATAATTTCTTGATTTTGGTATAATCTCACCGTTGGTCGTTCCTTAGACAATTTCCACTTTATCTGTTAATGAAATGAAGTTGAATTTTTCATTTGTGAAGTGTTAGCAGATCATCTGATAGACTGAGGGGTCATTCCATCTGTCTCAAACAAAAGGTTAGAAAAAGTTTTCAAAAATACATAAGTCCATATATAGTGAGATTAATCATATATGGTTACTAAAATGGACTTATAATTCATATATCACACTGCTCAATATAATAAAACTAGTTTCTACAAACTAGGGACTTCCTGTAGGTTAGTGGTTGGTGATAAAGGTCTATCACACTTCGGTTGTGGGTTCAATTCCCACAGCTCTTTTCAACGCGACAGGTTTTCGATCGTCCTAAGGGTTGTCCTTTTTCTAAAACTATACTATTATAAGATTCCATAAATAATATCAAAAAAAGTACTATCCTTAAAAAATACTGACTTATGTCCATCATAATCCATTCCATTCTTTAGGATTATCCAAAATACTTCTGTCCAAGCTCATAATATAAAAAAACAATTACTAGAAATGTCATATGTCAAGCATGTGAATACCATCATTTATCCCCCATATATCATACGATATATCTTATTGGTCAAATTACAAACATGTTAATACCTTAATCATGTATTCTCTTGAAAAATGAATACCAATTGACTCTTAGTGAAAACATGAATGCGGTCAAAATTTAACAATTTCAACATACCAAAATCCAAAAATTTCTATATACTCAAACCATGATATAACATTGTCCTTATATTAGTCATGAGCTCATTTAATTTTTTCTTTACCGCTTCATTATGCACATATCATCTTCTTTCCAAAAATATTTCAATCACTTTTCATGTTTACTGGTACAATATAATTATTGAAAACCAATACATAGATATTCCAAAATTCCATGATTCCATAAATGAGACTCCATGATACTATTTAGAAATCCCATTACATAAACACGTAATCATTACATAACATTATTGTCTTACTTAAAATCACAAATAGTGATTGCATGTGACTTACCATTACCCTTTTCCTTATGTGGTTGCTTACGTTGATGATCATTAACCCTTGTATTAGGGCATTGATTAGCATAATGCCCCATTTCCTTACACTTAAAGCATTGAAGTGATGGTGGTGCATTCTCTGCAGTATTTTCTTTAATCAAATAATTAGAAACCCTTTTTCCATTACTTCGACACTCAGCTACTCGATGAACTTCTTTTCCACACATAAAACATTTTCTAGTCCCTTTAATACAATCTCCTCCATGCTTCTTTCCACAAGCATAAAGAAGCATTCATATTCTTTTTACCATTATTCTGAGATTTCTCCTTGAACTCCATTTTCCTTTCTTGTCCAAACCATGAGATGGATATATAACACCAACTTCCATTTCTACCTTGATAACACAACACACAATTTCTTCATAGATACTAAAGTCTCTTATAGCTAATGCCCTTCGAATACATTGTTTTAAGCCCCTGAAGAATCGATCAACATTACTTTCAGGTTGGATGATAAAGCCAGATGCATACCTTGAAAGCCTTGTAAAATTTTCTTCCTATATACCAAAATATTCATCATCCTTTACTTAAGATCAAGGAAATACTTTTACATCTTTATTCAATGAATATGAGGGATGTACTTATTGAAAAATAAATTCTTGAACTCATCCCATTTCATGGATTCAATTTCATCTCGGGGCCTTGTATTCTTAATTAGAGTCCACCATTGATTTGCTTCACCTTCTAAACGGTAAATAGCTAGAATGAATTTTTCATGTTCCGAACAGCGAAGTTTGGAAAATATCTTTTCAATGGTATTGATCCATTGTTCAACAACAAGTGGATTATAAGACCCATTTAAAGAATGTGGACATTGCCTCATGAAGGACTCAATGGAATATTGTTCTATTCTCTGCTCATTTGGAAGTCCATAATGATTCATAGATTGTGTAAGTATAACAATAAGATTTTTCACTCCATCTCCCATAACATTGGTTTGTTTAGGAGGAAAATCATTGCATTGTCCATTAAATTGATCAACATGGTTCCTTCGGGTACCATCCATCGTCTAAAACCCGAAAAGAATAGTGTGAGAGGCAAAAATAATACTAGGGAAAAACATAATATAGGGGTAGTACCTTCAATATATAACATATCAGGGTTAATTATAAGATTTTTACCATAATTCAAGAACTATAACCAATACTTATACTTAACCTTAAGTACATACCTAGAAATACCTTAGAAATATATCTAGGGATCTCACTAACGTTTTTGCATCCTAGTTTCCAAAGGTTAACTAAACCTTTCCTCTTATACCAACTATAGAGACCCCAAAGCATAAAGTAAATAGACAATACATTACTTTTTCAGAATAATTAATACATAACAAAAACAAACACACAAGGGCCGTAATAGTTAAGTGTCTTTGGAAACTCGGAACATAATCATCTAATCGTGGTAAAAGATCTTCAACATCTCCCATAAAGATCATCCCATTTTGTTTTCTTACCTAAAAACATTCATTATATCCTAGGGAAAATAGAAAATGTAAAGGGAGAGTTGAAATGCTCAGTAAGCGTAAGCATGGAGAAAATAAAACAAACAATATACATTTGAACTTCAAAACATGAACATAATGTTTAAACATCAAAATTATGAGTTGGGAAATAAATCTTAGCAGTACGCAACAAATAGGTCATAAAGGAACATTAATCATAATAAAATAGCATTCAAATAAAACATTTAATTGTGGAAAACCATTAAGCACATGATATGATTTCCATAGTAGCCAAGGCATTGCTGCCAAGACCATCATAGTGGACAATGTCCATTTCTGAATTGAGATCACTCCTTGTTCCAGTCCTGTAACACTGAACTAGATTAACATATTGTTCCATCAATGTCTATATCATGAGATATAAATCTTTACCCAATGCATTGGAGGGAGATACAGGTCACACCCATCTCAAAATTTAATCATTCTTACTTGTGCCACAAAATAAACATAAATCATTCATCATAACCCAACAAATAAAACGGGTTTCAGAAACAGCATCCCATCATAACATAATGCATATAAAACAAATGGATATAATTTCATCATAAGAGAAGTGCAACCATGTAAATCATAGAGACATTATACTTGAAACATACACATACGAAATTATGTCACCTTAGATGGAAAACAGTTTTGATAAAACACTTGAAAGTAATTCTTGAGGAAAATGTCTATTTTTCTTTAAAATCATTTTCTTATCAAAAAATGACATTAAATTTTAAAAGAAAAGGATTTTGTTTAAAATAATCATGAAATATTCCATAAGAAGATTAATGGAAATAAGGATTTATAAAACCGTAAAAATCTGTTCATGCTGTATAAGTTAAAAAACATTTTCTTGTACTTTTGGGGGAAAAGCCAAAAAGTTCCTCGTAAGGTAAACAAAAGAAAGATTCCTTCCATATGATGTGGTAAAAGTAAAAAAAGGGTAAAAATGAATTTAAACATACATGGAATAAATGTAAACATTTTATGGAAACATTTTGAGAACATATGGACATGGATAATAAATATAACCCCAGTACATGCTTATGAATAAACAATCTCAGATAAGAATGAGATTAGAATAATTATCCCTTACCTTAAGTCTGATATGCTTCACACGTATCCGAACCTCCTGTATAATGATTTAAATGATTCCATTGACTTATTACAGAACCATATATATTTTTATGATATCATATATGGTTCACTTATGACTTTATATTACCCATTCTTTTGTAAATTCTATGTTAAAGTAGCGTTTTGGGTAAAATCGTTTTATTTATCGTAGGTGTTTGGACTTGTTGTTAGTGATATTATTATTACTTATATAATGATTTAATTACTTCCAGAATATAAATCATGATTTATATAACATATATATTCTGTATATATATATATATATTAGATAGATAAACGAAATGAAATACACCATTCATGGAGATGGTAGGCCGTACATACGCATAAATGCTGTTTTCTTTTCCTTATTGACTTGAATAGAAGTAAGTAGAAGAAATATAATTATATATACATAAATATAGTAGCTTTATCATGTCATATATTCATTATCATTCATTATAAATACTTTATAATAATTCTTGACTGGTTAACATGGAGGATGAATATCATCGCGTCGTGCAGACGGTAATCTGTACGTACGTACGAGCGATGATATCATTCCCATAATTATTGAATTGAATTGGTGTGGATGATATAATATCTCAGAATCTGTATGATTTTATAATAATCATATATAGTTATTCTTTACACCATTATACCCATACAGGTAAGGTGGTGGTGGAAAAACCTATTACACCACGGCGTGGAGACGGTATTCCGTACGTACACACGCGCGGTGATTTTGTTTTTTGTAGGATAAATAGTAGGTGAAATAGGGTTGTTTAATGTTTATAATAACATATCAGTATATAATTAATACTTATGTTATTACTTTATAATTAAACAACTAAAGGAGAGGAAGTAGAAGAAGAATGAAACATGAAAGAGTCGGTAGAAGAGATTACCTCTTCCTCGACGTACCTCCTTTAAACTTATTTTTATGGCAATAGAGTTGGTATTTTTAGAAGACTAGAACCTCATTGATATAAATAGAGATGTTGAGAAGAGGAATTGGTAGGGGTTGGCCGAGATTCAAGGCTCAAAATCTGTGAATAGAAGAGGGAAGGGGTTCTCTTTTTATAAGGGAGGAGAGGGGCACCATTGGAAAAACATAAAATATTATTTTATAATAAAGTCATATTCGGTTTATAATAGATCCAAATTGATTTATTTATAAGGTAATGTGGGTATGGGTCTAACGCCTCTCAAAAAATTGGTTTTAGACAAGTTTAGGTTACTATTTTAACATTATCATTTAGATTTGACTC
Organism: Viscum album; assembly: GCA_963277665.1. Classification (NCBI taxonomy): domain Eukaryota; kingdom Viridiplantae; phylum Streptophyta; class Magnoliopsida; order Santalales; family Viscaceae; genus Viscum; species Viscum album. The sequence goes on along the minus strand of OY728139.1, from coordinate 441,433,389 downwards.
TAAGATAAATAATTTAACTTTTATTGTGTCTTCTTGTTTTCCTACATTATATGGTTAATAAACATACTATAAAAAACTAAAAAACCCCAAGCGGTTCATTATTAATATATATAACCTTATATAAGTCATTTGGCCGAACCTTATATTTTTAGAAATATAATAACAATTAATAATATAATATTTGTTTTAAAAACTATTTTAGGTCAATTTTGACACTATTTGGTAATTGATTTTTGTGAAGATCATAACAACATTATTAGTTCAAAAAAATTTAAGTGAATCAATAATAACATGTCATATTAACATATAAAATAAGTGTAATTAATAAAAAGTCTCATGTTACAGTTATTTATTTATTTATATCATCAATTATATTAACATTTCATTAATAAGGTAATTACTACATCATCATTATTTCAAATATAAAGTAAATTATTTATTGTCTAAAAATTATAAATAAAATATAATTTTGTTGGAAATATTTCTAGATTTATAGTGAATATTTATAGTCGAATTTATTTTATGTATAACCCTATATTAAAAATAGTTTAGTTATTAAACATTGATTTTAACTATTTTAACTCTCCTTTAAATAAAATAATAATAAGTGTCCTAATCTAATCCAAGTGGACCTAAAGGGTAATATTTTATACCTGAGGTTGTTTTTGGTCGAATTACACTTATGAAATATAATTATGACATGTGTTAGGGTAATAATAATATCATTTTTACCCTTAATTACCCTATTTACTTTTAACCGTGGTAAATAAAAGTAAAAAGTTACTATTCACCAAAAATTATTTTTCTCTTATTGAACCAAATTTTACTCCTTGATATGAACAGTTTCCCTCAGGTTTTCATAATTCCACTCACAGAGGTGGTAAAATTATGTTTTATGTAAATTTTGAAATTCTTCTAGGAGGTGGGTAAAAGACGGTGAAAAGTTCAATAAAATATTTATATATATAAAATTATTATAAAATGACTCAAATTAATTACATTGAACTTATATAGGTATTATATATCAATTTTGACCTAAAATAAATTTAAATAAAATAAATAATTATTTAAATAAAAAGTCAGTTTTTAAATAGTATCCTAGTGCTTTCACTATTCATCAAAAAATGAATGTTTTCAGAAAAATACCAAAAATTCACCATAATCTAATTTCAATATTCCGAATCCAAAAATGAAGTCCATTTTGAAAGATAAAATTTATAAAATTTCAAAAAGTGGGTATTACTATTCATAATGGCTAGTTCATAATAATATTATAATAATATCTCATTTAGTGAAACTTGGTATTGCGTACTACAAAAGCTATAGAAGAAGGTCTTGATTGCATGCAATACAAGCCAAGTCAGGGCTGCGTGTAGTGAAAGGTCTTTTTGGTGTTTCATATAATATAATCAAAACTTATTTCATTAATACATTAAAAAAATATATACTTAATGTTGTGTAGAATAATTTCCACAAAATGAACATGAAATTCTGTGTAACACGAGCCAAGAATAGTGTTGCGTATACTGCAAGGTAATACAGTGTTGCATATAGTAAAAGATAATCTTGGTGTAGTGTATAATATAAGACATCAAAGAAATTAAAAATAATATATCTCATAAAATCTTGGGGTGTTACATTCCAACATTAGAAATTATATTTTATAAAAATGACATCACTTTCGAAATCATCCTATAAAAATTATCTTAGGGAGATTTTTTGGAATTTTTCTCAAATGATTGAGTTTTACTGAATAGTAAAAATATCGATTTTTCAAATACCTTCATTTATTTTCATTAAATAAGATAATTTGAAATAATTTTTTTAATTTGTTTTTAAAGTTTTATATGAACCGTTTTATTAATAATAAACTGATTAATTCCATTTAAATCAGTAATATCTATTATTTTGATAAAAGTAAATTTTCATTCTTAAAAATAAATGTTTCTAAAACAAATCCTTGAATTTTATGTATTTATATTAAATTTTATTTCTACCACTGATAAATATTGAATCAGGAAAAATAGATACTATATATGTAATCATCATGCTTAAATTTGGGAATCAGGAACGTTTTATTTTAGGTAATTTTAAATAATAACTATGGTAAATATTTTTCAGCACTGTAATGGTAAAATGGGTAAGACCTTGTTAAAAATGAGGTAAGAATAAAAAATCAACCAAACATAGGAATTATTTTCATTTTATTGGTTTTGTTCGAACAAATAAATCCCCAATTCTAATATAAGTCATTTGGGTTCCATTGGATCTTAATAATGACATTCATTTAATTTTTAATAATGAAAATCCTTAAAAGTCACACACTGGGCTTTAATTTATTTTATACATGCACATAGGGATAATAATATGCTAAAAATCAATATAAAATTACATTTTTAAAATATTTCATTTATTTTAATTATTGTAATTTATTTTTAACATGTAGTATTGGTATAATGACCTAGAATTCGTATAAAACACTGATAATGTATTTATTCAAGAAATTGAAAAATAAAATAAATTATATTAAAAATATTAAAAGTAATAAACCAGGATGAATTATAGTATTCCATAAATTTTATTGATAAATAAAATATATTATTGATGTATTAAATGTTTAAATTTTAATTTCATCACAATATTATGGAGTTTAATGTAAAATAAAATGAGTAGTGGAAAAAATGAAAATAATGACATTTTATAAAATGGAATATTTTATTAAAACATTTCAAAGTCATAGAAAAATTTAATTATGAAAACTTTTATAATACATGAACTAAAAAATTATCCATTTTCCCGTTTTTGATCTAATTTTCTCCTTATAAGTAAAATTATAACTCATTAATGTTGAAAAAGGCTTTATCGTAGTTAAGGTTAAAATTAGCTAACCAAGGGGATAATCAAAATGATAATGTTTAAAATGATATCAATGCCTATATAAATTTAAATGGATGATTATATTAAAATTATATCCTCCTTATCTTTTATTCAATTTCATTTTGGAAAAATATTACTTGAGTTAGACACATATTATATTATAACATATCTTAAATTTCTAAAACGTTTCCACTCAATAATAAAATAGAAATCCTTCCCTCTCATCTTTACAAAACATTGAGTAATTAAACATTACCAAAACCTACCCAATTATGTTTTAAACATCTCTATACACTGGAAGGATATTCTTTATTCTGAAAAAATCATTCCAAGTGTCTTTTAGAAGGGATTGAAATGAAATCTACCAAAGAAGAGGTTATCGTCTCTGTCAACTCTTCCAAATTTCATTATTATTATAATTTATCTAAATATATTTTAACCATAATAAAATAATATATATAGTGTTGTAAGCATACTAATATTTTAATTTATTTATTAGTAACCAATTTGTCATCTCTTTCTCATCCTATGAAAAATGAAAACATCGCTCATGCATACATTCAACTTACCATCTCTATATGATGGTGAAATTTGTTTTTCCACAACATTTTATTTAGACGGTTATAGATTGGGTAATAATGACAATATATGATATTTATGAAATAGTAATTATATTTTAATTAAAATATATTATTAATCTTCTTACATTATAATCTATTTGAAAACGGTAAATCGCTCGTGCGTACGTGTGAACACCCACCTCCCCGAAGGGATGTGGTCCGGTTTTCATTTCTTCTTTATATGGATTGTAATAGGTATAGATTTAATGAATATATATGATATTTATGAAAAATAATTATTCCATAAATGTGAATTATTATTTACCTTTTTTACATCAATCGAAAAGTGATAATAACGTTCATGCATATGTATGACCTAACATCTCCATGAATTGTGTAATTCATTTTTCTATTTCTACCTTTTATAGATGAATATATATATATATATATTATATTTAAATCTTTATTAACATTATTTAGATTATGGATACATAATAAAATTATAGGGATAAGAACTACTAAACTAAAATTCTCATAGAACAGTTATCACCAAGAAACGTTGATTTTAATAATGAGTTATTAATAAATAGGAATTAAAATGTTATAAAAGTATCATATATGATATCATAAAGATGTATATGATTTTCATATATAAGTATACTAAATCTGAATTTATCATACAATATATGAAAAAGAACTTACATGGAAATTCGTACTTTCGGTAAGGGATTATTATTAGATTCTCATTGTTTTTCAGGATTATTTCTGACTAAGTTTCTCATGATAAAGTTTTAGGATATGCCTCTAAAGAAACTATTTTTTAAACTATATTAATTTATTTAGTTTATGTTTTTCATTACATTTCAATATATTTTGGAACTCAAGAAACCTAATGAATATTTTTAATGAAAATCCACTTTATTTCTATCATTAGCCGAAAATCAATTTTGTTCCAGGTCCTTATTTAATAAAATATATATATTTTTTATTAATATTCCAATATTATCATTTAATTTTTTTAACCATTATTTAATTTTTAATTTTTTAAAATTAATATTCTGACCGTTTTATAAACAAAGTAATTTTAACTTATACTGAAAATATGAAAGTAATATCTATTTTAATATACACAACATGAATAGAATTTACCACCATCTAGAGCGATCAATGAATTAAAGATTAATTTACAAGTTTCCAGGTTTATTTTAAAATAGAATGAATTATTAAATATTTGGAAAATTTTTTGTTTTTTGTAATGACACATGTTTTGATCCGATGTGAAAATCCAAAGAAATTTGATATTTTCATCTATAATATGAGTTATTTTTTAAACATAGTTTCAGAATGGAATGCTGAGATTTGAGACTCTTCAATGTGTTTTATTTGGTCTTGGGTGAAGGAATGATAGGTCCCTTAGTGGTCTCTATGAGTTTTGGGAGAACTGAACCTTAAACATCTCGTTTTAAGGGAACTCTAGAGGCCTTATAGGTTGTCTAAAATAATGCGACCTCCGTAGGAAACCATACGACCATATGTGGGTGGACAGAGGATGTATCAGGGGATACACATGTTTTAGAAAACCATGTGCCTATCATGCATGGTTTTTTGCATTGGGAAGTACCTAAACACTTTTCAACTGTAACGCCCCGACCCTAGTTACCCAGAGTCGGTGCATTATTACATAACATTGGCATGATCATAAGAAAGATCAAATCTCGAAAGACCGATTGGTTTAGTAGCCTTGGAAACACTAGATATATTCATAAGTTTTACATTACATCATAAAATGAAAAACTACAACAACAACATAATGTCTTTATAATCCACACTAATATCCCCACATAATATCCCTGCAGGTCATTCATAATTTACTTCTTCACTTCCTGGGAAAAATAAAACATAGAAAAGGGGTGAGCTCAAATGCCCAGTAAGGATAACAATATAGTGGAACATTCAAAATAAGCATAAACATTTAAGGCAATGCATTACTAAAACAAAAGCCTTTTAAACTTGAACTTCAACATAGTTTGGAAAAAGTAAAATGAAATAATGCCATTTACTTGTTCACATGGATATTCTATTAATCGAATAATCACATGCAATATCAATAACCACTTTCATAATGTTGGATGAATAATGCCAGACTATCATAACCACATAGCCAAGGCCTCGTGCCAAGACTACAAATAAGATTTTGCCAAGGCCTTGTGCCAAGACACTAGTTTGTCTCATGAGACCTACCGATGCATCGAGGAGCTATAGCGGGCTCCACCAGTCACATATTAAGTCCAATGCATTCCCATATGAAAAGGTTTAAACATAACATAAACATTCGTATTAAAACTAGCATACGAAATGTCAATAATTTCACCATAAACTATGAATGGTATAAAAATAGCACATCCACAGTCAAACATATCACAAAACCTCCAATACAATATAGATGTTTTGTATCATAATAAATCAACTTCAAATAAGCGTAAAATCCGTCAAAGGATGTTGACATAGATGAAATCAAAACACTTTTTAGAGAAATATATCTTTCTATTTTTGAAATCATTTAAGAGCCATATAAAATAAAAAAAATTTCTTGAAAATATTCTTATAAGCTTGTAAGGGAAGCTTTGACGATTTTATAACGGTGGAAAATAACCGCACCCACCGTATAAGTTAAAAAAACATTCTTATCTTAATTCTGTCGAAAAGGTCAAAAAGGACCTTGTTTTGAAAACGATGGAAAGATTCCTTTATAAACCTCTTATAAAAAGTAAAACAAGGTTATAAATGACTTTAACCCATATTCTTGTAAATAATAAATATGTTTTGAAATACATTTTTAAGAAAACATGGATGTGGATGATAAAGAGATCCTAGTAGATTATTACGTATAAACAACCTCGGATAATGAAGAGATTGTGAAATAACCCTTACCTTGTACTTTTCCTTGGTTGGGGTAGCTTAACCATATGTATAATGGTGAAATAGTTGTTATTAAATTATACAAGAATCATATACATTAATATGATATCATATATGATCTTTTAATATTGATTTGATAATAATATCTTAGTATTATCGTTGTTTCGGGTGTTAACTTACTTGTTTTCTTTTATATGTTTTGTTATGTAAGACATTTTTGTATAAGATAGGTTGTATATTATTCATATCCAAAATGATATCAAGTCCTTAAACATCATTTTTAAATCATCAAATGATAATTATACTTGAATGGATACGATGGAGAATGAATCTCATCGCGTTCATGGAGACGGTAGTCCGTACGTACACACGAGCGACAATATCATTCTTTTGATATTAAAATAATATATAAATGGATGTTATATCATATATACAGAATCATTAACATGTTATATTTATTATTTACATGAGTTACACATCATTATTATACCCATCCACATAATAATATATTGAATAACAATTTCCCCACGACGTGGAGACGGTAAGCCGTACGTACGCACGTATGGTGACATGTTATTCAAAGGGTGGATAGAATACTGAATATGGTTGTACCATATTTATAATAACATCACAGTATATGTGAGATACTGGAGTTATTATTTTAGAATTGTAATAACAAAGAAAGAAGAAGTGGAAGAAGAAAGGAACTTGAAAAGGGGTGGTGAAAACATTACCTCTTCTTCGGGTTCTTCCTTTTGATTTGATCAAAAGGGCTCCTTAGGTTGGCTTTATGATCAAAATAAGGCCTCTAGGTTGTAGTGAGGGATGTGGGGAGCTTATTTGGGCAGGTTTTGGACGAGCCAAGTGGCTTTAGAGGTGTGAGGAATGAGTAGAAGTGGTCTCCTTTTATAAGGGAGAGGAGGGGCTCTTTAGGAAAGAGTGAAAGTATTACTTTATAATATAATTATATTCGTTTTATAATGGTCCAAAAATCATTGAGGTAGAAGATACGATGACTCATTTTCTAAATAACATCAACCAATAAGAATTGGACAGGTTTTAGATAATATTTTAATCATTATAATCTTATTTATTTAAATGATTTATTAATGAGTTAAACATTTCATCATTATTGTGTCATTAATAATTTAATTTATTTGATGTCTAAAAATTATAAATAAAATATAATTATTTAGGAAATCTTTTTAGATTTCTAATGAATATTTATAATCGAAAATCCAACATGTATAACCCTATGTAAAAATTGTTCTTCTAAAGGATGTAAGATTATGCCATTTTTATTTTTATTTTAACTTTATTAATATAATGCGTTCCTACCACATACAAGTGGCTCCAAGGGGTCCCCAAATCGACCCAAGTATGCCCATGGTCGGGTATGTGTCCACCAATAAGGTTAGGACACGTGTTAGGGTAATTTTGTATTATTATAATATTATTTTTTTAACCCTTATTTACCGGATTTACCCTTTAACCATGGTAAATAAAATATTTACCGCAACAATTATTCAAAATGTGTAAAAATAAAAGATACCTATTTACATAATTTGGACATCCTAATTCCAAATATGTAATCCATTTTTCCAAATTCAAAACACAGAAGTGGCAGAAATTAATTTAAAATTAAATCCCGTTGTTAAAATAAAAAGCGTGTTTTTAAGAGATAATAAGTATCAATTGATTGACACTTGTTTATGTCTGGTTTAATTGTGAAATTATGTCCAATGACAAACATTAAATTAAATGGTAAAATATATTCTAAATATACTTTAAAACCACTCAAATTCATAATTTATTAATATTAATTATTTTGATTTAAAAAGTTGTTTTTAACTAAAATTTAGTAATTTTCACTATTCATCAAAATATAAAAGTTATCCGAAAAGTACCAAAATTTCACCCTAGGCTAATTTAAAAATTCAAAATCCAAAAATGAAGTCCATTTTGAAATATAAAATATATATGATTTCAAAAAGTATGTATTACTATTCACAACGGCTAGTTTAATCGGTTGTGGTGTGTGTTAGAACTCGAAGTTGCGTACAACACACGCTACTGTATTATTCAAAGGAAAGCATACCGTGGAAGCTTGGGATGTTTCATTTTAAATTTTTTGATGTCCCCATTTAGTCAAAAAGATTAAAATATTGTTTTTAAAAAAGTTTCACTATTAAAAGTTGATAAAAGTGCAATACTGAAAATGAATTTGTTCTTGCATTATATCTATGAAACTCATAATATGGATTCTAAAATTATAAGGATTATATAAAGTTTAAAATTTAGATAATACTATTCATAACCTCTTTTGAATGGATTTTTGTTTGTAATTCATGGTGTTATTGAACTCGGTGTTGTGTGTAGTGAAAGTTATTGAATTATTTTGAAGAAATAACACACTATAAAATCTTGGGGTGTTACATCAATGCCCAATTGGTGCATGTTTTCCAAACTGTGGGGCCACCCCATTTGGGGTGCTTCAGGTACCTAGTTAAGGGCATATGATTACGACATAGTTTTATAAACTCTATGACCTAGATCATTAACATTGTCTATTATTAAAAAATGATATATATTAAATAAAATAAAATAAATAAAACCTAAATATACACCTTATCCCACCTCATATTCACCTGATGCCCTTCCTACTTATGCTCCCCTTTCCGCATGATGCACCTATTATCAGCCTCCTCCATGATGACAGATTTCAACTAGATTTCTCACAATTCTTCATTCGATCCTTCAAAGTAAGGCTCCTCCTCCATTATCCTTCCATATTCCAGATGTTTTTGACTCTCCCCATCGCCTGGTGAGTTTCGACCAAACCCTAGGGTTGAAGATAACCTAATTTTTTGTTTCCTTATGTTGTTAGGTTGTCCAAAAGGATTGTTAAGCCTCCTTTTGTCATATTCTTGTAATTGTCAGCGAAGGCAAAGAAATTTAGACTATTTTGGATCAACGTCATCGATTTGGGTTATGGATAGCCTTTGTTCTATGTTTTTCAATTTAAATTTATAGATTTCTATATTTTTGTGGTTTTGGCTAATTTCCTTGGGTTTGTTGGCCCTGGACGTAATGTTTTTGTGTTCCTTTTGATATAATGTTTGATGACTCTGGTAGGGATTTCATTCATATTCATATATATATATATATATATTCCAGGTATATATTCCCTCACTGAGAGGGGTATATGTACATTGTATTATGGGGTATATATATATTAGAATATATGTGTGTACATGTGTATATAGTTCATTGTCATTGTCAAACTCATCAAGTGTTGAGTGTTCGGTAGGGTCTACTTCTATAGGTAAGATCACTTTCCATGCCCATTAAATTTAAGAATGTTTTAAGTTATTATTTACAAATGTAGAATTAATATTTATTTGGATGAATTGAACAAAAATTCTGGAATAAAACTATTAAACAAGATAAATGATTCATTTGATAAATAACACCATTTTTTATAAAAAAACCCTCCAACATAAGTGCACTGTCTCCTAAGATAAAAGTAGTGTATACACTTTTATGATTTCTTGATTTATTGCATTGATGATTCCTTATTATTTTTTCTTTCATTAGTTAAATGTAATGTTTTGGACTTTGTCCTATTTTATAAACTTAATGGCTTACCTTATAAATAGGAATTACCTATGTATAAAATTTATCTTATTCCAATCACACCATTCCTTAAAATTTGATCCCTATACATGATGCTTTTTTGTGTGTAAATGAATTGAATTAGTTAGATGGAAGAGATTATACATGTTGAATTGTTTTATAATGGAAAATGTACTTTTAGGTAATTTCCCCACAAATATTGGAACCCCCTAATTGATCCCAAGAGACATATCACTTAAGATAATGGGGTTTCTAATTAAATGGGTTCAAATGAATTAAATGGTCTTGACTTGTATAGGATGGTTATACCATGTATTCTTCTCATGCCTTATAAAATACCTTATAGCAATTGTAGAATTTTAATGGAATTGAATATGGATAAAGAATTTCATGATAAGTCCTTACCTCATGTAATAAATTGAATAGGAACATGCCTTTGTTATTTTTTTAATTAAAATTCTAAATAAGTGTTGTTTTAAGTCTAAATGTGATAAAGACTCCTAATTTGTATGTCAAGACCCATCCTCGGGGCCTGTGCCGTGACTACCCCAAACTCGCCTTCCATAAGCTAGGGGCTGGCGACTAGCACCAAAGGCATAAATCCTAATAAAAAGGGAAGGCATTGCATTTATATGGTAAAAAAACACAACATAGTACACAACAGAAGTAAGCACAATGTAAACTGTATACAAAAGTAAGTGCTGAAAAGAAAGGGGCTGGAAATAAAATCCCAACAGTAAGTACAGTACAACTGAATGTATAGTACAACAACAGTAAAGTAAAGAGGCAACCAATGAGTCATCCTTTGGGAATCCCACCTGAAGGGTGGGTACAGATGGTCTCTTTCGCACCTCGGGTCCATCCGTTCATTCTGTGTACGTCCTGCCAAGTGGTCGACCTCCGGGTGCAGTCCAGCTCCACAAGTCTCTACCTCGATCAATGCTGTCCTTTGTCTACATCCAACACAATGTAGTGGAGGAATAACCAATGCAGGGGTGTGTATAACAATACTCAGTAGGGACACCGAGACCCCCGATGGTCTCCCAGAATCAATAATGAATAAACCAAAAAGGAAGGATACAATCACGAAGTATCAACTAACTCTACCAATGTATATACCCATACATATACCTAAGTCATTAATCCTAGTTCGGCACCAACTCTCGAGCCGAAGCACAACCCAGTCCAAACAGGAAATAATTCAATCACATTGATGATAATGACTAAAAGTCAAGAATCATCTCACACAAGTAGACATACATTGTATAGAGACAGAGAATATCAGATGTAGTCACTGATTCATCGTCGCTGCTGAAACCACATAGGATTCTAGTACAGTTGTTGTCGCTGCCGAACCCACGGAGGATTCCAGTACATTTGTCCTCGCTACTAAACCCATGGAGGATTATAGTACAGTTGTCATTGCTGCCGGACCCACAGAGGATTCCAGTACAATTTTTGTCGCTGCTGAACCCACAGAGGATTCCAGTATAGTTGTCGTAGCTGCTGAACGCACGGAGGATTTCAGTACAGTTGTTGTCGTATTCACAGCCAGCTCTAGGGTTCCTGCACACAACACGCTCGATTTCGGGATGGTCTGCTTCTTGAGCCAAGGGTTTGATACATAAACTATCATGAAGTACAGAGTTGATGTATCTTGAGGTTCCATCTTGTAAAAAGGAACCCGACGTGACAGATAGCACGTCAATCGGACACCCAGTCTAAGAGATATTGGCTTTTCCATTCCTGGGGCCTGGTTGGAAATACACTCGTTCCAAACCCAGCTATTTTCTAATGTCATCCAAAACTCACTTAGAGTATTGTAAAAGGACTGTCTTATCGAAAATATCTTAGTGCCGCAGACGGCACATCGATCGAATGCGCGGTCTTAATGTTATTAATGTTTAAGTGATAACAGGCCCGATCTGTCAAGCCTAGTGGGTAGGCGGGTCGGGTCAACCTTGTTTTGGAGGGTCTGACCCGGCAGAAGGTCATACCAGCCCGGTGAATCACGCGGCCTAGTACGGCCAGCCGCGGCCTGACCCCGATGGCCGAGCACTGGGGGGGGGGGGGCAGTCTCTCGAACTAGCGGCTCCACCCTCCTATCCAGCTGGCCAAGGACGGCTTGTATTCCTGGAGCATGCGGCCCGCACGGGTGGGCCGTGGTTCCTCTAGTGCGGCGCCCTCCTGGCGCCGCGGGTCTTCCCAGCCGGTCTGTTGACTTCCAGCCCGTTTTCCCTTCCAAACAGCTAGTAGAACAAGGGATGCGGTCCACCACAGCGTGACACCCTCGTGGCTCCGCGGTCTTTTTGGTCCGATCGTCTTAGCTGGCCTATTCATTTTCAGCCGAGCATCCCGTGGTTGTGGGCCGCAATTCTTCCGCACGTGGCCACTGCCTTCGCTCATCACCACCTCTCCCATCGCGCCTCTATCATGAATAAATTCCAGAATACAACAGAGGGTCATCGGGCCGTGTTCGTTCGGCCCGCACCCTCCGCGTTAGGCGGTAACAATTGGCTGAAGTTATTCCAAAGAAAACAACACAAACAGGCTAATTTATTCACTTATAAATTATATGAAACCCCTACCTCGAAATAAGGTTCCCGGTAATCGGGCATCGTGGAAGACGGCGTTGTGGGGAGACGGCGTCAACCCATTGACTTCGGGAAAGAAGTCGACGAGGATGGCACATCATTGGCGATCCTTGCGGGTGGATCCTTCTCCTTTGGCATGGCCGAAGATTGAAAGAGATGATCATCATTCATCAGTGGTTCATCATTGAAGAGATAAAATCCTTCTTCAAATTCTAAAGAGCTCTCCCAAAAATCATCTCAACACAACGAATGCCCCCAAAATAAAATAATATCTAAGGCTATTATTTCATTCACACATGTAATTCAAAATTCAAATTATTTAATTAATTAATTGAATAGTTTGAATTCATTAATTAAAATGTGTTGGAAAATATTAAAGATAGAGAGTGGGAGGTGAAGAGATCTCATTTAATAAGGGAGAGTTGTCGAATTAATTAAAGCGGGGTGTTAATGGGGAGTTGAGGGGAACAGATATGTTAGGGCTCGTGTGGGACCCACCTCACAAATATCCTCTCATGAGAAGTTATGTGGGTGTGGTCCCCACCAATATCTTTCCCATTTAGGATTTAACTACCCAAGATAAATAATATTGTTCACAACAATTTTATTTTACTTTTTTATTAACCCCCAAAAGTTAACTTTCAACCCGCATAAAACTCAACTGCGGTAAAGGTCCCCTTAAGTTAATATCGGCACTGCGATTTCATCGGTGCCCTCAGATTTCAATTATGATCACTGGTTCAAAATATAGAAAAACCCGTATGTACGTTTTTTGAACATACCTGAACAAAACTTTAGAAATTGACTCCGGGCACACCAGTCCTCGAAATCACATGCCGTCAGAAACCACAGACTCGTAAAATTCAAAAGTATTTAAGAAACAAATTTCTTTTAATTTATGGGTATTTACATTACTCCCACCTTAGGGCTTTACGTCCCCATAAAGCTACATTACACACTAGGGAAACAAATGGGGGTATTGTACACGCATTTGAGCCTCCCGCTCCCACGTGCTCTCCTGGATGTTCCCGTACCGCCAGCGAATGCACACCAGAGGAATAGATCATCCACATAGGACTCGCTCCTGTCGATCCTTGATCTCCACTGGGAAATCTGTGAATATATCCCCGTCATCGATGCCTAGCTCCACATGGTTGATGATGTGGATCGGGTCGTGCACGTATCTCCTCAGCTGAGATACGTGGAAGACGTCATGCAGCCGGTGCAACTGAGGTGGAAGAGCCAGGTGGTAAGCCACCTCACCTACTCTGCTGAGGATCTGGAAAGGCCCGATGAAGCATGAAGATAACTTGCAGCCCCAGAAAAAGCTCCATAGAACTCATCGAGGTGAGACCTGTAAGAGGACGTGGTCACCATCCTTGAACTCCAGTGGTCTCCGTCTCTTATCAGCATAGGACTTATGTGTGCTATGTGCAGTCTTCATCTGGTTCTGGATGATCTGCACCTTCTCCGTCATAGCCTGAACCATCTCTGGTCCTACAAGTGCTGACTCCCAGGGGTCAGTCCAGCACAGAGGTGCTCTGTAAGGTCAGTCGTACAGTGCCCTGTATGGTTTCATCCCAATGGTGGAGTGGAAACTGTTGTTATATACAAACACCACCAAGGGTAGGTGATCCTCCTAGCCGTGACCAAAGTCAAGGACACATGCACAAAGCATGTCCTTAAGAGTTTGAATGGTCCTCTCAGTTTGTCCATCTGTCTAACGATGAAAGCTAGTGCTCAAGCAAAGCTGCGTCCCAAAAGCCTCATTTAATCCCTTCCATAGCCGGGAAGTGAATCAAGCATCACGATCGGAAACTATAGACGATGGCACACCATGAACCCGTACGATCTCCTGAACGTAGAGGTGTCCCAAGATCTCTACTGAGCCCTGTTATTTGCCTAGAAGGAAGTGGGCCGACTTGGTGATTCGGTCAACAATCACCTAGAGAGATTTGTGACCTCTGGATGTATGTGGAAGCCCTGTCATGAAATCCATGGATATCCAGTCCCATTTCCACTCCAGGACCTCTATGGGCTGAACGAAGCCTGCTGGAACTTTGTGTTTCGCCTTCACTTGCTGAAATGTGAGGCATCGTGAAACAAACTCCCCTACAGCCTTCTTCATACCCAACCGCCAGTTCTATCATCTAAGGTCCTGGTACATCTTCACCACTCCTGGATATATCGCTAAAGCAGATGTGTGAAACTCCCTCCGCACCTCCTCCTGTAGTGCAACTGGTTCCATGGTACATCCCCTGAAGAGGATGATGTGCTCCCCTCCTTCAAAAAATCCATCAGGTGCCTGCCCTGAGGATATTTGAGAACATCATGTCTCACAGTCAACGTCCCCACACTGTGCCTCTCTGACTCATTGAAGGAGTGGAGGAGTGAATGTGAGTGACTGTAGAAAGGCTGCTCCATCAATATCCACAATGGATATCTGCAACGCGGCTAGCTGCTTTCTCTCCTCTCCTAGTATCTGAATGCCCGATCTTCTGCTGAGAGCATCAGCTACAATGTTCCCCTTCCCAGGAGTGTAGAATATCTCAAATCATAATCCTGGAGGAACTTGAGCCATTAATGCTGCCTCAGGTTCAGGTCCTTCCACGAGAAGATGTACCTGAGACCCCGGTGGTCAGAATAGACTCTAAAGCCCTCACGCCTCAGATAGTGCCACCATATCTTCAAGGAGAAGACCACTGCTGCAAACTTCATGTCATGTGTAGCATAGTTCTGCTCATGCTGCCTTAACTGTTGTGAAGCATATGCGATCACTGCTTGCTCATGCATCTGGACACACCCTAGTCCGATCCCTAATGCATCGCAGTAAACTGCGTACCCAATGCCCTCCTTTGGTAATCTCATAATAGGTGCACTGGTCAACCTCTACCTGAACTCTTGAAAGCTCTACTAGCATCTCTCTAACCATAAGAAGGGTTTACCCATCTTTTTCAAAGCTAAAAGCGGTGCTGCAACTCGGGAGAAATCTGACACAAATATCCGAAAGTACCCAGCCAGACCTAGGAAACTCCCCACCTCCATCACGCTCCTGGGTGGATCCCAAGAAAGTACTGCCTCGATCATTGATGGATCCACTACAACTCCATCCTCTGATACCAATTTGTCACGACTTGTCCTCGGGGCCCTTGTCTTGACTACCCCAAGCTCGCCTTCCATAGGCTAGGGGCTGGAGACTAGCACCAAAGGTGTAAATCCTAATAAAGAGGGAATACATTTCCTTTATATAGTCAAAAAAAAAACATAGCATGCAACATAAGTACTCACAAAGTAAACTGTATGCAAAAGTAAGTGTTGAAAAAAGGGGCCTAAAATACAAGCCCAACAGTAAGTACAATACAACTGAAAGTCTAGTACAACAACAGTAAAGTAATGTAGAAACGACTGAGTCATCCTCTGGGAATCCCACCTGAAGGGTGGGTATAGATGGTCTCTTTGGAACCTCTGGTCCATCCGTCCGCTCTATGTACATCCCGCCGAGTGGTCCACCTCTGGGTATTGTCCAGCTCCACAAGTCTCTACCTTGATTAGTGTTGTCTGTCGTCTGCGTCCAACACAATATAGTGCGGGCATAGACCGTGCAGGGGTGAGTACAACAATACTCAGTTGGGACCCCGCAACCCCCGACGGTCTCCCATAATCCATGAAGAATAAACCACAAAGGAAAGATACAATCACGAAGTATCAAATAACTCTACATAGGTATATACCCATACATATAACTAAGTCATTAATCCTAGTTCGACTCCAACTCTCGAGCCCAAGCACAACCTAGTCCAAACAAAAAGGATGTCAATAACATCGATGATAATGATTTAAAGTTAAGACTCAGCTCACACAGGTAGACAAATTTAATATAGATATAGATACGATCAGATATAGTCACTGATTTGTCTTCACTTACGAACCCATAGAGGATTATAGTATAGTTGTCATCGCTACCGAAGCCACAGAGGATTCTAGTATAGTTGTCATCACTGGCGAGCCCATAGAGGATTCCAGTATATTTGACATCACTGAAAAACCCACAGCAGATTCTAGTACAGTTTTCATCACTTCTGAACTGTAACGTCCCGACCCTAGTTACCCAGAGTCGGTGCATTATTACATAACATTGGCATGATCACAATAAAGATCAAATCTCGAAAGACCGATTGGTTTAGTATCCTTGGAAACACTAGATATATTCATAAGTTTTACATTACATCATAAAATGAAAAACTACTACAACAACATAATGTCTACATAATTCACACTCATATCCCCACATAATATCCCTGCAGGTCATTCATAATTTACTTCTTCACTTCCTACGAAAAATAAAACATAGAAAAGGGGTGAGCTCAAATGCCCAGTAAGGATAACAATATAGTGGAAACTTTCATAAATAAGAATAAACATTTAAGGCAATGTATAACTAAAACAAAAGCCTTTCAAACTTGAACTTTAAACTTTGTATGGCATAAATAAAATGAAATAATTCCATTTACTCATTCACATGGATATTCTACTAATCGAATAATCACATGAAAAATCACTAACCACTTTCATAATGTTGGAATGCATAATGCCAGACTATCATAACCACATAGCCAAGGTCTCGTGCCAAGACTACAAATAAGATTTTGTCAAGGACTTGTGCCAAGACACTAGTTTGTCTCATGAGACCTACCGATGCATCGAGGAGCTATAGCGGGCTCCACCAGTCACATATTAAGTCCAATGCATTCCCATGTGAAAAGGTTGAAACATAACATAAACATTCGTATTAAAACTAGCATATGAAATGTCAATACTTTCACCATAAACAATGAATGGTATAAAAATAGCACATCCACTGTCAAACATATCACAAAACCGTCAATACAATATAGAAGTTTTTTATCATAATAAATCAACTTCAAATAAGCTTAAAATTCAACAAAGGATGTTGACATAGATGAAATCAAAACTATTTGAGCGAAATATCTCCTTTGTTGAAATCATTTAAAAGTAACACATTTATAAAAGAAGTAATTAAAAAGAGATTTTTGAATCAAAGTGTCCCATACCACTTTGAAACTTTTGAAAGGAATTAACATTTTTAAAAACATTCATGTCCATATAAATAAATCCTTAAAAACCATTTTGAAGACATTAATTAAAAAGATTTATAAAGATAAATCTTTAAAACATTTAAAATTCTGATTTTGATAAAGAGTACCTTTCTAAAATTCTTAAATTATTCATTTTGAAATCATTTAAAAGTCACATAATTATAAAATAAAACATTTACTTTGAAAATATCCTTGTAAGCTTGTAAGGTAAGCTTTGACGATTTTATAATGGCGGTAAATAGCTGCACCTGCCGTATAAGTTAAAAAAACATTCTTACCTTAAATTTGTCGAAAGGTAAAAAGTGCCTTATTTGGAAAACGATGGAAATATTCCTTTAAAACACATAAGGGTATAAATGACTTTAGCCCATATTCTTTGTAAATAGTAAAAATGTTTTGAAATACATTTCGAAGTAACATGGATGTGGATGATAAAGAAATCCCAGTAGATTTTTACATATAAACAACCTCGAATAATGAAGAGATTGCGAAATAAACCCTTACCTTGCACTTTTACTTGTATGGGGTAGGTTAACCTCCTGTATAATGGTGAAATAATTGTTATTAAATTATTCAACAATCATATACATTAATATGATATCATATATAGTTTTTTAACATTGCTTTGTTAATAATATCTTAGAATTATCGTCGTTTCGGGTGTTAACTTACTCGTTTTCTTTTATATGTTTTGTTAAGTAAGAAATGTTTGTAATGGATATGTTGTATATTATTCATATCCAGAATTATATCAAGTCCTTAAACATCATTTTTAAACCATCAAATGATAATTATACTTGAATGGATACGATGGAGAATGAATCTTATCGCGTTCGTGGAGACGGTAGTCCGTACGTACGCATGAGCGACAATATCATTATTTTGTTATTAAAATAATATATAAATGGTTGTTATATAATATATACAGAATCATTAACATGTTATATTTATTATTTACATGAGTTACATATCATTATTATACCCATCCAAATAATAATATCTTTAATAACAATTACACCACGACGTGGAGACGGTAAGCCGTACGAACGCACGTATGGTGACATGTTATTCAAAGGGTGGATAGAATACTGAATATGGTTGTATCATATTTATAATAATATCATAGTATATATATGATACTGGAGTTATTATTTTAGAATGTTAACAACAAAGGAAGAAGAAGTGGAAGAAGAAATGAACTTGGAAAAGGGTGGTGAAATCATTACCTCTTATTCGGTTTCTTCCTTTTGATTTGATCAAAAGGGCTCCTTAGGTTGGCTTTCTGATCAAACCAAGGCCTCTAGGTTGTAGTGAGGGAAGTTGGGAGCGTATTTGGGAAGAGTGAGGCCGATCCAAAAGGCTTTTAAGGTGTAAAGAAATGAGAAGGAGGAGTGCCTTTTTATAAGAGGGGTGAGGGGCACCTTTGGAAAAGCTAGAAATATTAATTTATAATAAATTCATATTCGGTTTCTAATGGCTCCAAAGTTTAATATTCAAAGGTTAAGGTGGGTATGGGTTGAAAAAAACTCATCCAATAAAATTTAGACAGGTTTGGGTACTTATATTAACCTTATCTTTAAGTATTAACTCTAAGTTAATTAGTTTCACTTTTACAATGTCTCTTTGCATTTTTATATAATATGGTTAATAAACATACTATATACATCTAAGAGACTACCAAGTGGTCCATTAATGATTACCCTATCATGATATAAGTCTCTTGGCTGAACCTTAGATTTTTAGGAATTTAATATCAATTAATAATATAATATTTGTTTTAAGAACTCTTTTATGTCAATTTTGACACTATTCAATAGTTGATTTTTGTGAAACTCATAACAGATTGATTACTTCGAAAAAAGTCCATTAAATCAATCCTAATATATCATATTATCCTAGAAAATTAGTTTAATTCATTAAAAGTTTCATATTATAATTATTTGGGTATTTATAATATCAATTATTTTAATTTTTCACTATTTTAGTAATTACTGCATAACCATTGTGTCATAAATAAAATACATTATTTAATGTATAAAAATTATAAATAAAATATCATTATGTATTAAATCTTTGTATCGTTCTAATGAATATTTATAGTCGAAAATCCAACATATATAACTCTATTTAAAAATTGTTTTGCTAAAAGATATATGCTTATATCATTTTTGTACTCATTTTATCTTAATTAAAATAAAGTGTCCCTATCACCTACAAGTGGCACCATGGGGTCCCCAAATGGACCGAAAGATTCCTATGGTCGAACATGTATCAACCAATAAGGCTATGACAAGTTTTAGGGTAATTTAGTATTATTATAATATTATTTTTTTAACCCTTATTTACCAGATTTACCCTTAACCATGGTAAATAAAATATTTACCACAGTAATTATTCAAAATGTCTAAAAATAAAAGTTACCTATTTACACAATTTGGACATCCTGATTCCAAATATGGAATCCATTTTTCTAAATTCAAAACACAGAAGTGGTAGAAATTAATTTAAAATTAATTTCCGCTGTCAAAACAAAAAGCGTGTTTTTAAGAGATAATAACTATCAAAAGATTGACACTTGTTTATGTTCGGTTTAATTGTAAAATTATGTCCAATGAACAGAATTATATTAAATGGTAAAACTATATTCTAAATATACTTTAAAACTACTAAAATTCATAATTTATCACTATTAATTATTTTGATTAAAAAAGTTGTTTTTAATTAAAATTTAGTAATTTTCACTATCCATCAAAATATGAAAGTTATCCGAAAAGTTCCAAAATTTCACCTTAGGCTAAATTTGATATCCCGAATCCAAAAATAAAGTCCATTTTGGAATATAAAATATATATAATTTCAAAATTTAGGTATTACTATTCATAACGGCTAGTTTGATCGGTTGTGGTGTGTGTTAAAACTCGAAGTTGCGTACAACACACGCTACTGTTTTATTCAAAGGAAAGCGTACCGTGGAAGCTTGGGATGTTTTATTTTAAATTTTTTTGATGTCCCCATTTAGTCAAAAGTTTAAAATATTTTATTTAAAAAGGGTTCACTATTAAAAGTTGGTAAAACTATAATACTGAAAATGGATTTGTTCTTACATTATGTCTAAGAAACTCATAATATGGATTCTAAAATTATAAGGATTATATAAAGTTTAAAATTTAGTTAATACTATTCATAACATCTTTTGAACGGCTTGTTTGGTAAGTAATGGTGCGCTTGAACTCGATGTTGCGTGTAGTGCAAGTTATTGGATTGTTTTGGAGAAATAACACACTATGAAATCTTGGGGTGTTACATTCTGCCCTCCTTCAATAAATTGCGTCCTCGCAATTTGAAATTGTTTTTCGAAAATAAAAGGTTGAAAATAGAAAATATATTTCTGGGAAAACCCACATCAGAAATTGGGTTACTAAAATTTAGTCTTAATATGAGGAAAAGAGAAATTAAAGGGTCACCACCAAATTATGATCTCGATTAGAGACATATAATTGGAGGAAAAACGTAAATATTTATAGGTAGTGATTGAAGTCATCAATCACGAACATGTATAAAATTGAGGTCCTTAAACTCATCAATCTATGATGATTTGAAGTACCATCGGTTCAACAAAATATATGGTATTGGGATAACACATTTTTGACGTTTCAAAATATCTTAGTTGAAATCCCACATTGAAAAATGAATTAATGAGGCCTATATTTAAAATAAAGAGTGGAAAGTATGAAGATTACCGAAAATAACACATACTAGGGTTCCATGTAGGAAAATATGGACATGGAAGACAAATATAACCATCAATTATCTGATGGAGAGTGGTAGAGATCGTGGCTATGAAAAGGCCAACAATCCCAAAGCCATAAATTAGTGATGATTTAAGGTACCATCTAGGACAACATTTTTGTTCCAAGTTTCTTTTATTAATGTTGAGGATTTTATTTATGAGATTGGCTAAGATAATAAGGAGATATACTTACTTTATAATTATAGTTTTATCCATTAATAAATTTATACCACAAACTCATCTTTCACTCTAAAAGATAATAGAACGTAATTTTTTTTTTCTATTTATACTATTCGTACAGGGTTCCAAAATAAATGAATTTATAATTCATCTACCAGATCTTTTAAAAAAACTACATTATTTAATCCAGGACATCTCGTGGGCCAGTGGTAGGTGATACACCCTTGTCGTCCTTCGGTTGCGGGTTCAAGTCTTGCAGCCTTGCCGGACGCGACGGGTTGCCGCCCGACCTCCGGGTTGTCCTTTTATGGTAATCCAAAATAATCCAAACTAGAACTATCCAAATTACTTCTGTCCAAACTAACAGTCCAACATTTATAAGGAAGGTAAACATAATATAGATCCTTTTTACCCCGTAATAGCATATGAATACCTTCATCTTGTATTCTTTTAATACACTGAAACATCCTGAATTACCATATTCCTTATTGATTACATTCATGCTCCCCTATTCCATATAGAATACTGGATATACTTCATCAATAAAAAAATTTTTTAAACCCCAAAAAATGATGGAATATACAAATCATTAATCAGTTTCAAGGTAGTCAAGAATATCCAATATAATTTATCCAAATCAATCATGTATTACTCTAAAATCACTAACTCGGTATCAGAACCATATTATGGTTTATCTTTCTCTCAACCATATATTTTCCAAAAATTTATCCTGCTATTGAGTCACTTTTCTTTGTTCCACACAATCTCAAGTCCTTAATGAAATAGTACTGCAGTAAAATCCTTATATACTCCATAATTATTATAACATGTACATTGTTGATACAACACTCAATTGACATAATCAACATAATAACTCTAATCATTCTCTTCATCTGTGGTAGTATCATAACTTGATTATTATCCAATAACATCATTTGCGACATAGTCTGATGACTGGGACATAGGTTCGCGAAGTGTCCAAACTCCTTGCAAATGAAGCATTGTACATTTGAAACCATTTTCTTACCCTTGCAGTCACGTACTTTGTGCCCTTTTCCTCCACACTTATAACAAACTCCCATTCCTTTCAGGCAAGTTCCAGGGTGTTTCTTTCCACAGTTACCACATATAGGTTAATTCTTCTTTTACCTCTTCCCTTTATCCATCTTTCTCTCTTCTATGCTTTTCTTCTCTTGCTTCCCTTCAAAGCCATAGGACTCAGTAAACTCTTTACTTATCTTATCAACACATGATATTATTTCTTAATATGATGATAATACATGGGAGACTATTTCACTTATAAATTCTATCTTAAGACCATGAAAGATATAATCCTTCCTTATCTTTGGATCATGTGCATTTCTGGAGTTCTCATTCCTTCTACTGGGTGCCATTTCTAAACAATGGAATACACTAGATCAGTTTATGAATCAAAATACATAATCCCATACTTATAAAACACTTAACATAAATTGAACTATTTATGGATATAATCCATAATCATAAAAATGTCTCATTTGAGGATGTATATACTCATAAACCCTTCATAATGGTTTGTAAAGAAAATGAGAATTATCCTAAGCATATCCCCTGGGAGTGTCGTAACCAAGAGTGCAGCAAGGCCCGTTGTTGTGCACCAGTTCCCGTTTGAGTCTACCTCAAAGCGGTGTTTTCGGGTTTTACCCCAAGATACATATGTGCCAGAGCCGCCTCTACCAGCTCGTATCCAGACAGGGATGTATTGCTTGGAAAAATCACAAAATATCTACAATACCAAAATTCTAGGAAGTTCTTCTATACTAATCCTCAAAGTTCATCTTAGGTCTATGTCCTCTAATCAGAGTTTATCTAAATCTAGCTTCCAAGGTTTGTACTAAACTTCCTCTGATACCAACTGTAACGCCCCGACCCTAGTTACCCAGAGTCGGTGCATTATTACATAACATTGGCATGATCACAAGAAAGATCAAATCTCGAAAGACCGATTGGTTTAGTACCCTTGGAAACACTAGATATATTCATAAGTTTTACATTACATCATAAAATGAAAAACTACTACAACAACATAATGTCTACATAATTCACACTCATATCCACACAAAATATCCCTGCAAGTCATTCATAATTTACTTCTTCACTTCCTCGGAAAAATAAAACATAGAAAAGGGGTGAGCTCAAATTCCCAGTAAGGATAACAATATATTGGAAACTTTCATAAATAAGAATAAGCATTTAAGGTAATGTATAACTAAAACAAAAGCCTTTCAAACTTGAACTTTCAACTTTGTATGGCATAAATAAAATGAAATAATGCCATTTACTAATTCACATGGATATTCTACTAATCGAATAATCACATGCAAAATCACTAACCACTTTCATAATGTTGGAATGCATAATGCCAGACTATCATAACCACATAGCCAGGCCTCGTGCCAAGACTACAAATAAGATTTTGTCAAGGCCTTGTGCCAAGACACTAGTTTGTCCCATGAGACCTACCGATGCATCGACGAGCTATAGCGGGCTCCACCCGTCACATATTAAGTCCAATGCATTCCCATATGAAAAGGTTTAAACATAACATAAGCATTCGTATTAAAACTAGCATACTAAATGTCAATACCTTCACTATAAACGATGAATGGTATAAAAATAGCACATCCACAGTCAAACATATCACAAAACCTTCAATACAATATATAAATTTTGTATCATAATAAATCAACTTCAAATAAGCTTAAAATTCATCAAAGGATGTTGACATAGATGAAATCAAAACTATTTGAGAGAAATATCTCCTTTTTTGAAATCATTTAAAAGTCACACATTTATAAAGGAAGTAATTAAAAAGAGATTTTTGAATCAAAGTGTCCCATACCACTTTGAAACTTTTGAAAGGAATTAACATTTTTAAAAACATTCATTTCCATATAAATAAATCCTTAAAAACCATTTTGAAGACATTAATTAAAAATATTTATAAAGATAAATCTTTAAAACATTTAAAATACTGATTTTGATAAAGAGTACCTTTGTGAAATTCTTAAATTATTCATTTTGAAATAATTTAAAAGTCACATAATTATAAAATAAAACATTTACTTTGAAAATATCCTTGTAAGCTTGTAAGGGAAGCTTTGAAAATTTTATAACGGCGGTAAATAGTTGTACCTGCCGTATATGTTAAAAAAACATTCTTACCTTAAATTTGTCGAAAGGTAAAAAGTGCCTTGTTTGGAAAACGATTGAAATATTCCTTTAAAAACAAATAAGGGTATAAATGACTTTAACCCATATTCTTTGTAAATAGTAAAAATGTTTTGAAATACATTTCGAAGTAACATGGATGTGGATGATAAAGATATCCCAGTAGATTATTACGTATAAACAACCTCGAATAATGAAGAGATTGTGAAATAAACCCTTACCTTGCACTTTTACTTGAATGGGGTAGGTTAACCTCATGTATAATGGTGAAATAATTGTTATTAAATTATTCAATAATCATATACATTAATATGATATCATATATTATTTTTTAACATTGCTTTGTTAATAATATCTTAGAATTATCGTCATTTCGGGTGTTAACTTACTCGTTTTCTTTTATATGTTTCATTACGTAAGACATGTTTGTAATGGATATGTTGTATATTATTTATATCCAGAATGATATCAAGTCCTTAAACATCATTTTTAAATCATCAAATGATAATTATACTTGAATGGATACGATGGAGAATGAATCTTATCGCGTTCGTGGAGACGGTAGTCCGTACGTACGCACGAGCGACAATATCATTCTTTTGTTATTAAAATAATATATAAATGGTTGTTATATCATATATACAGAATCATTAACATGTTATATTTATTATTTACATGAGTTACATATCATTATTATATACATCCAAATAATAATATCTTTAATAACAATTACACCACGACGTGGAGACGGTAAGCCGTACGTACACACGTATGGTGACATGTTATTCAAAGGGTGGATAGAATACTGAATATGGTTGTACCATATTTATAATAACATCACAGTATATATATGATACTGGAGTTATTATTTCAGAATGGTAACAACAAAGGAAGAAGAAGTGGAAGAAGAAATGAACTTTGAAAAGGGTGGTGAAATCATTACCTCTTCTTCGGTTTCTTCTTTTTGATTTGATCAAAAGGGCTCTATAGGTTGGCTTTCTGATCAAACTAAGGCCTCTAGGTTGTAATGAGGGAAGTGTGGAGAGTATTTGGGCAGAGTTTGGCCGAACAAAAAGGCTTTGAAGGTGCGAAGAAATGAGAAGGAGGAGTGCCTTTTTATAAGAGGGGTGAGGGGCATCTTTGGAAAAGGTAGAAATATTAATTTATAATAAATTCATATTCGGTTTATAATGGCACCAAAGTTTACTATTAAAAGTATAAGGTGGGGATGGGTCGAAAACAACTCATCCAATAGAATTTAGACAGGTTTGGGTACTTATATTAACCTTATCTTTAAGTATTAACTCTAAGTTAATTAGTTTCACTTTTACAATGTCACTTTGTATTTTTATATAATATGGTTAATAAACTTACTATATACATCCAAGAGACTACCAAGTGGCCCATTAATGATTAACCTATCATGATATAAGTCTCTTGGCCAAACTTTAGATTTTTAGGAATTTAATATCAATTAATAATATAATATATTTTTTAAGAACTCTTTTATGTCAATTTTGACACTATTCAATAGTTGATTTTTGGAAAACTCATAACAGATTAATTACTTCGTAAAAAGTCAATTAAATCAATCCTAATATATCATATTATCCTAGAAAATTAGTTTAATTCATTAAAAGTTTCATATTATAATTATTTGGGTATTTATAATATCGATTATTTTAATTTTTCACTATTTTAGTAATTACTGCATCATCATTGTGTCATAAATAAAATACATTATTTAATGTCTAAAAATTATAAATAAAATATCATTATGTAGGAAATATTTGTATATTTCTAATTAATATTTATAGTCGAAAATCCAACATATATAACTCTATTTAAAAATTGTTTTTCTAAAAGATATATGCTTATGTCATTTTTGTACTCATTTTATCTTAATTAAAATAAAGTGTCCCTATCAACTACAAGTGGCACCATGGGGTCCCCAAATCGACCCAAAGATGCCTATGGTCGAACATGTATCAACAAATAAGGCTAGGACACGTTTTAGGGTGATTTAGTATTATTATAATATTATTTTTTTAACCCTTATTTACCAGATTTACCCTTAACCATGGTAAATAAAATATTTACCACAATAATTATTCAAAATGTCTAAAAATAAAAGTTACCTATTTAGACAATTTGGACATCTTGATTCCAAATATGGAACCCATTTTTCTAAATTCAAAACACAGAAGTGGCAGAAATTAATTTAAAATTAATTCCCGCTGTCAAAACAAAAAGCGTGTTTTTAAGAGATAATAACTATCAAAAGATTGACACTTGTTTATGTTCGGTTTAATTGTAAAATTATGTCCAATGACCAACATTATATTAAATGGTAAAAATATATTCTAAATATACTTTAAAACTACTAAAATTCATAATTTATCACTATTAATTATTTTGATTAAAAAAGTTGTTTTTAATTAAAATTTAGTAATTTTCACTATTCATCAAAATATGAAAGTTATCCGAAGAGTACCAAAATTTCACCTTAGGCTAAATTTGATATACCGAATCCAAAAATGAAGTCCATTTTGAAATATAAAATATATATAATTTCAAAAATTAGGTATTACTATTCATAATGGCTAGTTTGATCGGTTGTGGTGTGTGTTAAAACTCGAAGTTGCGTACAACACACGCTACTGTTTTATTCAAAGGAAAGCATACCGTGGAAGCTTGGGATGTTTTATTTTAAATTTTTTTGATTTCCCCATTTAGTCAAAAGTTTAAAATATTTTATTTAAAAAGGCTTCACTATTAAAAGTTGGTAAAACTACAATACTGAAACTGAATTTGTTCTTACATTATGTCTAAGAAACTCATAATATGGATTCTAAAATTATAAGGATTATATAAAGTTTAAAATTTAGTTAATACTATTCATAACCTCTTTTAAAAGGCTTGTTTGGTAAGTCATGGTGCGCTTGAACTCGGTGTTGTGTGTAGTGCAAGTTATTGGATTATTTTGAAGAAATAACACACTATGAAATCTTGGGGTGTTACACGAACCCACACAAGATTCTAGTACAATTGTCTTCACTGTCGGACCCACAGAGGATTCTAGTACAGTTGTCGTCGCCTTCGCAGCTAGCTCTAGGTTTCTCACACACAACATGCTCGATTCTGAGAGGGTTCTCTCCTCGGTCCAAGGGGTTGATAAATAAACTGTAAAGAAGTCTAGAGTTAATGTATCCCAAAGTTCCCTCTCGTCAAAAGGAACCCAATGCGACAGATGGTGCGTCCATTGGACGCTCGGTATGAGAGATATTGGATTTTCCGTTCCAGGGGCCCGGTTGTAAAAATGCTCATTCCAAACCCGACCATTTTCCAATTTTATCTAAAACTCAATTAGAGTATCTCAAAAGGACTATCTCGTCAAAAGGATCTCAGTTTCGTAGAAGGAATGTCGATCAGATGTGTGGTCTTAAAGTTATTCACGTTTAAGTGAAAACAGGACAGGTCTGTCAAGCCCAGTTTGCTGGCAGGTCGGGTTAACCCGGTTTTGGCTGGTCTGACCCGAAAGAGGGTCAGACTGGACCGATTAATCGTGCGGCCAGGCCCGGTGCGATGTGGCTCACCCTGGCTGGCCGAGCACTGCGGGGGGGGGGGGGGGGGGGGGGGGCAGTCTCCCGAACCGGGGGCACCATGCAGTGCCACCCTCTTGTCCATCCGACCGAAGCCAGCTAGTCTTCCTAGCATGTGTGGTATGCATAGGTGGGCCACAGTTCTTCAAGCGCAGCGCCCTCCTAGTACCACGGGTTTTCCCAGCCCAGCCGACCGGCTACCGGCTTGTTTTCCCACCTAGCGGCCCACGGAACGCGGGCCGCTGTCCTCCGCTGCGCGACACCCTCGTGGCGCCACGATATCTTCGTTATGGTCGGCTTATCCAGCAAGTTCTTCGTCGGCCGAGTGGCCCGCGGTTGTGGGACACAGTTCTTCCCCACCCGTTCGGTGCGCGACCGCTGCCTTTGCTCGTCGCCGCCTCTCCCAACACGCCTCTATCTCAAATAAGTTCCCGAAATCATCGGAGGCTTTTCGGGCCGTGTTCATTCAGCCCGCGCCTTCTGTGTTAGGTGGTAACAATTGGCCGATGTTATTACAAAGAAGAAAACAAAAAATGGATAATTTATTCACTTATAAATTATATGAAACCCTTACCTCAAAATAAGGTTCGTGGTAATCGGTCATCGCAGAAGACGACATCGCGGGGAGACGGCGTCAACTCATTGACGTCGGGAATGAAGGAGCCAAGGATGGCACGTCTTCGGCATTCCTTGCGGGTGGCTCCTTATCCTTTGGCTTGGATGAAGATCGAAAGAGACGACCGTCATTCTTTGGTGTTTCTTCGTTGAAGAGAGAAATTCTTCTTCAAATTCTCAAGAGCTCTCCCCAAAATCCTCTCAACACATAGAATGCCCCCAAAATAAAATAATAGCTAAGGGTATTATTTTATTCACACATGTAATTCAAAATTCAAATTCTTTAATTAATTAATTTAAGAGTTTGAATTTATTAAATAAAATGTGTTGGAAAATATTAAAGAGAGAGAGAGGGAGGTGAAGAGATCTCATTCAATAAGGGGGAGTTGTCCAATTAATTAAAGGGGGTGTTAATGGGGAGTTGACCAGAGGTGAAAAGCCAGGGCCCGTGTGGGCCCCACCTCACAAATATCATCTCACGAGAGGTTATGTGGGTGTGGTCCCCACTAATAACTTACCCATGTAGGATTTAACTACCCAAGAAAAATAAAATTATTCACAACAATTTTATTTAACTTTTTCATTAAACCCAAAAAATTAAATGTCAACCCAAATAAAATGAAACTGCGGTAAAGGTCCCCTTAAATGAATACCGGCTCTATGAGTTCATCGGTTCCCTATGATTTCAATTCCGAGAACCTGTTCAAAAGATAGAGAACTCTAAACGTATGTTTACTGAACGTACCCAGAAAAAACTTCAGAAATTGATTCCGGGCACACCGGGCCTCAGAATCATGTTCTGTCAGAAACCGTAGACTCATAAAATTTCAAAGTATTTATGAAAGAAATTACATTAAAATTTCCGGGTCTTTATATTGTAAGTGAAATGGGATAATGAGATTCATGAGATGTTAATGACTTATAAATTTAATATTATAAATGACTACACCATATATTTTGTGGAGTCCCGGGACTATAAAATCCATTAAGAGGGGAGGTTGTCTGGGCTTCTTAGCTAGAGACAGGGGATTGGATTTGAGAGACACCTTAGTGATGGATGTATTTAGGTTACATCCTGATCCTTCCAGTAGTTGGAGCATGGGGATTACCATGTGAGATCCCCTGGTGATGGATGCCGTTATGTTATGTCTTGATCAGCACATGTAGATAAGGGACCCTAAGAGACCTTAAGAGGGGAGACTGTGTGTGATTCTTAAATGGATTCAGGGGATTGACTATGAGATCTCACATGGTAGTGGATTTCATTGGGATACATCCTAATCATACCAACACCTAGAGCCAGGTGATTTACCGTGATAGGTCCCATGGTGATGGATGAAAGTGGGCTACATCTCATTCTTGAGAGTATGTATATTATTATATATATATATATATATCCTATTATATTTGAATACAGTGACATGAAAAAAAATCTTATTATAGCTATGAACTAAAGCAGGTATAGTCATCAGGAGTCCGTTAGAAACCTGAATGGGTGGATATTTAATTATTCAGTTCTGCTTATTAGTTCTCCTTGCGTACACACTGCTTACATCATATTTCACTGTTTGGATTATGCCAGACCTCGTGAGTGACATCCTACTAATAATTATATTAGACACCCTTCTCGGGCTGCCATTGTACTAGGGTACTCGATCAGACATTCTTGTTCATTGGACTATGGACCTTGGTTGACTGCTAATGTTGTATTGCTTATAGCTGAGGAATTAAAAGAATGATACTGAGTTGGATCTCAAAATGATCCTGGATATTTCCATTGGAATTTTTTGTAATTTTAGTTACATGAGTCACATATTGTATTATTTTTGAAGGCATGTTGTATACTTACTATTTTAGCTTTTTTGAAATTATCTTTTATGAATGATTTTTATAAAATAGAATTGACCACATTTATTATTTTTTTATTAATTCTATTCAAATAATACGTTTCTTTTATATATCATTTCTGTTATCATCTGTTGTTTATTCTGATTGTACCATTTTTCCACTCTGATATGGGGGTATAGTCTCCCCATAATCTCCTCTTAAGACCCCTTCTAATATATTTGGTAGCCTCTGGTATACGGGGAGACATTCTGGAGTCCATGTGACCCACTAATTTGGCTACCTATTTTGATGGTAATACGGGTCAAGATGTTTCAAAGTGGTATCATAGTATTTAATTTTTCACTATCTTAATATTTTTGGCTAGTATATATGATACAAAGAATTTTTAGATACTTGGTAAATAGCTGTGATTGCAAATAATCACCCCACATACTAAAAATTACGAAATTTTCTCAAGTGATTTTTTTGTTGCTTATGATTTATAGATTTTATGGAATTTTTTACTTAGTCTGGAATAAAAAGGAAGATGTGTAGATTGCATAATATTAGTCACATAGGAATTCACATGTCATGAAAATTCCATTCATTATAGTGACATTTTCGGTTTCCAGTTGATTTTACATTTTACCTTGAAGGTTATTTTAGGATTTGGTGTTTATTAGTAGCTTGTTTAGTTATTTTAATAACATAATTTTTTTATAACTATTATTTAATTATTTAAAAATATTGATTTTATAACTTGATTTGCTGTAAATATGTCATGTCGCTTGACTACTTAGCATGCCTTTCCTATATAGTATGCCATGATTCGGCGATTATAACATGTTTCTCTATGTTATCTACTTGTAGTGAAATACTTTTCTTATTATAAATATGTATTTGATAGCATAGAATAAAAGTTATCTATTTAATGTTCTGGTAATATATTAGTTTTGAATGAATGAGAACCACTTTCCAATTGTAATATGTATGAGAACCTTATAACAGGGAAATGGTAACCCCTACATTCAAACCATATGATCATAATATATGTTCATTTTAAGGTTGTTGTTAAAATTTAAGGGCTACTAAAGTTTAATTGTTAATGTAATTTGTTCGCAATTAATGAGAGATAATTCTCAAGTAATGAAGTGTATAATCACTTCATGAATTGGGAAATTTCAACCCGTATTAAATGTAAATCCATATTATAAGTTTTGAGAATGTTTTAACTGAAAAGTTGTTTGTTTTTAATCTAAAACATGTTTGTTAATTTCTAAATTCTCAACTTGAGCTAAGTAGGTCTGTTGGGGAATTTTTCTTACTGGATGACTTGTTTAGGCGTTTTGAAACATTAAAAACCCAGAAATTGTTATTGGGTTTCATTATAATCAACCCAGGTTGGATTAGAGGGAACCTAGTAGGTATCCATATCTATTATAAGATATTTACATTATAATTTACCAATAAATAAAGTATGTTGATAAATGTTAAAAGTTTAAAATTATTATTTATTAAACTTACATGTTTTCCCTTGGGGAATTAGCTAAATCAAGTACCTTGTGTTTCTATTTTATAAAATGGTACATGATTTTTTTATTAAATCTTTCAGTGATTTGTGATTAAATGTGAAAAAATTTAAAGGGATTAGAAATGGAACCCTAGGTGGTGTCATCTATTTAAAACCCTCTTGTAAGGGTGTAGTTTCAGTTTCTGTCTTAATTTCATTAGAATGTAAGTTAGGGAATTATACATAGAAGTTATTTTCATTAGCAATGGATTAAATGGTAGGATTTTAAGCCTAGTGAATTTTTCTTGGTAGAACTTGGTGATAGGGTTGGATATTTATTCATCATATATGAAAAGGTTGTGGTAGGTACTACCCTTAGAGATTCAATTCCTTGCAAATCATGTGAGTTTTCTGACATTTTTTGTCGTTTGGGTGTCTTTGTACCTATTATGATGATTATATTTTTACTCTCACCGTTGTTCAGATGAGTGTTCATGAATTTATTGGATTTTGATATGGTCATAAGCATCGAGTCATGCCCAGTTTCAGCTGGTTAAGCATTCCTCGGACATGGTGGGCTGCTTCTCAGGTCTCTAGAACCTTTTCTTCTTCCTCAGTTTTGGGAGAATCAGTATGTCGTCATCATGGTTAATAGTCATATGAGGTTACATGTTTTTGAAATAAATATATTGTATGGGTGATGTGACACATGGATACATAAAGTGAAAAACCTATAGATAGTGTTGAGGATGTACTATATTGTTCATGAAACATCAGGTTATATGAATTGATATATATAGTACTGTTGAGTTATTAGATGATAAAATGAATTAGTTGAGTTCTGTGAGGTTGTTAATCCTTATTTTTTTGAGTGAGGCCTTGTTCATCTCTATGAAGAGTGACTCGAGTGTTAATTAATTTAGTTCTTCCCAATGCTCAAGATGTTGTTTCAAGAGACTCAGGTGTTTTAAAACACCGATCAGTTTGGGTTAGGTTTAATTCCAAATGATTTTATCCACTTTTTGATGACTATATAACTCCTAAGGTGGGGAGTGTTAATTCTGTTCTATTTAATATGTCTCCTTTCGAGTAGAAGGAGCCCAAACAAAGAAGACCATTTGAAAATGGCCATCTTTCTTGCATTCCCTTGAGTCTTGATAGTTTTAAATACATGTTAGTGTTGTCTCGAGAACATAACATTGGAATGGTTTGTTGGGTATGAAGCCTTTGGGAACACCATTGGTTTAGTTGCATTTCAGGTATGAACCATTAATGATCACAAATTATATCGGTTGGTAAATGTATCGTGGTTCCGTTAATAGAGATGCCTCGGCAGGTGAAGCCATGTTTCGCTCAAGAGAATTAAACCAGTTGTGGTTAAATTTTTTCTATTTCTAGTAATTGGGTATGATTGAATGGAAACCATTTCAATCATATTAGTATATTATACTTTGCAACGACCATGTCCTCTATCTTGATGTCTTCCTAGATTCACTAAGAGAGAATCGATCTTACGCCATGAAAAATCGTTAAAAATCTATTGAGATTGTTGGGTGGTTCTCTTTTTGGGGTTGCAAGATGAAGCATGGTTCTTCTATAATCTTGGTTAGTCATGAGTATACCTAGATTCTTGTCTAGTAATTCCATGGATGAACTCTTGGACACCATCTATTTCTTTTGAATTGTCTTCTAGGAGGATGTTGTTCTAGGATCAGTTAGAAATCTAAATTGGATGTCTTAGAGTTTTTCCAATATATCACATGTAATCATGAAGTATGAAATACTTGGTTTAGTTATTTAGACTCAAATCATTTGAATCTGAGGTTTCCACAAACTTGATATTGGGCTCAATGATGCTTTGACCATGGAACATCACTAGAAGTTAGGTATGGACTTCGGTGGATGTTTTCGTCGTGAATTCAACATGCCTTAGATAAACACATCATAGTTATGATGTAATACACCAATTTTATAAGCCACGAATCTTGAAAATGTTAAGAAAACCATAGTGGCTTGACTCATTATCCCTCTTTCCTAGGAGCATGGTCAGTTAAGGACCATCTCTAGAACATCGTTAGGTAGAGATGAGTGCGGTATGTGTTGGCCATTGCTTTTAATGAAAAACAAGCTCAACATAACCTTTGTGGTTGATGGGTAATATAACATTTTATCGTTTCAAAATCACATGAGGAATGTCATTATACTTCTTGTGGTCATTATTTGTAGACAATTCTGACAGTTAGAAGTGTCGTGGATTTGAATTGGCCGCTTTCTAATGTAAAAGCATATGGTGGGAAGAATATTTGGTCATAATCATGATGAGATGATTTTTAGATATTGTTTCTAGATAAAAGATCTTAGGTAGGCTCCATCTGGGTGTTTTGGTTGGAAGACAAGCATTGGATCAAGTTTTAATGGCTTAAGTGGCATGTGCTTAAATGTGTGCTTAAAGGTGTGTTGGGTGTTTGGATACACAACATGTTTGTTTGAACGACGCTTCACAAACCTAGTATATTGACTGAGGTTTATGTTTTCTCCAAAGGTTTCCTAGGGATGGGAAATTCTAAGGTTGCAAGGATGTAATGACTCGTGTTTTGAGATGATAAAAAAATCCAATGAAATTTGAATTTTTTCATTTTCTGGAAAGACCATTTTTAAAACTGAGTTTTGAACCTAAATACTGGGAGTTAGAACACATCAATGTGTCATTTTTTGTCTTGGGTGAATTCCTGATATGCCCCATAGTTGTATCAAGGAGAATAGGGAGTTCCAGACCTAGAAAATATAGTTTTACAGGATCTGTACAGGGCACACAGCTTGTCTAAAATCATGCGACCAATTGTAAGAAACTGTGCAGCCATATGCAAGTGGATAAAGGCTATCACATGAGATGCACACAGTTTACAAACTATGCTCCTAGCCTGCATGGTTAGTGGCATTGGGATGTACCAAAACAATATTCACTACATTGTTGGCACATGATTTCTAAACTATGCGGTCAACCTGTGCGGGGTGCTCAAGGTGCCTAGTGAAGGGCACATGGTCGGCACATGATTTTCTAAACCGTGTGGCCTATACTATGTGTGATGTCTCTTTTAAAAAATGAAATACATTAAATTGAATTAAAAAATAGAAAAAAAATCCAAATCTACCACTTTCCCCTCCCATTCATGTGACACCCCTCTCCGCTACACCAAAATTGATGTTTAACGGCAGGTTAAACCACCACTAAATCATTATACAATGGTTATGGAAAACTGTTACTGAATCAATGGTTGAAAATCAATCAGCGTGGGATTTTCAAAACCATTAAAGAATAATTTAGAGTTATTGTTTAATTTTTTAATTTTATCATTTTATTATTTTTTTCAGAATTAATTAATTAATTAATATATATATATATATATTACTATATATTACCATTCCCATGCACATGCTAAATATAAAAATTATGCGTTGGGTGGCATTCGAACCGCTTACCTGTTGCTTATTCTCTAAAGAATTTACCACTCTAGCAAGCTCTTCATATGATGAATAAATAGAATTTAATATATATATATATATATATAAATTGAAAAATAAATAATATGTAATAAATTGATACTAACTATATATTTATAAATATATAATCAATAATTACTATTTAATAAGAAATAATAAATATTTAATAAATATTAGTTACAAATTACCTATTAATAAATAAAATCTAAATGAATAATAAATGAATATATATATAATATTGTAATAAAAGGAAAATAACAGATATTAAATTATAAATAGTAAATCGTAAATAGTAAATAATAAATAATATTTAACAATTAGTAAATAATGAATAATAAATAACAAGTAAAAAATAAGAAATAAGATATAATAAGTAATAAATAATAAGTAATAAATAATAAAAAACAAAAAACAAATAAAAAATAAAAAGTAAAAAATAAATATTATATAATATACAGTAGACAATATATACTATATACTATATAATATATAATATATAATATATAATATATAATATAAAATATAAAATATATAATATATAATATGAAATATAAAATATATATAATATAATTACTGTATGAATAATAAATTAATTCAAAAATAAATTAATATATAATAAAAAATTAAAAAAATAATAAATAATTGATAATAAACTTTGAATAAATAAATAAGAAATATATAACAAATATATAAAAAATAATTAATTAGTACTACATTAATAATAACTTAATAATATAATAATAAAATAAAAAATAAAAAATAAATTAATATTAAATTTATAAATTACAAAAATATAATGAATAAATTAAAATTGAATATATAAATTAGAAATAAATAATAATATCAAAATGAAAAATAAATAAATAATAAATAAAAAAGACATTAATAGTAAATTAATAGTAAAATAATTGTAAATTAATAAATAAATAATAATTAATTAAAAATAAATTGATAAAGAAAGTATACACAATCACTAAATAATAAATAATAAATAAATTATAAATGCAAAATAGTATAAAAACGAATAATAAAAATATATTTAATATATAAATATTAAAATAATAAAATAATAATGTAAAATAAATTAATAACTGATATATAATAAATAATAAATAAAAATTAACAATTAAGAATTAAT
The DNA here is from genome assembly GCA_963277665.1 of Viscum album. Classification (NCBI taxonomy): domain Eukaryota; kingdom Viridiplantae; phylum Streptophyta; class Magnoliopsida; order Santalales; family Viscaceae; genus Viscum; species Viscum album. The sequence continues at coordinate 441,396,313 of OY728139.1, read as the reverse complement.
AATGAATAATGAATAATGAATAATGAATAATTAATAAATAATATTAAATAAATAAATATTAAATAGTTCTGTAAACACACCTTTAAGTTGCATAAATATTTATAAACACATTTAGATGTATAATTGTATATTAATATAAAAATTTATATAAGTAGAAGTAAATATAAATATCACTCTATATATATATTTACACATATCTGATATAAAAAAATATAAACATAAATATGTATAAACATTTACAAATGTATAGAAATATACAAAAATATTTATAAATTCATATAATTAGATATATATAAAATTGACAATAAATTACCAAAAGAGGAGAAAAGACAATAATTGCAATACCATCAAATTAATATGAATGTAAATAAATGGAATAAAATAATAAATGAAATAAAAAGCATATGAAGACACTCTTAAACAAAGATAAAATCTCATCGAATGTGAATGATATATATAAACATAAATTAATATAAATATATTATTTATTAATATTTATTTACATATATTAGAATATATATATATATATATATATATATATATATCAATACACAAACATGTGTATATATAAACATTATTTATATATATATATGTATATATATATTCATATATTACACTGTAAATTCATTTATATACTATTTTTAATGATAGTAATATATTTATATGAAAATAAATTTATATATTATTTATATAAAAAAATATTTACAAAAATATTTAATTATTTATATAATTAGAATATACATAAATATATAATTTTTTTATTGACACACCCACATATTTATATATAAGCATTACTTGTATAAGTATATATATACATATTAAAGAATTTTTGTAAGGTAAATAAAGTCAATTATTATATATTTTAAATTAAATGAAAAATAAGTATTTATTTCGATATGATTTATATGATTAAAAATACATTTCTATGTGAATATTTCTTTATACAAGTGACTTATTACAATTAAATATACAAAATATGGATACGTTTAATTGTAAATATAACTACTTAGTGAAAAATATTAAAATTTGAATATAATAATATCAATATGAATGTATTCCATGTGAACTAATTCAGTCCCCACTAAAAAGAGGCAAAAAGATCCCCTTAAATGGTGTTGAAATTCGATCCAATGTTAAAAAATTTGGATAGACCGGCAAAAAAATCAATTTTAGAGTAGTTAGGGACCTCTTTTGGCCTTGAAAAAAATATAAATTAGGGTCCCCCTATATCTAAATGTTGTAGATCATGTCACATACTTCTATTTTATATATTATATATCTCAAATGGACCCCCAGATCAAAAGTTACGGTAGTTTGAAGTTTGAGTTTGATTTTCAACTTTTCTTGAAACTATAATAATTTTTATACTTTTAATTATTAAAAAACTTAAATCTAATTCAGTGCTAGTTAATTTCATGATCTTCAATTTGACTAGTTTTGGATCTAAAAAAGACTCATAGGTTAAAAGTTACGATTATTTGATGTTGAAGAACGATTTTCAACTTATTGAAGAATTTTTCTAAAATTCAAATTACTATTAAGTAATATTTAAAATATTTATTAACTGAAAAAATTTATTCAATTAAAATTATAAATAATAAATTATATATTATAATAAATAATAAATAATAATTAATAAATAAAATTTTGAAAAAACTATTTTAACTTTTTTCTTTTAATATTGCGGTGGTTTTTTCAAAACTGCCTCAGTTTCATGCAGATTTTTAAAAAAACCAGTGCGATTTCCTAGTTGGTTTCTTTAAAATCCCACTATTAATAATCAATATAATTTTAAAATAGAAAAAAAAGTTAAAAAATATTTAAAAAACATTTAGGGGCATTTTTAAAAGTTGTCGCTAAATTTTTTTCATGAAAAACATTTATCATTGGTTTTGATAACTGCAATGAAAAAACCACCACTAAATGATTTTTCCCTATAGTGACCCTTGGGACCCCCTTTATAGCACAACACACATCTTCATGAATTCTTTTCTATTGGTCGAATTCATCAAAATTTCTTCTAGTTATTTATTCGATCCTTCAAGGTAAGCCTAATAATCCCTTATCCTTCCCATTTCAGATAATTTTCAATCACCCTATCTCCCTGTGTGGTTTGTCCAAACCCTAGGGCTTCAGTTAACCTAATTTTTGAGTTTCATCCATTCTTAGGTTGTGTGAATGGATTCTCAGGACTCATTTGGTTATATTTTAGCAACCAATGCTAAAGGATAAGTAGTTCAGATCATTTTGGCTCACCATCATTGATTTGGGATAAAGTTTTCCTTTTTCATCATTTTTGATTAATTAATAATTGGGAAATTCATAATTTTTTTTGTGATGATAGTTTTCCTGGGTTGTGTTGGTCACTATCAGAATGTTTTTGAGTTCTTAGTGTTGTTTATAGAGAGATTGACAACTTTGGGAGCGCTTTCACTCATATAAATAGGTATGTATGTATATATATATATTCCTTATACACATACCATTATTGAGAGGGTAATATATACATTGAATTAAGGGGTATATATATAAAAGAATGTATGTGAGTTAAAGTGTGCAGTGTTTTTTATCATTTTCAAAGTCATCAAGTGTTGAGTGTTCAACTTAGTCTACTTCCAGAGGTATGATCCCTTTCCTTTCCCTTTAATTTTAATAACGCTTTAGCAACTTTAAATAATTTAAATTATTATTTCTTTTGATAAATTGAAATGTAATCCTTGAATAAAATTATTAAACATGATAAATAATTTTTTAGATAAATAATGTCATGTTTTAATAATAAAACCCCTCCAATATAGGTGTACTGTATTCTAAGATAAATGAAATTAATGTGACCTATTTTATAAACTAAATGGATTGACTTATAAATGGGAATTACCCATGTAAGAAATTTTTCTTATTCCAATGAAACCCTTCAGGGACATTTGATCCATATATATGGTGTTTCACAATGTAAATGAACTGAATAAGTAAAATTGGAGAGATTATGCATGTTACCTTGTTTTATAAAGGGAATTTGAATTATAGAAAATTTACTCACCAACGTTGGTACCTCTTAAGTGATACCATGTGTATAATGGATTCTAAAATATACAAATAATAAATTTTTATATGTAAAAGTTTATATAAATTTGATGTGGTTCCATCCAGTGAATACCCTATCACATTATATTGTGATGGTAATGCAGTGGAGCGTATGAAAAAACATACAATTTCATACCAATTGACAATGAATATTCTACATAAGTATCACATTATGATGGATTTTTCTCATAGGGGTAAATTTGGAGCATCATTGTTTCTACGGAATAAAACATGGTTGAAACCTTGACTAAACCCTTATATTAATAGAAGCATGAGTACCTTGTGAGAGCTATCATACTGAGGGTTTTTAGTTGTTAGTTAGAGTGAAAGTGATAGTCTTTCCAAGTTACTTATAAAGAACAAACTTCTATGTACTTTATGATTACATTTATTAATTCATTTGAATATTAATAAAATTCTTATCACATCATGACTTTTATTCTAGCTGGAATATAATGATATAATTTATTATGAGTAACCACCATAATAATGTTTTATAATAGTTCCCCATTATGATGAGAACCCGAAATTGCCACAATAATATTCATAAATATATGTTCTATAGCTAGTTGAAGTCATTTTATGGGAAACAATCATTACATGCTATTAGGGGTGGATACTCAAAGGATATTTATGAACATTATCATAGTGTATTACCTTAGAAATTTACAGGGAAGTATTTTATGACCACATGATCCTCCATACGAAAATCCACATTTATATTTGTTATCAGATATTCCCATTTACATACATGTAATTTTATTATATGAATTTAATATTATTAACGATGTATATTACCAGTTATGTGTTTTTATGTATTTATAAAGACCATTTGGTAATATTTTCAAAATTAAGTAGGATACATTGGGTGCATCATGAGTAATATGGAATTAATGAATAATGAAAGTAAAGATTTATGCCTTGCATTATTTAATATAAGTTGATATATCTAGACCATTGACGAGAATTATGCATCCCAAATAAATCAATGGATATTCTGTTCCTTGGGAAGGTTTGATTCTATAAGCACTAATTTAGAGACATCAATTACATGGGTTGAAGTAACAAACATTAAACCTTATTGATTACTGATACCATGGTAAATAGATAATATTACATAGTATGCATTTGTATGATATTTTTTTGTCTTTGTGACATTAACAATGTTCTCTATGGGTTCCTTAAAAAAGTTTCTAGATTCTAAACCCTGAACTTTGTGTAGCCCCACCTAATTCCACTATAAATGTGGCCTTGGGGCTCACACACTATGTGTAACAAGAACATAATTTTGATATTAAATATTATTTTTTATTTAACATGTTGAATAAATATTATTCTAATCCATGGTTGAATAATTATTCATTGTTATATTGATCACATGTATTCTGTCACTTGTTATATTAGAGAATATTTTGTGATCAGAATATATTATATTTATTTATTTACTATCCAGTGAATATAATATACTATTTATTTATTATAGAATAATGTATTTACACTTATTTCTTAAATAGATAGTCATTATACAAGGGAAAAAATATTTTGGTGGTATGGAGGACTAAGTTTAAAGGCCTATTGAGAAATAATATATATTAAATATTACATAAAAAAAATTTAAATAAATTATTCCAGATATAATATTTAATTAATTTGATGTGTTTAATCTTGTTAAAAAAATAATAATACCAATAATAATAATACTACAGATTTGGGGTTTAGTACAGATTAAAATAATAATACTATGGCATATGAAATTATTATTTTCGAAAACTAGAACTATTTAAACCCAATTATATTATATCCTACACAAATGCTAACCATTGCGTTTTTTTATAAACCAAAATATTAGAGAATCATCTCAAGAATTAGAGAGAAGCATTCTATGAATTCACTCATGAAAATAGATATATCCTCCTACACCAACCACATTGATTCTAGATAGACCAATGAGAATATTTATTGGAAGTTATTCTTATATTGATCAAAGTTGAATGATACAAGAATAGGGATATTCCATGCTAGTACTCAGATATTCCTATGACGATGCTCAGAGAATAATGGTACATATATTAGTCACCAATTAAAGGAATATATAATTTATTCCATAAATGTGTTGATAGTACAATGTAGAGATGTTTTAATATTCATAAATGGATACAGAATTCATTATATGGTAATCATTTTTTTTTTTGAATTAGTTATAAATCATTAGGTGATAATCCTGTGTTTGGATCCCATATTATCATGTCAATTAATAGTGATTTAATTCCATTTGTCCCAATTTTCCTTAATGATGCACTTATATGATGGATCATTGATTATTAAAAAAACCATGTTGGTAATGCTCCCCCTATTCTTTTGTATCACCTTCAATATTTAGTTATTCACTATTATTCATTGGTTTTTCATTTGACTAGTTTAAAGGAATTATGATTCTTCTAGTTGTGTTCCTTTGGGTTTTTTTGTGATACTGAATACATGTTCTACTATGGGATATTAATTTTTTCCCTATGGTTTTTCTTTTATGCATTTCATTTCTTTAGTCTTTGGTCTTGATATTACTTTTTAATACTCAATTAATTGTGTAATTGATAGAAAATTATAATTTAAAAAAACAACAAGACACATATTTTCAAATATTCTAGGATCCACATTCAAATTAAAAAATATAAATATATATATATATATATATATATATACATATAAGGCCATGTCCTTAAACATTACTTAATATTTAATTAAATGAATAATTCACATAGAGGATCTTTTCAGGTTTAGAGTTTTAGAGAATTAGGACATAACTATTACATCTCAAAGATTACAAGGTAGACGCATCTACTTAGTCTGCATTTTTTTCACAAAATAAAAACTCTTGAACAAAAGAGTCATGTCTAGTTCCATGTTGTAGACAACATGACATTTCCTTGATCCTATACATGACCATATTCCACTTTAAGTCTTGTGGAGAAACATTTCAAAAACATGGGATGAGCACAAAAATCTCGGTAAGGGATATAAAAATAAGGGAATGAAACAATAGTCCATGTATACAAAATAATCAATGATAACACACTTTACTCATAAAAAATAATAAATTTACATACCTCATGAAATCATAAGATTTATGAATAACTCATAGAAATCATAAGACATGAAGGTAACATGAGGCATACATAACATACATACATTGTAGCTATCAAAGCTATATAGGGAGTCACATTTGGAATACCCATAATAGTATATTACCTAAATATCATAGGTGAAGCATTAAAGTTTACCTCCGTCACATTACCCAATGCATTTGAGAGCTATCTCGGGCTCATCCACCCTTACTCTATCACAGAAGCACCCGATTTCATAAACAATGCCCAAGAACCACAACATAATCGTATCTCATAAAACATGCTTAAAGGAAACATAACATTTCCACATTTCAATCACAAGATATAAATAAAACACATTGATATAATCCAAACATTATCAAAATACATTTTCAATACCAAAATACTTAAAATATTATATGGTTTTTTTTTTCATTTAAAAATTTATGGCTTATAGTGGAAGTCGAAACTCAAATAATGGTCACGGTGGCAGAGAAGTCATTGTCACCGCATACGTAAGGTAAAAACATTTCCTTTTGTAATTTAGTAAAACGCTTCATATAAAAATATTCATTTTTAATAAAAGTAAATGTAAAAGGGGTTCATACACCATATAAAAGAAAGTTGTGTATAAAACAAAATATTCCTCAATGAAAGGAGATTGAGACGAAGTTCCATACAAAGATGGTATCCTTTGATTAAGGATAAATAAATTACATAATAATGTGTGAAATATATAAATACGCCCAATATAAGTGGATATTAAGTGTAAAACAATCATAGTCATTCCCACATATTCATAGAATTACATATTCAATAACTACAAGTTGAACCCAAAGAAATTGAAATTGGGTTAAGATGTTCTGTTGACAGCCTAATGGCGTCACTTTATAATTCAAATAAAATGAGTTGATGAGACAAAAAGGGTATCTCATCACTTGGAAATTTTATTACATCAATAAGGATATAGAAGAACATATCCCAACATAATAATATGTAAATTAAAAGACCTAAAAAAAGAAGTCTTTTAAAATGAGGAGGGTGAAAGGTTCCCTTACCGACTTGGGTAGCTTTCGAAACGTACACCCCATGAAATAATGACTATACAATATTGATGTAAATAATCATAAACAAAATTATATTACAAAAATAATAGAATAATGGTATGTACATACACCACTCAAAGTAAATAGTGGAAAGAGTAGCATAAATCCCACTAGAATAAAAGTGAGATGAATAATCCCTTACGAAAACACGACAGCCTAACCACGCCACATAAAACATCCAAAAATGGATTGACGATATGAAATAGGGTCTATCATCATATGAACATAAAATTTACATTAATAGGAATATAAAATAACATCCCCCAACATAACAAATAGGATCTTAAAAGAAATGACATAAAAGAGAGTTCTTAAAAAGAAAGAGAGAGGTAGGATCCCTTACCTCGTGTACGACTTGACTCGATCGTTCTTTAATCTCCTGAATAATAAACTTGAGTTAATTTCTACCTGCTTAAGAACCTTTTTAAAGTTCATTATTCCTTTTATATCATTTATTACCATGTTATGAACACTTTGTAATTATTTAAGTTAATAACGGTTGTTTTGTCTATCATTGGTACTTGAGTCAAAAATAAACTCTTTATAATTACAAGATGTTCATGTGGTAAAATATCCATTATATAATGAATTATATTCATGATTTAGATATCATATATATTATATATATCCAGTATATACATGCATTTATAATATTACATAACATTTAGAGGTAAGAAATGAAATGCAACATTCATGGAGACGGTAATCCGTACGTACGTATGAACGCTACCTTCATTTCTATTTCATATTTAATGGAATGAAATAATAATGATATAAAGGTATATTATAACTCTAGTATAATATAATATGTAATATTATTATCTCCATCCTTTACACGTCCGACATATGGCATTAACGAATCAAATCACTTTGAGGGGGCGGTAGTCCACACTTCCTAAAATGAAGATATCACATTTACCCATAATGGAAACCATAAAGGTATGCCATAAATGAAAAATACAGAAGCTTAAGTAAAACATAAACATATTATATATCATATATAAATATAGTTACATCTTAATGTCCACCTTTGAAGGTGTTAAAATAAAATTGAACAATCATCATTTCGTGAGGTAGAAATTCACCACACACAGAAACAGTATGTTCTTTAACCATTAGACGAAGGTGTTTGTATGTGTAGCTCGAATAATTCTTATAATAATATCATAGTATATTTAATATACCGTTTTTGTTACAAAATAAAGGAATAAAAATCGTTTAAGGGTTTGGAGAAGCAAAATAAAACAAAAGAACATAAGAGAGGGCGCTACCTTTAAATCGAGTAACTCTTTTTGATTTGAGCCCAAAGGCTTCCATGGAAAGGCTTATTCCCAAAGTGAGGCTTCTTGGATGATGATAGGGATATTTAGAGATTAATTGAGTAGATTTCGGATGAGGAAAAGGGCTTGATTAGTGTGAGAGATGGGTAGGAAGTGGGGTCTTTTTATAAGGGAGAGGAGGGGCTCTTTTGGAAATCTTGAAATTATTATTTTATTATAAAAAGAAAATCGGTTTATAAAGCTCCAAAATTAATTAAAGTAGAAGATAAGGTGGTACATGTTCGAAATAAAATCATCCAATAAGAATTGGACAAGTTTTGGATATTATTTTAAACATTGTATTCTTATTTATTTAAATCATTCATTAATGATGTAAACACTGCATCATCATTGTGTCATAAATAATTTTATTTTTTTGATGTCCAAAAAGTATAAAAAATTACCATGTCGTATGAAATAATTTTATCTTTCCACTGAGTATTTATAGTAAAAAATATAACATATATAACCCCATGTAAAAATTGTTTTAGTAAAATAATACATGTTTGTGATATTTTTATTTTTACTTTAAATAAAAGGTATTAATGTCATTATCTCACTCATGTGGCTCCATGGGGTCCCACAAATTGACTCATGGATTTTCCTGGTCTTCCATGACTTATCCAATAAGGTTGTGACATGTTTCAAGATATTTTTATATCTTTATAGTATCATTTTTATCTAAAATTACACTAATTACCTTTAATCACGGTTAACAAAACACAAAAGTTACTATTCAGAAAAAAATATTTTAACCCCATTGAACCACATTTTACTAACTAATGACAACCATGTATGTCAGTTTGTTTAAATTCAATACATATAAGTATTAAAATTTCTTTTAAATGAAAAATCAGTTTGTTTAACTACAACTTAGTGGTTTCACTATTCATCAAAATTGATGTTCTTCAGAAAAATACCAAAAATTCACCCCAAGATATATTTGATATTCTAATTTCAAAAATGATGTCTATTTTAAAAAATTCAAAACATATAAGTTGCATTAATTAATTTTATAATTAATCCCTGTTGTCAAAACAAATAGTGTGTTTCTAAGAAACAATATCTATAAAAAGACTGACACTTGTTTATGTCCAATTTCAAAGTGAAATTAATTCCAATGACCACCAGTGGATTAAATGGTAAAAATAAATTATAATTGAAAATTAAAACCAATTACAAAGATAATCTAACAATATAAATAAATTATATTAAAAATAGGTTTTGACTTAAAATACAACATCTTTCACTATTCATTAAAAAATGAACTTTTTTGGAAAAAATACCAAAAAGATACACAAAGTAAATTTTGATGCCCCAGTTCTAAAGAAGAATTTTATTTGTTTCAAATATAACATATAAAATCTTAATAAGTTTATTTACGAAGGGTTCTCCATCAAAAAGAAGTTAATCGACCTTTTAATGAATATTAGAAGATTTATGCTTAAAATTGAATTCATTCGCATTTTAAGCCTCTACAATTTATTGGAAAAAAGTATAAATATTTGACAAACACATATATTCATTTTGTAGTTAGTTATGTTGATTCCCGCCATTACAACAGTTAGGCATTAAATACCATTTAAAATAATTTAATTTTATTATTAGAGTGAAATGTAAGATTTCAAAGAAACTCATTTTTGCGTATTGGGTACGCCATCGAGCATAGCGTTCCCTTTAAATTAATATTAACATTTTATTCACAAATATGGATAAATATGAAAAAGTAATATTCTTCATTTACTTGGGATGTTACATCCTTCCCCCCTTTTGGGAATTGCGTCCTCACAATTTTTAGAATTGGGCTTCGAAAATTCATTGAAATCCCCACATCGGAAAAGGAGTATATTAAACTATCACTTTAAAAGAAAGAAAGAGAAGTACAAAGGTCACCCGAGTTAACCCATACTAGGATTACATGTATGAAAACATGGATATGGAAGAAAAAATAAAGGGTCATGTTCTGAGGGAGATTGATAGAAAACATGTTTAGGAGAAAGTTAACCAACAGAATATCACAAACTGGTGATGGGTTAAACGTTATTTGCTTCCCCAATAAGAAAAGTTAACAGACAACATTTTGTATTTAAGTTACTTTTCATTGAGGAATTTATTTATAAGCCTAACTAAATCATAAGGAAACATACTTACTTGTCGTGTTGACTTTCAAATTTTACTATATTTCTTACACAAACACATATTTTCTCCAAAATACGAGTATTTAGGATGACTTGTTCACATTAACAGTGCTATATTAAAATTCTAGAGAATCACCTAATCCAAAAAAGATAACTATATATTTCACATGTATTTAGAGAAAAACCAATTCTAAAATTGTTAGTATGAGATCAAATAATACCGAAAAAGGATAATCCTTTATAAAAAGAAAATCTATTCTTAATCTCCAAAATTTGTCCAACAAAACCCAAAGTTCAACGAAGACCATTCAATAAACAATTTTTCCATAAAATTCATCAAAGTAAACCAAACTAAGATTGAAACCCAAATATTTGAAGGATTGAATCACATAGTCTTCTAAGCTAAATCTTAACATTTATTTCCAAATAGCATCAGCTTCTCTTAAAGTCTCAAATTGAAAATAAATTAACCTAATCGTATATCCTTCATGATAGGTCAATCACTTCCATAGATAACCTAAAATAAACTTACTCTTGATTTATAAAATCATATAACTAAAAATAATTTGTCATACTATCCAGGGACTTCATGTAGTCCAGTGGTAGGCAATAAATACTAGTCGCACTTTGGTTTTGGGTTCGATTCCCACAGCTTTGTCCGATGTGACAGGTTGTCACATGGTCTACATGTTGTCCTTTTTCCAAAACTACATAATTCTTATAACATTCCCCAAAAAGCGATAAAATCATAAAAAATAACCATAACATAATTTTAACCTCAATTTTATCTCATGTCATTCATATTCCATCATAACATATTGTAACCCATAATTACCTCAAAAGTAAGGATCATATAAACCCTAATGGTTAGCTTTATAATTAGAACCTGAACTTCCACATCGAATTGGTTCTCTCATACATGATTCATTAGAGAACTCACCAAGGTTCAAGTGGTTGATCATGACTCCTAATAGTTGGTTTATAATAACCACAATATTTCTCATTGAATCCCCCATTTCTTCCAGTTTCTTAATCAGAGAACCACCCGAATTTCCTTCAAACCCATTGTCAATTTGGTGCCTGCTAGATCCATCCATTTAATAAAACCAAAAAGGTCAGTGTGAGTATATAAAAAAAATCATCATGTACTAAAGAGGAATATAAACACTAGGATATAATTATCCATGTTATCTCAAACTCATTCCAACTTCCATAAATAATAATGAGTCTATCTAATATAATAACCATTGTGGTTATACACAACTTGTCACTTATTCTTAAAAAACACTCTAACGTCTAAAGTTATCTAAACCGGCCTTTGATACCAAATATAAGGCTCTGGCCTTAAACATTACTTAATATTGAATTAAATGAATATTTCACATAGAGTATATTTTCAGGTTTAGAGTTTTAGAGAATTAGGACATAACTATTACATCTCAAAGATTTCAAGGTAGACACATCTACTCAGTCTCCATTTTTTTCACAAAATAAAAACTCTTGAACAAAAGATTCATGTCTAGTTCCATGTTGTAGACATCCTGACATTTCCTTGATCCCATACTTGACCATGTTCCACTTTAAGTCCTATGGAGAAACATTTCCAAAACATGGGATGAGTACAAAAAGCTCAGTAAGGGATATAAAAATAAGGGAAGGAAACATTAGTCCATGTATACATAAGAATCAATGATAACAAACTTTACTCATAAAACATAACCAATTTAAATACCTCATGAAATCATAAGATTTATGAATAACTCATAGAAATCATAAGACATGAAGGTAACTTCAGGCATACATAACATACATACATTGTAGATATCACAGCTACATAGGGAGTCACATTTGGAATACCCATCATAGTATATTCCCTAAATCTCATAGGTGAAATATGAATGTTTACCTCAGTCACATTACCCAATTATTTGGAGAACTATCTCGGGCTAACCCACCCTTAGTCTATCATGGAACCACAAGATTTCATAAACAATTCCCATGAACCATAACATAATCGTATCTCATAAAACATGCTTGAAGGAAACATAAAATTTCAACAATTCAATCACAATATATCAATACAACACATTGATATAATCCAAACATTATCAAAATCCATATTCAATACCAAAATACATAAAAGAGTATATGGAATTTATTTTTCATTTAAATATTTATGGCTTGTAGAGGATGCCGAAACTCAAATTACAGTCACGACAGCAGAGAAGTCATTGTCACCGCATATGTAAGATAAAAACATTTCATTTTATCATTTAGTAAAATTAATCATATTAAAATATTCCATTTGAATAAAAGTAAAAGTCAAAGGGGTTTATACAACGTATAAAAGAAAGTTGTGTATAAAACAAAATATGCCTCAATGAAAGGAGATTGTGATGAAGTTCCGTACAAAGATGGTATCCTAAGATTAAGGATAAATCAATTACATAATTATGTGTGAAAAATATAAATACACATAGTATAAGTGGATATTAAGTGTAAAACAATCATAGTCATTCACACATATTCATAGAATGACATATTCTATAACTACAAGTTGAACCCAAAGAAATCAAAATTGGGATAAGAAGTTCTATTGACAGCCTAATGGCATCACTTTAAAAGTCAAAGAAAATGATTCGATGAGACAAAAAGGGTATCTCATCACTTGGAAATAAATTTTACATCAATAAGGATATATAAGAACATATCCAAAAAAAATAATATGTAAATTAAAAGGCCTAAAAAAATAAGACTTTTAAAAACAGGAGGGTGAAAGGTTCCCTTACCGACTTGGGTAGCTTTCAAAACGTACACCACATGAAAGTAGGACTATAAAACATTGATGTAAATACTAATAAACAAAATTATATTACACAAATATTATAATAATTGGAATTACATACACCACACAAAGTAAATAGTGGCAAATTTAGCATAAATCTCACTAGAATGAAGGTGAGATGAATAATCCCTTACAAAAATTCGGCAGCCAAACAGCACCATATAAAACTTCAAAAAATGGATTGACGAGATCAAATTGGGACTCTAATCATATAAGCATAAAATTAATAGTAAGAGGAATATAAAATAGCATCCCACAACATAATAAATTGGATCTTAAAAGAAATTAAATAAAAGAGAGTTCTTAAAAAGAAAGAGAGAGGTATGGTCCCTTACCTCATGTTCGACTTGACTCGATCATTCTTTAATCTCCTGAATAATAAACTTGAGTTAATTTATAATTGCATAATAACAATTTTCAGGTTCATTATTCCTTTTTTATCATTTATTACCGTGTTATGAATACTTTGTAATTATTTATGTTAATAACAGTAGTTTTGTCTATCATTGGTACTTGAGTCAAAAATAAACTCCTTATAATTACAAGTTGTTCATGTGGTAAAATATATATTATATTCAGAATTATATTCATGATTTAGATATCATATATTATATATATATCCATCATATACTTTAATTTATAAAATTACATAACATTTAGAGGTATGAAATGAAATGCACCGTTCATGGAGACGGTAAGCCGTACGTACGAATGAACACTACTTTCATTTCTATTTCGTATTTAATGGAATAAAATCATGATGATATAAAGGTATATTATAACTAAAGTATAATATAATATGTAATATTATTAACTCCATACTTTACATGTCCCAATATTACATTAACGAATCAAATCACTTTGAGGGGGCGGTAGTCCGCACTTCCTAAAATGACGATATCATGTTTACCCAAAATGGAAACCATAAAGGTATGCCATAAATGAAAAATAAAGAAGCTTAAGGAAAACATAAAAATATTATATATCATATATAAATATATTGACATCATAATTCCCACCTTTTAAGGTGTTAAAATAAAATTGAACACTCATCATTTCGTGAGGCAGAAATTCGCCATACATGGAAACAATATCTTCTTTAACCATTAGATGTAGGTGTGTGTAAGTTTTGCTCTAATACTTATTATAAAAACATCCAAGTATATTGAAGATACTGGTATTGTTACAAAATAATGGAATAAAAAGATTTTAGGGGGTCAGAGAAGCAAAATAAAACAAAAGAATATAAGAGAGGACATTACCTTTAAATCGAGTAACTGTTTTTGATTTGATCCCAAAGGCTTCCTTGGAAAGGATTATGCCCAAAGTGAGGCTTCTAGGATGAAGATATTGATATTTTGAGCTTATTTGAGTAGATTTTGGATAAGTAAAATGGCTTGAGAAGTGTGAGATATGGGTAGGATGTGGGGTCTTTTTATAAGGGAGAGGAGGGGCTCTTTTGGAAATCTTGAAATTATTATTTTATTATAAAATGAAATTCGGTTTTGTAAAGCTCTAAAATTCATTAAAGTATAATATAAGGTGGTCCATGTTCGAAATAAAATCATACAATAAGAATTGGACAGTTGTTGGATATTATTTTAAACAATATCTTCTTATTTATTTAAATCATTCTTTAATGACGTAAACACAACATCATCATTGTGTCATAAATAATTTTATTTTTTTGATGTATAAAAAATATAAAAAAATTACCATGTTGTTGGAAATCATTTTATCATTCTAATGAGTATTTATAGTAAAAAATATAACACATAACCCCATGTAAATGATTTTTAGTAAAACAATACATGTTTGTGATATTTTTATTTTTACTTTAAATAAAAGTTATTAATGTCATTATCTCACTCAAGTGGCTCCATGGGGTCCCAAAAATTGACCAATGGATTTTCTTGGTCGTCCATGACCTATCCCATAATGTTAGGACATGTTTCAAGATATTTTTATAATATAATTTTTATCTAAAATTACACTAATTACCTCTAATCACAGTTAACAAAACTCAAAAGTTACTATTCACCAAAAAAATATTTTAATCCCATTGAACCAAATTTTAATAACTAATGAAAACCATGTATGTTGGATTTTTGGAATTAAACACACAGAAGTGGTAAACGTTCATTTAAATGAAAAATCAGTTTGTTTAACTACTACTTAGTGGTTTCACTATTCATCAAAATTGATGTTCTTCCGAAAAAACAAAAATTCACCCCAAGATATATTTGATATTCTGAATTCAAAAATGATAACTATTTTTAAAATCCAAAACATATAAGTTTCATTAATTAATTTTATAATTAATCCCCATTGTCAAAACAAATAGTGTGTTTTTAAGAAACAATATCTATCAAAAGACTGACACTTGTTTATGTCTAATTTCAATGTGAGATTAATTTCAATGACCACCATTGGATTAAATGGTAAAAATATATTATAATTGAACTTTAAAACCAATTAAAAAGATAATATAACCATATAATTAAATTATATTAAAAGGATTTTTTGATTTAAAATACAACATTTTTCACTATTCATTAAAAAATGAACTTTATTGGAAAAAATAACAAATAGATACACAAAGTAAATTTTGATGTCCTAGTTCAAAAGATGAATTTTATTAGGTTAAAAATATAACATATAAAATCTTCAAAAGTATATTTAAGAAGGGTTCATCATCAAAAGGCAATTAATCACCCTTTTAAAGAATATTAGAAGATTAATGCTTAAAATTGAATTCATTCGCATTTTAATCCTCTAACATTTAATGGAATAAAGTAAAAATATTTGAAAAACATATATAATCATTCTGTTGTTAGTTCTGTTCATTCCCGCCTTTACAACAGCTAGGCGTTAACTACAATTTAAAATAATATTATTTTATTATTAGAGTGCAATAGAAGATTTTAAAGAAACTCATTGTTGTGTACTGGGTACGCCATCGAGCATAGAGTTCCCTTTAAATTAATATTAAAAATTTATTCACAAATATGGATAAATATGAAAATGTAATATTCTTTATTTACCTGGGATGTTACAATACTTCTCTCTTAATTCTTTTATATGTTTTTAAAAAATAAATATTTTTTATATTTTAATTTATAAATAATAAACCAATGTATAGAAATATTCCATAATCAAATAATTGGCTCTATTCCTATAAATACATAATATTTTATTATTTCAAAATTGAATATTAATAATTACAAAAATAAATAGGTAAAATAGTATAATAATAGTAGGAATAAATATTATAATTATAAAAGTGGCATGTGTTGACATAAAATATTTAAAAATTATTATAGTTAGAATGTCCATTATTATAGGAAAGAGAAAGATTATAAATTTAATGCATATTTTTCATACACTTGAGATAAAATTGAAGTAATGACACATTTTATTTTATAGTTATATATAATAGAATTTAAAGAAATATAAATTATAAATTTAAAAGTTTTACTAGTAATATTTTCATTGTGCATATGACTATTAAAATAGTAATATGATCTTTTGAATAATAATTTAATTATTATGAGATTGTTGAGAAAAAAACATGTGTTCATTGGAACACTAATTGTTCATTAATAATAAAATATATAATATAATTAATAATATATATTAATCTACACATATAATAGAATTAATTGTATAGTTCTTATATTACTAAAGAGTACATAATTTATTTTAAAACCATTCACATTAAATTAATAATTTTTTAATACTTGATTTTTTATTTTATAATCAAATTTACTAAAACCAGGGGATTATTTATAAGAAAATAGGCTAACAATCTGGATTCATGATTTAAAAAATAGGAGAGAATAATTTTATTATTATTCAAAAATGATATTATTGGGAGGTAAATCATGAAACTTGGTGTGTACTATATAATTAATGGACATGTTCAATAATATCACATGCAATACATGAAAACTGATTATTTGACCCAAAGAAGTGGAAAATGTTTTATAGTCAATATAATAATCTCCACTATAATATTTTTCAATTAATTTTTATTCATATTTATTTTAATTATTATTCAAAAATTCTGCCTGGCTTCATCTAGAAAGAAACACCACTCTTACCCATTTTAAACCAATGAAATAATTATTTCTATTTTATTTCAAACAAACTATGTATCTCTATGAGTATCCTTTAAAATTCGAAAAAGGTAGTATTGTCCATAATATTAGTCTAGTGTGAAGGAAGAAATGAAAAGTAAGAGTTTCATTTTTCTCTCTCAATATTCCTCTTTCATTCACTCAATATACCCATTTTTATTTATAATTCCATTATATAATAATTTTAAATATTTAGTAAAATATATAATTGCTATTATATATCAATTTAAGTATTATTTTGGTGATTTTCGGTTCATAAAGAATAAAATTTCCTATCAAATAAATCCATTAATAAATACATAAAAAATGCTAGAACAACTATAAATAATTCCTATAAGAAACGTTCACATAAAATAACATTAATCACTAAGAATGAAAATTATTATTTTATAATATATATTAAAATTTTAGAGATTATATATATTTTATTCTCACAAACATATAACGATTTTAACTATTATCAATATAACAACACATTTTTTTGTTTTATTTTAATTAGATATTTATCTCTCTTATATAAAGACAATCCAAGTAAATGTGTATTTTTTATTTGTATATAGAGTGGAAGATAAAAATTAAAAAAATTAACTAATTAAATAGAGTTTTTAAGTGTGTTTTGATGGGTTGAGAAGTAAAATATTTAGTCAAGATTTTCTAAAAATAGAATAAATAATTGGTTTTAGATGGCCAACATGTACCCAGTATCATGCCCCATGATTCAAGTGGGATGTAATAAGTAGTTTTGTGTGGTTTGGTATTTTATTTAATATAGGGTATGATGATCTTTTGACCCAGTAATTTTTTGAGTAAGTGTAAGGGGATCAGATGGGTTGTGAAAAAGGATAATAGGAATGCCACTCTCCAATCTATTCTCTCCCCACCTTATCTCATCCCCTGAAGAACCATTTGGTATCAAAATAAAAAATGTCTATTATAAAATGATTGTGTCATTGAAATAAAGTTAAATAACAATTTAATCCTCTATTTCTATTATTTTATTTTTTATCTAAATAGTTGATTTTATAGTTTTTTGGTTAGGATCAACATTACCTGACACACTGAGGCCCTATCATAGATGGAAGTAAGTTTAGTGTAACACACCAAGCCTACCTCTGACCAGAAATGTTGTAGTGATAGGAAATAAAAAATATATAATACTCTTTGAGGATTTATCCTATAGATATCGATAAAAAATCGATCTAATATACATGGGTTATAATCAAAAAACACCATACACATATACCCACAATTTTTTTATCTCTATAATAAGCCATTCATGTGAGAATAATTATCCATAGAGATAATCCCAAAATCCCATATACAAATGATATAATATATCTATATCATATGAGGCAATTTGGTATATTATAATGTATGAAATAGAGATCTAATTCTAGTTCCTAATACAATAATATTGTTTGATTGGGTGATATCATATAAGTTATTATGGGTATAATCGTATGGTATGATATAAAAAAACATCATATGTTATTAGAAAAAATGATAAT
The DNA here is from genome assembly GCA_963277665.1 of Viscum album. NCBI lineage: Eukaryota > Viridiplantae > Streptophyta > Magnoliopsida > Santalales > Viscaceae > Viscum > Viscum album. The sequence continues at coordinate 441,377,073 of OY728139.1, read as the reverse complement.
ATTTATAATTATAGAGTTTTCTACATTGGCTATTACAAATTAACCATTTTATAAGATGAAGAATTTGAGTGTTTAATTTATTCGTGCAATGGTTTCAGGAACTAATCGAGTGTCATTTACTCATGTGTTAAAAAATGAGTAATTAATGTTCACTCAATGAGATTATTCAATATATTTGTAAAATATAATTTAACATGAGATTGTGTGTAAAAAAAAAGACTACATAATCCTTTTTCATATCTATCCTTCTCATATCTCTCTTCTCTAGCCTCTTTTACACCATGATTTACTAGCATTCTATGATGGGTGGATGAATCTCACTCATGTGATGAGTAATTCAGAACAACCCATAAAAACCTCTATAGTAGGGTAGTCATTCACCTACCTCACATGTGAAATTCACCAATCCAACATAATGAAGATAAATATAGAATCACTACTATGTAAGGAACACATTTGTAGGTATCCTAATTTATAGTAAAAATATTTTCATTTATATAGTATAGTTTTCTAGATTTGGATTTATATTATACTTTGATTGTTTTTATCAAGAGTTGTTAGATCCTATGAAACCCAGTAGTGGTATAATATTATTAAAATTTGTTTGATTTTTGAAATCAGGTTTCTTTTTAAAATGAATAAATTTGTTTGAAATTATGTTTTACAAAAACATAAACATTAATAAGGTCATAATAGTACATTATGAAATAACAAATTCTAATACAAGTAAAAAAACATTATTATATAAGATATCATAATGGTTGTATCATATTCTTAATATTTCATTATTGGTTAAAATAATGTGAATTTCTCAGTCTTTTCATTATACTAGTTTACATCATAGAGTATGAAATAAATAAACCCATGATTTTTTATAATATGATAGGATGCGTGATATTGTAATGAATGAATGAAATCCAGTTGCCAACGATCTCATACCAAAGTTGTAAGGGCTCTTTCTTGGCATCCAAGAGACCTACGTTCAAAAAAGGGTAGAGGCAAATTTTTTGGGGGTACTATAGCAGTTACTGTAGTAGTTACTATAGTAGCCAAAACTAATCACCCGATTTGGGAATTTGGTCCACGGGTTTGGGCCTACAGGTCCCACGGGCCTTCGGGTCATCAAAGGACATTGGGCCACATGGCCTTTGGGAAACAAAAACCATGGAGTGGCGAAGTTCACATAGAACATGACCTAGTAGAGGATCAGAGAAACAAGAGTAGCAACCACCAGATGTAAAGCTAACCATATTTGAAGAATGAGAGGGCATGGTAGCCGCCATCAGGACCAGACACTGTGAAGCTTTGTATGGGGCAATGCAAGACGATCAAAAATACAATGTGGGGAGTTAGGTCATCAGTGACGCAGAAGCTGGGGAGGGGCAGTTCATGTTGGCTGGGCCTATGGGTCATATATTGGGCATGGTAGGCCTTTGGGTCTTTGTGTCATGTACTGCAGGTCAGTCGGACCTTATGCCTTGGGCCAATAGGTCATGTACGGGTTCCCCTTCAACACTTAAATCGGGGATTATCCATAATAAAATAAAAAATAAGGCCTTCGAGCCATTCGAGGTAATGAAATCTAGGTTTTCTGAAAATATAAAATTATATCTTCTTAGTGATATCCATGTGATTCATAATATATGATTAATATAAAAGGGTTATACTGTTTATATGTAAGAGTATTTAAGAAAATATGTAAAGAATTTAACACTATTATATTTTCCTTTTCCTTTACTACAACACATGAAAAATGTATATTTGTTACTTATCTAGCATGGTTGGAACACTCTCAACCATAAATTATAATTGATAATTCTTAAGAGGTTTAATAATCTGGGATTATTAGTGATATATGTTTATTTAGCCTCAATTATTAAATATTATTTAAATAGAAAAAGGTATTTCATTAAATTCAATTATGTATTTAATTATATGATTTATAAATTTATATAAATTTTGATATAAGGTGACATGTGATATTTGTTAATTTATTATAGTGTTTATAAATTAATTAATTATAATACATTTATTAACAGTTAATTTAATTTTTATGAAACTTTTATTAATTAATATTCTACAATATTAAAATTAAATACTAAAATCCCTTTTAAAATATATATAATGACTTATAATTTTGAAATAAAATGTTTATTTAGAAAATATGAGGGTAATTTATAATGTGTTAATAGATTAAAAACATAATTCTAGATATAAAAGTGTTTATATTTTATTATGATTTTTTATAATTAGTTAGGTTGAAATATTCAAATTAAAGGGATTTTTGGGATATTATTTAGTCTACAAAAAAGATTATTTGATTATATACTTATTCTTGGTTAAAATAAAAATATTTTTGTGATATTTTTATTATGTAAATAGTTTACATAATAGAAATTAACATATATAATTTTTATTTTTAATTTACTATAGTATATTTAGATTTAAATTACATATAATGAATAGAATGGATGTGTTCCTTTTAGAATATTAATAAAATGTTTTTATTTAAATATATTATTGAATTTATATAATATATAACTAAATTATAAAGTGTTTAATTTTAGCTATATTATTTTTATTATCCATATATATTTATCTCATGTTCAAATATGTGAATTGTTCATATATTTAAAATTCATCCCCAATATTTATTCATGAATATAATTATTATATTTTGAATAGATGTATAATTTAGTTTATATTTTTAAACTACCCATAAAGATTATCATACCTGCATTTAAGGAGTTACATGAATGGTATGGTAATGGATTTAGTTTATATGTAACTTGAAATCAACATCTACTTAAAGTTATTAGATTGAATTTATTTTCTAAATATATTATATATATATATATATATATATATATTTGATCAAAAGAAACCCTGAGAGGTGAATCACATTGCTAACAAATTTATACCTTTCCTTTTCCATGGTTTATCTTTTTGTTTTTGGATCTTTCTCCCAGGTTCATAGGAATGTGAATTAAAACTTATCTTTTAGATAATGATTCTTACCACACAACTTGAATATGGAATGGAAGATGATGTGAACCATGATTTTATATGGTTTAACCAAATGGACGAATCCATGGATCAAACATCAATGAATTTTTGATGTTACAAGGATGTTATACTCTTTCTATTGATATTACAATTTAATTTGGAAGGAATTATTATGGATCCCTGGTGCAATGTCTCTTATATAATCCCACAAAATGGTCAAATGTGGGAGTGGGGTTTTTATAGACTATAGGGTTTATTTAATAGTTTATAGACAATATGATATTTTTCAAACCATCATGGGTTTCTAAGAAATATTTATTCTACATCTCTGGGTAGACACACTACGATCTTTAATATGCTACTCATTCCTCTTCTTCTTCAAATCAGTTAAACACAATCTCTTTCAAGGGTGGTGTCTACATTTTTTTTCTCAAGAAAATCAACTACAATTTCTCCATGATAGTGATAATTCCATATTGTTGAATTGTCCTTTTTATATTTATTCCAAATTTTACCAAATCTAATAGAGGTAACCAACTCACCTTTTCTCCTAAATTCAAGTGCATGAATATCTGTTTTTTAAAACATAATCATAGTATATCGATATAATTAGTACCATATATCTATATCTCCCCCAAATTCTTTGAATATTAAAACTAAATAAAGAAATGCTGTGCAAGTCTCTCTCTCCCTTATCTTCTTATTTTAGAATCATATATATTATTAAACACTTTTTTACAGATTCTTCTAGATATAAAATATTATCATCCAGATATGTTATTCTCAAAACTACCGCATTAAATATATATTTATATATATTAATTCCCATTTTCATTAAAAATTAAACATTGTTTGGATTAACATTAGCTTCCATAATATTCTCTATCTTTAACAATATCCCATGAAATAAACCTGTTTCGGAATTCAAATAAATATACCAAATAAGAATATATGATATATAACAAGATTTACTATAGTTTCAATAACCCCCTTCATGTTATGGTTTATCATGAATTAAAGTGAATCAAATACATTCAAAACATTGTTATATATAATAAATGTTTATCTATTATTAAATCTACCAATTTAATCCTCTGAATATCATGTGAGGATATGTCTATTTTAACCCCTGACATTTTCAAAAACTGTTGTAAAATTTTAAACATCCAAATTAGTATCTATATAACAAAAAAACCATTCAAACATAACTTTTTTAAAATAATAAACTTCAGTCCCTAGAAAATATATTTTTAGTTTCTAATATCACTACATAATTCCTTTAACATTGAAATATAATTTCTCTTATTATATCTTGTCTTATTTCCAAATGAAATTCTCAATGGAATTCTTATAACCTACACACCATGGAAAGAAACAACACTCTAGTATCCTTCTTAATATTTCCATTGATTGGTATACCATGATTCCTTGAAATTTCCATAGCGTGACTCCCCACTTCTCCTAGGTGCACTTGAAATTATCCCCAACATCAACCATGGTTTATTGTATACTGATTTCCTATTTTGATTATGACCAATAAAATTCAAAATTTCCCATTGATTCCTACTACCTACACCTTCTAACAAGATATGTTAAAGGACCACCATGGAATATTGACCTCTTCCATTTTCAACAACTAGGAAGTTTATTTTCAAGCCCATCCAAAATTACCACAATAGCTTCACTCCCACCATTTCAAACATCACTATGGTGTGTCTAGATTCTCTTTGACAAGGTAAATGGTGTGGAAAATGGAAAGATGTTATTTTACTTCACAAAAATTTCCAAACCTGTATATCCACTAGGGATTAGCTAAATGCAACATGGCATGATACTTATCGTGGTGAAATTCTCCTTCAATGATCCTCTTCTATTAAGTATTGCATATCCAAAAATTTAGCAAACACATGGAATCAAATCTATTTTTTTCTCACTATTGTACATTCACCTTATTTACGACATTGAACACCATTTCCATTAACGAGATATCATATCTTCTACAGTGTATCTATGTTATTTAATATACGAAAAATCTCTAAATATTTAATTAAAATTTCAATATTACATACACATTAAATTCCTCACCCTTTTGGAATTTCATATTATTCAATAAAAAAATATCTACCTCTTATCCACCATATTAACATGTTATTTAATTCCCACACCCAAAACTATTTTTTCACAATGATTCCACTTTTTGTTTTGTTTAAAATACAACAATAAATCATTCTTCAAGATATTAATCTACATTATACAATACATGAAAATATTTAATGTGAATTCAGATTATTCTCCCCATTTATCAATAAAATTTAAAGGGTATAAAAACATATCCATTTATTTTAAGTTTACTCCCCCTATTGTTTCAAACATTATATGTATTCCTTTATCATCCATTACTCTCCCTTGATCAATAATTTTCATGCACCAAATCATCAATTATCTTAATAAATTTTCATTTTCTTGGAATGTTGATAATTATAAAATATTGATAGAGTGAGGTTAATATAATCTATTACAATTTATTCCTTATAATCACATCTTACACCATAAGTGAACATATAAAACACTCCTTGTATATTTGAAGCATTTATACATCTTACTAAAATTTATAAGGTTGTTCCAAACTAATTTTAAATAAGAAAAATTTATAAATATTTTTTTCTCTATTATCCATCATCACAACTTTTGGACCCAATCATGTTTTGATACCATTTGATGAAGGAAATTTTAGATTATTATTTTATAATTTAATCTATGTCACTCTTCGAAATATTTATTTTCATCTTATGAGTTTCATTGATTAAATTACCCACTTGACATTGAGACACTAAAAAATTATTTAAGCCTATTGATCAAGAGATCAATGTAGAAAAAAGATTTTAATCCAAAAAATTATGTCATTATTTTCAACCACATCATCAAGTAAATGATAATATATTGACATTTTTACAACTTTATCACATACATCGAACTCAATGAAACTACACTAAAACCCATTATTTCCATTTATTTCAGGTTTTCAACTTTTGTTTACTAGGAGTCATCTCCTTCAAATAAGGCTAAACAACCTCTGATTGATCATATTTAATTACCCAAGAATTCTTTATGGTATTGGAACAAAATATTGAAATGATATTTATTATAGGGAACTATTTTATTGGTCATTATTTCGTTATTCAGCAGCATCTAGGTTTCCTTAGAAAAATCTGTTGATACATCATTGTTTCCTCTGGAAATAGGGATGACTTAGTTCTATTAAGGTTTAAACATTCCAATAGGTTTCAAACGGGTTTGTTCATAGAACCATAAACATCCAATGATTCTATATCTATTTGGACCTACTTTCCAAAGGCAGGTGCTCATTATTTGTGGACCGATGAGGCTTAAGAATTTGCATTGGTCGAGAGGATGGGAGGTTGGACACATCACCCCTTTTTTGGGGGGAATTATTGTCTACTCTGGGACTCTATTTATAGATTTATGTTATGATCATTAATCCTTATTACACTACCAAGTATGAAAATGATATTTCCTTAAGATGTGACAATCAATAATTAAAATGTATGAGATTTAGAGAATCTTTTATATGTATTTGAGGTTCTTCATCGATAGAGAATCATCTGTATTTGTTAGAGATTCATAGTCAATGGTATCCTTCAACACATTATATAAATATCTCTTGGTCATTATGATAACCATACTGGTTTTAAATCCACTCAGTGGGGAACTTGATGTTTATTGTCGTTCATTAGGACATGGAGTATTTCAGTGTTGGGATTGTACCCATAGATGGGCTACCTATGTATCCTTGTTAGAAAAGGAATCAGAACCAACGTTGTTTGGGAATTAAGATATAGTTTAAATTCATGTGGGATGGATGAGAATTAATTGGTGATGGGATTTAACCACATAAAGGCTTCCTACATACTCCACTTTTCAGGTAGAGATCAAATTCCACGTAGTTCGGTTAAGAATTGTGGGGATTACGTATGATTAATGCCCCAAAGAGATTTTTCGTGGTTAATTTTACACTATAAGCTCATGTGAGTCATGCTCGGTGTGTGAAAGAAGAGGTATTAGTAAACCTGAAAATTTTTTCCATGAAATATATGGTCACAAGGAATGATATGGGGCTTATGTATGTGTGACTGCCCAAGTAGATGGATACTATGATTTAATTCTAGAAATAAACCGAGGAACATTGTCAATAAAGGTATTTGTGTTTTATGGAGATTTGGATACTCTAACATGGGTTTTACTCATGAGGAGGATGCATGAATTAGGGGGGAATTATGATTAGGGCTTGTTCCTGAGAAGGAGACCCAAAATTAAAGGGACCTATAACTTGGGACTTACCCCTGAGAAGGAGGCCTGAAGTTAGGGGGGTTTGGGGCTTACTCCTAAGGAGTATGACTAGGTTAAGGGGAATTATGACTGGGGCTTACTCCTAAGGAGGATGCCCAGGTTAATGGAAATTGGAATTTAGGGCTTACTCCTAAGGAGGATTCCCATATTTGGGAACGTGGGGCTTACTCTAGAAGAGGATGCCTGGAATTAGGGGAACATGAAGACTGGGGCTTACTTCTAAAAAGGAATCCCATTTTAGGGGAAATGGGGCACAGTCCTAAGGAGGATGCCCATATTTGGGAATTTTTGATTGGGACTTACTCCTAAGAAGGAGGCAAATTTTTTTAGGAGACTTGAGACTTAGGACTTTTTATTGATAAGGAGGCCTATTTTAATTTATGAGTGGGTTTTACTCCTAAGGAAGATGCCCAAATTTTAGAAATTGTGACAGGGGCTTACTCCTGAAAAGGAGGCCCAAATTAGGGAAATTATTATATTAAAGGATGAGGTTGAATAAATGAAATCACTCACCATAGTGATATAAATATATATAAATCACTATGTTTTGTGAGATTTTCCACAGAATTCCTTTCAGATAAGGAAACCGACAATGGAAACATTCCATAAATGGTTTTGAAGATGGTTTTGAAGGCTGAATCTTGAAGAGGAGAGGTGGGTTTAAAGAAATCAAGTGAAATAAGCAGGAGGGGCACCCAAAAAGAGAGAGGCGCACAAGTACTGTGTGGGCGTGAAAGTCATGTTCGTGCAAGTATACTTGCGCGACACCTGAGTACTGTCACGATGGTCAACCCTTAGGGTAATACTTGAGAGAGACTTATCTCGAGTCCTTAGAATTATCCCTAAAGACTTCCAATTGAGTGGAGCATAAGTTTTATTGAAGGGATAAGGCGGCATGTAATTGTGGCCATTTCCCCTAATGGATGGCCACTTGGGCACGCATGTGTTGATGAGTTTCAACATTTTGGCATTGTTACCCCTCTTTAGATCTTCTGTTCTTGGTAAGAAATTACCGTAGAAGTGTTTGTAAGGATTCGAAAGAGACTAGGGCGCCGAGAGGTCAAATATGAGTTTATGGATTTTTCCATCCTCAAAATAGGGGCCCAAAAGGTGTATTTATAGGCCTTTGAAGACCTTGGGAGAAAATAACATAGGGCGCACAAGTCACCAACGTGACCAATATGAGGTGTGCAAGTATACATGCGTGACCATACTAAAACTTGTGTGACCCAAGTGTAAACAAATCCTTGTTCATTCCTATGTCAATGTGTGATATTTATTCAAAGGATGAATCATTTTGGAATTAGTTATTTCCTTTTATAAGTCATTAGACTATGTGATAGAAAGGAGCGTCAACAAAAGCCCCCCCTCAGAGTTGGATCCGAAAGAAGGAGGATGTGACTCTGAGGAAAAAAGGAGAAAACAAAGGAACTGCGACATGCAAGTGTTGAGCGCGCATATGGTGTCACGCAAGTGTGAGCCGCGCAAACTTCAGCACACCGGGGTGCGGCCTTACCTATGAATATGAAGCAATTCTCATGCAAAGCACCCAGGTTTGAACAGTTCGAGCTCTCACCACGCAATTTTCCTTTATCACACAAGTGTTTTTGTTTTCCGCCGGTTCTTTGTGTCACGTTTCTGTAGAGGTATTTGGACCTGCACAGTGATACCTGTGCACTAAATACTTGCACGACACAGTTACACATGCATGCCAAAATTGGACTTGTGCACCTTAATTCCTTAGTAATTTTTTACATTTCCTCATAAATTTTATGAAAAATGTAGTCACATAAGAGTTAATTTTTTGACCTTTTTGTAGATTCAATGGCTGTTAGAAGAATTGGAATGAGTAATGAACTAGAAATAAACAGGTTGATGACATGATGAACGTTTTTGGCCATGATTACTATACTGTCTGCAACATCACTCTCCCAGATTTGGCTAAGTACTTAAAGAAGTATCATCTTAACTTTCCATAGATCAGCAACTTGCCTCTATATGGCCATGGTCATCTACAAGGAGTCAACGTTCCATATGTAAAGAATTATCTTCTTGAGATGCAACCACACTGATATTCCTCTATTTTGATTATGTTGTGCATTAAGAGTAACAAAAATGGTGTGAAAATTCATATGTTTCCTCTATTCCATTCCATTGCAGATATGAAAATGGAAAACCATGGGATGATATGATTTCCACTACCAGTTGATGGAGAGAAGACGAAAAAGTACTCTCTCCAAATGGCTCTTTACTTCTAATGCTTCATTCTCAAATCCACGTATCCATCTTCCATGTATCTTGGACAGAAACAGAGTCACTATTTGATCAGCAAAAAATTTTCTCAAACCGAATTCAAGAAAATTCTTTTACAATTGTTCCAAGATGATATTTTATCGCTGCGTCTCTTATTGAATCCAGTTGAATGAATGAACTCCATGTGGTTGCTGATGAAGATCAGGATACCGTAAATCAAATGAAGAGTCATATTGAAAGAATTTTGTAATTATTGAAAACGAGAAGAGACCCCAGTGTGTGGATGTCCTTTTTACACTCTTGAATCAATGAAAGACACCTTCATCTTCAATCGTTTATACATGACTTTTTTTTCTACTTGCTTTAAATTTTTACCTAAGCCATTGGGTCTCGTAAGCATAGTATTATTTTTTCTAGGATTATAAAAATAAACCTATAAACATTGAAATTTTTTAATTGATCAATATTACTGAAATCAGAAAAAGTATATGTTTAGTGAGCTGGGACTTGAATTTTGTTCAGAGTTCCCTTGTCTTTTGTGGGCAGTTTAATGTCATGCACGTCAGACATAAAAAGGCTAATGTTTAAGGTCGAAATAGCTTTGACAGAATGGATTAAAATTGACTCAATTCTTTGATAATTTATCTGAAACATGTTACCATATTCAAGTATGGAGGAAAACATGTATACTAGGACTTAAGAAATTTTGAATCTGAGGAATGATATATAAAAGGGCAAAAAGGTATTATAAGAATTATTTCCCAAGAATGAAGTTACCTATATTTAACAAACCTGTTAGGGGGTTGAATTATACAGGGCCACCTAAGGGCATTGGTTGCATAGTAAAATAATAGTATCTTTTGGATGAAAAGTCTGTTATGGAGACTGTTTATGCAAGGCTACCTAAAGGAACATGTTGTATAGTCAGGAAAAAGAACTCTCAGAAATTTTACTTTTCTATTTCTAAAAAGCCAGTGAATGTTTATGGAGATTCAAATTTTCCAAATCAAAGAGTCTGATGTATGGAGAGAGGTACTTGAATATGAAGAGGATATTTCCAATCAAGATTTTCTAAAAATTTGATGAATGCCACTCCTATGAAGGTCTGACCCAAACGTATGGAAGAAAAATATAAACCATAGACATAAATACTTTCAAATCATAAAAGAGAGTATGGGGAAAATATGTTAAGGATAGCTATTTTTTTGGGGATCCCTACATATTGTCGTTAAGAAAACTAAGGACAAAAGAGGTTTTCTTCCCAAGAATGAAGTTACCATTATTTCACAAACCCGTTAGGTGGTTGAATTATGCAGGGCCACCTAAGGGCACTGGTTTTATAGTCAAATAATAGTATCTTTTGGATGACAAGTCTGTTATGTAGACTGTTTATGAAAGGCCACCTAAGGGAACATGCTGCATAGTCAGGAAAAATAACCCTTGCGTATCAGACATTTTGTGACCAGAATTCACGAAAAGGGTTATGGAGATCTAGAATTATTTAAGGTTAGGAGTATGACACATCAAAATGGGCATTGTTCAATGTATGTAGATATACACAGACCAATTCTAACCAAAATCATTTTGTGGCTGGGTCCTGAATGGAGGTGCTGGACTTTAGTACATATCCGATAAGGTTGGGAATAAATCCATACATAGTTCTTCAAATACAATTTAACATCATGTGGTACGTGAGTGTATGAGATATTAGTTTAGGGTCATAGGGATCAGACCATTATAAGGAGTACACAATGTGTCTTATAAATTTTATGTGAATGAAGACCTAGGTTTCCATACAACATTCATGTTTTCAGAGGGGGAATTTTCAGCCAAAGGACTGAAAGTGGAATTTGGGGTTAGGCCCAAAGACTTGGGGCTAGATTCGAGGGATGCTCGAACATTCCTACGTATCCCATAAGGATGGGAATCAAGCCGCACGTAGTTCTTGAAATTCCCTTTGTACAGATTTGGTTCGTACAAGTGAAGGGTGAAAGGGGACTTTAGCAAACTGATGGTTTGACCCAAGATAAAAGGTTCGGGCATTTGCATGTTTTCACATAGTCTTTAGAATACAACAAGATTGGAGATAAATGTAAATAATGATTCCCTCTTAGGTGAGTGTGTCAAAAAATGTTGTAGTTTATTGTCATACATGACAAAATTCCGAACAGTTTAACTTCATATAGCAAAGACGATGGTGAACCACTGTAAAAAATATTGGTTCTGGGGCGGTTTCACAAATCAACATCGTATAAGACGAAGGTGAACCGATGTGAATAAATTTGTTTTGGGCTTGAACCTTAGGTGGATGCCTACATACCTAGCCTAGAAGGAAAGGATCAAATTCCACATAGTTCAATTAAATAATGAATTGGTGATCAAGTTGTTCTTAAGAACAACGACCTAAAAAATAGTGTCGGGACTTACACATGGTTAGCGGCCCAGAGTGGGTGTTATGGTTGATGTTTACTTTAAGATCATATGATTCATACTCGGTGTGAGAAACAATATGTAGCAACAACATTAACAATGAACAATTTAATGTCATGTAGGACTTTTGAAGAGAATATGCAGTATAATGTCTTGTAGCGAGGACACTTGGTGCTGCACAGTTTAGTGTCATGTAGCGGGAAAAAAATAAAGTTTAACATCATGTAGGACGTATTAAGGTACTTTGTTCAGTTTTACATCATTTAGGATTAATGAGAAGTACTGTTTAACGTCATGTATGACAAATATAGGGACAGAGTTTAATGTCATGTTTTATGTGAAAACAGTTTTGCGTCAAGTTGTACAATAAGGGTGTTGTACAGTTTAGTGTCCTGTAGCTAAGATGATGGGGAAAATATAGTTTAACGTCATGTTGGATGAAAGGGGGACTGTGCAGTTTAATGTCATGCAGTAATGACAAAAGAGGACACAATTTAACGTCATGCTAGACGTATTATAGACTTTTTCACAGTTTAATGTCATGTTGGATGATGGCACAGTTTAACGTCATATTGGACGATGGTGCGAATAGTTTAAGCTCATATGCATGGACCGTCTATTATGAATTTTAAGGACTTTCTAGATGTAAGGGAATTATGTACAGTTTAGCATCATGTAGCTAGGATGTCACAATTTAACGTCATGTTTGACGTAAGGGAATATGCAGTTTAAAGTCTTGCAGCAAGGACAACACAGTTTAACGTCATGTTGGACGACTGTGAGAATAGTTTAAGGTCATATTCCTGGATCGTCGATGTATTTGTATTACAAAAAATACTTTTTTATAAATCTGGCATTGGCTGGAGTTGTGGTGAGTTCTCCATCCATTTAGATTATTGAATGAGTTCCATTGGAGTAGACCATATGTATTGAATAAGTTCCTTCCCATTTTGGCTCTATCTTGGGAGGTTTCATTCCTGTTATCATTGGAGTTCTGAGAACCAATACCGATTCTCCCTGAATGAATGAATGAAGATGAACTTTTTTGTTGAAATCTTGTGCTATTCGATTTTGATAGACTTCCAAGTGGTGCAAGGTGCACAATCGTTTCTCATCTAATTGTTCCAATTCATCCAATTGCATTTGATATTGTTCATATGTAGATGACAGATCACAAATGGATACCCTAAGTGATGGTAATTGAACCTCAATGGGAAAGACTGCTTCTGTTCCATATACCAATGAATATGGAGTTGACAGCGTTGTAGTGCGGGTGGTGGTCTGATAAGCCCATAAAGCATGGAAGAGTTTATCATGCCATGATTTCTTATCTTTATCCACCATTATTTGCAGTATATTTGAAAGAGTCTTGTTGAAGTCTTCTATTTTTCCATTGGCTGCTGCATGATATAGAGAGGAATGGTTGTATTTGATGTTGTATTCTTGTTAAAGCTTCCTTACCTCAGATGAACAGAAGCCGGTACCATTGTACGTCAATATGGTATGAGGGACACAAAATCTAGTAATGATGTTAGAATTGATGAAGCTAACAATGATTTTAGAAATAACTTATTTGAGAGGTATTTCCTATACCCATTTGTAAAATAAGTCAATAGCAGTAAGAATGTACTTAAACTATTTGTATGTAGCTAAAGGATAAGGTCCTACTACATCCATTCCCCATGTGGAAAATGGCCATGAGTATTTAGATGTATGAAGCAACTCTGGGGGTGGATGAATGAAATTGGCATGTACGTGGTATTAATGACACTTCTTTGTGGAATCATCACAATCTTGTATCATTGAGGTCCAAAAGTTTCCAAGCCTTCTAATTTGATCAGATAGTCTATGTCCGTACTAATGGGCACTATAGACTCCTATATGCACTTCTTTCATGACATCAATTGTCTCTTCACCATAAATGCATCTGAAGAGAATTCCATCAAAACCTCTTTTGTAGAGAATTTTATCTAGGTGATCTGGGCTATCATAAAGAATAAAATTGACCACACGTCACCAGATTTGTTCTTTCCTGGCTCTATCAAGTGGAAGTGTTCCATTTTGAAGGTATTCCCTGATAGGTGTCATCCATCTTGTAGCATGACCATATGGTTCAGAAATGGGACTAATATCATTTATTACCTCTGTTCTAGTTTGAACATAAAGTTATATTATATGACGGTGGGAAATACTGATGATTGTTTTGTCCCAATTTGGATCTTCCAGAGCTGTAGCTATATTAGCCAGTGCATCAGCTTGGGAATTTTGTGATCGCAAGACATGAGAAAATGTCGGTTCTTAAGGAAACTCTGCCTTTAACTCTCTGACATAATCATACAAAGGTATTAACTCTTTTTTTTATGGCATAATCCCCATTGACTTGTTTGATTACCATGTCTGAATAACCATTCACCTTTAAGTGATTGACTTCCCCCTAAAGTGCTAACTCCAGTCCGGTGATGAGATCTTGGTATTCTGCATCATTATTTTTCCCGCCTCCTAGCAATGACAAAAAATTGGGTATCACTGCATTTTCTAGAGAAATGAGAACAATTCCTAACCCAACATTTTTGAATTTATGATCTTCCATTTTCTTCCCTGTTGGACTTTTGGAAGCATCATCAAAGTACATTTCCAATGTTTGAAGACTATCTTGAATATAGAAGAATTCCTCATCAAGAAGATCAATATCTAAAGATGTATCTTCTGCTGAACGATGTTCAGAAAGAAAATCAACCAGAGCTTGTCCCTTTATTACCTTTTGAGACACATAATGAATATCAAATATCTTCAAAATAACTACCCACTTTTCCAGAAGTCCTGTAAGCATTGGACGACTAAAGATTAATTTGAGCGGGTTATTGTGAGATACCAATTGGACATCGTGATGTTGCAGGTAGTGTCTCAACTTATGAACTACAAAGATTAACACTAGTAAACACTTTTCAATACTTGAATATCAGGTTTCTGCTTCAAGCATAGTCCAACTGAGATAGTAAAGGCTGTTTTCATTCCCAGAATCATTCTTTTGAGAAAGGAAGGCTCCAAATGATCACTCTAAGGCTCTCACATAAAGAATAAGTGTTATTCCTTCAACAAGTGGAATTAATACCAGTGGACTCAAGAGATATTTATTGATAATATTGAATTCCTCTTTACTTTCATCAATCCAATGGTATGTGACTCCCTTCTTCAACAATTTGGTGAAGGGTAATCTTTTTCCTGCCAAATTGGTGATGAAATTCCAAATATAGGCCATGTTTCCTTGAAGTCCTCTAAATTATTTCAAATTTCAAGATGGTGACATACTAATAATTCAAATTTTTTTTCTCATGATCGACTTCGATACCATGATGGCGTACAACAAAGCCAAGAAATTTTCCTGAGGTTACCATAAAGGAACATTTTAAGGGGTTCAACTTCAAATTATGTTGCCAATGTTTTTTGAATATTACATCCAAATCATCCAAATGATTAGAATGTTGTTTGGATTTAACCACAAAATCGTTCACATAAAATTCAACAGACATCCCTAAAAAGGGTTTGAAGATACGATGCATGGCACGCTGATATGCTGGGCCTGCATTCTCCAGGACAAAGGGAATTACCTGATAGAAAAACACACCTTGAGGGGCTCTAAAGGCTGTAGATTCTTAATCTTCTTGATCCATCCAGATTTGATTATATCCCGAATATCCATCCATGAAGGAGAGTTCTTCAAAGCCAGCTGTTTCATCAATCAAGAGTTTTTTAATCAGAACTGGAAAATCATCCTTAGGAAAATGGCAATTAAGATCTCTAAAATCAATGAAAACTCTAATTTGTCCATTATTCATTTTCACAGGGACAATATTAGATAACCACTTGTGATATTGAACTTCTCTGATGAAGTTAGCTTTGATAATCTTATCCACTTCAGCTTCAATTTTGGATGTATAAGTTTGGTGTGTTCTTCTTGCGGATTTCTTAAATCCTCGATGTTCTTCTGGAAAACCCAAATGATGAGTAGCAACATCAGGATCAAGCCCATGCATCTTTGTATAGTTCCAAGCAAATATATCTCTATTTTTCTTTAAAAATGAAACACACATATCTTTCACTTCAAGAGTGATGGCCACACTAAATAATGTGGGGCGTGGATCTTCTTTTGTAACCAGATTTATTTCTCTGATTTCATCCATGGTGGTAGATATACCCTCTTAAAATGCAGGAGGATCATCCCTGAGACCTTCCTCTTCTTCTTCAACAAGTGTCATTTCATCTGTTTCTACTTGCATAGTAGTTGATGAAGCATAATTTCCATGATCAGGAGAGATGTTAAAATTTGAACATCTTGAAGAAGAGGCTTCCATTTCTGACCCTATTGATGATGAATGGTCTTCCTTGGGTAATGAAGAGGAGATGATGTATTGAGAATCGACATCATTGTTCACCTCTAACAATGCTAAAACTTCTTCTGGCCTGGTTGGCAAAGTAAAGAATTGTTGTATTTCAGAAAATGAAATAACGACATCTCCATTTGATCTTTCATAAATACTTGGTGAATCACCACTTTCTCACATGCTGTCTAGCTTGATTTCCATAATTGATATTATGAATGTTTCCATAAGAGTACTTGTATTTGGGTATATCCTGTAAATTTTACTGATAGACAACAAGTAATATGTACTCACATGTGTGAATGGGTTTACTGGAATCTTTTCCAAACCATATGGTGCATTAAATTTGGTAACCTCCCTTGTTGTGGATTTCTCATTTCCCTTCATGTGATATAATTCCACCTCAATGTATTGAGATTCACATGTTTTGAAGGTGGATTTATCACCATACAATGTCCCATTTTGACCATCGAAATAATATTTGAGACATTGATGGTATGATGAAGGGATAACTGGATGTTGATGTAGCCAAGGTCTTCCATGAAAAACATTGAAGGCTATATCATGATCAATAACCATGGAATCTGAATTGGATACAAGATCTCCAAACTGAGTTCTGAGTGTAATCTCTCCCAGTGGTTCTTGTTTATTTTTATCATATCATTGTAACATCAGAGTAAAAGGAGATAAATTAGATTCTGTGAGGCCTAATCGACAAAGTGTATGAATGGGGATGAGGTTGACTCCTGAACCATTATCAATGAAATCTCTTTGGATGTCTACATCATTGACCATGCCAGATAAATACAAAGCTCTAATATTTCCATGCCCAACATCATCTTCATCTTCATCTATGAAAGATATCACGGTATGGACTTCTGCAAGATTATTCCCTACATGGTAGACTTCAGCCCCAACAATTTTAGTCTTGAATTCTTGAGGACTTGACAAAGCCTCGATGAGTGCCTCCCGATGATAATTGGATATATTCAAGGCATAATGAATTGATAACTTGGCCGGTACTTGGGCCAAATGTTTCAAGACATCATATTTTTTATCCAAAGTTCTGCGTTTCCCAACAGGAACATGTGGTTTTTCCTGTGTCTTAGAAGTTGATGATTTTGATGTAGATGCATCTTGTATCGGGGGTAGGAGTTGGAAATACTCTATGATTTGGAAGATTAGACCAAATTGGTCTATTTACATGTAGAGTGTAAGAAGGTGGAAACTCTAATCAATCCTCCAGAATAATTCCGCCCGGACTAAATCTTCCTTGTGTGGAAGAATTTGCGTGTTTTTGTTAAGCCCACTGAAGTTCTCTTCCATGAGTTTCTGCTGCATATACAGTTCTATCAGGGGTAGGATTAGAATAGTGGTTTTTGGGATATCCACTTCTTCCTCTATATCCTAGACATTTAGAACTTCCTCATATTCCTATGTTTGATCCAGGGAACTCAGACTCATCAAAATTGAAACTATGACTGGAAAAATGATATGTTAAGTGAATCATATTTACAGAACCAAAGATTAACTCTTCTTCTGAGGAAGACATTGCCTGATTAGCCAATTTAGGCTGTGCCATTTGGTCGGATGGTGCCCGTTGATTTGAAGTATATGGCATAAAATCTACCAGAGTCAAAGACAACATGGGCTTTGACACAATCTCATCTTCTATTAACTATTCCTATTTCTTTGAATTATGTCGTTTCATTGAGGATTTTCTCTTTGATGAAGAGGGTTTTGACCTTGAATTCATATCAAAAGACACAATTGGTTTCTTTAATTGCGTTAAAAAAATGGAATGAGTTCAGTTGATCATTTTTCTAACCATCCAATCATCATATTTCTGCGCATTTTTGTTTTTGACTTCTTTCCACTCACCTTATTTCTCTGGATTTGTAGCAGTAACACATGATACCTGAGCTGAAGAACCTTTCAATTTGACTTTCCTAGAGTCCACAATCTTTTTAAGGAGGTATTTGAAGACAAAACACTCCTTAATGGGATGCCCCAACATCTGATGAAATGGGAAATAGTTGGGATTTTATTCTTCTCCTTCCTTGTTAGGTGTTTTGGGACTTGGAAATTAAACAAAATTATTTTCCAGAGCTGAAATGAAGTAACCAGGAACTTTTTAATCTCAGAAAGAGTAAACCTTGCTCTTGAGATCCACAAATTATATCCATCATTGATCTCTTTGATCATCATAATGAAACAGACTCTATTGTTGATGCTCAAGAGGTGGATCCCTTCGATAAGATGAAGGTTTTGTAGTAGAAGCTGGTACATGTGCTTGTTTAATCATAACTACAGTAGTCTCTGATTTACCCATTATTTTTCCTGGAGCTAATGGAATTAAACAAGATTTATCCTTAGTCTTCATAAGAGAGTCTTCATTCTATTGGGCGATCGATGTAAGGTCTCGAAACCCTCCTGTGTATTTCATAGGGATCAATGGTGGGCGTAATTCATCATGCAAATTTTCCACATAGATTAGCAACAACTCTTCTTGAGGTAGTTCTAAGCTTAAGGAATATGTTAACCCCTTGCTGTGACCAATGAAATCTAAAATCCTTTTATTCTCTCTTTGCTAACAAATAGTGAGATAAAAAACTGTTGTCTTTGGAAAAGTTGATCTGAATTGAATAAAAAATCATTGACGGAGATCCTCCCACCTTGTAATTTACCAGGATTTAAGGCTAGTATACCAGAAAAAAGAAAGCCCTTGATACGACTGTACAAAACAACGTAGCTTAACTGCTTCTTGTTGCTGAGGGGTTACCATCATAGGATCGCAATGGGAAACAAAATGTGGTAAGTGTTGCTCTAGGTCTCCTGAACCATTAATGATTGGGAATGTGGTAATTGCAAAATTTTATGGCGGGGGAATTGTGTCTACCCATTCAGGGTAATCTCTCTTCTCTGGTTTAAACAGTGCACGCTTTTCTTCCATAGCATCCAACCGAGCTATTATTGACTCAATGGTAGTTATTAACTTTTGAGAAACATCTAGTTGAGCTTGGACCTGAGAATGTTCAATAACTAGAGCATGGATAGATGTGATGGTTGGTACTACAACTGATGGTAGAAACACCGATTGTTGTTGTTCATGACCCATAGGACTAGACCTGTGAGGGTGTAGTAGTAAAGGAGGATACTCTTGATCCATGTCAGTAGCTGCAACAAATTCCCTTGGCTGACTGAATCCAGCACATTTAGGAGGAAGGCTTCCTTGAAGTAGTTCTTGATTCAACCTCTTTAATTCCTTCATTTCTTTCTCTTGTTGTGAAAATATTTTCTCTAGTTAGAGTGATTGGCCTTCTCCAGAGGAAGGGTGGAATTTATTCATATTTTATCCATTCCCCTTGTTGGATGATTTTCGGAGAGGGGGAAGTTGATTACTGGAAGGAATACCGAAATGCTGGGTAAGCCTTTGATTTCTTGTACGCACACCTTCTTCATTTCTGTCTATGTGTAAAACTTCTTGAGCAAGAACTTCCTCATATGATCCCTCTGCGTGAGCCCCATGTTCTGGAGGATCAGCAATAATGGCACTGATGACATTTATTGATGCATAACATATTGCATCTCTTCAATCGGAATTTCTGCGATATTGTCTTCTTCCATGTCCATGATTATATATTTCCTTCTATTGAGTTGATCTCTTAGTAACTTCTTGACGTACCGTAATATAGAGGGAATCATCTAATAATTAGGCTCTTCATTCCTCTTGGGGCTTCTTCCCTAATCGAGAAAAGACAGACTTTCTCTAAGGAAGAGATTGAGGATTTGAAAAAGTCCCTAGTCCGGTAGACTGGGGCTATTCCTACTATTCCTACTCAACTCCTTGAATCCTATTTGTTGATTCTAAAAGATTCCTCATTCTAGCAAGCTGGGGTGGTTTTTGAGATGCTAAATATGAGACTTTCATAATGGGTCTTCTGATCTTGCGGTCTTTAATCTAGAAATTGGTTGGATGCATTAACCTACATCCACCCAAATCAGATGGCCCAAATGACCATTGGATGATTTCTGACACTTCTGTCACTTGATGATGTGCTCTCTCAAAACGAGAAAGCTATTTGATATTCTCATTTAGATGATGCAAGAGTAATTAGACAACATTTTTTCTCTATTCTTGACTTTGAGAAGAACTAGTTGAGGCCTGTTCTTGAGTGGTACTTTGATTACAAACAAAGCCAATTGGCTGTAGCCGACCCTGGGCAATAAAATTGCCTGAGATCATTTTTGTCGGGCTTTGTTGGCTGGAGAGTACAGTGAAATGTAGTGCTCCATGGACCCCCCATCCCCAGATATGAATACCATATGGGGAATTTGAAATTAACTAGAACAATCTATTTAGTGAGCCATGACATGAACGTTGAAGGGATCTCTACTGCTTTTCTGCCTTCGGATATCAAGAAACTGAGAGAGATTCCAAGTCAATTTGGCATTGTAACCCTTCTATTAACATGACATGGTTTTCATATTCATCATAAGGTAATATTTTCTTTTAAAATTTAAAAAGAGTTTTCCATATGTTGAGACAAATATCTTGAATACAATCTTCCATAATCATCTCAGGAATGTCTTACTGAGAGTCAGCCAAAGGCCAAAACAGGATTGGCACTTCACCTTTCACAAGTTTCTTTCTCATATTTAGCACATCCTCTTTATCATTCAATGAAGATTCTTCTACCGGATTAGACCATAGTTGGTGATTTTTTGTTGCTTCATCAGATTCAACAAGAACGGTAGAGAATTCACTTGTCAAACTAGAAGATAAATGACCCAGGGGTGATTCAGAAAATGAACTACACACTGGGATATCTTTTGATTGAGAAAGTATTTAACCTGCTATCAGTAAAGCATCAGACATGACTAGCTTCACATTTTCAATTGCCTCAAGATAAGAGGGCTTTCTCGTTACTACATTATCAATTGTAGCAGTTTCTAGGCCTTTTGAATTACTATTGCGGAGAGGACATTCACAACTAAATTCAATAACATGGGGAGGACCACCATGGTAGGTTACATCAAAAGATAAAACCTATTGATCCTTAGTCTTCTGGACACACATAGGGTTTTCGTGGCTCTCATCTAAAGATAATACTTCGAGATCGACTGAACTGTCATGAAGCATGCCTTCATGATGAAGTGTCTGATAAAGACCTTCAGATTTAATGTCCCAACTATTGGGAACTGAGAGAGTAGAATCTTGAGTTACAATAGATAGTTGTCTGAGTGCATCAAGAACTACATCATTGAGAAAGGCCTTGTTACAAATTGACTCTTGATTTCATGACTGTGCTAGATGGGTCTTTTTATTAGATGCCTTCATGATCACTTTTGGAACCACTCGTTGACGAATGTGGTTATTATGGGTAGCTGTATGTGCCGGCTCAAGAGAAATAGTGAGGTTTGGCTGAATATCTTAACTCAAATCAGGTGTATGTGCCTGACTTGGTTGTCCATATGATATGGGGGAGTATGTCCCACAACCATATTGGACTGGAACAGAGGTGTGTCTCTGTTCTGGAGTGAACTGTTGATGTGTCACTCCATTGGTAGGGATTTATTTGCATTTCTTTCCCTGTGATGCTACTGAAGCTGTAATAATATCCTGTCAGGCATCCAGAATATGAGTAGGGATTTTCTTTTGCTCCTTAATCATTATTAGAATATGTTTGGTGACTTTAGCTTCTGGAACGGGAATATACGTCCATTCCATGCTTGGAATAAGTGTGTATTCCAGCTCATGTCCTCCTTTTCCTACCAGTGAATTCTAACAGTACTCATGTATGGGGGAAGAGAGTTGAGTCTGCCTCCAGTTTGTCATTGGGGATTTCCAATTGACTTCTCTGGGTGCTACCAAATGAGACTGTTGGTAGGCTGATCAATACCAGTAGGTGTATCTGCCTGCTGATTGAACTCCTTCGAATGTGGTTGATAAACTTCCTTCAATAATGGAAGATGAGGCTGCTGGCAGGATTGATGAGTGTAAGCAGGTGTATGTACCTGTTTACCAGTTGTCAACACATTGAGTTGGCATCCTTCATTGTATATAGTCAGACGAGCCTTCTAAATACCTGAGGATTTATAAATAGGTGTATGCTCATGTCTATAGTACTCCACCAGAATTGCTTGGCGGTAATGGAGTGTTGATGCCCGACGAGTCTGCTGGATAGCGGAATTAAAACAGACGGGTGTGTGTGCCCGCTCGTTGCTTTCCACCATGTTAGGTTGGTGGATTTCTTCGAAAATTATAGAGATAAGAACCTTCTCACTATTGAGTGGTCGTCACATCTAGTGGTTCATCTTGCCTGCTCGGGTTCGAGGAACCTAAGCCGAACGCCTAGAGATGACTCCAACATTATGTTGAGGGTGCACTGCAGCACGAGTATGGCGACAATTGTTGGTGGGAGCCCTTGGGAAGGACCCCTGTTTCTTTGAATTAAGGCCTTGAGTGACCTTCTCATTTACCTCCCCAGAATATGTTAGGGAATGGCGATTGCGTTCCAGGGATAACAACCCGAAACAGTTGAAAAAAGTGGTTGGAACGACCTGCTTCTTGATCGCTGGGCATCAGTGTCCGGGAAACCAGGGTGAATAATTTACATGGAGGGCTTGTCTAGTGGCCTCCAGAGTTGGAATAGTACCATGTCGATGGTATTCCTTAACCAGTGCATTTGATACCCAGCATTTAAGATTCTTAGTAGGTGATTTTCCCCTCAGAGCGGACGACGATCCAGTAGGAGTAGCAGCAGAGGTATTCACAGCAGAGGCATTCACAGGTGTGAACTTTAGAGAAGCAATTTCTGTAATTCAGAAGATATTAGATAAGTGTGCCTGTTTGATATAACATACATAATCAATATATGTTCGACCACTATATCTTTTGGTTGAGCACATATGTTATTGATCGTTTTGTTGGCCCTGTCATTGAGTTTAAATGGGGGCCTAACAAATAAGTAAAACATCATTTTAACTTGGTTAAGGATTCACGTCAGGTTCACCATTTTTTGTTTCCTTTGGAAATGGGGATGACCTAGTTTTCTTAAGGTTCAAACATTAAAATCAGTTTCTAATGTGTTTTTTCATAGAACCAGAAACATCCAATGGTTCTATATCCATTTGGACATACTTTCCAAAGGTAGGTGCTCATTAGTTGTGGACCGATGAGGCTTAAGAATTTGCAATGGTCAAGAAGATGGGTGGTCGGACTCATCACACATTTTTTGGGGGAATTGTTTTCTACTTGGGGACTCTATATAGATTTAAGTTATGTTCTTGAATCCTTATTACATAAAAAAGTATGAAAATGAGCATTCCTTAAGATGTGATAATCAATAATTAATATGGATGAGATTTAGAGAATCTTTTATATGTATTTGAGGTCTTCATTGATAGAGAATAAACTGTATTTGTTAGAGATTCTTAGTCAATGGTATCCTTCAACAAATTATATAAAGATCTCATGGTCATTATGATAACCATACTGGTTTTAAATCCACTCATTGGGGAACTTGAAGTTTATTGTCATTCAGATGAACATGGAGTATTTCAGAGTTGGGATCGTTCCTGCAGATCGGCTACCTACGTATCCTTGTTAGAAAAGGAATCATAACCAAAGTAGTTTGGGAATTATGATATAGTTTAACATCATGTGGGATGGATGAGAATTAATAGGTGATGGGATCGAACCTCAAAACTGCTTCATACGTAATCCACTTTTAAGTTAGAGATCAAAGTCCACATAGTTCAGTTATGAATTGTGGGGCTTACGTATGATTGACGGCCCAAAGAGATGTGTCGTGGATACTTTTACACTCTAAGTTCACATGAGTCATGCTCAGTGTGAGAAACCAGAGGTATCAATAAACCTGAAAATTTGTTCCATGAAAGATATGGTTACAAGGAATGATATGAGAGTTATGTATGTGTGACTGCTTAAGTAGATGGATTCCAGTATTTATTTCTTTAAAGAAACCTAGGAACAATGTACATAAAGGCATTTGTTTTATATGGAGATTTGGATACTCTAACACGGGTCTTACTCTTGAGGAGGATGCCTGAATTAGGGGGGACTTATGATTGGGGCCTGTTCCTAAGAAGGAGACCCAAAATTAAAGGGACCTATAACGTGGGACTTACCCCTGAGAAGGAGGCCCAGAGTGAAAGGGTGTTTGGGGCTTACTCCTAAGGAGGATGCCCAGGTTAAAGGGAATTATGACTAGGGATTTATCTTATAGAGGATGCCCAGGTTAAGGGAAATCAGAATTTGGGGCTTACTCCTAAGGAGGATGCCCATATTTGGGAAATTGGGGCTTACTCCTAAAAAGGATGCCCAAAATTAAGGGATCATAATGACTGGGGCTTACTTCTGAAAAGGAAGCCTAGGTTATGGGACTTGGGGATTACTCTTAAGGGGGATGCCCATATTTGGGAATATTAGATTGGGACATAATCCTGAGAATAAGGCCCATTTTTTAAGGAGACTTGAGACTTAGGACTTATTCCTGAGAAGGAGGCCTATGTTAATTTATGAGTGGGGCTAACTCATAAGGAATAGGCCCAAAGTAGAGAAATTATGACTGGGGATTACTCCTAATAAGGAGGCACAGATTAAGGAACTTCTCATATTAAAGGATGAGGTTGAATAAATGAAATCTCTCACCTATATGATATAAAGATATATAAATCACTATGTTTTGGGGGATGTTCCATAGAATTCCATTCCGATAAGGAAGCAAAAAAAAGAACCATGCCATAAATGGTTTTGAAGATGGTTCTGAAGGATAAATCTTGAAGAGGAGAGGTGGATTTGATTTAAAAAAGTGAAATTGGCAAGAGCGGCACCCAAAAAGAGAGAGGTTCTTAATTCCTATGTGGGATCACAAGTCATGGTCGCACAAGTATACATGCACGACACCTGAGTACATGCGCGATGGTCAACCCTTAGGTTAATACTTGAGCGATACTTATCTAAAGTCATTAGTATTTTCCTTAATGAATTCAAAAAGAGTGGCGCGCATGTTTTGTTGAAGGGATAAGGTGGTGCATAGGTCTGTCCATTTCTCTTAAGGGCTGGCCACTTAGGCACCAAGGTGTTGATGAGTTTCAACACTTAGGCCTTGTTCCCCCTCTTTATATCTTCCGTTCTAGGTAAGAAATTACCTTAGAAGTGTTCAGAAGGCTTCGAAAAGAAACTAGGGTGGTGAGATCTCAAGTTTAAGTTTCTGGATTTCTCTATCCTCAAAATGGGGGGCCCACAAGGGATATTTATAGGCCTTTGAAGACCTTGGGTTAAAATAACATAGGGCACTCAAGTCACCTGTGCAACCAATATGAGGCGCGCAGGTATACATGCGCGACCATGCTAAAACTTGCACGACCCTATTGTGAACAAATCCTTGTTCATTTCTTTGTCAATTTTTGATGTTTCTTCAAAGGATGAATCAATTTGAACTAAGGAATTTCCCTTTTTCAGTCGTTGGACTCTATGATGGAAATGAGCTTCAACAACCATGCTTGAACATTAAAAAATAAATATGAATGATCATGAATATTGTTGCTTCCCTATTAACATATCCTCTTCTCCACTATGGTTTAATATAATTTTTCAAGACATTAATGGTAGGTTTCTACCACAATAATGCTCAAATATTTCTTCGACCTCTATTTAGCTCTAGATTAGGATTTAAAACATTGGTTCTTATTTATTTGAACATGAAAATTACAGATTTTTCTTAACCACATAGGACAATATATTTCCCCACTTTTTGAGATAAATTCCGATCTTCAATAATAATTTACTATTTAGTCTAGGCCTAATACCAATAGAGATCAGAAAGACTTATGATTCTGCTCATATCAACTATCCCCTTTCTGTATAATCATATATATCCTTTTCTAATCATACATACTCCTGATTATGTTCCAATATCCTTGGAGTGTATAAATCCCCATGGATAATATCTCCACTTAATCATGTTTCACATTCAATAAATTTTATAAAAAATTATTGTCATGGTAGAGGGGCACTTTCATACTTCTCAATATAGAGTGTGTGTTTGATCATTGTTAACTAATTTTTTCCTAATCATTTTCATCCAATTATATATAGTGGTGTTATATATAATAACACAAATTGTACAAACATCCTATTGTACTATTTATATCAAATATATTATGAACATCAAATTGGGATTCCCTTCCAGTTTGAGATTAATCCAACAAGTACAGATTTATTCCCCAGAATCAATGTTTCTACATTTTTTTGGAATAGTTATTTCTCTATTCACTGGAATCACTACAAGTTCTACGCACTTATCTTTTTAGGGTATGAATAAACCCACTCATGAATTACTATTGCATTTATTTTTTTATTTACATGAGAGAAATATATTCCTTTTTTTATTTTCTCTCCATACAAGTGTCTTTTAAATTCACTAAGAATATTTTGACATGGTAGTTCTTAGATTTTGAAATATATTTATATGATAATTTATATCATACTTCACCAATAAAAATAATCTATTCAATAAAGTTACATAATTTATTTATTTGTTTTCATGCAGTACTTCCTTGTCTATAAATTCCATGGACATCCTCTCATTAATACTGTCTTACATTTTTCCACCAAGTGGTATTTCTAAGCCAAAAAATAATAACCTCCTATAAAGGTATGATTTGGATAGCTTTGTTAGTGAAATAATATTCTTATGATATGTTATTAAATCTAAAAACAACACTTTTTGAGATAGTATAGTGAGAGAAATATAAGTCATACCATATTTTTTTGGTACAATAGACATCAATATTCTCTTCCTTTTAGAGTCTAAATATAGTCTAATGAATTCTTTACAAAATATCACTGTATGAAAATGTAATCCATAAAAATAACTCAATTTATTGTACTTATCTCAATGAATCTATATTTTTGATTAAAATCATTCTATTAATTTCTATCTTATCTACAATTTCTTACCATGGTAAACTCCCCTTGTCTCCTTTTAGTTATTCACTTTAGGTTGAATGGATTCCTTAAATTATAACACATCATCCCTTAAAATATGTTTTCATATAGAAAACGAATATTTGGCTTAAAATTTCATAATAATGTTTTATGAATTAACACATCCATATTGGTCCTTTTTATTTTCTACGATTGGGTCTTCATACTTTTAAATTTAACATATAAGTTAAAGAACATTATTTTGATCCAATCTATTTCATCTAAAATAGCTCGTACTTTTCTTTAAATTATTTTTTTGAGAAGATTCATTTAATTTCCATTTTCTAATTGCAAATAATATAATTAACTATCATGGGCATTTATTATATTTAATTTTACACCTGTTTGTTATTTTTTTTCTTACATACCAATTTTTAAATCTCATTTTGATGTTATTAGTTTTAATTGAAATTATTTTTGAAATATATCTTAAACATCACTATTTTTTTCTGTGAATTATTCATGAAACAATATTTATTTGAATAAGTTTTGAATAATATTCACTAAAAGACATGATTTTGTATCTTGTAACTCTCATAATGATTTCTCTAAAAATTCAACCTTTATTCTAAAGCTCTTCATCCCTACTTCTCATAGATTTATAGTCCAATTATTCATCATTAATATCCATATTGTTAGTATGTGGCTCTTCTTCAACATTGAATCCATTAAAAAAAATCTATCAAATTCATCATCGACAATAGGATACAAAATAATTCTCCCATTTTCAACCCCTTTAAAAGATTCAATCATATTATTTTCTTATTCTATATGTTCTTGAGTTTTCCAATTTTCTTGTATTTATCTTAAATTTTAATTCATAAAAATGATTGTTGTTATGAGAGCACTTGATTGGTTGATTCAAATGAATTAGTATTTTTCATATATATATATATATTATATCTTTTTTGATGAATATTAAACACAAAACACACACACACACAAAAACGCCTGATGACCATAATATTTTAGTGTGTCTAGAGAGTAGTTAATCAATATTTTAATTTGGTGAAATATTTTCAAAATATTCTATACATATCTTCCCCTTTATTACTATTCAAAAAAAATTATGTAATTAATCATTTCTTCATAATATGTGGAAAGGAAACATAAGAAAGGGTGAGATAAGACGCTCAATATGGGTTATAAAGTGAGATATCAACGATCAAAAGAGAATTAAATTATCTTAACGGTATGATAACTTGATCATAAAATTTGAAAACCATGTCTTGTATATCAATGATCAAAATCATAAGAAAAATCATAATACTTTGTAGCTTATAAGACCTAAATCATAAGGTAATTAATGAACATGATCCATAAACGAATAACATTGGTAAAATACATGGAATTATGCAATACACATAGTCATAAAAAAGTCATTTCCAAAGTATTCAAGGTTTAATTTCAAGGAAATCATAGTGGAATGGGTTCAGTCCACAAACTATCATAGTAGTAATGGTTAACTCCCAAGACCATCGTAGTGGAAAAATCTCCTTAATAAACTAGGTTCACTCCCCATTAAATTCCAATATATATCATGATATATACATATTTACCCAAATAATTGGAGGGAGATATAGGTACCATCAGTCACATAATTAAATCATACATATTTATTTCAAAATATCATAAACCATTCATCATATCAGAACCAATGAAAGAAAATGGATTTAATAAAAAAATTTCCATATGAAACATAAAAGGGTTTTGTAATCATTTAATCATAGATTAACACATAGAAAGAAAGGTTTTTCATAATAAATTTACAATTTATTTATATAATAACCAATCAAAAAAATCAGTTCTATAGAAATACAATCATTATAAACCTAAACCATTAGGGGAAAGAATAAAAATGTTTTCCTTTGATAATATCCCCATTAATGAATAAGTAATATAAAATGATCTTATCATAGATTGAAAATTATTTTTAAAGATCACCAGGGTCATTTATTATGGATCATAAACTTTTTTTAGAAATCATTTTATAAATCTAAAAATTCATAAAATATTTTGGAAATCATTTTCTTTGAAAATAATATTTAAAAACAATAAATAATATTTTAAAATAATTAAATCATTGCATGAGGAAAATATAATTTCCACTTTAAAAAGATGTATTAAAATTTAAAAAATTTAAAAAATTATTTTATTTTAAGGTATCCTTGAAAATGTATATCGAAGTATTTAAAAATAATTTAAAACATTTCGGGAGGAAATTAAAATTTCTTTGAGTATAAATTGTTAAAACTAATACATTTTTAAAATATTTTTTTGAAGATAACCCATAAAACATATAATTGAATATTTGAATCAATTAATTGCCATAAAGGTGGGAAATTATGTTCATTCCAAACATGTTAATGAAAATATTTTTCTTGTATATTCAGTAACATCCAAATGTTTATTATTTGGAAAATGAAAAATTAATACCTTTGAAAAAAATTGTAAAAATTTCAAACATGTTTAAAAATTTATTTAGTTATTCATTTGGTTAATATAAAAAATAATTTTGAAAAAAAGTTAAAAGACATGTTTCTGGAATAAAAATGGGTATTCGATTGAAGAGAGAAAAAAGATGATTTTTCTTAAAAACATTCTTTTAAACTCATGAGTACATAAATAGACGAAAATGAAGCAAAAATATATTATAATGGAATGACCAGAGAATAATAGAAGTCTTAATTTTATTAAGAAATGGATTACTATATTTTATCATTCGAAACAAAATCATAAACTATCCTAATAAAGAATGACACTATAACATAAAATCTTTTCCAAATTTATAACCTTGGATCATAAGAATAATGAAGGAAAAAAATTAGATGAAACTTAAAATATCATGAGAATAAATAAATTAATTATATTACATGTCAAAGGGTATTTATATGCACCTAATAACATTATATAGGTTTATAACAAAACCTAGGTCTTCAAAAAGGCAATTTGAGACAAATATCCCTTACTTCATTGGTAACTTTTGAACTATAAACCTCATAAAGAAGAGATAATAAAATGGATATGTAAATACAAACATATTTATAGATAATAATCATAAAATACATTAATTAGACTTATATATACCATATAAAATAATCATGTTATGAATATTTCTTGTGTCTTATAGAAAATAAAAGTGAGATTTAAATCCCTTACCATATGTCTCAGATTCCCTTGTAAATGTTAAAACATCCTATATAATAGATATAAGTATTTTATAAATATATTTTATAAATATATTCATTTAAATAATAACATATAAGTAATACTTATACCATTTAATTACATAATTATAAATAGTTCATTATTAAAGTTACATTCTGTGTAATAAATACGTCATTTTTCACATTTGTTTTAGTTTGGTTTTTTTCAGTCATTTTACTTTGATCATGGTTTTATCATATAAATATTTTAAAAATTTATATAAATATAATATGTAATCATTATATATTTATTTTTATTAATCAATTATATTTAGAAATAGAAATTAATTACATTGTTTATGGAGATGGTATGTCGTATACAAGATGAACATTGTTTCCATTTCATCGGCGGACAAAACATAATAATGGTAAACAAATATCACCAATTATAGAATAATTATTAATTCATATATATCATACATATATCATACATATATTTTTCATATATATTCTTTTAATCAATTCTTATTACCATCCAAGTAAAAAAGGAAATGAAAAATACATCACATATGTTTACAAGGTGATAATTCACCGTACACAGCAGTGATATTATTGTATTCTGTTGGGTTAGAAGGTAATAAGATACATGTTATATTAAATTTAAATAAAAATTTTTATTTCATAAATAACACATATATTCAATCAATAGTTTCTTATTAAATTCCATTTAAATGTAATGGAAGAACATATAACAATGCTTTGAGGGGTAGTAGTCTGCCAAACACACGAATGATGTTATAATAATCCCATATAATAGAAGAAATGAAGAAAAATATAATATAATAATTTCATAAGAATAATAAAATCAAAAATATAATTCATAAAAAATAAATCCATCATTATATCATTTTGAGATAGGTGTTTATGGAATACAAATTACATCAGTTCGTGAGGCGGTAGTTTACTATACACACAAATGATGATTTTGAAACCTATTTTATGAAAGAGTTAAAGGATTCCGGTTATTAAATTAAAATAATAAAATATCAGTATATTTAATATACTAGGGTTATTATATGGTATATTGTTTATAATAATTGATGGATATATAAGAACAAGTAAAAAACACTCGGTTAGGGAAACTACCTCTTCTTCAAAAAACACATATTAGTTTACACAAAAAGGATTCATAGGTTAGATTTGTGAGAAAAATAATTCTTCTTGGATTATAGAATAGATTTAGGGAATTTTTATTTATTTATTTTCCTAATAAGTGTGTTTTATATGTGTGGATAATAGATGAGAGGAGGTGTCCTTTTATAAGTGAGGTGAGTGACAGACATGTAATTTTTTAAATGAAAAAGGTTCAGCCATATTTTTCACACGAATAAAGAATAAAAATTTAACATTATTCATCCTAGAAGATATAATGTTTAAATATTTCCATCCTACGGGTGTTTTAAATGTTTTTGTTCTTTTTAACCCTTATCTTTTAATTTTAACCCCGAGTAAACCGATTTACCTTAACCGTTGAAATTAATTTTTACTAATCATTATGGTCCAAAATTAAGTATAACATATTAGATAATATAAAATATGATGATTATAAATATTTAATCAATTATTACAAACTCAATTTATATTAATGGAAAATTTTAATTTAAAATGAATCCTTTTGTCGTGATGAGAAAGTGGGGTTTCTATAGAGAAAATGTTCAAAACTATACAATGTTTTTATATAAATATTATATATGAAATTGATTAAAATGACATCAATTTTATTAATAAATATAAAATTGATATAATTTTACCTTTAAAACCATAATAAAATAATTTTTATGATTTTAAATTCTTTAAAATAATTGTCAATTCTTAATAAAATCCTGTATTTTTCATTATTCTTTAAAAAATTTATCTTCATAGAAAATTCTCAAAAATTAACCCAAATATAATTTTCACATTATGATTTATAAAATTAGGTTTAAATTTTCAGTTAAATTTTATAAAATTGAAAAAAATAATTTTAAAATGAGTGTACACAAGGAGACAAAACTAATTTCTTGAAAACTATAGTTTTAAGCATAAAATTAGATTTATTAATATTTGTTGTCTAGAAAAAACATAATATGAATTTAAAAAATTTTATTGATTATTATATATAACTATATATATATATAATTAAAATCATTCCAAAAAAGTGATTTGTTTTATTTATTTCGGTAAAACAAATTTTTACATATAAAAATAGTTATTCATAAAAATATGTCCATTATATTTAAGTAGTTTTTATGTTAATTTATGACTAATTTTTCACCAAAAAATTTATTTTTTATATATTTTTAAACCATATATTTAAAAAGTTTAATTAATAAAATTCGTACCCACCATTCCAACATCTAGGTGATAGCTATAATACTAAATAAATAGATTTTAATACTATGTCATGTTTCTTTTAATCTCTAGGGTGTGTGTAATAAACGCTAGACCCAGTTTCTCATGTAACACAAGATAAACTATAATTTAAATATAACACATGAAAAACTCGATGTTTCATGTAATTCAAAAGATCAAAAATATTTAACTTCATTTGAAAAAAATATTTTGAGAAATATCATGGTTTTACATTCTAAAACCTTTAATAAATTTTGTCCTCACAATTTGAACTTGTTCTTGGTAAAAAATTGTATAACATCTAAAAATCTATTAGTGGGAGACCCACATAATTAAAAGGGTTAATAAAAAATTCCCTTGAAAAAGTATAATGTGATATGTTAACGTCATCTTGAATAACACATACTATATTTCCTAATAGTATAACATAGGCATGGATAGAAATCATGTACATATAAGAGAGAACTACCTCCAAAATACTAATGGAGAGTGATAGGGAACATAGTCAGGGGAAGGTTAATGCTAAAAAACCAAAAAATATATGATAGGTTAAAAGCCCATTAATTTTTCAGAGATAAAGGTAAATATAAAATATGTTATTTTAATATCCTTTTCTTAAAGTTAATTAATTTTCAAGATAAGATATACTTAATTTCATTCCATTTAATAAGAAAAATCCAACCCTTTGTTGTGTTGAGATCAGTTACCAATTCATGATTAATCTATGAGATGAATTTTTCATAATTGAATCATTAATAGATAATAAGGTCCATAAAATAATTATAATTCATTCATTGTATCAATTGTTATTCTAAATAAAAGTTATAATAGGTTATCCAAAATACATAAGTCTTCATATAGTGAAATAATACCTTAATCTCTAAAACCTCATCCAATGTTCAAATCAAAAAATTCCTTTAAATGGTTCACATTTTAACCCATTCAAAATTCCAAATATGTAAATTAGGTCAAATTAATATTCATCCCTAAAATATCAATAAGTATCTCTTTATTATTACATTCTAAATATGTGAATACCTTAGTCATGTATTTTCTTAAAACATGGTAAATCACAGAATTACCATAAAATCATATTGAAAACATATATACATCATAATTCCTTGAATAAAACCATATAATATTGATTATATCCCATAAAACCAAGAATTATTTAAACATAATGAATTAAAATATAAACTAATCTATCGATAAATCATTAATTAGTTCTAAGGTCATCAATTCTATCCAATTTACATTATTCATATCTATCATCCCTTTATCCCAACATCATTTTCTCAATATTAGGAATACACTAATGGTTATCTTTATTTAATAATGGGTTCTTCTATAAATTTCCACCCATCCATTAAATCACTTTTTTTGGACATATTTACAATTCAACATATTCTTGAAAATCCTTCACAAAAAATGTATACTAAACAACACTTATATTATTCATGATTCATATAACATAATTCTTGAATTACAACACACAAACACACAAGCACTCAAATCATTCATCTTTATTATTAAAACATTATCTAGATTTCATCATCTTTTTCACTAAAAATTCTTGCCTATCATATGTCATTTGTGGTCTCATGATCATCAGAAATATACCCATTACTTAAACCATATTTCTGATTCCCTACATGATCTTTCCTATTAGTACATCTATTTACATATTTCCTACACATTACATATTTGAATAAATTAACCATTGATGATATCATAGGGATACCATTAATCTTATCTATTAAATTAACTGCAATTTTAATTTTAATTTTTCAATTAGTTGTTTTTTTCATTTTTTTCACACTCAAATCATCTTCCCATTATATTGAGTCATTCACTTGGGTGATTCTTACCACATTACCAAGAAATATGAAACTAAAATTTATTTCTTCAATGGAATCCACCACCTGAAATCTCAATGAGGACAATAATTATCTTATTTGTTGAGTCTAATAGTTGGTTAAGGATTAATTTATTAGTTACTTATTGTGATAACAGATTATGTATAATCAAAATATCCTTTACTCCCATCATCATCCCATTTTATTTCTCATCAAATTTTTTGTCACATTCAATGTTAATCTAGTTCCTTCTGGTTCCCATCATTGACTAAACCCAAAACAAATTGTGTAATAAAAATAGTCATAGAGGGGAACCAAATAATTATAAAATAAATAATAGGATGACTAAATCATGAAAATGTATTTTTAATATATGATTCATTAGGGTTAACCTATGAAATTTATAGAAATTATTTAAATCCATCATTATGTTTCATAAAAATATTTTGAATATATAAATTATATCTCGTTGACTGTTAAACTTGGTGTAAAACAAGGCCTATTTTTGTATAACATGTGATTATCAAATCCATCTCAATGTGACCTTCTCAAAATTATCACCCTTAGGTACCTCTATACAAGAGCCACATCTACATATAGTATCCAAACATGGATTTAATTGCAAATTGAGCACTTTCTCACTCATTTACAAAAATTCCTAGAAAATTTCATATACTTTGAATTATATTTAGAATTACCCTTAGAAATATCCCTAGACATGTCATTAGAAATATTATAAGATATATCCCTAGGTATTTTATAAATTTTTTCTCATCCCAGTTTACAAGGGTTATCTAATACTATCCACTCATACCAACTATAATGAACCATGATTTATAAAGATATATATTAAATATTTTGGTGAATATTCAACAAATTAAACAAATTCACACCAGAGAACCATAATTTTTTAGTCTCTTTGGAGTCAAGGTACTAATTCTTCTAATTAGGTAAAATATATCTTATATATCCCATAAATATGTTACCCTTTAATATTCATTAGAATTATACCCTTCTTAAACCCTTTTTTAATAACTTATTGAAAGGAAACATAAGAAAGGGAGATGTAATATTTTCAGTAAGGGTAAGAATTTAATATATCAAAAATACCATAATCATGAAATTAGAATAAGGGTATGAAAATTTGTGATTAACATTTTAAATCCATACCCTATATATGAAGGATTAGAGTCTCGAGACATAACATAAATATTGGTCATTCATATGTTATAAATCATAATGGAATAAATGAACATGATCTGTGGGAGTACAACATTAGAAAAAGTCATTGAATTAAGGAATACACATTATAATATACCTTCATTTCATTATTTGTGAAGACTCATTACCAATGATATCATAGTGGAAACAATTAAGCTCTAAACCATGATAGTAGTCAAGGAACTTCCCAAGACCATCATAGTGAAAAAAATTTCTTAGTGAACTATGTTTAATCCCATTCCAGTTTAGACAATCTCTTAAGTTATAAATCATTACCCATTACATTATAGGTTGATATAGGTTCTGCTCGTCACAGAAGGAAAATCATATATATTTTTTCCGCAATATCATAAAGCATTCATAATAACAAACCCATGAAATAATGGGTTCATAAATTTTTTTTCATAACCTATGGAAATTATAATATAAGGGATAAAACAAATATAATTTAAAATATGGAAACATCCATGTTTTTATTAATTATTTTTCATAATTTAGGACATTACCATTTTTAAGATAATATAAAATAAGGATATTCACATGTTTGGAATGTTACAACCAAGAGATAATTTATGATATATGGGAGATCAAAATTAAGCTAATTTCAAGAACTTATTTCTTATATTTGGAATTTCTGTCATTCTAAAGGGTTATTAAGTTATCCTTTGATGAATATATTAAGATAAAATTCAGATGAAGTATTTCTGTTGTGATACTATACTAAAAAACTTTGTTAAAATTATATTTAATGATTTACCATATTTCATGTATTTCAATATTATTTTTATTGAAAATTATATTATTATGGTTTTAGAAAAGGACACCATGTTTTTTTGGTGAAAACCAGTCATGTTTGGTGGAGCCATGAGTCTTAATCCCATGACCAATGGATGATAAGGGTTTCACGCCTACCACTAGATTACGTGATGTCCTAATTAATGCGTAATTATTTTTCATGAATTATTATTAATGATAAACTAGTACCATTAATTTTTAAGTATAGAGATTAATGTATTAACCATATGTATTTTAAAAAATAGTTAGAGACAAATTATTAGACTTTTTATTCTTTTATGGCCCTTAAGATAAGATAAATGTTAACTTTATTACTTATGGTATCAAATTTAATTTATGGTCATCCATTTATTGAACTAATGTATGTATTATAAATATATTAAAGAACAAAAAATTAATGAAATTATGATTATATATATATATCAAGTGATTATATTTTCTTATACTCTTGGTCAATAAAATAATTAATCAATGATAGAATAATTGTAAAAAATTATGTTGTCCCAATAAACTAATCTTTATTAAAATTACGGTCTTTTAAATAATCTAAAATTAATTCCATTGAGGCCCTCAATTTTTTGATCATTAACATATTTGTGATTTATGACCTCAATTATAATGACACAAGCTTGATATACATAGATATTAATTCAAAATTGAATAATATTAAATAAAAAATACAAGAAAATTATTGGACCATATAGGTTTAGTGTCCTTATAAATTAATAAATATAAACAGCTAGTTCATAAGACATCTAAATTTTCTCTGACATATTCTTTTTATAACTAGACCCCATTTTTCACATATCATACTTAATATCGAAATTCATGAACCTGGGAAAAGAAAAACAATAGAGGGTGAGTTGAAATGCTCAATAAGGTTAAAAAGAAATATATCTTTCATATCATAATCATATGATATAAGAAAATAAAATTTGAAAATCTTCTATAGTATATAAAATATCATGTCATGAGATTAATCGTACATGTTGAAAAAGAGTTAATTAAAAAATTCCCAAAAGTCATATCATAAGACATATATTTTTTTGCATATAAATAAGAATATAACACCATTTTTATATTATCCAATGATCTTTTTCAATACAATCACATTGGACAAAGTTCACTATTGAAAGAAGTTCACTTCTCATTCCAGCCCTGTATTACTAAATCAATTTACTTTTCGTTCCCACACTATATTACTAAACTGAGATCATTTCATATTTCAGTTATGTCAATATCATGAGATTTAAATTTTTACCCAATGATTTAGAGGGAGATATAGGTCCCACCCATTTGGCAATTAAATCATTCTTACATGTTGCACAAAATATAAATCATTCATCAAAGCATAACCCAAGGAATAAAATGGGTTTATCAAACATCATTCTATCATAATCCATAAAAAACAAATGGATTTCAACTATATCATTCTATATTAAACATAATCAAATAATAGGGATAATATATATAGATACATAACCCTATTTAAATTATTTAATCTTATATGGTAAATAATTTTTCTAGAACACCTGAAATTAATTGTTGAGGAAAATATCATTTCTTCTTTAAAAATGATTTATTTTCTCAACATACCACAGATTTTTAAAATGAAATAATTTCATTGAAAATAATCATTAAATAATGTAATGTGAGCTTTGTGGAAATAAGGCAGTATGATAGCATAAAAACCTGTTCATTCTGTATAAGTCAAAAGAAAACATTCTTCTCATACATTTGTCAGAAAGTCAAAAAGTACCTCTTGTTAAAAATGAAAAATGATTACATTCATATAATTTTGTAAAAATTCAAAAATGGGAAAAAATTAATTTAGAAAAATAGTATAATATAAATAATATTTTATAATAAATATGTATAAAACATGGATGATAAATATACCCTAGTAAATACCAACGTATAAAAAATATTAGATAAGAAATGAGATTACAAAATCATCCCTTACCAAATTATAATCAGTTGGATCATATGACTCATATAATAAATAAAATTATATTCCTATAATTTCATTAAAGATAAGAATCATAAAAAAATTCATGGTCATCATAAACATAACTCTAATGAAATAGGTGTGGGAGAAGGCATATATCCCACAGAAATAAAAGTGAGACCAAATGATCCATTACCTTAGGTATGATATCCATTGTATCTATATGAACCTCATGCATATTGATTTAAATGATATCATTAATTTATTCTAGAATAACAGATTTATGATAAACTTTATGATCATATTATCATCTTTTTTAATAACATTATTACACATCCATCGAGTATTAACTACTTTATTTTCTTATAAATATTTCATAAAATAATCACTAGTTCCTATTTTTAGATTAAATTAATATCATTTATATATTGATATTAATATAATATATATCAAATTTGTTTCTGTAAAAAAATTTATATAATAACACTTTGATGGATATCATGAAGAATTAATATCATCACGTCATGTCGATGGTAGGCCATTCGTACGTATGAGCAAAGATATCATTCCCATAATTATAAAATGGTATGGAAGTGTGTGGTATATATTTTGTTCTAGAATCCATATATTTTAATAATAATCATATATAGTAATTATATCCATCATTATACTCATCCAAGTAAAGTGGTTGTGAAAAAAAGATCACACATTTTCATGGAGACGGTAAGACGCACGTACACACGTGGGGTGATTTAATTTTTCATAATATAGAAATAAGGTGGAATATAATTTCTCCAAAATCATAATAACATATAATTTTATAATTTATACTATATTTATTACATTATACTGAAAAAACCATGAAGAAAAAGTATAATAAGAATGAATTTTGGAAAAATCGGTAGAGGAGATGACCTCTTCTTTAATTTACTCCCTCTAGATCTCCTCTTAAAGGAAGTAGACTTGGTATTGTGAGAAGACCAGAAGCTATAGAATGTGACTATGGATGTTTATAATAGAAATATATTGGAGATATCTGGTATTAAAGGCTCAAAGTGATGTGGACTAGTGAGGTATTGTGTTCCCTTATATAATTGAGGTGAGGGACATATTTGGAATATCTAAAAATATTAATTTATAATAAAATAAATCCAGATAAATAACGTCCAAAATATCCTAATTTAAAATATGAGATGATATGAGGTTTTAATATCACTAAAAATAATTTATACTTGTATTTATGTCCATTTAAACTTTACCATTTAAATTTAATACTTAGTTATTCTACTTCTTTTTAACTAGGGTACAAATATTCCAATATTAAAAGGGTGAAATATTTACTTATTTGGTGTATATTTTATAATAAATAAATAATTTTGAATGTTTTAAACCATATAATAATTATTCTATATTTATAAAACTATTTTATTATTTTTAAAAAATTTAATAAAACATTATTTTGAAAAAACATTGATAGTGTCAATTTTGACACTATTCAATTCTAGGATTTTTTAAAATATAAGATAATATGTTATCATAGAAAAAATATATTTTACTATATAACTATGGGGAAAAGGTAATATATAAAATTAATTCAATATATTAATTGTCTAAGATTGTCTTTATTTTGATATTATTAATAGCATTTTTTGATATTTCCATTAATAAAATAATGAGTACATTAGTACTATGTAATTATTTAATATACTTATATGTTGACTAAAAATTAAAATTAAAATACTATGAATATAATAAATCCCATATATTTCATAATAATTCTTATTGTATAATATATCTCCTTGAAAATCAAATATTAAAAATGTTAAATTTATTAAAAATTTATTGTGACAACTTCAACATCACATTAAATAAAATATTATAAGTGACATGGTCCCATTCAGAAGGATTAAAATGGTTACAAAAACGATCCTTGGATGATTATAGCCAATATATACTATTTTAATAAGATTTTTTCAAGTGTTTTGGTGTTTAATTGATTATTACCATTTTAATTAATTTTTTATCAATTTTTCATTCTTTAAATAATTTATGCATTATCATTGTATAAAACATTAAGGTAATTATTTAATCTCTTAAAATTATTAATTAATTACAATTATGTAGATAATTTCACTAGATTTTTTTATACTATTTATTATCAATGTTTTATCATGTTTATCACTATATTAATATTATTATTCTTATAATAAATAAGTTGGTGAAATTTTTCCACATTCATGTAACTTTTTTCTATTTTATTATTATTTATAATCTTTATATGGAAAAAAGTGTGTTAAATGAGTCTATTCAAATTCTTAGTTGATAAGGGTCAATGTTTACTCATGAAAGAGGATTTTGGAAGGTGTTAGGGTAATTTTATTATCTTTATCATATTAATTTGTTTCCTAAATTACCCAATTTACCTTTAACTCAGTTAAATAAAATTACCATAGTAACTATTCAGAATTTCGGAAAAATAAATGTAACATATTAACGTAATATGCACCCACTGATTCCTAATTTAGAATCCACTTATGTATATTTCAAAACATATATGTATAATTAATTAAATTAAAATTAATCTTGTTGAGGGAATGAGAAAAATGGGTTTTAAAAAGTAAAAACCATCAAAATATTGACATGTGTTTATATAAAATTACAATGTAATATTATATTAAATGAAAAATATTGGTTTAAGTGAAAAAATAATCTAATTATACTTTAAAACCAATTACAATGCTAATCTATTAATACTAATAAGTTATAAAAAATCCATTTTTGAAATAAAATACAGTATATTTCACTATTCATTAAAATATGAAAGTTATCGAGTAAATACCAAACACTTATCCAAAATAAATTTTTATGTTCTAACTAAGAAGAAAAATTAACTTTTTTTCAATATAATATAAAAATATGTGAAAAATATATTTTAAATGGGTGTGCAATTAAAAGGTGACCAAATTGCATTATTTTCAAAAATACATTTTTTTACAAAAAATTGATTTGGTTCATATATCATGTATAGAAATATATAAGATTATTATTAAACATTATATTTAATGTATTGGATATATATTTACTAAATTAAATCCATTAAGAGTGATTTTATATATTTTATAAACTCGATTATACTCAGCCTTGCATGAAATGAGTTCTATCAAAATAACTAGAAATTATGTGTAACACAAGATGAGCATAGTGTTATGCATACGAAAAGGTAAGGTACTATTTTATATAGCATTATATTACCTTGGAATATCATAAAACATAATACATCTATTAAATTAAGGAAATTTATCTACTAAAAGTCATTGGGTGTTACATTCTACCCCCCTTAAAATGAATTTCTACCACAAAATTCATCGTATTTATAAAAGGATAGATACCCACATCTAAAAAAACTAAAACCTTTTTTTTAAAAAGTAATAGATCAAAAATAACAGTTACACAAAATAAATCATAACTTGGTCTCTATGTATGAGAACATATGTGATGATTGGTCTTGGAGGAAAATCATAAATAATCATAGAGATTGATATAGCTCACTGATCACAAGAAAGTTGGTTATTTAGTAAAGGATAAAAATCTCAAAACAATAAACTAAAGAAGAATGAAACCGATCATAGATATCATAAAAAATGATGATAATAAGTCACCCTTTTACATCTAAATACCTTATTTCTAATTTTGAATAATTTTCAAGAAAATATTTACTTACTTATTTTCGGTACAATATTACCTTTGGACGAGCCTTGAACAAATTCCCCTTCATTCCATATTTGAAGAAATGAAGTTGAATTCGTCAGTCCTGAAGCATCAGGAGATAATTTTATCCATAAATATAATGGTAGGTCATCATATATTTCTTTTTCATAACAAAATGGTTTTTACAAATTATAGAATATGTATAAGTACACCTATAGTGAGATAATAAAAAAATAATCTACCGTTTAACTTATACTATCCATAAAAGGATGAACTTACAATCCTTATTGAAATCTAAAAATCTAAAACAAAACAAATATGTAAAATAACTTGGCAGAAAATTTATCCCCCATATATCATAATGTATCTATTGTTGGTCATATTCAAAACATGTGATCTCCTTCATCTTGTATTATCTTGAGTCATGGTAAAAACATTAATTACCATATATATCCTTATTGAAAACATTCATGTTTCCTTAATCCAAAACATATTTGATATATTCCATAATCCCCAAAATGTTTTTTACTTCATCCATGATATCCTATCCCTCTTGGAAAAAAATATTTTATTAGTTCCCAAGAAACTTGTACAATTGAATTTACTTATTCAAATCCATCGTCACTTTATCCAAAAATCATTTTATCAACATAAGAGACATATTAAGGGTTATCTTTACCTTAATCATGGGTTATATAAATATATCTACATACCATTAAATTACTTTCCAATTTACAT
The DNA here is from genome assembly GCA_963277665.1 of Viscum album. Lineage (NCBI taxonomy): Eukaryota > Viridiplantae > Streptophyta > Magnoliopsida > Santalales > Viscaceae > Viscum > Viscum album. The sequence goes on along the minus strand of OY728139.1, from coordinate 441,333,817 downwards.
ATATATATATTCAACACATCCTTTTCAATCTTTAAGGAGAATATAATACTGAAAACATATATACACTTCACGATTTGTATAACAAAATATTTGAATTCTGAAACAGATGTACCTCAATCATCATACATTATTCTTAAACCATTACTCCAGATCCATAATATTAGTAATTAATAAAATGTAAATCATGTATTGAGGTTCCTCAACATAAATCTAACAAATATTTATGTCCTAAAGTAAACAAAAATTTTATAACATCCCATACCTTTAACATGTCATTCTCAAAAGTCATTATCCTTATTAGTATAACCAATACATGTTCTACCTTTATGATTTTATTCATGAGATTTCCACTTAGGAAATTTATTTTCATAATACCCACACTTTATACATTTGATACAGTAAATGTTAACCATGTTATATCTAGTTATGTTTATTGACTAAGACCATAAAACAAAGTGTGAGATACAATTATCATAGATGAAAAGCACATAACCAATGAAAATTACTTATAATATTTCAATCTATAAAATATTAGGATTAGCCTTGGGTTATTCATGATTGTTAACAAAATTCTGGGATTGTAACTATAGATATTCTTATCCATAAATAAATCCCTAGAAATATCCTTATAAATATCTCTAGGGATCTTAATAACGTTTTCACATACTAGTTTCTAAAGGTTATCTAATCCTTTCTTCTGATACCATATATAATGAACCAAGATTGACGTACATAGTGATTAATTCAAAATCGATGAATATTGATTAAAAAATATAACAAAACAATGATAGTTCCATATAGTTTTAATGTATTTGGAAACTAGGAAATATAAAAATATGGTTCATAATACATCTATAATGTATCCCGCTTATTCCTTCATAACTAGACCCATTTTTGACATATCATACTTAATACCATTCTTCATGACCTAGGGAAAAGTAACGTAAGATAGGGTGATATTAGATTCTCAATAGTGGTAAAAAAGAAATATTTGCATCATATAATAATCATAAGACATTATAACATTACATTTTAAAGTCTTAACCTGTATATGAAAGATCATGATATTATGTAATGGGATAAATCAAGAAAGTTAAAAAATAATTAATGAACATATTCACAAAAGTCATAACTTAATACATGGAGTTTTTCTCATATACATAAGTATATAAAATAATTTAATTATTATCCAAGGCTCATTTTCAAGACCATCATACTGGAAAAAGTCCATTATTTAATTGAGTTCACTCCCCTTTCCAGCCCTATATTACAGAATCAGGTTTACTTACCATTCCATCCCTCTATTTCTGAACATTGATCATTTCATGTTCTAGTAATATACATGTGATCAGATATAAATATTTACCCAACTCATAGTCGGGAGATATAGGTCCCACAAACTGAATAATTAAATCATTAATTCATGTGATAGAAAATTATAAATCATTCATGATAGCATAATTTTTATAAAACACATCAAATTAATTCTAGAGGAGAATACCCTTTCTTCTTAAAAATGTTTTATTTTCTAAAAATTACATGAAATTTTAAAAGAAAACAATTTATATGAAAATAAAAATGAAATATTATAATGTAATATTCATTGAAATATGTCTTTACGTAATATTATAAATATGTTTATCCTGTATATGTTAAAAGAAAATGTTCTTTTGATCATTTTTTCAGAAATTCAAAAAGTAAATTGTATTGAAAATAAAAAATAGATTCCTTTCATACCATATCATAAAAATTAACCGATGGGTAAAATTTAATATAAAAAATATTATAATAATATTAAGAACATTTTATAATATATATGTATAAAAAATTGATCATAAATATAACTTAGTAACTAATTACATATAGAAAATAATAGATACAAAATAAGATTATGAAATTATCAATTACTTAAAAATTACCAGTCAAATTATATCCATCATAAAATGAAAAAAATTACATTCATATAAAAAATTCATAATAATAATTATTAAAACATTTATCGGTATTATAAATACAAATCAAAATAAATAGGTGGTGTATAAGGAATATGTCCCACAGAAATAAAAGTGAGACAAAATAATCCCTTACCTTATGTCCGATATCCATTGTATGTATCCAAACCGCTTGTATAAGATTCAAATAATTTGATTTATTTAGTCATTCATAATATTAATTTCTATGATATTATATATGACTATATTTTCATTAGTTTTTAATAACATTATTACTCATCCATCAGGTAATAACTAATTTATTTTCTTACACATGTTTCGTTGGATAAATTATTATTCAAATTCATTTATTATAGTTATATAATATCCATAATTATGATAATATAATATATATCATATATTTTCTTTCAATATATTTATATAATCATGATTTAATGGATTTTATGAATAATGAATCATATCATAATGTGCAGACGGAAGGACATACATACACACACACGACGATTTCATTCCCATAACTATTAAATGGTAAAGAAGTGGGTAGTTTATATTTTGAACAAGAATCAATATAATTTTATAATATTGTTATATAGTGGTTATTTCCATCATAATACCCATAAAAGTAAATTGGTTGTGAAATCTCGATTATACTACAACGTGGAGATGATAAGCATTATGTACGCACGCGTAGTGATTTTATTTTTCATATGATGGAAAAAGGATGAATATGGTTGTTCCATAATCATAATAACATCTCAGTATATAAGTGATAAATTTTTTATTTATTTATATTGAAACAACTCATTGAGAGTAATCATAAGAAGAAAAAATATTGAAAGAATCCGTAGAAGAGATTACCTCTTTTTCGATGATATCCCTCTATATATCCTCTTAATGAAACTAGAGTTTATCTTTTAAGAAGACTTGAACCTCTAGAATTTGACTAAGGATGTTTATAAAGGAAATAGTTAAGTGATATCCATCCTTTAAGGATCAATAAAAAGTGAGGTTATGATGGAGGGTGTTCCCTTTTATAATTTAGGTGAGGTGCCTATTTAGAATCTCAAAAAATATAAATTTATAATAAAAAACATTAAAAAAACCTCCAAAATGGCCTAATTTAGAATATTAGACGAGATAAGGATTCAAGATCATCAGAAAATAAATTATATATATAAATTTAGGTCCATTTAAACCACATCATTTTAATACCACACTTAGTTATTCTATTTCAGGTTAACTAGGGTTACAAATATTTCAATATTAAAAATTTGTCATATTTACTTATTTGGTGTAAATTAGATAGTAAATAAATAATTTAGGACATTTTAGACCATATAAAAATTATTCTATATTTTTTAAAATGTTTTTTTATTTTTATATAATTTAATAAAATCTTATTTTTTCAAAACATCAATAGTGTAAATTTTAACACTATTTAATTCTAGGAATTTTTAAAACATCAAGATAAGAGGTTACCCTAGAAAAAATATTATGTCCCTATGGTGTCAAGGTCATAATGAATATTAATTTGATATATAAACAATCCCAAATTATATTTATTTTAATATTATTAATAACTTTAATTTTTTATTTCTATTAATAAAGTAATTACTACATTAGTTTTGGGAAATTATTTAATATACTTCTATGTTGAATAAAAATTGAAATTAGATTACTATGACTAAGATGAATCCTCTATATTTTATAATACTAATTATAGTTGAATATATCCCTTGGAAAATCCTACATTAAAAATGTGATACATATTAAAACTTGAATGTGACCACTTAAAAATCATATTAAATTAAATATTATAAATGTCACAATATCTTCAATATGTCTCAAAATGGTAACTATCTCAACCCTTTTATAATTATGATCAATATATACTATATTAATAAGATTAGGTCATATTTTTTGGTCTTTTAATGTTTATTATCATTTTAGTTGAAATTATTTTATTGATTTTTTAGCAATTAAATAATTTTTGCACCACTATTATATAAGCCTTTATGTTAACTATGTATTCTCTAAAAATTATAAATAAATTACCATGATGTTTATAATTTCATTATAATTTTTGATACTATTTATTATGGATGATTTATCATGTTTACCACTATATTAAAATTATTATACTTATAATAAAGAAGGCAATTCCATTTTGTCACATTCATTTTACTTTCTTTTATTTTAATAATATTTTTGTCATTTTCGATGAACAGAGTCCATTAAATGAGTAAATTCCAAAATTTAGGTTTCAATGGTCAATGGTTTCTCATAAAATAGTATATTTTCATCTGTTAGGGTACTTTTTTTGTTCTTATAATATTAATTTTTTAAATAAATTACTTTATTTACAATTGACCATGTTAAGTAAAACTTTTCGTAGTTATTATTGATAATATCCAAAAAAGTAAAAGTTACATATTAACATAATTTTTATCCACTACTTCCAATTATGGAATCAATTTTTTTAAAATTTGAAATATAGAAGTTTCAGTAATTAATGTAAAATTACTCTCTTTGAGGGAATGTGAAAAAAAATTTAAAAATCAAGAACCATCATGAGATTGAAATGTGTTTATTTGAAATTTCAATGTGAAATTAATTTCAATGTAAAATTAATTGAAATGAAAAAAAGTGTATTAAATGAAAAAAATAAAAAAACTTATACATTAAACAAAATTAAAATGATAATCTAACAATATAAATAAATTTGAAGAAAAGGAATATTTGAATTAAAATGAAGTATTTTTAAGTATTCATTAAAATATGAAATTTATCAGATAAATACGAAACATTTATCCAAAATACATTTAAATGTCTTGCATAGAAATAATAATTTTATTTGTACTATTATAATATAAAAAATTCTCATATAATTAATATGTGTGCACCCTTAAAAGGTGGAAAAACTGCATTTAAAAAATACTTATTTTATCCAAATAATTGATTTTGTTCTTATCGCATGTCTATAAAAACTGTAAGATGAATTATAAAAAATATATTGATTTTATTAAATATATATTTCCTTAATAGAATCAATCAATAGTGATTTTATTATTTTATAAAATCGATTAATCATAGTCTTCTATGAAATGAGTTTTATGAAAATAATGAGAAATTTTTTGTATAACAAGCCGAGCATAGTGTTGTGTATAATAAAGGAGAAGATACTATTTAATGTAGAATAAGATTAAATTTGGGTATCATAAAACAAAAGATAGAAATTATATTAAAAAATATATCTCATAAAAATATCAGGGTGTTAAATTCTACCCCCCTTAAAATGAATTTTGACCTTGAAATCCATTTGGGTTATAAAAGGATAGAATACCAAATCATAAAAAAAGACTAAAAGTTCATTTTAGAAATTAATTGATACAAAATAATAGTTACTCAATGTAACTAATAAATAGTTATCTAATTATGAGAACATTGGTGACGATTTGGCATGGAGAAAAACAAAGATAATCAAAGATATTGATAAAGATCCCTGACCACCAGAAAGTTGGTTATCCAGTGAAGGTTAACAATAAAGAAACCATAAACTAATGTATCATGAAAGAGATAATTGATATCCTAAAAAATGAACATAATAAGACACCATTTTACATCTCAATACCTTTTTACTAATGTTGATTAATTTCCATAAGAAGATATACTTACTTATTTTTTATACAATCTCACTGTGGGCTATGCCTTGAACAACTACCCCTTAAGTTCTAATTCAATGAAATAAAGTTGAATTTTTCATTCCTAATGCAACAACAGATCATGTGATCTGAAAATATAATGATAGTTCATTCCATCTATCTTTATCACAAAAAAATTGTTCACACAAGTTATTGCATTTGAATAATTACACCTATTGGGAGACAATACAACCTTCATTCATATTTTATCGTATACTATCCATAAATTTAGTACTGTAAATTTTTTCTAAAAACTGAAAATCCACAACATTAAAAAAAGGTACACTAAATAGGATTAACAATTATCCTTCATATATCATAAGGTATCTCTTAATGGTCAAATTCCAAACATGTGATCACCTTCATCATGTATTCTCATGAGTCATGGTAATAAATTTAATTACCATATATATGATTATAAAAAACATTCATGTTTCATCATTCTAAAAATTATTGGATATATTTCGTAAGTCTTAAAAAGTTGTATATTTCATTCATGATAGAATAATCCTATTGCTAACAAATGCATTATTATTTCCGAAGAAACTAGTTTCAACCAATTTACTTATTCAAATCTAATATATATTTCTCTAAACATCATTATCTTAACATAAGGTACATGTTAATAGTTATCTTTCCCTTCATACCATGTTTTGAAAATACATCACCTTACCCTTAAATTATATTTCCTGGACATTGGAACTACTCAACTTATCCATTCTAATCCTTAATGAAAAAATGTTACCAAATATACATATATATTTCATGATTCATATAACATAATCTTTAAATTATGAAACATATAAAACTCAATTATCAAACATTTTTCTCAAAGCATTACTCACGATCCATCATCCAATTCTTTCATAAAATATGAATCATGCCTTCAGGATCCTCTAGCTTAATCTAAATAGTGTTATTAGGATTAAAGTAAATTATAATTTATGAACATCCTAAACCTTTCACATAACATTTACATTCTCTTTATCCTCAGTAGTATAACGAATACTTGATCTACCTTCATGATTATGTTTAGGAGGTTTCCACTTTACAAATCTATTTTAATAATACCCATATATTCCACTTTTGATACATTCACTATTAACTATGTTATATCTAGTTCTGTTTATTGACTAAGACTAGAAAGAAAAGTTTGAGAAATAATTATCATAGAGGAAAATAACATAACCATGTGAAATTACTTATAATTTTTCAATCTATGAAATATTAGGTTTAATCCAAAGTTATTCATGATTGTTACCAAAATTATATGATTGTAAATATAGTTAGAATTATTCTTAGGTAAACCACTATACATATCCTTATAAGTATCTTTAGGGATTACACTATAGTGTTCACATCCAGTTTTCTAAAGGTTAACCAAACCTTTCCTCTCATACAAAATATAATGAACAAATCTCGCAATTAATAAATATTAATTGAAAATTGAAGAATAAAAAATAAAAAATATAACAAAACCATGGGTGGACTAAATAGGTTTAGTGTATATAGAATTTCAGAAACATAAAAATTGGGTCATAATACATCTGTATTAACTTCTACTTATTCATTAATAACAATATCCCTTGTGATATATCTTATTTAATACCCTTTTACATTACCTAAGGAAAAAAACATAAAAGAGGGTGAGATCAGATTATCAGTAAGAAAAAATGGATATATATATCATATTATAATCATAAGAGATAATAACATAAAAGTTTAAAATTTTATACTATATATAAATGATCATGATATCATGTGATTGGATAAATCATCAATATTCAAAAAGAATTAATGGACATATTCTAAAAAAACAGAACATAAGACATGGAATTTTTTCATTCAGATAAGCATAGAATATTACTTCCGTATTATCCAAGGATCATTGGATAGACAATCATAGTGGACAAATTTCATTACTGAACTGAGTTCACTCCTCATTGAATCCTTGTTTTACTAAACCATGATTACGTTTTGTTCAAGCCCTGTATTAATAAACAGAAATAATTTCCCATTCAAGAAATCTCTATCTTAGTAGATTTAAATCTCTACCCAATAAATTGGATGGAGGTATAGGTCTCATAAATATCATAATGAAATCATTCTTACATGTTCCAGAAAAATAGAAATTATTTATCATAGCATAACCCAAGGAATAAAATGGGATTCTTAAACATCATTTCATTATAATCCATATAAAAAATGGATTTCATAAATAACATTCTATCATAAAAATAGTCCAATCATAGTGATAATAGGTGTCACGAACCAGGCCGGTGCGTCATCCGACCCGGCGCCCGACCCGGTCCGCGACATGGCCCGAAGGGCGTTCCCGATCCCCACAGGCTGGAAACAAGTGCCGGGCATCAAAACAAACCAGTTGGGAACGGTTTGGACCATGAAAAAGATAAGCAAACATAAACTGAACAAGCATATAAATAAAGGAAAACAAACTGAACGATGTGGAAGCAGAAAAAGGAATAAATAAAGAAACGCGACATACCTCAGGTGACCCCGTGGATCACCACAGTACGACAACCACTCACTTCCAAAAGCAATCCAAGACTGAAACCTGAAACTGAAAAGTAAAGTAGGCGTGAGCACCGAGATGCTCAGTAGGAAAGCCAAGAAAAACCACGCCCAATGCCCTTACCTTTAAAAAGAAATCCAATCATGCTAGTTTGAAAATAAGACATAATAAAATATTGTTTTCTATTTTTTTTCAAATTCAAGTCACGAGTTTGCATTTTCAAATAAAGCATTTTACTCTTACTATATTTTCAAATTAGGTTCCATGCGTGCGTTAACATTTTAAAATGAAAAGAAACCAGTATGGAATAAAATATGATTTTTACGAAACAAGTCACCAGGTATGAAACAACTGGAAAGAAAGTTACATCACAAGCAGCATGTCACAAAAGAGCACTATGGGTAATCCCTATAGGTGTCTAGAGTATGTGGGAACCTAGAGACCTCGTACCTCGGTGAAACGTGGCTTAGAAGGCCACGACCCTCAGAAAACGTGGCTTAGAAGGCCACGACCCTCAGAAATTCATGTGTTTAGTTAGTGTTGGTGTTGAGTCAATCCTGCTAGAGAAACCGGGACGAACCCCTGCCGTTTCATCTAGCGTACTAGTCCTGGTCACCCACCTAGATACCCAAGGTTTCCCATGTGCTCTATTTCAAAGGGTGGTGAGGTTTTATCAAAAACATACAAAGGACATAACACTTTCTTATCCAAAGTCCATTTTACCTCTCACCACCATTCTCCCTCCTTAAGCGTATCCCCATTTTTATGTTACATAACATCGCATAAGCCTCTTTATTCGGCACATATCACAAATCACACACTTAACACACAAATCATGTTTCTACAACAACAGGGCATGCATTAAGAGGGGTTTTGTTTCACTTTCTCAACCCATTCTCAAAGTGCCAAGTGGGCTTAATTAATCAAAATAAACATTTTTCATTTTGAACGCATAATCACTCAACACTTAAGTTTCCAAAACCATTTGAAAGTTCAATTAAACAACCAAGGTGAAACATATTTAAAAGAAAGCTAGAAAACATGTTTAAATCTAAAAAGAAAAACATTGGAAATACTTATTACACGCTAAAATCATTGAGGAAACCACTTTTAAAGAACCATGACCATTTATGTTATTTTGAAACGTTATGTAGATTGTTCGGTGTTTAATTATTTTATTAAATTATTTTTGTAGTGCGCTGGTCCTTGCTTCGATGGTTTTGGGCTGCTTGTTTTGAGAATCCTTCATGTACATGCATAGGGTATGGCATGTACATATATATGCCCTCTTTGCACATATTCCCTCATGGTGCGGGGAATATGTGCAATGCATCTAGGGGTGTATATATATATATATATATATATATATGTATAAATGCTTGTGCATGTGTGCGCTAAGTGTCGGTTCGAGTGGCCATCGACAAATAACGACATGTTTGAGGTCTGGTTCGTGACAATAGGTATATAAATGAATCCCAATTTAAATAATTTATTATTAGATGTAAAATAATTTTGGTGAAACACTAGAGATTAATTCTTTAGGAAAATATAATTTCTTCGTCAAAAGTGTTTTCTTTTTTGAAAATGATATGAAATTTTAAAAGAAAATAATTTTATTGAAAATAAAAATAAATTATTTTAATGTAATATTCACAGAAATAAGTCATTATGAATGATTAAAAATCCTCTCAAACAGTATAAGATAAATGAAAACAATCTTCTCATACTTTTTTCAAAAAGTCAAAAAGGAACTAGTATTGAAAATGACAAAAGATTCCTTTCATACAATTTTTATAATGATAAACAATTGGTAAAATTGAATTTATAAAATAGTATAAGAATATAATTAATATTTTATAATATATATTTCTAAAACATAGACTGTAAATATGCTCCATTAAATACTTACATATAAACAATTTTAGATAAAAAAGGAGTTTGTAAAATTATCCATTACAAATTATAATTAGTATAATGACATGATTCATAAGAATAAATTATATTTATATCACAAAATTCACAATGAGAATCATAAAAATATTTATGGGTAGCATAAAAACTACTCAAAATAAATAGGTGGTGAATAAGGCATATGTCCCACCGAAATAAAAATGAGAAAAATAATCCCTTACCTTAGGTCCGAAATCATTTGTATGTATCTATAACTCATATATAATGATAGAAATAATTCCATTGATTTATTATATAATCATATTTATTTTTATGATATCATATATGATCACATTATCATCTGTTTGTTAATAACACTATTTCTAATCCATTGGGTATTAACTGCTTTATTTTCTTACGCATGTTCTATTTGATAATTTCTTGTTCCTATTCATATATTATATTAATATAATTTAAATAATGATACTAATATAATATATATCAAATTGTTTCTATCAATACATTTATATTATCATGATTTAAGGGAAATCATGTATAATAAATCACATCATAACGTGGAGATAGGAGGTCGTACGTACACACGAGCGACTATACCATTTCAATAATTGTGAAATGTTTTAGAAGTGGGTTGTATATATTTCATTAAATAATCCATATACTATTATAATAATCATATATAGTTATTATTGATATCATTATACCCATCCACGTAAAGTGGTAGTGAAAAATAGATTACACCACAACATGGAGAACGTAGACCGTACGTACACACATGTCTTGATTTCATTTTTCAAAGGATATAAAGAAGGTGGAATATGGTTGTTCCATAATAATAATAACATATCAGTATATAATTTATACTGGAGTTATTAGTTTATATTGAAACCACTCATGAAGATGAATTAGGATAAAAAATAATTTTGAAAGAATTAGTAGAGGTGATTACCTCTTTTTCGACGAGCTCCCTCATGATCTCCTCTTAAAGGAACAAGAGTTAGTCTATTGAGAAGAAAAAAAAATCTATAATGTGACTAAGGATGTTGAGAATAAAAATGGTCATGGTATAGCTGATATTAAAGGCTCAATGTGAAGTGATGTTATTTTGGAGGTTGTTTCCTCTTATAATAGAGGTGAGTGGAATATTTTCAATCTCCAAAAAATATTAATTTATAATAAAATCAAAAAACATAAGCCCACCAAAATGACTTAATTTAGAATATCAGATGCGATAAGGTCTTTATTTAATCATCAAATAAATTTTTTACATGATTTTATTTCCATATAAACCTTTTTATATTAATTTAGCACCTAGTTATTCTGTTTCATTTTAAATACGATAACAAATATTTAAATATTAAAAAGGTGAAATAATTAATTATTTTTTGTCAATTAGATCATAAATAAATGATTTATAATCTTTTAGATCATATAATACTAATTATACATTTTTAAAAATGTTTTATTATTTTTAGATAATTTAATAATACATTATTTTGACTAATTATCAATAATGTCAATTTTGAAACTATTGAATTATTGGTTTTTTATAAATATCAAGGCAAGATGTTATCCTCATAAAAAAAATTCATTATATACTTTTGGGGTCAAGGGAATATATATAATTAATTTTTTATTTTAATTATCCTAAATTAAATTTATTTTAATATTTTTAATAACATTATTTTGTTATTTCCATTAATAAAATAATTACTACATTAGTTGTGTGTGATTTTTTAATATAATTATATGTTTAAAAAAAATTAAAAAAAACTATTACAAATATAAATTCTCTAGATTTCATAACAATATATATAGTCGAATATAACTCCTATAAAATCCTACTTAAAACATCATAAATGTATTAAATCATGAATGTGAAAACATTAACATAACATAAAATAAAATATTATAAGTGTCATAATCATTTACATATAGCTCAAAATGGTTAATAAACTAACCCTTGGATGATAATGGTTGATATATACTCTACCAATAAGATTTGGTTAGGTTTTTTATCACGCCCCATCTCCTAAGTACCTAGAGTCGGTGCCATACAGAGGATCAAATTTGATTTAGGCTCTGAGAAACTAGCTTCTTCTGAAATGTTTCTTTTACTAAAAACAGATTCTTGAAAAATTTATTTCAAAAATGTAGGGGGAGCATACGAATTCCCAATAGGGGGTTTAAAAAAAATAACATACTATATCCAAAATTACTTTTGAAAACATTTTTTAAAATTTCTATAAAACATTTTCATTAAAATGATGTAACATATTAAACATACCATGACAATTGTTTAAGGGATATATGTGCACAATTTAAAACATACTAACATTATTATGATTCAATTATGGGAATTACCATTTAGAGTAAAAATTAAAATACATTTCTTGTTAAAATTCATGTACATAAATAATAACAACGAGTAATACATGATTAGAGCTACACTTAAAATAATAACCTCAATTCCATCTGTTACTATTGTGATACATACTCTAGCCATAAAATCTATAAATATTTCATAAATAATATGCCATACTTAAAGTCATTTTGATTCTCATTATCATTAGCTCTTTATCCAGGAATATTCTACTAGTCGAATATTCTTCTGGTAAATCAATTTACATGGTCATAAATAGGAAAGTGCATATGTCAGACTGTGTCAAGGCCCTGTGCCAAAATGTCTAATATTCATGTCCTCAACCAAAATCCATAACTCAATAATTGGGAAAGGCCTTGGCTAATTCCACTTCTAGTTGTCTCATGAGACATACCGATGCATCGAGGGGGTATAGCGGCCCCCACCCATCACACACTACGTCTAATGCATTCCTCATATATCTAAATCAACGTTCACATCCCACATTGATTTATAAAATTAATTATCACATATAAAACCATGTGTCTCATTCTATTCGGTTACTTACTTCACAATAATCATAGTGTCCCAAAGCACCATGAATACTTTAATTCTATTTTCCCTTCATAAATTTTCATAACCAATAATTTTATAGACAATCCCATAACATTGAAAACCCTTCCGTGGCAATACAATTTTAATTCATTAAAATACATATTCATAATTCATGCCCAATTCATACACATATAAATGTAATTGGAAATGGAATAAATCATAATATGCCAGATACTATTTAGAAAACAAGTTTCTCCATGAAATTCATAAACTAGTATACAATATTTGCGCATGTGATGTTGATTTGAAACACACTAGTAATTAATGAATGAGGTTACCACATAAAATGATAGTTCCATAATCATTTTTGACCATTTACATAATGAAATTTTCTTTTGGGTGCATAATAAATAATAAGGTAAACCCAACATTCAATGTGGGGTGTCAATTTCACATTTACTCATACATTTATTATAAATAATCATTTGTTAAACACGTTATATATTAAAACCTGAAAGTATGAGACACAACCATGACCTTTATCGTATAATATAAACATTGGAGAGTAACTCATACATGTGAATATGAAGTTTCAAGCCACTAATATTTATAATCATAAACTAAGAACATCGAAAGAAAATCATTTAAAATAACTACACTTAGGGTTCCATTTTGTGTAAAACATTCATTCAATGGGGTGTGCCTAAAAAGTAGTGTCTATTTAAAGACAAAAATATTTGAAAACAAAAGTTTTGTATCTTCCTCACAAACCATTTAAATTTATAAATTCAATAGGGGATCAAAGTTGGCATATATATACACACACATACCCATATACCAGATTATAACTTATGAGAATACATAAGGGACTCTTACCATGATTATTTAACACTTTCAAGACTATCAAAAATATGAACTAAAAGAATAATTAGGAAATTATTAAAACCGCATGTATATATTATAACTACATATTTAAGGACACACATGATCATGTTTAATAGTTTCCTTGAAAAATGATTCCATGGATTTCATAGTTCTTCAATAATTTTGAATCTCAAACTTAGTAATCTTTAATCTGGCATACGAAGTTTACGAAAATATGAGGATTGGGTATATTATAATTATATATTTCCATATACATATGTATATGTATTACTGATTATGTATTTAAGGCATAAAACAAATTTTCATGGGGTGTCCATGCCTGGGGTCTATTATTACCCTATAACTCAAGATCTTGCAACTCTTATTTTTAGAAAAGAGAGAATTAACCCCAAACCATAAGATGATGTATATTTATATTACAAGTATATATGTATATATATTCATACAACTTAAAACCCAAAAATCAAGACATAGATTAATCCCCCACATTAGTTGGAGGAGGACGAGAGGCTCGAGAAAAACTAGAAAACATGGAGGACTTGTTACGATCTGTTGGAGGATTGTGTGTAAGGAAGATAGAGGTTCTCTGAATGCCTCGGTGTGTTTTTTGATAAACCATGATGAATAATTTAACTCAAGTGTATGGAATATGAGGCCCAGGTGTCCTTAAAAAAATCTAATAGTCTTCCCATGTGGAATTCGGGAGAAAGAGGGTGAGCAGGGGCTATCATGGGAGAAGAAAATGGTGATATATAGGGTGTAGGGTTATGGGTTCAGGGCATGCTATGGGGAAGAAGACAGCGCTTCGAGTAGAAAACCAGGAGAAATTTCGACATCTAGGATCAGATCTGGCTTGGATTCAATGGTCGGGATGTGTTCGTGGTTTATAAAGGTAATGATTATCTTGGATTAAATCCAAGTCTTATCGGACAACCTAAGATTTTAGAGGTGTTTAAAAAAACTTGAATGACCACGATTAAATCGCTTCGGATCGAATGTCCCATGAAAACTGCTATGAAATTTGGCATTGCTGAGGGTTGAGTGTGGGGTTGAGATCAATGAACCAGATCGTGTGCTTCATGATCCAACAACCATGATCCTGTTTTCCCCAAAGAAATGGTTTCCTTATTGAATCAGGGAGGTGCACACAACTTCCTTATAAGCCTAAGCCTCTAGTCCATGGTTTAGAAAACACACAACACACACACATGGGGCCTTACACATGGGATCTCGCTTCCCCCGCATGCCTCGGCCTACCCATACCCACCGTGGACTTGTGACCACATTATGCAATCATGTGCTCCTACTTCTGTGAGCCCTTCGAAGAACCTATGCCAAAACCCAGGCCTTCCTTGGCTTGGGCCGATGGTCTCGCCCAAATTTATCCATGTTTTAAGGGTCAAGCGGTCGCTTATAGTATAACTTGGGTTGTCGAATCCTCAGAGACCTAAGAAGAACCTTTAGACACTCAATTAAAAGAGATGGATTTTTGGCTATGAAGTGGCCAAATTGGGTTTATTTTAGATTGTTTTGAAAGAGCACTAAAAGATCTATGTGAATTCAAATTATGAGAAAATGAGTTGATCCTAGGTTATTTCTCGGGGTTGATTGAATGAATTCCTTTTTTTACGATTTTAATTTCATTAACTCGAGAAGGATTCATGCAATGAATTCAAACTAACCTCATCACTTACTTATTAAACACATTCAAAACATATGATAATAACCTATACACTTGTAGGATCATTTTCATGAGCACTCCAAGGTAAAGGATGTAATTAGCACATGAATGTGGGGTGAATAAATTCAATAAGGAAGAGGAAGAATAAAAATCATTGAATGAAAGAAACTCAATTAAAAGAAGTTAATAACTTTTAGGGAATGAGAAATAACATTCAATCCAGCCCCTTTCTACTCCCTTGGATCAACCCATAAAAGATCTATCCCTCCATTGATGACAAGTTCTCAACGGAAGCGGAAAATAGACTTATGAGGGTGGAATTGAAGAAGTAAAAACAACAAAAATAACGATCACTCCACCATTGTGTGAACAAAATCACAAGGTTCGGTGTGAATAAATTCACACCATGAGGAAACAGTATCAAGGTGATAAGGATAAGAATAGAACAAGATAACAAGAAGAACTTTTATTGAAGACTAAGGTGATTCGAACAACTTAAATGAGAAGGAAGAACATTACAAAGGCAAATTGGCATAATAACATTACAGTGAAATGAAAGAACCCCCACCTCCCCAAATCCACCACCACTCCTGCCTTAAATAGGAAAAAGTGAAGCCTTGGCCGATCCCCCAACATCCCATGTGCCTTTAATTAATTACGTTGGGGAAAGGTGGGTGGAACATTAATGATGAGAAACTTTTCCACTTCTTGCCCCGAAGTTGCAGCCAGCTTGCATCCACTGGAAAGACGCGCCTAAAGGACCTTATAGAAGGCCGAATTGGAGTGGGCCCTAGGAGACGTAAATGAATCCTCGGATAACCCCTGACATCATGTAAACGTTTAGCCCAAAATACGTTGTGGTTCGGGAGATATGATTGAAATAGTGGGATGTTTTTCTGGGCCGTAGACTCTGGTCCAAAATTAAATCTTCAACATGGTCTGCCTTAATCACCACCATTGAGGACGCATTAGCACTGGATCCAGAAGAATTATTTGTGCCCCTATATGTCTTCTATCCTTCCATAAATTTTGGTCTTCATTGGGCTTGTATTGTGGGCCCCATAGTCCGATTAGTGGGATGATATACAATCTGCCTTCTCCAGAATTGTTTCCTTTAATCGTCAAATATCTCCATCATAATTTATTAATAATCCATTGATCCCTGAATAACAAATGTTCATAATTAAGTTATTATCCATTTACTAAAATATCAAATTAAAACATGGATGGTTACATTTTTTAAAATCAGATGAAACATTGGTCCTCAATTGGTTCACATTAGGCATGAAGTGCAAAAATGATGAGAATGAGTGTTCAAAATGTAAAATGCACTAAAATGGTATTTATGAATATCAAGGCACATGAAAAATACATATATTAGCAATGAATATTAGCCTCTTACAGTGGCTAATCACACCCCCCAACTTGAGTTTTTCTAGTCCCGAGCAAAATATATCTCACAAAAATAAAATTCGAACGACCTTTTCCAAAAACATTTTAATACACATTTCTCACCCAAAGATCACATACCAAACAATTATGAAACCCATCAAAATCATTTAAAAAAAGCTATGTCCATAAGCATATCTCAAGCCCAAGTCCATTCCTTTGTTCAAATTCATTTCCATATTTCATCCAAATTCAATTAAGCATGATGAATTGTTGTGTGTCACAATAGACATGGGGGTTCATTTTCATTCGAGGGACAAAAGATGGAAGCGCTAGGAGCAATCAAATTTTAATAATAAGATGAGTACTCATTTTTTATTTTCTATTTTTTTTGGGTTTTTTTTTGCAATTTTTCCATGGTAATTGAAATTGAACTCAATCGAGTCAACCCATGTAGCAAGACTTCGCCGATGACTCCCAGGCTCAAAGACCTTAGGGCACCAAGTGAAGCTCACATACTCAGGCATCATCTCGAGTTAACTCAATCAAAAAAAATTCAAATTACCACAAATAGAGATAAAATGCCCAACTCTGGGCCAAAAAACTATGGAGTCGTGATCCCCAAGTGCTGAAAGCCACACATTAGGTCAATTCATTGCTCTACGCGCAATTTTTTTTTAATTTTTTTTGAATAATCATGTTAAAATTAAAATGATCGCCAATCCTATGCTATTTATTATGGGTCCCCAAGAACTCAAACTAAAACCCCACAATCTAGAGGATGTGCATTGTGTTTATTTTAAATGGATGAAAATATAACAGTGAAAAATCACATCGGACAACTGCACTTTCCAATAACTATGCACATGAACATAAACTTGCATTAAAATCAGAATCAAGGCACGCAAAATTATTTGATATCCAATTTCAGAGTTTGGAATGTGTGTTATCATGTTCAAGGTTAATGGTATTTTTCCTTCCATAGATTTTCATCTCCACCCTCCAACATAGAATAACACTGTCCTCAGTGTTTAAAGAATTGAAATATAGAAGGGGTAGGATAGAAGTTCAATGAAGACATTGAAAATGAAAATTATGGAATGAAGTCACCTGGTGGTTGATGTTGAAAATGCATTCCCAGGTCTCCCTTCAATTTTGGTTTGTCTCCCAATGGCTTGGATGGTTGTGACCAGCTTTTCCCAATGACCTATGACATGCCTTAAATTTTTTTTAATATATATATTTTTTGTATTTTTTTAACCTAAAAAAAGGTATAAATAAAATAAAATGATGATACATTGTCTTCTTTATATTTTCTGGGTAAATTATTACTCAGGGATCACACCGCGTGACACAGATGAATACGGTGCTCCCCTTTCATACCCATCCTTACTCATAAAAGAAGAACAAGTCAACAATCTATTTTTTTAAATACCAACAAAAATATAAAATAAAATAAAATAAAATAAAATAAACTGATGATACATTGTCTTCTTTATATTTTCTGGGTAAGGTATTACTCAGGGATCACACCGCGTGACACAGATGAATACGGTGCTCCACTTTCATACCCATCCATACGCATAAAAGAAGATCAGGTCAACAGTCTAAGGTAGAAATTAATTGAAATAAAACATGAAAACCGCGTGTTGCCTCCCATGCAGCGCTTAATTTAAAGTCTTTAGCTCGACTTGAACCCCCCAAACATAGCCAATTCCAACTTAAAAAATTTTAATGACCTCATATTTATCTACTTCAACATGATTGAGAATTCTTATCCCTTGTGGTTGGTAAGAAGTTTTGGAATTTAATTCATGAACAATCCTATTTTCTAAAATGAATGGGAAAATCCAAGGAATATCAGAAATGGTTGATCTTTTTTCGTCTGTAGTCTTTCCTAATAAATCAAATATCAACCCCCTTTGTGGGTTTAATGAGATGAATGAATGAAAACTCCAAGATCTTGTTTATCAAAAAGTATGGGATACTCAAGTGGGGAAGGAAGGACAATGATTTCGAGTTTGGGTTGGTTGAAATTTTCTGAAGAATATTGGAAATTTGAATGAAAATTAGTTTCTTCTACAAAGACATTAGAATGAATTGGTTCATTGTAAAAATATTATTCATCCAAAAAAGTGTCCATTTGAATTCTAGGAGTAGGTATGGGCTCAATGTTTGGGATTTATCCTAATTTTTCAGTGATCTGTGGCCCTAAAAATTCACTAATGGATCCACGTTCAGGAATCTCAATCCATGATGTCAAGTTATTATCCATTGAATTCAAAAAATCAATTTCCTCCTGATTTAAAGACCCTTCAACAATTTCTTGATTCACTTCCCCTATCCTAATTCCAAAGGTTGGTTCTTCAATAAGTTCATGAGAGTTTTTTGGGAAACTAGAGACTCCACATAAGGTTTTAGAAGGTACTATTGGTGTATGGATGAGTTCCTCACAAGTATTATTGCATTGTAGTTCTAATCTCAATGATGATACCTCAGAACTCATTATGTCCATTTTATTACACAATTGTTCGAAAAGTTTTTCAGGATTAGGCTGGATAGGAGTTTTTAAATCATGAACTTAATTAAGTTTCATTTCTTCAATCATCCTCGAGAGGGCTGGAAATTCATCCTTTAAACAACCATCATCCCATTGATTGTACATCTCATCGGGTGTGTGGTAATTATTCAAGGGTTGATCAAGGAATTTTTCTAATTTATGGGATTCCAATATTCATTTTCCATTTCATTCTATCATGAGTTTGTGACATGATATTTTGGAAGATACTCCATTGGAGAAGATGGAAAGTTGGATTCTAAATTCTCAGGACACACACAAACAGAATGGGGTAAAGATAAGAGAGATGGGGGTGAGAATAGAGAATGTGGGGTGAGAAAAGAAGATGTGTGTATAAGGTATCTTACTTGGGTCCCCAGAAACAGTTCCAAAATTTGGTCTCGCCCAAATTTACCCAAGTTTTAAGGGTCAAGCGGTCTCTTGTAGTGTAACTTGGGTTGTCGAATCCTCAGAGACCTAAGAAGAACCTTTAGACACTCAATAAAAAGAGATGGATTTTTGGCTATGAAGTGGCCAACATGGGTTGATTTTATATTGTTTTGAAAGAGCACTAAAAGATCTATGTGAATTCAAATTATGAGAAAATGAGTTGATCATAGGTTATTGCTCGGGGTGGATTGAATGAATTCCTTTTTTTATGATTTTAATTTCATTAACTCGAGAAGGATTCATGAAGTTAATTCAAACTAACCTCATCACTTACTGATTAAACATCTTCAAAACATATGATAATCACCTATACACTTGTAGGATCATTTTTATGAGCACTCCAAGGTAAAGGATGTAATTAGCACATGAAATTGGGTTGAATAAATTCAATAAGGAAGAGTAATAATAAAAATCATTGAATGAAAGAAACTCAATTGAACGAAATTAATAACATTTAGGGCATGAGAAATAACTTTCAATCCAGCCCCTTGATACTCCCTTGGATCAACCCATAAAAGAGCTAGCCCTCCATTGATGACAAGTTCTCAACGGAAGCGGAAAGTAGACTTATGAGGGTAGAATTGAAGAAGTAAAAACAACAAAAATAATGATCACTCCACCGTTTTGTAAACAAAATCACAAGGTTTGGTGTGAATAAATTCACACCATGAGGCAGCGGTATCAAGGTGATAAGTATAAGAACAGAACAAGAGAAGAAGAAGAACTTTTATTGAAGACTAAGGTGATTCAAACAACTTACATGAGAAGGAAGAACATTACAAAGGAAAATTTGCATAATAACATTACAATGAAAAGAAAGAACCCACACCTCCCTAAATACACCACCACTCCTGCCTCAAATAGGAAAACGTTAAGCCTTGGCCGATCCCCCAACATCCCATGTTCCTTTAATTAATTATTTTGGGGAATGGTGGGTGGAACATTAATGATGAGAGACTTTTCCACTTCTTGCCCCGAAGTTGCAACCAGGTTGCATCCAACGGAAAGAAGCTCCTAAAGGACCTTCTAGAAGGCCGAATTGGAGTGGGCCCTAGAAGCCTTAAATGAATCCCCGGATGTACCCTAACATCATGTAAAATGTCAGCCCACAATACGTTGTGGTTCGGGAGATATGATTGAAATAGTGGGATGTTTTTCTGGGCCGTAGCCTCTGGACCAAAATTAAATGTTCAACTTGGGCCACCTTAATCACCCCCATTGACGACGAATTATCACTATCTCCAGAAGCTGGATTTGTTCCCCTATATGGCTTCTATCTTTCCATAAATTTTGGGCTTCATTGGGCTTGTATTGTGGGCCCCATAGTCCGATCAGTGGGATGATATACAATCTGCCTTCTCCAGAATTGTTTCCTTTAATCGCGAAATATCTCCATCATATATTATTAATAATCCATTGACCCCTGAATAAACAATTTTCATAATTAAGTTAATATCCATTTTCAAAAATATCAAATTAAAACATGGATGGTTACATTCTTTAAAATCAGATGAAAAATTGGGCCTAAATTGGTGCACATTAGGCATGAAGTGCACAAATGATGAGAATGAGTGTTCAAAATGTAAAATGCACTAAAATGGTA
The DNA here is from genome assembly GCA_963277665.1 of Viscum album. Taxonomy (NCBI): domain Eukaryota; kingdom Viridiplantae; phylum Streptophyta; class Magnoliopsida; order Santalales; family Viscaceae; genus Viscum; species Viscum album. The sequence continues at coordinate 441,312,241 of OY728139.1, read as the reverse complement.
TTTTTTAATAGCAAGGCACATGAAGACTACATATATTAGCAATGAATATTAGCCTCTTACAGTGGCTAATCATCCGAGGGTTAGGCCTTGCCACCTAGTGTGAGCTGCCTCCCTCAGCCTATCCATAAAGGGCTGGTCGTTGAAGGCCCAAATTTTTTTATGAAACCATCTTTAAAAAACGGTGGAATACCTAATTATACCTTGTGTATTACCAAAATTATTTATAAAAATTAAAGCTTTAACATTCATGTTTATAAGTTGAAATTTGAAATATGCACAGAAAATATTTAATACTAATATTATTGTAGTAAAAAACATAGTTTAATCTAAACATAGTTTAACTATGGGATATTAAAAATAGTTTTAGGAAATGAAATATCTTTACAAACTATTTAGAATATTTGCAAATTGTTTTAAATTACATATTAAAAAACAAAAAAAATCACCTTAAACAATAGTTATCTTATTATCTCGAATTCACAACTTTGGAAAACTATGTTGTACTTGGACATTTTTAGTTATTTCACCACATGGCCAATTGCTATAATTATAGCCGCTGGAATCCAAAAGTCACCTAAGGCAATGGTCGAGTTGTTGCCTTATAAAACCTTTCCTTAGGGTGTCCTTAATTCAAGGAAATTTGAAAAAGATAGTGCACATCATACCATTGGTGCTTAGTGTGGCCGCGGTGTATTTGGCCATTCTTATGTTTATTATGTTAGACTCTAAGGACTTATAATACGTTCTTGGGGTTTTATTGATTTATGTGGTCTCCCTGTAATTCTGATAGGGTTTTTAATAGGTATAATTGGTTAGAATGTTTACTCTTTTGATCTTAGTGTATTGTAAACACTATGGTATTTTTATTTAAATGAAAAGTATTGTGTACTTTTGTTTGTTTTAATCAGTGGAATTATAATATAAATTAACACCACATTATTACCTTCTCATGAGATAGATGTTTTGTTCAGTTATTCAAATAAAATGTTAACATAACTTATCAATACATGAGGTTCGAGTTTTGGGGTTTTACATCATTCCCCCTATGAGGAATTGTGTCCTCACAATTAATTCTACATACACATAAGAGAAAGACTCTTTTATCATCTTTACCACATCCTCCATCGTGGAGGGTACTCCAGTGTGTCTAGGTAAATTCCCAAGTTTGTGTTCAAATCTACATCTTCTCTGACCAAGATACATTTTGAGCAAAAAGGGTTGAACCTATGCATAATTCATTCAGGGCTCCACAGAGATGCTCGAGCGGTGGAATGTTTGGAGATGTCTAAATAGACCATCTCTCAAAGAATTCGTCGTACGAACTCTCGATTCAAAATATCTGTGTCAAAGGAGTTTTCATATAAACTGAAACTGAAGATTTGGTGCATTTAAGCTTCACAAAGGTCTCCCTCTAATGAAACCTCTGGAAATCTCTATCTAGCCAAAAAGTTCCGGCCAAGAGTAAATCCTAGAAATATTCCTTCGTGGTATTTCCCTCTCCACCTATACTCAAAAATCTATAATGTGGATATTCTATTGTATATATAGGCATTATCCTCATAGGAACGGAGAATGTCTCGACTGTTTGACACTTCATAGAGTTGCTTGCACATTTTTTTCGCAAATTTGCAAAAGGTAGGTACTCCTCTTCACAGGTTTTGACCATGATGGTCTCTAGTATCTTAGTAGGGAGAGATATGATGTGATTCAATCCTTCTATCTAAAAATTTATTATGAAGGATCAATTGGTGAAACCTATTCAAAAACATAAGCACATATATGATAAAAAAATAATTAAGAGATAACAAATTACGTTATCATATCACCACTTGTTCATAAAAACAGAATGGCTAATGGTTTTCACTATCCCCTAATACAAGAATCCCTAAAAATACTTCAAAACTTTCGATCTCCCAGAACCATATGCAACTTGAGCAATCTAGTTCAATATCGTGGGTTCACTTGTGTGGTCTCTAGAGTTTGACATGTGGGGTATACAACTGTGAGATGTAAGTATGTACTTCTTGTCTATATATAGAACGATAGGCTTTATAATAAAGGATTCCAAAGTCCATTACCTTAATAAATGGCCATTGGACAGGACTTGACAGATATAGGCTACGCGGAGGTCTCCCACTACTGCAGCTTCTTAGAAGGCAATGAGGGATTGGATGCCTTATGCTGCGGTGAATCATCTAAAAATTCCCTCATATTATTTTCCCCCTCATGTATAGGACGGAAACTGGGCATGCATCATAAAGATGTAATCCGGACCTGCTCTTTGGTGGAGTTGAAGTACTCGGGGAAAATTTGATATGTCATAGAGATGTTTTCATGACATATAGATACGAGCATAGTTTATATAATTTTCATGGATGGCTATTGAAATTATGGTTTTTAGAGCCTCATTAGAAAGAGACAGAGGATCAGTACTTTCATTTGCCATCTGAAAATTAATAAAACATCATTCTTAGTTTTTCTTGAGTAGGTTTTTCATTGTTCAGTTCTGGTTTTCCAAAGTTATCCAAACTTAATCCACGGATACAAACTGTCTTGTCCCAGCTTCCGAGTACCCAGAGCCGGTTCCATATAGAGGATCAAATTCGATTCAGGCTCTGAGAAACCATCTTCTTTTGAAATGTTTCTTCTGCTAAAAACTGATTCCAAAAATATTTATTTCAAAAACATAGGGTGAGCATATGAATGCATAGTAGGGGTTTTAAAAATTATAAAATACTATATGCAAAATTACATTTGAAAATATTCTTTAAAATTTCCATAAAACATTTTTTTAAAATGAAATAACACATTAAACATACCATGAGAATTAACTAAGGGATATAAGTGCACAATTTAAAATATAAAAACATTATCATGATTCAATTATGCAATTTCTCATTCAGAATAAAATGTAAAATAAATTTCAAGTTAAAGTGTGTGTTCTAAATTAATAACTAAGTGTAATTCAGGATCAGATCTGTCCTTAAAATAATAACCTCAATTCCATACTTTACTATTGTGATACATACTCTGGCTATAAAATCTCAAAATATTGCATAAATAATATGTCATACATAAACTCCTTGTTATTCTCATAACCATAAGCTCTTTAACCAAGAATATTCTACTGGTTGAATATTCTTCTGATTAATTAATTTACATGGTCATAATGAGTAAAGTTCATACGCCGGACTTTGTCAAGGCCTCGTGCCAAGACATATAATGATCAAGTCCTCACCCAAAATTCATAACTCAATAATTTGGAAAGGCATCAGCCAATTCTGCTTCTAGTTGTCTCATGAGACCTACCGATGCATCAAGGGGCTATAGCAGGCCCCACCCATCACATACTATGTCCATTGCATTCCTTATATATTTAAATCAAATTGAACATACCACTTTGTTTTATTATATTTCTTATCACATATCAAACCAAGTGTCCCATTCTATTTGGCTACTTACTTCACATTAATCATAGTGTCCCATACCACTATGAATATTTTAATTCAAATTTACCTACATAAATTATCATAAACAATAATTTGTTTGACTATCCCATAACATTACAAACCATTCCATGGAAATAAACTTTTAATCCATTAAAATACATATTCATCTCTCATGCCCGAATTCATGTACAAATAAATGGAATTGGAAATGGACTAAATAATAATATGCCATTTACAATTTATACAACATGTTTCTCCACGACATTCATAAACAAGTATACAATCTTTGTGCAAGTGATGTTGATTTAAAACATAGCAGTAATGAATGAATGAGGTTTTCACATAAAATTATAGTTCTTGAAACAATTATGACCATTTAATTAATGAAATTTTCTTCTTGGGTGCATAATAAATAAAAAGTTAACCCCAAAATTCCATGTGGGGTGTTAATTTCTCATTTCCTCATAAATTTATTATAAATAATCTATTGTTCAACACATTAGATATTGAAAATCAAAAGTATGAGACTCAATCTTGACCTTTATTATTTAATATAAATATTTGAGATTAAGTCATACATGTGAATATGAAGTTGAAACCCTCCAATATTTATACTCAGGAACTATGAATATCGAAAGAAAATCATTTAAAATAACTACACATAAGGTTTCATGTTGTGTAAAACACTCATCCAATGGGGTGTGCTTAAGATGTATTGTTTAGTCGAACCCAAAAATATTTAAAAACACAAGTTTGGGGTCTTCCTTGCAAACCATGAAAATTTATAAATTAAATTTGGGATCAAAGATGGAATATATATACACCCACATACCCACATACCTAATTATACATTATGAGTATACGTAAGAGACTCTTACCATGCTTATTTAACAATTGCAAGACTAGAAGAAATTGGAACTAAAAGTATAATGAGGAAATGCTTAAAACTGCTTTTATATATTATAACTACGTATTTAATAACATACATGATCAAGTATAAAAGTTTCCTTATATAAAGATTTCATGGATTTCATAGTTATTTAATAATTTTGAATCTCAAACTTGGTAATATTTAATCTAGAAAATGAAGTTTATGAATATATGAGGTCTATGTATATTATACTTACATATTTCCATATACATATGTATATATATAACAGATTCTGTATTTAAGTCATAAAACACATTTTCATGGGGTGTCCATGCTTAGGGTCTATTATTACCCTATAACTCAATATCATGCATCTATTATTTTGATAAAAGAATTAATTAACACCAAAATATAAGTTGATTTATATTTATATTACATGTATATATGTATATATATTCATAGAACTTAAAAACCAAAAAGAAAGACAAAGATTAATCCCCCGCTTTAGCCGGAGGAGGAAGAGAGGCTCAGACAATGCTGGAAAACTCGGAGGACTTGTTGTAGTCCGCTAGAGCATTGTGTGTAAGGAACTGAGAGGTTCCCCAAATGACTCGGTGTGTTTTATTATAAACAATGATGAATAATTTAATGAAGCTGTATGAAATTTGAGGCCAAAGTGTCCTTAAAGAAACTAGCAGTCAGCCCTTGTAGAATCCACGTGAAGCAGGGAGACCAGTGGCTGTCACAGGTGAAACAAAATGGTGATATATAGGGTGTAGGGTTACTGGTTTAGGGCATGCCATGGGGAAGAGTACAACACTTTGAGTAAAATACCGGGAGAAAATTGGATGACCAGGATCAGATCTGGCTTGGATTCAAAGTCCAGGATGAGTTCTCGATTTATAAATGTAATGACCAGCTCAAGTTAAATCCAAGTCTGATCGGATGACATGAGATTAAAGCGGCATTTTAAAAACCTCAAACGACCATGATTAGATCACGCCAGATCCAATGGACCATGAAAAGTACAGTGAAATTCCCGGTTACAGAGGGTCGAGTGTGGGGTTGTGATCAACAACCCAAATCGCACACTTCATGATCTAACTGCCATGATCACGTTTCACTTGAAAAAATGCATCCCACATCGAATCAGGGAGGAACACACGTCTTCTTTATAAGCCTAATCCTCTGGTCCATAGTTCATAAAACACATGGCACACATGCAGGGGGCCTTACACACGGGCTCCTGCTTCCCCGATAGGCCTCAGCCTACCCATACCCACCACGGGCTTGCGCCCGCGCTGTGCACTCATGTGCTTCTGATCCTGTTTTCCCTTCGAGGAACCGATTCCCAAACTCGGGCCGACCCTATCTTGGGCTAAGGTCCAGGCTCATCCACCTAGCGTGAGATGCCTCCTTCGGCCCAACCATAATGAGTTATCCCTTGAGGGACTATATTTTTTTATGAACCATCCTAAAAAAACTATATATTACCTAATTATACCTTGTCTATTTCCAAAATTATTTATAAACATTAATTCTTTAACATTAAAGGTTATAAATAGAAATTTGAAATACCCACATAAAATCATTTATACTAATATTATAGTAGTCAATAATATTGTTTAATCTAAACATTGTTTAACTATGGGATATTAAATATTGTTTTAGGAAAAGAAAAATCTTTACAACTTATTTAGAATATTTGAAAATCCTTTCAATTTCCTTATATCAAAAAAAAATATTTCACCTTAAATAGGAGTTATCTTATAATCTTCAATTCATAAATGTTGGAAAACTATGTTTTACTTGGACATTTTTAGTTATTTCACCACAGTCCAACAACTACTATTATAGCCGTTGGAATCCAACTATCACCTAAGGCAACGATTAGGTTGTTAACTTATAAAACCTTTCCTTAGGGTGTCCTAAATTCATGGCAATTTGAAGAATATGGTGCACGTCATACCATTGGTGCTTAGTGTGGACATAGTGGCTTTGGCCATTCTTATGTTCTTTATGTCAGATTATAAGGATCCATATTACTTTCTTGGGGTTCTTGTTGTTTTAAGTGGTCTTCCTGTAATTCATATAGGGTTTTTAATAGGTATATTTGGTTAGCATGTTTACTCTTTTGATCTCGGTGTATTGTAAACACTATGTTGTTTTTATTTAAATGAAAAGTCTTCTGTCCCTTTGTGTGTTTTACTCGGTTGTATTCTAATATAAAATAAAACCATATTATTACCATCCCATGAGAAATAATTTTTTTCAATTATTCAAACAAAATATAAACATAGTTAATCAATACACGAGGATCATGTTTTGGGGTGTTACATTTTTTTGGCTTTGAATAGTTTTTATCATTTTAAAAAAAATTATTTTAATAATTTTCTATTAATTAATTAATTTATGCATCATCATTGTGTAATAATTTAAGGTAAATATTTAATCTCTAAAAATTATAAATAAATTACCATGATGTAGAAATTTTTTTTCTCGAGACTAATTATTATACAAGTTTTATCATTTTTATAATTTTAATAAATTTTATACTTATAAGAAAAAATTGGGGGACACATAGTCACTTAAAAGTCACTTTATTTTATTTAAATAATATTTATATCATTTTCATATAAAAATCCCTTTAAATGAATCAATTATAATCAACAGGTATCAAGGGTCGATGGTCACTCATCCAATAAGATTTTTTTAAGGTCTTAGGGGAATTTTATTGTACTTATAATATTGGTCTGTTACAAAAATTACCTGATTTACCTCTGACAATGATAAATAAAAATTATTGTTGTTACTATTCATAATATAAAAAAATATAATTAAAATATTAAAATAATTTGATCCAAATTATGCCAATTATTGAATCCATTTTTCAAAATTCGAATCATTGAAGTTTCAATAATTACGATTCAATTAATCCCATTGAGGGAATGAGAAAACCTGTTTTCAAAAAGTAAAAACCATCAAAAGATTGACATGTGTTCGTATAAAATTAAAATGTTAAATTGCATACAATGTCCAAAATTGGATTAATTGATAAAAAATAATCAAATTATATAATAAAACCAATAAAAAAGAAAATATAACAATATTAATAATTTAGTTGAAAAGTCTGTTTTGAATTAAAATATTATATTTCTCACAAATCATTAAAATATGAAAATTATAATATAAATATCAAAATTATCCAATCCAAATTTTGATGTCCCTGTTTTAATGAATAATTTTATTTTTTCAAATCAAAAATAAAAAAATATAAAAAAATATTTAAAATGTGTATTTCATCAAAAGGCAGAAAAATTACATTTAAAAAAAACACGTTTATCATAATAATTGAATTTGTACTTATATCATGTCTATAAAACATATCATATAAATTTTAACTGTTATGTTGAATATATTACATATATATTTCATTAATAAAATCTATTAAGCGGGATATTATTATTTTATAAACTTAATAAACTAATTATTTTGTTGGATGAGTTCAATCAAAATAACTAGAAATTAGTTATAACACATGACAAACATAGTGTTTTGTATACCACAAACTAATCCAGTGATTCATATATCACAGGAATACCTTGGTGTATCCTACAACACAATATTTTAAATAAATTAAAAAAAATCTGTCATAAAAATATTAGGGTGTTACATCAATCACTCCCTATAACTAGCTATAGTTTTCCTCCATATCTAATCATCACTCCCAAATTATTATCTTTTATTTCAACACCTAGTTATGTGATAATTTGGGTAACTATTATGTTTGAGAATTTTTTAAAGTAAATTTTAGATTTCGTATTTATGAAGTGGGTTTTTATAAAAGGAACATTTAAGTATTAAAACATTGATAACACAAACAAATTTCATGGAAAAAATTCATTTTATGAGGGAATAATACAACAAAAAATATTTTAATAGTTATTTTTAACGAATTAATTTAATATATTAGATATTTTTAATTTCATGCAACATAAAAAATAGTTTATTCTATATTAAAAAACTATTTTGGTTTAAATTATATGAAACACAATGTTAATCATGCAGTACACAATATAAATTTTTGCATCCTCTACATAGAACAACAATTTTAGCTTACTTTACATGAAATACTAACTTTCCTTGATGGATTTCCTAAAATGAAGGACCTATTGTTACCTAACCATAATTCATTATTAAAATATTATTATTTAATTATGTGTCTCTGAGTAACGTACTCAAGAGGGGTGAATTAAGTATCTATAAAAATTTATATTTAAAAAGTATTCTTAAAAGGGTCCCCAATAAATTTAAATATATACTAGTTAATCAATGTTATATGGTTATTAATGTTTTAATGTTTAAATAACTTATTAGAAGATTTATTAATTCTCAATATTCTCAATATCAGTTATTAAAATTAAATTTTAAGATATTATAATTGGGCCAAAAAATTATAAATTCTTTCCCATATTAACTATCAGAGTAAATTTTAGTGATTTCTGTATTAAACAGTAAAACAGAAAAATAAACAAAAATAAACAGCACAACATATATAAAACTAGTGGTTCAGTATCAAGTCGAGACCTAATCCACTATAGTTGGTGATCACCTACCACTAAGAACTTTATATAAATAAACATGATCCACATCCTAGATCAGGGTCAACAATGGTAAAGAAGACTATCCAGGTCACACGACCTCTTCCACATTTCATCATGGGTATGAACATACAGTTCAAACAGGGACCTCTTCTACACTTATCCATGGGAGAACACAAGTGTAAAAATATGTAAGAGAAAGGATAACTTCTATCCTTCAGTTTAATGTAGGAGATGATGCATGTTTTTATACAGACACACACCTACTGCTCGAAAGATAAAAATTATACACAATAGTTCAGAAATTATGATATATGGTTTAAATTTCTCTGAGTGTTACTATATGTAGATTTGAACTTCTTGGATGAAGAAGATAATTAAATTGAGTCCACTCATGGAAAACAGAGTTTCGTAAGTCTGCGAGATCATGATCATGTTCTTTGTGGAGTTAATAGTGTAGAAATGTTCTACACTATAGTATTAGAGTATGATTCATGTCTTCTTCTGTAGTGCTAGGTTCCATGAATTATTGTACTACTTCTTTATCATGTACACACTTGTTTTTTGTTATCACAATTATTACCATAGTCACCATGGTCACCAATTTTCCTTCTGGCATTGATTTTCTTTTTTATTCTTGGAATTCATGTGTTGGAGATGACAAGATGGATGTATTCTGCGCGTTGTACCTCGTACTATCAGGTGAAATGTCAAAAAAAGAAACATTAATTATGTTAGTGCATTTAAAATCTTCAAATGTGACCGTTAGAAATTAAATTGAAAAAATTAAAAAAACAGATTAAGAAATGGTGTCACAGTCTTTCTGGAAATGGTGTCTTCACAAAATAGTTTCTCTTTGAAACAATGCCTCCTCCTTTGTCTTTAAGCAGTGAGACAACTATGATGGCATATTTTTATAGAGATTAGGAACTGGTATCACAAATTTTGTGTTAGGATCACGGTGTCTAGTCATAGTGTTTGGATGGTGACAGTGTCTAGATGTCCACAATGTCTTGATGGTCACAGTTTTTGGATGGTCAAAGTGGCTTGGATGGTCATGATGTCTAGATAGTCACCATGTATGGATGGTCATGTTGTCTTGATGGTCATGGTGTATGGATGGTCACGATGTCTTGATGGTCACGATGTCTGGATGGTCACGATGTTTGGATGGTCAAGATGTCTGGATGGTCACGGTGTCTGGATGGTCACATTGTTTGGATGGTCAACATGTCTGGATGGTCACAGTGTCTCAGACTTAGCCAAATATCTATACACATACTTAATCAGTGATATTCATAGAATGGATTAAACTTAATCATTCATAAGATAATTTTACTATATAAAAATAGTTTAAAATAATTATTTAAAGAAACTAATCATCTGTACACATGATTTTTTATAGAGTAAACATTATTAACAAGACTTATAAAATGTATAGGATTTTTTATCATTAAAACAAGATTAACAAATGAGGAGTTCAACAATGTCCCCCTTTTTGATGATCACAAATAATGTGTAAGATATTTGTTTGTATGGAATGTTCCTCTACCTTAGTGTTCCTATAGAATACATATTTCCCAACCTTTTGGGATAATCAAAATAGTAAATAATAAATAGAAAATAAAAGTGCACAATGAATTATATTGATAAAAAGTGTCATTACAAATAGTAAGTAATAAAAGATAGAGAAATCAACCCTATCAAAAGATAGTAGTCACTGTTCTTCATCACTGTCTTATCTTCTCTCTGCCCTTTTCAGCAACATGAAAAGAGGAAGCCATAGGTAGGGAGGTATAAGTGGAATAAGGTAGTGAACTAGTGGACAAAGAAGTTAAATGGAGTCCTTCAAAAACAGAAGGGGCCATGTTATGTGTAGTGGAAGACTGCTTTAACTATTGATCAATGATTAGAGGCCTGATCTAACTCAGATCCTGAGAGACATACAAATATGTATGGGCAAGGCCAGAGGATGAGGACATAAGAAAACTAGATATCAGGAGTGAAGCTACAGGAGCGACAATTTTAGTACTATGGACTTGAAGATAATGCCTCATAATATTAATGAAGTTATTAATTATCTCATCACCATACTGTTTCGATTACTCAAATTCATCATTGTTATCCATAACAATATCCAAAAAAGGAGTGAAATCTTTGAGCTTTTAGTCTTTATTAATCGAATATTGAGTGACAGGAGGAATCCTCAGATTCTCCACAAGGTACTTGAAGTGGTTAGTCATGTCATTCTTAGATAAGATCTGATTGAAGTATAAGTACACCATTATAAGAATTTCATGTTGAGCATCATTGGAAATTTTGGAAGGAATTATCACCAAATCGAGAACTCTGTCACTGTTCTTGATAACCCCATATAGAGATTCCTTGTCAAATCCACTAAGCACATATTGATATTATTCTTTGAAAAATTTATTGAGCATATCATAGACTAATGAATGTTTAGATGATTGTACAGAAGTAAGAGAAGAAGTAATAGTCGAGGTAAGGGATTTCAGTGGATTTAGAACATTCTAGAGACAACCCTTATAACCATCAGTTAGATTTTTGAGACCAATAATAAGCTCACACATATATTAAATAATCTGCTTATTTATTTCAGCTACCTTCTCAGCTAAAGAAGATAGATTAGGTTGAATTTGGGAATCAAATTCCTTTGGAATATGACTAAAAACATCCTCAATAGGATAGGAAATAGGTTTTGGTCTTGAGTTCAACACTCTATGAATTTCTTTATCCATACCTATGAGAGTTTTTACTTCATCACTGAGCAGTTTGTTCTCAATTCCGACTTCTTGAATCTCATGTAGCATCTTAGGCTAAATCTTCAATATGACCTTTTCCTGCAACAGGGAAGAACCTCTCTCACTTAAATTGGTTAGAGGATCTGGTTGGGTATTAATGACTTTCTCTACTCTATCTAATAGGTTAGCTCCAAAAGCTTTCAGATCCTCCTTATTCACCGATTTTTGAGGTTATTGTGAAGGTTCATGAATAAAAGATTAGAATGGATTAGGTTAATTGGTAGGGATATATTCAGGAGAAGATTCTATTATCAAATGGACTATAGTAGACAAATAAATTCATTTAACTGAGACTTCCTAAGAATCAGTCACATCAATATAACTTGGGAATTTATTTGATGTATCCACTGAGCCTGGATCGATCAGATTAGGGACATTAACAGATTCCTGGTTGGGGTGATTTTCCCTCAAAACATGTGAATCTTTCTTAGGGTTGATAGATTTAGATCCTTGATCTATTTCCATGATTTCTTCACAAATTCCCTGACCCATTTAATTTTTAGCGGACTGAAAGGCTTACTCCATTCTCTCCTCATCAGACGTAATACCTTCAAGAAAAACTTGATCCTCTGGGTGTTCCTCAAGAGCATTTTCTTGCCCACGAGAAAGATATTCTTCTATATAACTTTCTACAACATCTTTTTCAGTTTTTTTAGCAAAAGATTCATCTTTAGAAGAAAGTTATTCTTCCAGATTAATAACTTCTTCAAGAATAAGAATTTCCTTCTCAAATAAGAATTAATGAGAAGATTCAATATCTTTCTCTTGCAGAACAGTTTCTCTCAGAGGTATAATAAACTCTTCTTCTTCTTCCTCATCAGAACACTTAACATGTTCATCTAGCTCCAAACCAGGATCAGAAATATCCTTAGGTCTTGAAAGGTGTTCCACTAGATTAAACTTTTCATAAACTCGGCCATTATCTTCCACCCATTCAATTCTCTATGGATTCCAACTAATTTTCATTCCCTTTACAATAACTTTTGAAAGGCAGAACTCATAGTCCTTAAAGGATACTTTTTTTGGTCTAACCATTCCTTTGGCATGAATCATAGATGAGATAAGACTTTAATAGAATAGGAAGGTTTATTTGGAAGTTGTTTTGATAAAATAACACATATAGTGTATCACATACTTGAATAGGCGGATGTAATGTCCATTTTTCATAAGATGTATCGAAAATAAATCCTGATACTTGAGTATAGAAAAATAACTTTTTTGGGGCTAATCAAATTGTGAACAAACTTAAAAAAATCCTTGTTTCACCATCCATCTCAGAAACTATTTACCTCCACTTAGTTTCATTTCTAGTTAACTTTTCAATGCATTTTCTAAAAAAAGGAACTCACTTGGAGGTGGAGAAACTCTCTGGTAGTCCTCAAAAATACCCTCATGAGGTATCCTAAGTCATGTAACCCTTAACCTCGAAGAAAAGGTACAAATCTGTCCATTGATCCAACTTTGCACACCATAACCATCTTTTGAATCAAAAGATAATTAATCATACTGAATAAATTATGCAACCGGAATGGGAAAATTGGCCTATAATTATTTGTGACCCAATCCGGCTATCCTTGATCTATTATAACTTTCCTGAACAAAGAATTACTTGACAGGATCCACCTAAGGAATATGTCTTTTTCAGGTACCACTATGTTGTTCACCAGATTCAGATTTCGAGGGCCTTCGAGAGCAAACTTTGTCATGATTTTCAACTTCTTCTATGAACTACATTTATCTGTTGTTGATGTCGATGGGTGTTTCATCCTGGGAATTCACCAATGGTTCGATAGAGATAAGGTTTGAGAGAGTGGTTATGATTTGAGAGAAGAGAGTTTGAGTGAATAACGAGTAAAACTTATTTATTTTATAATTTAGGGATATCAAGAATTGTGGGATCAAAAGCATGGGAAAGTAAAAAGAATAAATCAATGAATTACCATGATATTGGTAATAAAGTATAAATAAAACAATAAAGCGTCTTTATAGTGAGACCATAATAAACATTCATGGTGAGACCGTAACAGGCCTTCACAGTGAGACCGTAACAGTGTGTTTTCTAAACTGTGCAACCATATTTCTTGAGATAGTAAGTTCCATATAGTAACCAAGAAATAGTAACCATGAGACTCTAAATATGAAACATGAACTCTTAAGATAGTAAAACTATAGGACTATTAGAGTTAAATAGTAATCTTAAGATAGTGACATGTGTAACTGTAAACAGTGAAACCGAATACTAACTACTTAAGATTTATCATTCCCAATTCATGTATGATGTAATCTATTCATTCAGAATTTAATAGTTTGTTAAATATATCAACAAGATGATATTCAGTTCTAATGAATTCCAAAGTGATGTTAACTTTTTGATAATGATCTCCCAAGAAGTGATGTCTTACATCAATATGTTTTGTCCTGGAGTGTGAAACATGATTTTTTTGAGATGTTAATAGCATTTTTATTGTCAAAATTTATAGGTATATCCCTGAATTGATATCCATAATCTAGTAATTTGTGTTTCACCCCAAAAATTTGTGCACAAAAACTACCAACAACTATGTATTCAGCTTATGCAGTATTTAATGCAACAAGGTTTTGTTTCTTACTACACCATGATACTAGTGACTTGCCTAAAAAGTGACATGTTCCAGAGGTGCTATTTATATCTAACTTACAACCACTGAATCCATCATTGGAATAAATAACTAACTCAAATGATTGTCCTCTAGGATAGAACTATCTTAGATTTGGTGTATACTTAGGGTATTTAAAAATTCTGTTAAAAATATATAAATGAGATTATTTAGGATTTGCATGAAATCGAGTCCAAATACCCACAATAAACATAATGTTAGGTCAGGTAGAAATTATTTAGAGTAATATTCCAATAATTTCTCTATAAGTTGTTTGATCAACGGATTTTTAATCTTCATCAAGATTAATCATACAATTCGTACTCATTTGAGTGTCACTAATCTTAGTGCTATCTAATCAGAAACATCTGAGAATATCTCTAGTATACTTTCTTTTATTTAAAATAATACCATAATTATTTTTAATGATTTGAAATCCTAGATAGATTTTGAATTCACCATTGAACTCATTTCAAATTCATTTTTCATTATTTTAGAAAATTCAATACATAATGAATTTTTGAAGATCCAAGGTTAATGTCATCTATATAGATTTGAACTACTTAAACATCATTGGAATTTTTTTTTTATAAAAATAGTAGGATAAGTTAATCCTTTTGTAAAATCTTTGGAAATAATAAATGTACTTAATCTATCCTACCAAGTTCTTGGAGACTGTTTTAAACAGTATAAAGCTTTTGATAATTTTAAAATATGGTTTTGAGAATAAGGGTTTGTAAAATGAGGGTTTTTAAATCTAGGGGGTTTCTCAACAAAGACATCATCCACTATATACCCATTTAGAAATGAACTTTTTTACTTCCATTTGATATAGTTAGAAATTCAAATGTGCTAAATAATCATTCATAATTTTGATGGCTTCAAGCCTATTTTCTGGTGCAAAGGTCTATTCATAATCAATTCCTTTTCTTAAATACAACCTTGTGAAACCAATCTAGACTTATTTCTAACGATATTACCAGCTTCATTTACCTTATTTCTAAACACCCATTTATTGACTATGGTAAATGTGTCTTTGGGTCTGTCAATGAGTTTTTAAAAAATTTTCCCTTCAAACTGATTATGTTCTTCTTGCATAGCCATCTCCCAAAATTCATCATTGATGGTATCATTAATGTTTTTAGGTTCAAGTTGTGACATGAATACTTGATGTTCAACATGATTTTCTAAGATAATCTCTAGTTTTAGATCCTTTATCTATGTCTCCTACAACAACATCTAAAATATGGCTTTTAAAAGTTCTAACAACTCTAGAAAAATAATGACTGGGTATTTCAGGTTCTTCAACAGGGTCAGGTTCATTGTGACATAAATCTAATGAATTTTCAGAATTGGATGTTTTCAAAGATTCATTTACAGGATGGTTAGAGGATTTTGAATTAATCTTTAGATTATCCTCTAGGTTCTCTATAGGGGTCATAGGCTGATGTGGATATATTTCATAAAATTTGACAATGAAGTATTCTTCCACACATTTAATTCTATTTTTAAACACTCTATTGGATTTAACAGAGATTTATTATCCTAAAAAGTATCGTTCATCCCTCTTGGATGCAAATCTGTCAAGATTGTCCTTAGTATTAATGATATAGACTTTACAACCAAAAACATTGAAGTAGATAACTTTGGGTTTTTATTGCTTCATAACTAATATAGAGTTATTTTAAAAATAGGTGTAATCAAAACACTAGTGATAAAATAACCTGATGTATTTACAGCTGCATCCCAAAAATAAATAGGTAATTAAAATTCAATAAGCTTGGGTCTAGTAATCTCTTGCAGGGTTCTATTTATCCATTCTAAAACTTCATTCTATTGAGGTGTTCTAGAGGTAGAGAAATTATTTCTATAGATATTTTACGAGATAAAGGATTGACACTCTTTATTTTCAAAGTCGCAACCATGATCACTTCTTAAGGATTTAATTATTTGTCCACTAAGATTTTAAACAGTTTTGGAATATTAGGTAGAATTAATGTAGGCTTCACTTTTGTGATCCAAAAATAAAGTCCAAGTATATCTAGAAAAGTCATCTACAAGAACGTAAACATAGTGCTTACCATTTAAGCTAGAAACTCTACATAGTCCAAACAAATTGATGGGAACCAGTTTGAGAGGTTGAGAAGTTGACACTTATTTCTTTGTTTTGAAGAAACGTTTGTGTTGTTATCCTTTTTGACAAGGATTAAACAATTTATCAATTGGAAACTCAAGTTTGGGTAGGTATTTGACTAAGATTCTTCTATGTAACTTTCTAAGGGATTGAGTGTTATAGTGTCGTAGTCCCCTATGACAAAGCCAAGACTCTTTGTTAAACAAACTTAAAAATGAAGCATTTTGAGAAGCTAAATAATGTAAGTTTAAATAATATAAATTTTAATTTCTTAATGTAGAAAACGCTAATTCATTTTTAGAATTAAATTCATTTAAATCATCATTTTTAAATTTTACATGAAATAATTCATCACATAGCTATGAAATACTAAGAATATTATATTTCAATACACAAAAAATTTTCTTTGTAAATCAAAACTGAGTTAGATTTACCGATTTGGCCAAGGCCAATAATCATTATTTTAGCATTGTCACTAAAGGTGACATGTCCACCAACAATTTTTATTAAGTTCTTGAAGCATGAATAGTATCATGTCATGTGTTTTGAACACTCACTATGAAAGTGCCATAAAATTTTATAGGAACGCTTTAGGAAACATTCCAACAAAAAATTAAAATTAAAACTGATTTTGGTACCCATACAAGTTTGGGTCCAGTAATATTAGTGACTAGTTCCTTAGGAACCCATATATACCACGTAGGTTTCCTATAAGCATTATGTAAAGAATTTGAAAAATAAACTCTATTTGGTCCAAAAAAAAAGCTTGAAATAGTAGAGTGTACCATAACTTGAACTTGTTGAATGTTTTCCAGAACTGGGAGTAATGCTGTATGTCCTAGATTTAGAAACAAAATTAGTTCTTCCAAAATTTCTTTTACTAGGTTTTTATCCAGTTCTAGTAGAATATTTAGAGGCAATCTGTTTACCTAGCATTTATACCAAGGTATCTTTACCATTAGTAATCCTTTCAAGATGATTTATCAGTTTCTCATTATATATTTTTAGTTCATTTTTCTCTTTGATTAATTGAGAATATTTCTCTGTTTCTACAGTGAGTTCAGTTTTAACAGTTGAGATAAGAGCTTAATGATTATTTAAAAACATCTATATATCTTTTAGTTCATTGGATATATATTTAATAATATTAAAATACTCAAATATTTCATCATTATACATATTTTTAGAGTGACTCTCTTCTCTAGAATAATATGAATTTTTTATAAGATATTCTAGTGTTACCTCAGATGTGTTTTCTATATAACACATATTGGCTTTGTTAGCCTGTTCATCATGTGAATATTCTGAGTCACTTGAACTTTCCACCGAACCACTCCAGGTAGCTTCATTTGATTTTTATAATTTCTATCATTGTCCACAAATTTATTTTTGTACTTGAGCTTGGGGCAGTCAACCTTGATATGTCCTTTTTTCATCCATTTATAGCAGACAATATCAAAAGACTTTTCACTTTTTTTTGATTCTTGCATCCAACCTAATTTTTGACCATATCTGCTCTAGAAGTTAGGATTTCATAAAATGTTCTTCTTCTTGTAAAATATTTTAAACCTTCTGACTAATTGATCCATCTCATCACTAATGGCAGGTGATGATTGTTCACTATACAAACATTCTTCAAAAACATCCACTTTCCCATTTTTCTTTCTGTTTAGAGGTGGTGGTATTGAACGCAACATATTTTCTTTTGGGTTCATCCCACTCATCCTTGTTGAATTTCTTCTCCTCTTCATACATCATTAGATTTCCAATGAGTTCTTTTATAGATAGCTTACTGATGTCGCATGACTCTATAATAGAGATAGAGGTTCCTCTCTATCTATTAGGTAGGCATATAAGAATCCTCATAATCTATTCTTTAGCAGTGACTTCCCATCCAAGAGAAATCATTATGTTGAAAATTTTGTTAAAAATGAGATGCATGTCAGAAATAGTCTCATTGGGTTTAATTTTAATGTTGTCATATTTAATATCATATGTATAATTCTCATTACTTTCACATTAGAAGTTCCTTCATGTGGAACATACAAGGTATCCCAAATTTCATGGTCAGTTTTACATGGAGAGATCCTATTTAATTCCCCACATTCTAAAGAGAAGTATAAAGAATTCATAGATTTAAAATTTTTATTATTGGATGTTTTTGTAGGTTCATCAAAATTAATTCTATAAGTAGCAGGAATTATATATTCATCTATAATTTAAGACCATATTTCTACGATCATACTTTCTAAATTCATTTTTATTTTACTTTTCCATTTTGCATAATTGTTTCTATTAAAAAATGGTGGTCTGTTTGTTGCATCACCTTCCAATATATTATCCATAATAAATAAATACTTTAAATGAGTTATAAATTTAAAATTAACATAAATTTATAGATCATTAAAGTATAACTACAATCACAGTTGAATATGGTCAAAAACAGAGTCTTAATAAAAAACCCTCTGATACCTAATGTTGGTTAGAGTAGAATACTCAAGTGGGGGGGGGGTGAATTGAGTATCAATAATCATTTATGTTTAAAATGTATTCTTAAAAGGGTCCCAATAAATTTAAATACATCCCAGTTAATCAAATTTATATGGTTATGAAATTATTACTATTTAAATAACTTATTATAAGATTTATTTATTCTCAGTAATAATAATATTAGTTATTAACATTTCATTTGATTATATTATAATAAGGAAAAATAATTATATCTTATTTCCAGGATTAAATATCAAAGTAAATTTTAGTGATTTTTGAATTAAATAGTAAAACTAAGAAAACTAAAATAAAAAACACAGGAAATGTAAAACAAGTGGTTTGGTATCAAGTTGAGACCTAATCCTCTCCACTTATAGATAACCTAACACCAAGAATTTTATATAAATAAAAGTTTTACACACCTTGGATTGGGGTTAGAAACAGTACCCAAGACTATCTAGGTCACACAACCTCTTCCACTATTCTTCATGGGTATAAGCTAACCGGTCACACATGTACCTCTTCCACACTTATCTGTGGGACTACACAAGTGTACAAATATGTAAAAGAAAATAAAACTTGAATCCTTAAGTTTAATTCAGGAAACAGTTCATGTTTTCATATAGATGCAAACACTACTCGAAAGATAAGAATAACACACAATAGAGTAGAAATGATGAGATAATGTTAGAAGTGCTCTGAATGTTAGTCTATCTAGCTCTTGATTTTTAGGATGAAGCAGATGTAGAAATTGAGTCTTCTCGTGGAAAAATGAATATCGTAAGTATACTTGATCTGGCTCATGTTCTTCGTGGAGTTGATAATGAGAAACTGTTCTTGAATCTAGGATTGAAGTATTCTTTGTGTGTTTTTTATCAGTTTTGGGTTGCATAAATGATGGTACTAATTTGTTATCATGCTCGCAATTGTTTTTATATTATCACAATTATCTCCACAATCACCACAGTCACCCACTTTTCATCCAGCCACACTGTTCTTTTTATTCTTGGAATTCATGTGTTGGAGCTGATAGGATGCATGTATTCTACACCTCATACCTCGTACTATCAACTGACATGTCTATAAAGAAATATTAATTATGTCAGTAAAATTAAGAATTTCAAATATGCCCGTTATAATTTAAATTTAAAAATTTCAAAACAGATTAAGAAACCATGTCGTAGTCTGTCTATAAACAATGTCTTCATGAAATAGTGTCTCCCTGAAATGATGTATCCTTTTTTGACTTTGAGTGGTGAGACAACTATATTGGTATATTTGTATAGATATTTGGAATTGGTAGTACAATTGCAGTGTTAGGATCACGGTGTCTGGTCACAATGTCTAGATGGTCATGGTGTCTAGATGGTCTAGGTGTCTGGATGGTCACGGTGTATTGATGGTCATAGTGTCTGGATGGTCACGGTGTCTGGAAGGTCATGATGATTTAGATTTATCCAGATATCTATACACAGACTTAAATAGTGATAATGATATAATGAATTAAAAATAATCAATTATAAGAGAATTTCCTTATAAAAAATATTTTTTAAATAATTATTTATGGCATAAAGAAACTAATCATCTGTACACATGATTTTAGAGAAGTTGAACAGGATACAAAGCTTTATAGAATTTAATGGATTTGTGATCATTAATACCTGATTAACACATGAGGAGTCCAACAAATAATATATAACATATCCATTAAATTTATTATTATATGATTATCTAACTTATATTCCAATTAATTAGATACTTATTAATTACAAAATAGTATATAAACCAAATGAATGTAAATAGAATTATTTTATAAGACTATTTTCATGTGAAAATGGCCATTTATCTAAATAAGTTATATTAATTACAACTACTAAATTATATTAATTAAATATATATATTATATATTCAAAAAATATATTTTTTATATTCATCTAATTGTTTTTATATGCATAATATGAGAATATAACCAATATTACACATAAAAACCAATATTTTTATAAAAATAGTTTCACCATATTTTAATTGTGAACATATTTTAAATATAATTTTTTTTACTTTTATACATATAATATTTCAAAATGAACTTTATATTTGAAATTGAAACATAAAAATTAGGTCATGGTAAATTTTTATTATTTTTCTATGTAGTTTCTTTTTTTAATGACTAGTGAAAAATATTTAATTTTGTTTCAATTTAATTTTTAATCTAATTTATTTATATAGTTAAATTAAATTGTAAATTGGCTTCAAAGTTCTATTTGATCATATTTGTTTTCAATAAACCTAATATAGTTCATTGGAATTAATTTCACATTACAATATAATATAAAAATATAGGAATCTTTTGATCATTTTTACATTAAAAACCCACATTGTCGAATTGACTATGAGATTATGTATAAATTAATTTCTTCCCATTATATGAATAAAATTTTGAAAAATTTATTCTATATTCGTAATAATAATAATTATATAATGTCTAATAAGATCAACTTAGTATTTTACAAAAGTATTTGTTAAAGAAATTAAAATTATTTGCATCGGTTAAAGTAAAATTAATCTTCGTTAAGGAGTAAACCTTAAACATAAGGGCCTAAATGACCTATAATATAATCCAAAATAAATTATATGGACGTATTTATACTATATAATCAATTTTATCAACTTTGGAACAATATTGGATCCACTTTCTAGAGGAAAAAACTGGGTGGAATTCCCTTTCCTAAAATTTACAAGAGTGTTAGTCCTCCTTCACATTAAAAGGCCTCCTCTCCTGCGAATTTCTCACATCTCTCAATACACTTTTACTCAACCTAGATCAAACCAAATAGCTACTCCAAATCACTCCCCTAATACTATAATCCTCCACTTGCGAATAAATCAATCCAAGGAAACCATTTGGTGCAAACCGAAAGGGGTTACCCGAATAAGAGGTAACATTCTTCTTCATGATCTTTTATTTTATTTATATTATCCACCTCCTCAACTATTCTTATTCCATTAATCTATAAAAAATAAGTATCCTCAATATACTAGGATTTTTATGCCATGGTTTTTACCTACACTCACACACACTTCCATTTAATGGGTAATGAACATACCGTTTACGTGTACGACTAACAACCGCCTCATAAAATGATGAATGTTTAATTTTCCTTTAACACCTCTTGTGTTAGAAATTATGACGGAAACTATGTTTATATTTGTTATATATTATATTTATAATGTTTTTAATCTTCTATAATCCTTTTACAACACATATTAGTTTACTTTCCATTTGGAGTAAATAAGATAATTTTGTTTAGGGATAAGTGGACTACCATGCCCTCAAAGCCATGTCATTAATTCAAAACTATGTGGTATTTATTAAGGATGGTTTTAGAGAAATTATATGATATATATAAAATTATAATTATGAATTTATTATATTATATACATATATACATATATTTCATTTTCTTTCTTTCTTTGAATATACAAATAAAATGGAAACAACGTTTATGCGTACGTATGACCCACATTTTCAATGAATGGTGTATTCTATTTTAGACTTCTATATTCTATGGATTATTATAATAAAAATATAATAAATATAATTTATAATTATATCATATTTTATATTCACAAAATCAGGATATAAGTATTAGGACCAAGTATATCACAAATTAAAATATAAAGCAAATATAACCAAAAGTGAAACCATAACATAGAATTATTAACAAGCTGGTAAAATAAAGTCATAGTCAAGTCATATAGGATTATATATATAAGAATATGGTATTTTGATAAATTTATAATAAAGTAATATTTTTTATATAGGAACGTTTTATGAGTATGACAAGATTCAGGACAGATGATAAGAGACTTTAATCTCACTTTTTTATTTCTATAAGATACATGCTTTATCCACTACCCATTAAATTTGTGTGGTGTGTATATTTATCATAGAAAAATTATTTTATTATTATAATTTAATTTATGTGTATTTAAATAAACATTTTATTATCTTAATTTCTTGGAGTTTATGCTTTAAAAGTTACCAAATCGATAAAGCAATTTTGTCTCAATTTCCCTTCATTGAGACACATGCCATGTTACGCACCCATATTTTTCAATGAGGTGTATGTAGTGAACTTGAAATGTATTATCATGAATCTAATTAATTTACTTGTATTTAAATATTTGTGTAATTTAATTTTATTACGTATATAGTATTATTCAATGTAACCAAGTGATAATAGTTTATTGAAACAATCTCATCGCTTTTGGAGATTTTTTAGGATTATTCTTTTTTTCATGAATTATTATGATACATATTGAACCAAATTTATATTGAAACAAGTCAAAGATTAATTATTTATATATATTTTTATTAATACTATTATATAGGGGAGATAATTCGTAAACCACAGGGAAGGTGGAGTAACTAATTTGCTTTCAAAAAACCCACTGTTGTCAACAGTGGGTGGATGTTTTCTATTGTTCATATAATTTTTTAACTTTTATTTATATTTTGTGTATTTTTATCATTAATGGAAAGAAATTTTTTTAATATAAATAATTGAAAAATAAAATGATGGTGTGGAGTAAAAAAGATTGTGAACAGGAGACATGAATTGAAATTAAGAATATTCAAATCAAGAAGCTAGCCTAAGGAATCAAAATATACTTTTTTAAAAGAAGACAACTTCAATTAATTGCTATAAAATTAACAACTTCTAAAAATTGATCAACAAATATCCCCCTCTAAGTGATTAATTACACAATTGGTGATTCTAGAAGTTCCCCACATCCAGAGTCCCCAAATTTCAAAAGAAAACAAGTAAAAGTAACTGGAATAAATCCCACCAATTTAATTCTTTAGAATGGATTTTTAATTTAATGAGGTAAGTCCATGAGCATTGTAATTAATTACCAAGTATAAATACAGTAAAGTGCTTAATGTGTAAAAATAATTTAATTTTTAAAAACCATAGTAACTTTTCCTACTAAATCTAAATTCTTGTATGAAGAGTCAAATGAAGATGTAATGGATGTTGAATAGTAGAAAATTAAATTTGCCAATCTCAAATTATTTACCCCAGAATCAAATTCATTATAAATATAGAAAATAATTCAATAAAAATGTTCATAATTAAAAAAATATATAATGAAAAAACTCCCCCTTCTTATGCTACCTTTTGAGATCTACAAGCTTATATCTCTGAAGAATCCACTCGATTGAGTCTCTACTCTCCTAGGTAGTGTCTCTGAAGTTTCTTTAATGTGAGTGATGTAATGATGATGAATGATAATTGAATAAAACATCACACTACTACTAAATTCTCAAATCATCTGTTATTTGCTGCATGATCACCCCATGCCTACGCTAACTTAACTTGGACCCCCCAATTTCTCACCACACACATTATTTTTTCTCTCTACATTCAATGTTACATTATTTAATGCATTGTAACTGAATTTCCAGTAGTTGTTGGAATAAACTTGGATGTGAATCTAGATCTTCATTGAATTTTCACACATAAAAAAGGAAAATAATTAGAAATAAAGAAGTTTTAAAATATCACTTTAATAGATAAACAATTATCAATTAGAAATTAGAATAATTTTATTAATGTAAATATTATGTTGTTTAATTTTTGTAAATCCATATTTGTTTTTAATAAGAATTAGTTTAAAAAATACCATTTTTATTAAATTTTTTTATTTTAATAAGAAACATTTATTAATTATTAGACATTATTAAACATAATATTTTCATAAGATTATAAAATATTTACTAATTTTATTATTTTATGATTTAAAATGTATTTTTTAATTAATATAATTATTTTTTAATTTGTTAATTAATTTTATAATTTTATAATTAAATATAACTATAATTATTATTAAAATTGATTTATTTAAAATGTTAATTATAATTATTTACTTAAAAATATTATTTTTATGAACATTATAATATTACAATTATTTATTCAATTATTTTATTTAAATAATTAAATTTATATAGTTAAATAATTTAATTAAATATTGTTATTAAACTTTATTTTTATTATTTATTTTATTTTTATTTTTATTTGTGTTATCTACCCATTTCTCTGTTTCTTCTTCTTCTTCACATATGAGTCTTCTTCCCCAAGCTTCCATTGGATTCAACAATATCGTGCGATAATGACAGATCTTTATACATCTGTACTCCTCCACTACAACGCAGAATACAATCCTTGATAGAATTTTCATTGCGGAACTAGCTCTTTATCCAATAGAAGGTGGTGATAATGGCACTGAGCTCATATTCGGTAGCTTAGGGGTGTCTTCTTCACACAATGATGAAGGCGCTAGATTCTACTGTGGTCGCGAGTCTCCTTTGGCAGTGCCTCATCGAATTTTAGTGGTTCTTGAATCTGGATTTGGGTTCTAGATCTTCAAAGTGGTCGAGGATGGTTCTCTATCAACAGATGTGGCTCGGCATGGATCTATGATGGAGGTGGGATTTAGGTGAAGGTATGGGAGTGTCAGTGTAGATCAAATCATCAGTAGGTCCGTGAATTTAGCATCAGTGTGTGGATGAAGGTATGAGGATCAGTAATATGTATCACCAATCGAAGAACTGTGAGATACAAGGTTATCAGTGAGTGAGGGTTTTAGATATATCGACTTGTTGTGGGTTGTGTCTATAGATCATGGATGGAGTAAAAATAATATGTCTCACCGATGAAAGTAGAACTGAGTTAGGGGAGGGTGTCGGTAACTGAGTAGTGTCGGTAACTGACCAGAGTCGGTAACTCAGTAGTGTTGGTAACTCACTTTGAAGAGAAATAATGTGACAGTGTCGGTGAGTCACTACGTCAGTGACTCATTTTTCTATGAAGTATCGGTGAATCATCTACATAATTTTTTTTAATCAAAAAATAGATAAAATTAAATCAATCATAGAAAAAGTGATTACAATATAGAAACATAATTTGATAAATAAAACATAAAATGAATATTAAATCAACAATAATAACAACAACTTACCTATTAATAAATTAAAAACATAAAACTGAAATTAAAAACTAAAATTAATATTAAATTAATAATTAATTAATTTATTATTTAAAAACAAAAAACTGAAAACATAAAATAATATTAAAAACTAAATACAGAAAATAAATTAAATGAAACTAGATTTTATTTAATTTAATTATAAAAATTCCTAATATAGAATTAAATTATTAATTATAATCATAGTCATTAATAAAACTGATTAATGTTAAATTAATTATATATATATATATATAATTAAAATATTGAAATTAAAATTAAATATTAAATTAACTAAAAAACAAATTAGATGGACAGAAACAATTGAAAATATTTATTACTTGAAGAATATAAAATTTAAAATTACATATAAAATTAAAGAACAACTACAATAGATTATATAAATAATTTTAAAAATTAAAATAAAAAAATTATTTCAAAAAAATTATCAATTAATGATTTAAATTGCAAAATAAAAAATTTCATTAATTACAAATTTTTTTGAATAAATTAATTAAATTGTTAAAAATCAAATATAAAAGATGGGGTAAATAATGTAAATTTAAGGCCACATAAAATTACTTCACACATAAAAAATGATTGTCCATAACTACTTCCATGTTTTACTGACTTTGAAAGGAAGAAATGTTTTTTTATAAATCAAATCAAAATTTGACATGTCAATCACTTTAAAAAACAAAGGACAAGGAACTGCAAGTAAGGCTTTTTAAATGCAATGTCTCACAAAAATCTTATCTAAAAAAATTTCATGAGAGGAAAAAAGGTTAAAAATTAGTGTGGTTAAGAATATAAAAGAAGGCACCCTGTACATGGATTTTCACCTAGGTTCCAAAAAGAAAACATTAATTAATTTTTTAATCACCTTATTGATATAATATAAATGATTCCAAAAAAATATAATGTCCCCTTCTTTATCTGGTGTTTATTATTCCTCTCCGCTTAATGAATTCATTTTTGACACTGGACACTTTGTTTTATTTTCCCAAGCCATATATCTTTTGTTGAGAATTGTACATATGCACCTATTCAAACTTTTATAGAGGGATTTTATTAATAGAAACAGACATAATTCCTAGAGTCTCATAAGTTCACCTTGGGTTCCCAAATGTCCATTTAACTCCTATTCCAAAAAATATATATGAAAAACATTTATATTGCCTCATTAAGGTGATTATTATTTTATAAAATTAAAAAAAGATAATCCACTCAGATAAATTTAAAATTTAAAATTCATAATGTCATGATAATAATTTTAAAAAACATGTATCCTATATATCACTATCAAATATATTTATTAAATTGAATGTTAATAAGATCAATAAGAAAAATCATGCTTCATTAATCCATCCTCACAAGTTTTAGATTAAAAGTAACATTTAACTACTAGTAAGGTATAATCCTTAAACAAGAATGATTTTATATTCAGTGTGAAGACTAAAGAAACTAAATATAGGAAAGTATTTTGAAACAATTTAACCATTTTTACACAAAACTTTTCTTAATAAAAGTTTTAAAGAGTAGAGGAATCTGATGGACTTCCAATAAAGAACAACTTAAGTCAATGTGCATTGACCCCCTATCCCACACTGAATACCCAAATTTATACACCAAGGTGAATTCAAATATTGAGAAGACAAATTTAAAGGTAATGTTAAAAAAAGATTTCTAATTAAGTAGAATAATGATATATTTAATGTTATCATTAATGTACAGTCGTATTTTTGACAATGAAAAAATTATATTAAAAAAAATTAAAATTAAAATTCATTTAATTTAGTGAATGATATTTTATATTATGTTAAAAATGTTTCTTGTGAAGAATGTATGTGCACATTGTATAGGGTGTATTAGTTCAAAATTTTAATTCATAAATATATTATATAGTGCCGAAAAAGTAAGCTAAACATGACAATGATTAAAAAAATCAATAAAAAAAACATCCAGCCTTTATGTACCCCGATAAATATTTTCTAGTTGTGAAGAAATTTTAAATATTGTGAAATATAATTTTAAGCAACAATCTATACATGCATAAAAATTTTCAGTACCCTAACACAGAAAACATAATTTTTCCAGTTATAATAAACTAAACAAAACAATTTCAAAGAGCACAAAAGAATAATGAATCACTACTAACTTCTTAATAGTGAGTCACCAATGAGATGACTCATAGACAATAGTCGAATAGTGACTCAAGTGCATCAATGAGTCAATGGATCACTATTGAACTGTGAATTAGTAGTGATTGCTTTTATAATAATAATGAGAAGAAAAACAAAAGTATAAATTAAAAGTAAATAATTGGCCAAGTACAATGAGTCATTCACAAGTTACTTATTGTGATTTGGGAAATAAGGGAATTCGTATCCAACTTGACACTAACAACAACATACATATTATTCTAAAAATAACAACCATAAACACCAAGACACAGATCCAGTAGTACAAAGATAACAAGGAAGAACCACAGCCAGTTCTTTATATAATTAATATAAATAAAAAAACTAAATTAAAAATCATGAGAAAGCATGGGTTGACTCCCATGAAGAAATGATATTTAAGCCTTCAGGTTGACTTGATTGAAATTCAGTTTTCTAGCATATTAAAGGAAGACAAGCCCTTTGGGTTTCCTTGAAAATAGATGTGAATCCCTATCCATTAACTAGAATAGGTTTTTTCTCCTCTAAATCTATCTGAATAACACCATTAATTAGAACTATAATATTTTTAAATGGTCCAGAACACTTGGATTTCAATTTTCTAGGAAAGCACTTATGTCTGGAATTAATGTGAGGAACAATCTGTCTAGTTTTTGACTCTCTGTTTTGAATGAAACGATCATGAATGATTTTAACCCTCTATATTTATATCCTATAGTTGTCATTATAATCATTCATTATCTCATATAACTCACTCAATTAAAATTATTTTATCTCTCCATCACTTTTAAAATCAATATTTAAGGCCTTAACTGCCCAATATGACTTATCATGCAACTCTACAGGCAAGTGACCTCATTTCCCAAATAAAATTTCTTATAGAGACATACATATTGGGGGTTTTAAAGCTATTCTATATATCCATAAAGCATCATATAATTTAACATACCAATTATTTAAATAATTTGATAGAGTTTTCTCTAGAATTTGATTCAGATCCCTATTTGATATCTAAACCTTTCCATTGTGTAGGTTCCAGGCACATCATTAGCACATAGATGGGTATACCCAACATTAATTTTTCCATTAATAAATATCAATCCATGTTTCTTCATGATTATAATATTTCAGTCATTGGAATATAATTAAGGACTAAAGAAAATATTAGAGTCTCAGAAAGTCAGAGAGGATCATCATATTTTCAATTATAATTAATTTAATTAAAATATAAGAATTACCGTGATGGAATTCAGTCTTTGTTGATGGTTTTGGTCACGATCCAATATGATCCATCGTTGCATCGTAGAAGCCATGTATATGATATATTTAATGGTTATCCCCATGTACTCCATGTATCCTTGGATGTCGCTGATCTGATCTCTGGTTGATAGCGTGGAATATTCTCTACTACAGATGTCCGCCTTCGATCACATTGAGAGCCACTTCAAAAGTGATATCCTTGATCTGGAGGAGGAGGATCTCCCTCGTAACATGATACCATTATTTGTAGAAAAAAATAATTCACTATTTTCTTGAGTGTTTCTCTAGTTCCGTTGTGCATAACCACAATGAATGGATCAGCTCATGAGAATAATTGAATTGAGATTTTGTTACATAGATTAATAAAATGAATTAATTACCTATAAGCATTAATTCATTTAAATTAATTCATAGTAAGACCCCATGTATAACAATAATAGTTGAATATTATTAACACTTCTTATGCACCTAGTAAATTACACCTAAAATAGTTTAATTAAATAAATAATAGTATTTCTCACAAATCCTCTAGAAAACAACATTGAATTTATATTAATAAACATGATGTGTACTTTGGTTTTTCCATTTTCTTTATTTCCTCCACCACATTTATTATACATTGAATAATGACTATTTATATCTCAAATAAATATCATGACATTACTCGCTAATAAATATATAAATTCACCCACAATATATTATCTTAAATAACTAGTGTTGAAATAAATGTGATTAAGCATCCTTGAATAATTATTAAACCAAAATTTGAAATAACCTTTTTTAACTTGTTAAATAAATATTTAACTGAGATTCTTGGACACACATAGTGTGTGACCCTCTTGACATCCTTTTAAGTGGCATTATGTGGAGCTTTCCAAAAATCCAAGGTTAGCATCTAGAAAAATTCCATGGCACCCATAGAGAAATAAATTAAATCCGCAATGACGTTTCACCACCTATGAATACTTACCATGTAATGCAATCCCTTTGTCTCGATATCACGAATGAAGAGATTTGCATGATAGTTCTATCAACCCATGTGCTCAGTTATTCTTTCTTTGACTTCATAGAGTTGAACATTCCCATTCCTTACTATGATGATGGATTTATTTAGGCTATTTCAACTACATCAATAGTCCTGAGATATTAAATTCCATTATAGAAAAAAGGGAAAAGTCCTTTCTCACATTATCTATTAATGTAGTATTACTTGTGATACATCCAATATATCCTACATTGCTACTAATAGTGTGTTTTTATAGTGTTTTCCATATATCTTTGTGCTTGAGGGTTAATACTAATTAATAAAAATCATGAAGCCTGCGGACCAATACACACCTCCACAGTTAGGAACATACAATGAAACAATGAAATTTGGATTTCCTACTGGTATGCCGCGTTCTCATAATATACTCCTAGATATTACTAAGGATGCACACCATGAAAGGGTGCCTCAATGATTTATGATTCTTCACCTATATTGTCCTTTATTATATTTTTCACACATATAACATCATCCGATCCTAGAAAATATATTCAAGAATAATGTTATTACACTTCTGAGTTCTCATCATAGCACAGATCCACTATGACCCTTTGGCGTAACAACTATCCACAGGACATTATCACTTATATTGTCTTGTAGAAGAATAATCAAGATGTTAGAAGGTATGTATTAATGAATAATGTAAAATGTAGTTGGTTCTAGGACACCCATTCCAACAGACTCTAACATGGAATAGAGACAAATACTAACAACCTTAAACCAACTTGGTCTTGCATTATTTTCGAGCTTCTTTTGAGATAAGCCGTTAGTCATGTGGTCTATCACGATCTCTTCCATGGACACTATTCTCTCAGAAACTTAACCCCTTTGATATAAATACATCAATAAGTGATACTTATGGAGAATATCATTTTTTCTGTTGATGTGACCTTGGTTCTATTGCAAGAGACATTGCTTCAGTATTACCACAATACAATGTTATAAGATCATTACTTCTATGCACCATATAAAGCTCTTGGACAATGTTCCAAACCCAAATGGCATTCTTGGCTACATCAGAAGTCACTATATATTCCAACTCCACTGTAGAATCAGTTACAACGTGCTTTTTTGAACTCTTCCTGCTCACAGCTCATCCGTTGGGATAGAGAACATATACAAATAGTTAAATCAGTTCATTATAATATTTCTTAAAACCAGCATCAACATACAATCATATGAAAATCTCCTCATCTCCTCCATAAACCTGGATCATATCCTTCTATCTTCTTAGAAAATAAAGGATATTCTTAACAGAAGTCCAATGATGTTCGCCTAGATTTTCTTGATATCTACCAACTATGCTTAGTTTATAGACAACAACATGCTGGATACATAAAATGTCATACATTATAGATCCTATAGATGAATCATATGAGATATTACTTATCCTATCATTCTCTTGTTATGTATGAAGAAACATTTTTCTAGAATGATTTAGTCCATGTGACATTAGAACCAATCCCTTCTTGGATTGTTCAATACTAAATATTTTTAGTATCTGGTCAATGTTTTTACCCTGACATAGTCCAAGGAACCTCTTATATCTATAAAAAAATTATCCTGATCTATAATATGTTGTCTTCTTCCCCTAAGACTTTCAGGGAGAAACACTTACTCAACTAGTCCTTAACTGACTATAACACCGGTACCCCATTTCCAATAAGTAATATTTCATCAACATATAATACCAGGTTAACAACCAAATTCCCATTAAAACATTTATAAAAACATGTCTTTCATTCATTTTTAATGAAACTAAATTCTTTTATGGATTCATCAAATTGAATGTTCTATGACCAAGATGCTTTAATTAATCCATAAATGGATTATTTACAACATGAAAACTCATTTTTATTGATGTGGTGTCACAAACCCTTATGGTTGTGTCATATAGATGTATTTTTGAAGATTTCTATTATTGATTGATTTTTTGACATTGATCTTCGAAATCTATTAGTCATGGTTTGATGATTCAGAAAGTATGATTCTTATGGATTTAAACATGGAAACTACTGATATGCTTTCATCATAGTGAATTCCTTGATACTGTCTTAATCCTTTATCAAATAGCCTTTCTTTATATGATCTAACTTGACCATCCATGTCCAACTTTCTCATGAATATACATTTTCATCCAATAGGATTTACATCAATTGGATCATGGGCCAGAACCTAGAGGTGGTTTTGGTACATGGATTCCATCTTAGAATTCATAGTATCTATCCATCTTTCTGCTTATAAGCTCTCTACTACTTCCTTATAGGAAAGATATTTAGCATTTTCCAATAATAAGGATTCACTATCCTCTAAGACAAGGGATCCAAATAACACTAGTTACCTTAACTATCTTGATCTCCTATATAGTACTTGTGTTTTTGGAACTTCTTCTACATGGACAAATGGAAGTTGTTTCTATACCAACTTCTATGTGTCTTGAGAATCAACTTCTTCAATGTCAATATTGATCCAACCATTATATTTTTGATTATGTGCTCCCTCTCTATAAAGATGTCTTGTTTGGAGATAATGACTTTCTTGTTAGAGGGAATATATATGTAATATCTTTTCATATCCTTGGTATTTACTATAGAGATACTCCATGTGCCCTAAGGGTGCTATTCTTTTTTCCAATAAGGCTTTAACAAATGTCTCACATCCCCATACATGTGTGTGTGCAAAAATGGGTTTCGTTCCATTCTATAACTCAAACGGAATTACATTTTCCACATTATTTGGTACTCAGTTTAATATGTATGCTGTAGTTTGTAATGCAACTCCCCTAAATGATAAGAGAATATATACATGACTCATCATCAACCTCAACATTTCCAATAATGCGTGGTTCCTCCTTTCACTAAAACCATTCCACTATGATGTATAAAGAGGATTGAGTTGAGATAGAATCCCAGAATCTTGTAAAAGATTGATAAAATCTTAGTTCATATATTCTTCCCCTCGATTTGGTCAAAGCTTCTTTAAAATCTTACCAATATGATTCTTTACTTCATTCTTTAATTCCTAAAATTTCTCACAGGACTCTGGCTTCTGCCTCATTAAGTAGATATCGCAATATATACTTAAATCATCAGTAATAGTAAAGAAGTATAATTATCCACCTATAGATTCTATAGAAAATCGTCCACACACATCTATATGTACTAGTCCTATAAGCTCTATATCCCTTTCACCCTATCCACCGAAAGGCGGCTTGGCCCTTTTACCTGATAAACAAGTGTGACATCTATCAAGTGTGTTTATCTCTGTAGTTTCCAAATAACCATCTTGGCAGAGATTTGTCAATCGCTTGTCATTTACATGACCAAGAATATGATTCCATAACTTGTTTTTGTATGATTCATGTGAATTTTTTTCATTATTCATTGACAACACTTGGTGTCAATAATCTAAAACATAAAAACTATTATTTAAATGAACCATACCATGAGATATGTTGTTCTCAAAAAAATAAATAACCATTATTTTCAAACTTGAAAATAAATATATCCATATACAAGAATGATATAGAAATTATGTTCTTGGTAAACGTAGTCACATAATAATAGTTATGAAAACTAAAAGCATCGTAGATGGAAATTAGAGATGGTAATCACCAATGGCCATTATAGCCAGCCACATGCCATTGCCAGCTCAAAGATCAACCCATCCTCTTTCAATATTTCAAAATATACTTGGTTCCTTCATTTGAATACGTATGGGAGCTCCCTAAGCTATATCTAATAAACAATGTGTATAAATGGAAATATTACACTCGACAAAAAAATCATATTTTTCACCCCCACACTTCTAGGTGTAGTTCCTCTTCTAGAGGCCAGGCTTACCACATTAAAAACACATTTCTTCCCTTTATTTATCATACCTATGGATATTCCTCTTCTTGGAGGGATGGTTCTCAGGGGATTTAGATCATTTATAAGTCCTTGGAACATTTTCATTGTCCTTCCATTTTTTAATCACCATAAGGACTGCGAGTTTGTCACACCACAAATCTTTATCTACTTGAAGAATTATTATTAGGTGTTTTGATATATTTTTCTCATTATTTCTCATGTTTTAGTTGATAATTAAGCGATATAAAGTCCTGGGAAGTGATGATAGTATGAGATCTGTATGAAACTCAACTGGGAACTTAATGTCAACGATGTCATGTAGTTCAACGTATCCAATAAGCTTGACTAAATGAGGCCCAACTGGCATAGTCTCTCCGATATTAGTTATAAAAAAGCATTGGAGATCTAACATCTCTCTTTTATCACCATCTCTTGATAGAGATCCTTAAGGTGAGTCATCCTACTTTACACATCCATGTTTTCATGTTTCTTCAAGATTTCATTAGACATGGAAAATATCATGAAACATTGGAAATAGATGGTATCAACCATATGTTTCATATAGAGTGATAGCTCCTCACCACTTGCCTCTTTTCATGGCACAACTAGAATAGGTACCTCCAGTATATACAATTTCATCTTGCGGAGACGGATGACGCATAAACGCCTCTTCCACTCCTGGAAATTGGTTCTAGTGAGAATGATTTTCTTCTTGGGTATGGTTCATAATGATATGTTTTAATTCATTTTTCTTTCAATTTATACAAATTATTATGAGAAAAGATTTATTAATTTATCAAAAAATTGAGATAAATAAATAAATTTATACTTAATAGTCTCCCCTTATTTTATCAAAATACAATAGAGATCACCATTGACTCCAGAATTGTCTATTTCCTGGATATTCTAATGGAAAGGATCCATATTTCCATTTACATTAACTCAACTGGGGTCGGTCAAGAAACTTGAAGGGTGTTAGGAAGGCAATCTGAATGCCAACTATATTAACACACAGTTCCTTGATCTGCTGAGTGGACTCACTAATCATGAAATACATTTATTTTGGATTTCCTTAACCTTTTCCTATTGTTTAAACAACGTCCCACTATGGAATTCAACCCTTGATGTGAACCAAGTAAACTCCACCCAAAACCTTGAATTTTAATTCCTCAATAATTGAAAGCACCCAAACTAGGGTTAGTAATGTACATTGAACTATGTTTCGATTCTAACCAAGCTACGGAAGGCTATACCAATTTTTTATTTAGTTGAGGGATTTTATCCTTATACATAAATTTCTATTTTATTATCTTTGTTATAGGCTGGTTCATATTAAGTGGGATATACATAAGTTATTAACCATGTCTAGGATACTATTTACATATAAGTCATCCTTATTTTAGTTCCATCTTGAATTCATGATAATTTATTAAGTGTGTGATCATGACAACTATCACGCAATAAATAACCCATTCAACTGATAGAAATAAAATAAATGGTATGGTCATGAACTTATTCTATTGGATAGTTTATCTAGCGGTTGATAAACCAACCCAATATCTAGGGGAGAAACACCTTGAACCCTTTGTGTTTGTGTTTAAAGCTTTACACATGTCCACCTTTGTATCTCCTTGGTATTGGATTCACCTTGGCTCCAAAATTGAGCCAAATACACTAGATTGGGAGCTCCATCTATTACATATGATTTTATCTCACTTGCATGTGAGGGGTAAATCTAGGTTTTACAAAAAAGAATCCTTGGGCATGCTTTCCGTATATATTAATGAGGAGAAGGATAAAATGAAAATAAATTTAATTTAAATGAATAAATTAAATGAAACCATCCACACACAAAATTTCTTTTTCTATCTCATGATCATTTACACATGCAACTATATTTACACATAAATTAAACTAGCATTATATTCTTTAATCATTCTTGTTTACGATAAATCACAGTTGAATCAATTAATTATATTTAAATAATCAATCCTTTTATCTCAAACCAATCTTTGAATTTCCATGGGATTATAATCCATCATACCTTTAAAAAATTGAAATCATTTAAAATAATCGTTGTACATAACCTGTACCTTGGAGGCAACCCAATAAGTTCCTATTCGAAAATAACAAATGAGTAGAAATGAACACTACATAGATGTGAAATTAAACACACACACATACACACAGATATATATATAAAACACTTATCACATGTTGTGCCTCATCTTTAGACCCACACTATGGAACACGTCTCATGGGATTGAATAATAAAATATTAAATTGTAACAAATCTCCAGAATTTGGATGAGTACATGAATTTTTGTTCCGACTACTTATTGTATACTATCATTCATCGTCCATATGAAGTACATACCCAAGGACATGGAGTGTAGATATACTTTAGAAATCTTCAGAGTACACAGTGTGTCTAGTGGGCAACATGACATGTAGTTTCCATGTTACGTGGTCTTCAACCAGGCAAGCCGTGTACTAGGTTTCACAGTCCAAACCTAACCCAAAGGGATTACACATCATATCTAATGGATGCATGGTGCGTAATTTGGAAAACACAAGCCATCTTCTCCTAGTCAACACTTTGAGTCATTTAAAGCATTGATAGACTTTAACACACTGCATGGTTTGGCAAACCAGTCTGATGCACTGAACGTTGACTACATAGAGTGTATTGTAGAATACACAATGTGTGTTCTGGTGTTATACAACCAAGAACCTTTGAAACCTCTAGATGAGAACCTCAATTTTATTTTAATCAAAATTTAAAAGAAAATAACATTTCATTAAGGTGAATGAGAAACAAAATAGGTGGAACATATCTTGACATTCATATTTTCCGAATGATTAACTTGAATTGTAATAACTAAATTATTAAATGCATAAATCATAAATGAAAATAATATATAATTATAATGAATGATATGACCCGTTTGGTACAACTTGTAGTTTTTTGGTTTAGTAGAAGCATGTGGATAGATGTACCCAACATTAATATTTCCGTTAACAATGATCAATCTAAGATCCATAAAGATGATAAAACACCATATCATCATAATAGAACGATGAATGAAAGAAAATAGGAGTGTCCCAAAACCATACAGAGGATCATAATATGTTGGTTGTTATTAATTTAATTAAAATATAATAATTACCTTGGTGGAATTATATCTTCATTGATGTTTCCAGTCATAATCTAATGTGATCAGATGTAGCATTGTAGAATCCATGTGTAGGCTTCCCCTAGCGGTGATCCACACCCACTACACCTATATCTGGATATCTATGTTAGGATATCTGGGTGCTAGTGCAGTCCACTTGCGATGTCCACTATTGACCACATTAAGAGATGCTTCAAAATCTCTCTCCTTAATCCGATATAGGAGGATCTCTCTCGTAACCAGAGTGCATTATTAGTAGAAAAAATAATTCACTATTTTATTGAGAGATTTTGCAGATCCTTTGTGTAAAAAGACAACGAATAGATACACTCATGAGAATAATTAAATTGGTATTTTATTAATTAGATTAATAACATGAATTCATTACCAAAAAGTATTTATTCATTTCATTTAATTATTATAAAGCCCTTGTGTCTAATAATAAATGTTGAAAATTATTATCACTTAGCATGCATCCAAAAAATCGCACCTTATATTATTTAATTAAATAAATTCTTCCTTCTTAGAAATCCCCTAAAAAACTAAACGGTGTGTATATTAATATACAAAATGATTATTTTTGTTTTTCCATTTTCTTTATTTCCTCCATGATATTTATTAGACCTTGAATAATGAATATTTATTTCTCAAATAAGTACAACTTCGTTACATTATAATTAATATGTTATTTCACCCAAAATATATTCTCTATAATAACTAGTGTCGAAATAAATGTGATTTGGCACCCTTGAATAATTATTAAACCATAATAGAGAATAATGTTTATTAATCTTTTTAAACGAATATTTAACTGAGATACTTGGACACACATAGTGTGTGACCCTCTAGGCCTTTTTCTCAGTTTCTTTAACCAGAGAATGGCTAAAGTCAAAGGTTTGTGTCTAGAAACACACCAAGGCACCTATAGAGAAATAAGTTAACGTCACAATCATGTGTCACCTCCTATAAATGATTACCATGTAATGTAATCCCTTTGTCTCAATATCTGAATTCTAGAGGGTTTCCTGAAAGTGACATCAACCCATGTGCTTAATTATTATTTCATTGACCTCTCAAAATTGGACAAGAAAATTACTTACATATCCATGGATTTATTTAGACTATATAAATTCTATCAAAGGGTATGAGATATCAAATTCTATTATGGAAGTGAAATGAAAAATCCATTCCACATTATCTATTAATGCATCCTTACTTGTGACACACCCAACATATCCTACCTCGCTATGAATAGTGTGTCATCACAATTTTCATCAATAAATCTTAGTGCATGAGTTGTAATACCTATTCATAATAATCCTAATGTATAAGGACCAATGCACATGTCTGCAGATAGGAACATCCAATACCACTATGAAATGTGGATTCGCTACTTGCGGGTCTCGATCTCATAATATCCTCATAGATATTACCAAGGTAACACACCAAGATAAGGGTCCTCAATGTTTTTTGAGTCCTCACCCTTAATGACTTGTATTATTTGTGTCCCTCAAATAACATCATCTGATCATAGAAAATATAGTCAAGATTAGTGTTATGGCACTTCCAGGATCTCATCATAGTAGGGATACACTATGAACCTTTAGTGGAAGAAATATCCTTAAGACATTATCACATGAATTTTCATGCAGAAGAAAAATAATGATATGATAAGGAATTTATTAATAAATAAAGTACCATGTAGTTGGTTTTTTCCACCATCACCAAGACACTAGATTATGGATGGTAGGAAGTACTTGTTTTATGAACCCAACCATGATTTTCAATTAAACACTTAAACATATATTTTTTAAAGTGTCTTATAATATCAGTTATAATGGATTTTAGAACTCATAATTTTAAAAAGATATTATTTTTAACAAACATGAATTCACTGTTGGCCTGATTTTTGGGAGGTTCCACTACCTCTACCCTCTTAGACACTTAATCCACAACTACTAAAATTTCTTAATTACCATGAGATGATGGAAATGGACCCATGAAATTTAAACCCTAGACATCAAAATTATCAAATTATAGAATACCCTTTTGAGGTAACTCTTTCTTCCTACCAACATTTCCCAACCTCTGGAATCTATCACATCTTACAACAAAGCTCATAACATCCTTGAATAAGGTCGGTTAATAAAAAAACATCTTGAAGGACTTTTTGAGAAATCCTTTCCCCACAATGATTTCCTCCCCAAGGCGAGGAGTGAAAACATTCTAGAATAATAAGCATTTATTCATCTAAAACATACATTCTAAGAACCTCCTAATCACATCTCCAAAATATAAAGGTTCATTATAAAACTAATATTTATGTTCAGAAATGAATTTATTGCATTGGTTATTGGATGATATGTGCGGATAATACTATCTTCTAGTAAATTTTCATAGTGTGCAAACCATGATGATTACATAGTGGAAATAGTGAGGAACTTTTCATCTAGAAATGAAGTGTTAATCTCACTTGGATCCTCATAATGAGCATGAGTAATTCTATAAAGATGGTCTGTAACTAGGTTCTTAGATCCATTCATATCCCTAATATCAAAATAAATTTTTTGTTACAATAGAATCCATCTAATCAGCCTAGGTTTGATTTTGTTTTAAGATAAAAAAATTCAAGGCATAATGGTCAGTGAATATGAGGACTTTTGAACCTAAAAGATACTAACTAAAATTCTCAAGCTATAACACGATATATAACAACTTCTTTTCATTAGTGGAATAGTTCCCTTGAGCCTCATCTGGAAGCCTACTAGAATAATAAAACACATGAAACTTATTATCTTTCCTCTATCCAAATACAACACCAACCCCTATATCACTAGTATCACACATTAATTCAAAAGGAGTTTTCCAATTAGGTGAAGTGATAATATGTGATGTAGTGAGTTTATCCTTAAGAATATTAAATGAATCATAGAAATTTGGATCCAATATAAAGGGTGAATACTTTAAAATAATGTAAGATAAGAGATTAGAAATTTTAAAATGTACATTTATAAACCTCCAATAAAAACATGAATGCTCAAGAAAACTTCTAACACCATTTACATTTTTAGGTGGGGTAGTTTTTTAGTAACATCTACATTGAAAATGTCTACATCCAATCATCTCTTAGACACTTTAGGTCCATGTACTATCCCTTAAGTAACAATGAATTTAAATATTTCTTAGTTAAGATCTGGTTTGGTCTCTATCCACCTCTCAAACACTAACTCTAAATTTCTGAGAAAAGTATCAAACGTGATACAAACTATTGGGAATCCATCGATGAAAACTGAAATAATATCCTTAATAAAAAAAAAAATTATATCCATCTTGAATCTTTTAGAGTTATTAGAGACTCCATACAACCCAAAAGGCATAGAGAAGTAGGTAAATATACCAAAGGTTAATGTGAAGGTACTTTTCTCTAGATCCTCTAGATCAACTAGAATCAAATTGTATCCAGAATACCCATCTAGAAAACCAAAGATATAATTACCATCAAGAGACTCAAGAATTTGATCAAGGAAGGGAATTGGATAATGAGAATTCTTATAGGATCAATTGAGTTTCCTATACTCTATACAGACTCTCTATTTGGTGTCTTTCCTAAATTTAATTTCTACATTTTTTATCAATTAAAATAGAGAATATTTTTTTCTTAGGTAATAATTGGATAATGATAATACAATTACTACTAGATATATGATATATTATTCTAGTGTCCACTAGCTTCTAAACATCTTCTCATATAACATATTTCTTATTAGGATTCAATCTTCTTTGACATTCCACCCTAGGTTTATGGTCTGGTTCTTTAGGTATTTTATTCATGCAGAATGAAGGTAAAATCCATTGATATCAGCTATGGCCCAACTTATGGAATATTTTAGTTTACTTAAGATATTTACCAATATTTTGACTTGGTTATCTTAAACTCAGCCGAAATTATAATAGGAAGTGTGGAATTCTCACCCAAAAAAGATAATTCAAGATGTGAAGTATAAAAAAGTCATTTTTTATTACATTAATACATTATTTAAATACATAAAATTACACATAATAAAACCCAAAATATCAGGAATCATAGTTTCTTTACAATTAGGAACATTACAAAACATATGCAAATAGTAAATACAACATCATTATTGATAAATTATTTTACATGACCACAACATTACATCATATTTAACATTTCTTAGGGTAACCAGAGGACATACTTAAGAATGGGATAAGATATAAAGGACAATAAAGAAATAAACATGGAATAACATGAGTTATACAATACATGTTATACAATAGTCATATCAATGGAGCATAAAAGAAATATGAACATAAAGGCATGATATAGAATTAAAATCATAACATGGAAATATGGAAAGCACAAAAATATTGAATCATGGGTCAAGGGTAAAATGTCAAAACATCATAGTTGACAGAGTTACATAAAGGAATCAGGTAAACCTCTATCCCAAAATTAAATATCAGGATACTAAACATTACCCAATTCATTTAATTTCTATATAATTCTGGGCTCACCTATCACATTCATTTCATTTTCATGACTAAGTGTTCAACATAAATAAAATTTCATGGATTCATTCACCATATTAATTTCTTCCACAATTAAGGGTTATGGAATAAATAAATTTTCATCCTAAAAAAAGGTATATGTGTATAAATGTGAACACCCTTTATAGAGGAATGTTTATGGTATTCACTCTATGATGATATTTGCATGGAAAATCATGGTGCTATTTTAGTAACATACCGGCATGGCATAAAAATCCATAAAAAGGGTTATTGAGGGAGGAAGGTGTCTTTAAACATATATAAATGAAATTTACAATATGAGATTCAGATAAATACATGTTCCAATATAATGATTTTTAAAAAAAATGTCATAACATAATAAATAAACTAAAAGAAATTGGAGAAAATGAATATCTCTTAAAAAATTATGGTATGGTAACCGGTATACATGGGAGGGATTAATGAGAGAGAAATGGGTATCTAGTAATTAAAACATAATAGGTGAAGTTTGGGTTGGGGTTAAAGATATACCTTAACATTTTTAAATGATAATAAATGCAGTAATAATATATGGAAACAATGATAAAATTGAGAATATAAGGAACCCTTACTTGAGAGTGCGACATAAAAAGAACAAAGAGGGGATTATTGAGATCTTGGGGAACCTTGGGAGGATTATAAATAGGTTAGTACATTGTAATTACATGATCCATGGATTTCAAGTAAAGATAATTGGGAGCATGGGTGGGTTCATATAGGAAATGAGAGAGTAATTCTTTAATATTGCTCAAACTAAGGTTTTGGAATATATATAATTAAATAGAAATAACTACAAACATTAAAATTTATTTTCTTGTTGTTTTTTCAAATAAGAGTTAAAAACATATTTTTATAAGGCCCTGATATGAATATATTAAAATATTAGCCTTCCTTATGTGGAGGTGATTCACATTATTAAGGAAATGAATTTAAAATCGTAAAATATAATGTACATTTTGGACGATTCACTAAGGATTTATAAAATAATTCAAAAAAATCTAAAATCATTGGATTTTAATGTTAGAACTTATATTTGGATTAATACCCATTTTATAGTGTTTATCACTTCACTATTGGTCCATTATAATGCCAAAATACACAATATATATTTATATAGTATTTAATTTTTACACAAAAAGATTACTATCTCAGAAAATTTTGAACAATTTATAGTTGGATAATTTTGAAATTATGATTCCAAAAATAATATTCATTTTATCTAAATAATTTTCCAAATATTTCATTTTTGAATTTTAAAATAAAAAGCAACAATTATTCAAAATTAGGGGGTTTTGAAAAGAATAGTCTTTAAACCTTAATAAAAAATACATTTCGCCTCATAAAATATATATAATTATTTATATTAAATAAAAGTAATTTAAAAATAATATTTTATTAAGATATTATTTATTAATTCATTAGAATATATTTCTTAATTTTATTTGAATATTATCCAAAAAAATATTATATGTTCTTTAAAAAAATATTAAAATAAAGTGTATTCATTATTATATTGAAAAATAATGTACAACATTATAATTATATGGTCATGATACATATCCCATTATTACACAATCATATGCCCTAAGAGTAAGGTGTTCAATGGTGGGGATTTCATGGGGCCATTTAGTGATCATGGTATGTGCTGTGATCTCAATGATCCTGAATTTCTCTCGTAAAATATTTCCATCATGATTACGTTATTAGATCTAATATTGGGCATTGT
Source organism: Viscum album (assembly GCA_963277665.1). Taxonomy (NCBI): domain Eukaryota; kingdom Viridiplantae; phylum Streptophyta; class Magnoliopsida; order Santalales; family Viscaceae; genus Viscum; species Viscum album. The sequence continues at coordinate 441,268,402 of OY728139.1, read as the reverse complement.
CTAGGGAAAAGCCATGATATTCTATATCTCTCAGAATCTCAAATAAATGGGCTTCATAGGGGACATTACTACTGGTTTAGGCCATCACCTCCCTTTTCAATGTCAAAAGGATTTTCTAAAACCCTATTTTTATACAAGTCATGTGATCACTATTCATTGTGTTTATTATCAATTGTAATGATACATAATAGTTACATAAATAATATAGGATACAATAACAAAATAGAGTGCATTTTTTTCTATATCAATTTAAAAAAAATATATTTAACTAAATCAAAATGGAAATTTCACTTATAATAGTTCTGTTCATTACAATCATCCCACCTTAAGAAATTTTGACCTCAAAATATTCATTTTCCAAATTAAAATAGATGAGTGTAATTATGATTCATCGACTCCTTTGGTTCCCACATTGCTTTTCAAATTTGTGGTTTCTCTACAACACTTTGACCAGGTGCATTGTATTATTCTGTAGATAATTTTCTCTATGATCTAATCCATTTAAAGGAATCTCTTTATAATAGAGGTCATTATCCAATGGTACCACCTCTAGATTATTTTCATGAGAGGGGTATGGTATTTACTTTATCAAGAGGGAAACATATAATACATCTTGTACTTGAGATAGTCTATGTGGGAATGCCAGTTGGTAGGACACTGCTAGGATGCAATCAAGGATCTCAAAAGGTCTGATATACCTTATACAAAGATTTCAGTTCTTCCCAAATCTCATCACACTTTTCCCTGGAGATATGAAGAGGAATAATATGTCTCCAACATCAAACTCTAGGTCTTATCAATGATTGTCAAAATAGATTTTCTGTCAACTCTAATCAGTCCTGATATGGTTCTTAATGGTCATAATCTTCTCCACTGTTTCCATGACCAATTCAGGACCTAGTAGTTTTCATTCCCCAAATTCATCCCAACATGCAGGTGTTTTGAACCTATTTCCCTAAAGGGATTCATAGGGAGGCATTTTGATACTTGAGTGAAAACTAATGTTGTAAGAGAACTCAACCAGAGGAAGATATTGATCCCATCCTCATTTTATGTCCAGTGAATATTCTCTCAAAATTTTATAATGTTTCATGATAGTCTACTATTATTGGACATTAGTTTGAGGGTGATAGGTCGTGCTTAATTTCAACTCAGTATTAAGAGAATATTGGAGAATCTTACAGAATATATAGGTGAATATTGGATCTCGATCAGATATAATTTGTAGTGGTACACAATGCAACCTCACCACTTCTCTGATGCATATCTGATCAAGTTGATCCAATGATCAATATTATTGAATCACAATAAAGTGTGCAGTCATTGTAAGATGATCCACAAAAGCCGTAATAGAATTGTTTCCTCTAGACATCTTAGGAAGCCTAATGACAAAGTCCATGGTATTTGTTTCCCACATCCATGTAGGTATGGGTAATGGTTGTATCATCCCTTTATATGTTTCTACCTTCATTTATAGACTTATGAGACATCTTGATGTATATTCTACAATATCAATCTCTATACTATCCACTCCGTAGTGTTCCTAATGATCTTGATACATCTTTATGCTTCTATGGTGGATATAGATGGTTTAGTTATGTGCATCATCCAACCGCTCCTTATTTAACTTCATATTTGATGGTATACATAATCTTGACCCAAATCATACAACAACAAATTCATTAACATTTAAATCTAATGATTTCTCATTTATAATTGTTTCCACTTTCTTTAGAATAATCATATCGTCTCTTTGAGCATCCTTAAACCTCCTTAGAAGATATGGCTGAGAAATCTTTAGTGAAAGGATTGATGATGTCCTTTAATTTGTGATTCCCATGTCCATCCTCTCCACATATAAGAAGATTGGATCCTTCTCAATTATCATCAATTAATGAGTTTCTAAATCCTTTCTACTTTGAGAGTTTTCCACGTTATTCACATACCCAGGATGGTAGTGAATAGAGTAGTCACAGTTGTTTAGTTGCTATCACCATCTTAGTTGGCTCATATTCAACTCTTTTTGTTTGAATATATACTTGATGAATTTCTGATCTATATATACTTCATACATCTCCCAAAAGAGGTAATGTCACAAAATTTTCAATGTGAAGATCACTTCGGCCAACTCCAAATCATGATTTGGATAGAATCACTGATGAAAATTTAGACTACCTTGAAGAATAGGCAACGACTTGGTCACTTTCCATCAACACACATCCCATTCCCGTCTCTGAAGAATAACAATATTCTGGGAGAAGCTACCAAATTGTGTGTAGTGTGAGAACGAGCATAATGATAAGCCTCTTTTTTAACTCCTTGAATCGCTCTTCAAATTCTTCATTCTATGAAACATTGACTCCCTTATGAGTTATCTTGGTTAGAGGGTTTTACAATCATGAGAAATTTATCACACATCAATGATAATACCTAGATAATCCAAGGAATCAATGTATATCTATCATAGATATTGGACTTAGCCATTAATTAATTGCCTTAGTATCTAAAGGGTCCATGATACAAATAAAATACCTTGACTTCCAGAAGTTGTAAATACCCCCTGGGAGCTCTAACCTTTTAGAGAATCCTGTATTAATTAATTTAACATATCTGTAATGATTAAAATTATATAAAGAATATTTTTAACATAAAAAAATAAAATAAATATCTTAAAATACTTGTAGCTATGATTCTTGATTATTTTGAAAGATATTTTCCCTTTTTTCCCATCTGAGCTCTCTACAGTTTTCCGGTCTAGATGGAGGGGATGGAGGGGAAACCTCTCTAAAGCTTGAAGACTCAGCTGTCAGTTTTTGTAGTTTTTATGCCATCATTTGTTCTTCCAATAATTTATACCCTCACTAAGAAAAAATATGAAGTAATACATTTTTATATGGGATCTTATGATGATATTTCCTTCGTTTATTTAATTTTATAATAAGAAATCATTAACAAAACATTAATAGGATCATTTATATAATAATTCTTATAAAATTTTACATTTCCCTTTATAACAATGATTATTTTCTTCTACATTCAACAAATTTCTTCCATGTGTCTTCATCTATGAAAGGATAAATATGATATATAATATCATGATTCCAATGAACAAAAATTAAATTAGATGTGAGGATTGATTTAAAATCCCTCCATATCCTTACATCAATCGATAAACATTTCTTCCTAACTCCTCTACTGTCATGAATATCAAATGTCATCAGATAATTTTGTGGTAAAACATATTATAAAAGAAATATTTAAATATTAGAAAAACAATATCAAAATATATTACCAAAATCATCTCCCACAACTGAGATATTATTTCCTTTTCCACACTTCTCCAATCATCATACAAAATGCATACTTTTCTTTTTCCCCAAGTTTATAACAAAACTCTTAATTTTTTTTCAATTAGACCACTAGGAATGTCATTCTCATCAAACCCAACCACTATCCTCCAGTCCTGGATATGGGAAAGTAATAAATTTGGAAAATGTTTGTAAACAAATTTACCAACTCTTGAAATATTCTTTATCCTTATGGGATCACATGAGGAAGATTGGGGAACATCAAGAGGATAATGTGAATGTTCCTTTCTAGAGGTAATGACATTATGCTAATCTCTAGAATCATGTGGTTGATAAATTGATTGATATGTCATTATCACTCAAATCAAAAAATCAAACGTTAGTTCACAAATAAAAAAATTAAAATATTACAATACTAATGAAAATAAAAAATTTAAAACTAAACTAGGTTATATAATAGAAACACGGTAAATTTGGTAAGCATGTTAAATAGTGGTAAAGATGGTAAACATAGTAAACATGGTAAAATGATAGTGTAATTTTCATTTTACAAAATCAATAAATATATAAGTTACATAAAGGTAAACTATGGTATACTATGGTATACATGGTAAACATGGTAAATTAATTTCCATTCAACTAAATAAATACATGTATAAGATACGTAATTGAAAATATGGTAAACAAAACTAAACAAAATCAAAATAAACAAAATATTATAATTATTTTTTAAATACACATTTTAATATAGAGAAAAAATTAAAATATCTAACATTTTATGAAAATATTAAGTGTAAACAAGAAATAAAGATACGTTACCTATAAAATTAAGAATATACAAATGGATTGTTTTCACAAATTCCTTCATCGTAAACTTTCCTTATGGCACAAACCATGTCTTCAACATGATCATCATTATTTTCCGCTAATCATTCCATGGAAGTAGGGATCTCACATAAATCAACTTCTACGTCTTTTTTATTCTTACCTACATACTGTTTTTCCCTTATAAAACAACACACCATTGCATATCTAATTGATCAACTACATTTAAAATCGGTCTTGCATGTGCTTCCATTATAAAAGAACCCAACATTTTATCGATAAACCATTTGTAGTTAAAAACATGAAATTTAATTTTAAATTAATCAACGTCCAATATTTCATCAATGACACCATAATATATACTTGATGCAGAAATTGGGGTTTTGTCTTTAGAACTCAAAAAATGAATTTCTTCTACAAACACCAATACACAACTCTTCTGAACTACACTTGTATTGTCCAGATCATTCGTATGAAATGTATATCCATTAATTTCATTCACGGACCATGTTATCACATTTAAACATCGACCACCCACTAACCATATTGATGTCTCTAATACATATGATCTACTGAGAAAGGTCTTTTTAATCCATGGAAAAAATGTTTTGTTGTGCTCATTCAAAATCCACATTTCTTTCTTCTTTGGATGACATTGTTTCAACTCATTTATATGCAATGTGATAAACATTTGAGCATTAGATATGTTATTTAAGATGTATAATTCTATGTTCTTCTTCTGTTCAACTGACAACAATTTGACTTTCAAGCGATGAATCCCCTTACCCTCATTATTAACTCATTCATGATGAGATAGAGTAAAACATATGTGCCCCACCGCAGCCATGTAGCTTTTAATAAATATTTAAACCTCCTCAAAAATAAACTTTTCATCAATGGAGGCTTCAGGTCGATATGGATTCATAACATACCCCTTAATTATTTTTATATACCTTTTAGAAGGATACATCCAACGAAGATAAAGTGATCCACCTAGATTTATTTCTTGAACTAGATGAACCATTAAATTCACCATTATATCAAAAAAAGATGGAGTTAAATACATTTCCAATCGAAAAAGTACATAAATTTCATCCTTTTCCAAAATGTTCAAACCATTCACATAAATAATCTTATAACAAATTGAATTGAAAAAATAACACAACTTCATTATAGTATTTATTGCATGGATGGGAAATATTCCATGCAATGAAACTGGTAGAATTTGTTGCAACATGATGTGACGATCATGAGATTTCATACCTATCAACTTCAATTACTTCAATGTGACAAAAGTTTTTTATTTGAAAAATATCCTTGATGCACTTTGATATCTTGAAGACACTGATGAAAGATAATTTTATCCCTCTTGGACAATATATGACAAGCTTTGGGAAGAAATGTTCATCTTTCATTATGAGTGGGAGCTAACTCCAAACGTATTCCCATTGATAGTATATCTAATCTTGCATTCAACCCATGTTTAGTAATTCCTTTAAAATCTAAAAAATGTTCCTATAAAACTGTCTCAGATATTATTCTCCCCATGCATGACATCAATATTATGTTTCAATTCATTATATCTCCAATATGGTATCTCAAAAAATATTGACCTTTATATCCAAATATGTCAATCATTACCAGATTTATGTTTCTTTCCCAATGACACATCAAGGTTCTGCACCCTCTCAAAATACACATTAGAGGATAATGTTTTTGGAGCAATATCAAATTATTGGGAGCCATTGAATTCGTTTTTTAGTCTTCTATTAGAGTAACCAATTTCAAAAAAATTCAATGACCCATGTATACTCTTTTCTTCCCATAATGAAATTGGATATATGATGTCTCTTTTATGCAAATTGGACTTGATTTATGCCCCTTAAAAATATATCTAGAAAAATTTCTATATGATGGGAATTCATTTACAGTGAACATAAGAACTGCATGTAGTTAAAAATATACTATTTTATAAGAATCATACAACCTAATACCATCCTCCCATAAAAGTTTCAAATCATCAATAAATGGTGACAAGAAAACATCAATATCATTTCTGGGTTTCTTTGGACCAAATATCATTATACTTAGCTCAAAAATTTTGTGCTTCATACAAACTTCAGGAGAGAGGTTGTAAATTACCAATAAAATAGGCCCTGAACAATGTGTGTTACCAAGGGTTTGGTATGGATTCATTCCATCTGTCAAAAACCCAAGTTTGAGATTTCTAATTTCATTTCCAAATATAGGATACTGCACATCAATTTTCTTCCATTTTGGATAATCAATTGGAAGTAATATTTTCCATCAAATATCCTCTAATCATCATGTTATCTTAACCTTTTTGCAACATTTGAATTCACAATTATACTTTTCAAATAATAAATTATAAGAAGATACGAAAATACCTTGGTAGGGATCTTTGTAATCTCTACATCAGCCTGTGATTTCTCTTTCATCTTGTACCATGATGTCCCATATTTCAGACACTCTGATTGAAATTTATATTCCTTCCAATATATCATAGAGTCATTCGGACTAGCAAATATTTTCTTGTATCCCAATCCAATTGAGTATAATATTTTCTTATCCTTATAATGTGAATCTGTAAGATCATTGTCTTTTGGAAAAATGTATTTCAACAATTGAAGCACCTCTATAAAAATTTTGTCACTCCGTCCATGTTTCACAGTCAGGTTAATCATTCTTAACTTCGCCTATAAACCCGTAAAATCGATACAATAAGGATATAATGGGTTTTCAACATCACCATATAGACACTCAACTATTGCTATTATCTTAATTTTTTCTACTGTAATATCATGAATCATTTCTTCAATTCCATTAGAGTTACCATCTTTCAAATCATCATCATCAGTAGATCTAATATTGTGTCTAGTTTCACCATTCCAAATACAAGGTCTATAAATTGGATTAATACCATGACACATCAGATGATCTTTGATGTCTCTAAATTTCAACTTCTTCATATTCAAACATTTATGGCATGGACATAAAAACATGTCACTTCTTCGAAGATTTATTTTTGAAAATTACAAAAAGGCATCAACACCTTCCTAATATTCATTACACATTCGATGTGATGTAATCCCAGTTCGACTCATTATTACCTATAATAAATATCAATATTATACATCTTTTTATGACTAGAAATTTTTTTATTTATATGAAAAATAACATAATTTCTAAGTAAATTTTGTTGAAATATAAAACAAATCTATGCGTCTTTGAAACATATATGCTTGTAAATGACTTTAAAAAGAAATTATAGTTAGATATAACATTTGTAAATTAACCTTGGATCATTTATTCTTAAGGTACTAAAATAATACATCCTAGTGAAACTAGATACCAAATTCATCATTCCGTAAAAAAGAAATAAGAAGTATAAATATTAAAAGATGTATGCATTCACTACTTAAAATGACAAATATCCCAACAACTTGAAACCATTGGGATTTCCCCTAAAACCATCGGGATAGAATATCCCAATGTTTTCATACACTGTTGGCATGATGTTCGTTGCAATAGCCCTATACCAATGATTCTACCGGAACCATTGGTATAGACTACCAGGAGTTAAAATATTCTAACAGTTTCAAGGTAACCATTAGGATATATATATATATATATAATGGTGGTGTCCAAGGGGGTTGGGGCCGTCCAGGGGGTGGTGGGGGCTGTCCAAGGGGGTAGGGGTTGTCCAAGTGGGTGGGGTGTCCATAGGGATGGTGGGGTAAGTCTAAGGTGGAGGGGGTGTCAATGGGGTGGGGAGTGGTGTCCAGGGGGTGAGGGGTCGTCCAACCCAACCCCATTGGACACCACCCCCACCCCTGTGGACACCTCATGGACACCACCACCCTCTAGAGAACCCCCACCCCCTAAACAACACCCTAACCCCTCAGGACACCCCCACCCCTGGACACACCCCCACCCCCTTGATACACCTACCCACTTGGACAACCCACTCACCACCCAGAGCACCACCTCACCCCTTGGAAACCCCCACCACAACCCCTGTGGACACCCCCAACCATATGGATATCCCCATCACCCCCATCCCCTTAGACATCCCCCACTAACTGGATAGCTCCCCCACCCCTCTGGAACACCCCACCCCCTGGATAGCACCCACCCCTCTGGACTGCACCCCACCCCCGTGGACACCTGCACCCTCGTGGACACCACTGACCCCCTTAGACATCCCACTCACCCCGGGGACACCACCACCACACCCCATGGACATCACCACCCCCTAAACATCCCCACCCCCTAAATACCCCCTCAAGACCCCCCACCCCTGGACCCCCACCACTGGATACCCCCTACCCACTTGGACGGTCCACTCACCCCCTAGACACCACCCCACCCCCAAGACATCCCCACCCCCTAGACACCACCCCACCACCCCTATCCATTAGTCACCCCTGGATACCCCCACCCCTGGATAGCCCCCCTTACCCCATGGACAACACGCCCACACCCTGGACACTCATATCCCCTTAGAAAGCCCCCTCACCCCCTGGGCACCACCCCACAGCCTTGTAGACCCTCTGGACACCCCCTTAGACAGCCCCACCACACTGGACAACCCCCACAACTATGAAAATCCCCCACCCCACAAACACCCCACCCCATGGACACCATTACCCCCTAGGAAAGCCCCCTCACCCCTAGAAACCACCCCCACCCCCATGAGCACCCCCAACCCTATGGGACTGCCCCAACACCACCTATACACCACCCCACCCACTTAGTCAACGCCTGGACACCCCCACCCCCTAGAGTTCCCCCCACCGCCCCTGGACAACCTCAACCACCTGGAAAACCCCCAACCCCTTGGAAACCCCTTGTATGCACATATAAACATGATAGAACACATAAAAATTTTAAACTTGCATGATATCACTTCCATGGTTTATTTTACCAGAAAAGCATTTCGTATGGTATAAATGAGCACTATGAAACTTACAATGATAGAAATAACAAAGATAGAAAAATAACATCTCAAAAAAATTGTTTAGGTCATCATGAAAAATAAAAATTGAAACAGAGCCCTGTGGGGATTACAAGAGTGTTGCGAATCATCCTGATAGATCTTGTGATAATAATGATGATGAATGATTTTGTAAAAATGTGGCTGGAGGGAACAACATCAAAAATGAATTTCTAGGTTTTATGAATGAGAGAGAAGTGTTTCAGGTCACTCGATCGAAGAAAATAGAATGACTGAATATTGGGTGAGATAAATCATTTAAATGATTTATCACATCAGTTATTTAATAAATTACGTGAAAAACTATTTTTTTTTATTTTCATAATGTCGATAATTTTCTAACTGAATATGAAAATTACTTATCATTTCAGTTATTTTATAACCAACATTATAAATGGTTGTTTGTAATGTCGGTTCTTTCGATAAATGAAGTGATAAATTACCAAAATTTGCTTTATCACATCAGTTATTTTATATCCAACTTGATGAAGCACACAAATTTGATGTTTCACATTGGATATAAAATAACCAATGTGATAAAGGAAATATTTGTATTTTTTCATCAGTTATAAAATAAATGATGTAAAAAATTGATTCTCATCAGTTTATCACATCGGTTATACAATAACTGACATGATAAATTTATTTTTATAGTTTTTCATGTCAGTTATATAGAACAGATGTGAAAAATACCGATGTTTAAAACATTTTTTCCACTAGTGGGATGATCGATCTTTGGACAACCCAAGAAATCCAAACATGTTGACCCTATTTCAATAATTTTTGACAAACATGACAATTAGACTAAAAATTTCCATACCATTACATCCATAAGGGATATTCTTCTTGTATAACTACCAACCAGTAAAAGATTTAAATGCTCTAAAATTTTAGAATCCACGATACTAAAATAGTTTCAGTCAAATGTACATTTAATATCTAGGTTATTATTGAAAAAATAACGAACATCACATCCAATAACCCAGCCATCCAAAATACAAAATCCCAAAACTCTACATAATTTAATAGCTGATAACCATTTTAAAACAAAAGATGTCAAAGATGAACATTCCCCAGTACATTTTTGTTAACCAATCTAACAACCCATCCAATAACCTAAATATCCACAAGGGAGAATCATACAAACCTAAACACCTATCCATGATGTTATTATCCTTAACTTTATTAATTATGAAAAAAATTGAAAATATTAATTCTTATATTTTATGCTTAAAACATGAACTATAAACCACTAAAACTATTATGGAACCCTTGACCAATCATGTTGTCCCTTCACCACCCTTTAGGGGAGAATCCAATTGAAAAAAATCATGATAGAACAACTCAATGTACTATCCTTATTAGGAAGTAGAAAATAAATCAATAACGATGAAAAGATCATTAAAAACCAAATGGAGGGTCAATTTCTTAGAAAAATAATAATGTAACACTTAATAAATTAGAAAATTATGATGGTAATATAGAAGAATCCATAAAACCCCAATGAGTCTAAAAACCTGCTTCACCCCCTCAATAAATTTAAGGAAAATAAAAATTAAAACATAATGAAATTTTTAGGGAAATTTTCTCACAATTTAATTTGAACATACCTCTTCTCAATAAAATGCAAACCATACCATTAAACAAAATGTACATGAAAGACCAGTTTATATTAAATAATATGTCATCATATAAAAATATATCGTTTTAGATTATCGTATGAGCATCATAGTCTAGAAAACCAAACATCCTATGTTTAAATACATAGAATGTCTACACATAAATATTTAACGAGGAGAGAAAAAGGTTTTCAAGGACTTTCATGATATGGGATCCATTATGAACCATATTCTATATGCACTGTATTTTTAGTTTGGGATCAAAGAACTCCAACCAAAATATATCACTCTTCAACATGATGATCATAATGTTTAGATTTGTAAGGTGACATTAAATGATGTTTTATTAAAATTTCATAACATCATAAACCATTATGACTTCATTTTCCTTAGAAATTTTAAAAAATCCTGAAATAGAAAGTAATATGTATCCATACTTAGTTTTACCTATATATAAATAATTAACTCAATCATCTGAGTATGGAATGGGAACATGAACATAACCTTCACAAACAACATCTATAATTTAAAATTTTATACTTAATTCTCACAAATTATGTATGATGAGGAGATTTTTGATGTGAATTTTATAATTAGAATTTAATGTGACGTCAACAAACATTAAGGAATTATTAAACGATTCTTAATTTATGATGAGATTTGTTTCCATTTATCATGAGAGAATTTTTTATCCTGAAACTAAATTTCTTTTTTATTTCTCCTTTGGTGATATATTGGGATCAACACTCAAAGAAAACAATATATAAAACACAAATATAGAGAATATTATCATTCCTAAAACTGATCTATCCATTTTTTGGTGTTTAAAAATATAATCAAAAGGAACTAATCCTTTATTGGAATCTATTAAAGGAAATGATTTTTTATTCAAACTCCCAACCTTCTTCTGAAAGTGTTAATCTACACATGATTTAATTAAATGTCATTCCTACCTTATTTTAGTATGAATTAATAGGGTCTAGTAAAACCTTCTGTATATTCATATATTCTCTCCCTAATCCCAAAAAAGAGTGAATATTTTAGATTTATTGAACAACAATAGGAATGTAATTAGATTGAACATTTTTTATATTTATTTAGTTTTCCACTCATAGGTACATGTTGAAATGTTCATGAAACCAGTTCTAAAACATTATGCTAACCGAATCATAGAATCAATCTTAATCTAAAGTATGTGGTATGAAAAATTCCTTATATTATTGAAATCTTCTGTCATCTACCATATTGCTGAGAGTGAGTGGGTAATACCAATTGAAGTGGTTTCTTGAAAAGTTGGAATTACTATGATTACTAATTAGAATGTTCAAATTCTCCCCACAAGGTAGAATAATGGATGAAGAGTGTGTATTAAATTTCAAAAAATGAAATCATGTATAAATAAAAATCATTTACCATTTCCCTTTATTGAAAATGTATTTGAGTGAGTGATGGGGCATGAGATATACTACTTATTAGATGGAATTTTGTGGTGTAATAAAATTATGTTCACTATATATGATCATGGAAAAATTACCTTCACTTATCCATTAAATTTTTTTACTTCAAGGTAATTTCCATCAACATGTGAAATTCCATTGGTAAATTTTGGAGGTTCATTCCGGGAATATTCTATAAAATTGTGGTGTATTTCTTTGAGGTATTTAAATATGGATTCTATATCTTTAGGGAACCATTCAAAGGATTTCAATGAAAATTTAAGAATCTTATTTCAACATGTGAGGATAATAATCTTATTATAATTGGGAAAATTTCATTTAATGTTTATGGAAGGGCTATATAATTTCCATCTAGTCTCTAGAAGATGGATTGATGTTTATATATCCATGGTATATATCATTTTTCACCTTCCCTCTCCAAAATATTTCAAAAAACTGAGGTCCGTATTAAAACATTTTGGTTTCTATATAAGTTTTTTTTAGGCAATTCCGCTCTATTTTATGATACCTTTGTTATCTTCTTGTGAAATATGTTTCGTTCATGTGGATAAATTGTTGTGTGGACACATTATTAGTGCTTAGGACTTCTCTAATATATCCACTCATAACGCAAGATCCCAATATGAATCTTCCTTTTAAACTCTTATGTGATACAAGTTATATTGATATATGTACCATCATATTAAAACATTATGATGAAACCACATGTTTCATTTATTATAATGATGAATAAATTAATAATGATAAAATGAACTACTTGGACAATAAGAAATAATTACATGTGGTTTTAGTTTCATAAGTATTATGTCTTAGGTTCAACCATCACTATTTTAACCTATAATTAATGACTAAAATACCTTTTATGAGAATAATATTTCAAGGATAGACTAACTATTAAGGAACCTCTCATGCAAGAATTTGATATAACCATTATGTATTAAATGGTGTTGAAAATGTTATGTCCGATCACCTTTCAAGGATACAATTCAAGGATAATTACATAGTATTTTTGTGATTGATTCATTAAAAAATGGAAATATCTATTCTATGATTTATTTATCAGAGTATAATGAAATAAAAAACAACTTTTTAATATATTTCCTCCCAAAATTTTTAGGGACACATGTTAGGAAGAAATTAATTTCTATGGTCCAACACCATGTCTTCAATGATCCAAAACTCTAAAAGTTTTTAAAAAATATGATTTTCAATAGATGTTTTATGAAGACCGAGAAATAGTCAACTCTCAATTTATTTCATGCATAGGCATGTGGAGGTAAAATTTCAAAAAAACCAACTAAAAGGGTCATATGAAGTGGTATTTTGGCCTACCCTTTCTAAGGATTCCACCAAATGTGTTTTCAAGTCAAAGACTATGATCCATCACCAAAATGAATAAAATTAATCATAATCCCATTTTGGTTGTTGAAATAATTTAATATTAGAAATTTTTTTAAAGACTAAGATATTTCAAGTAGTTTTTATTAGATTTATGAAGAAAATGATGATCAAGAAGTGGGAATGATTATGGTGTTTTTGTCAACACATAATAAAGTTGATCTTATAATAATTTTCTAAATTCATTTGATAAAGAGTGAAGTGTTAATAAAATGTTTATATATTATGGTGTTGGTTATTATGATTCTTTCAAAAAGTTTCTTGGATGAAGATTTAAATAGAGAATAAGTAAAAATAGGGAAAATAAAAAGAATTGAAACTGATTAATGATGTGAAACCCACTTATTCAAATCAATATACAAAATATATTCAAATAAATATCCATGTATGGTTTTTCTATATATAGTAAAATCTATATTGAGAAATTCACTACTACATATCCAAATGTTCAAAAAAAGGGGAATTGGATATGTGATTAGTTATAGTTGTTAATTTTTATACCTAAAATATGTACTTCATTTTTAATTGATCATGTAGGAAAACTGGTCACATAGGTGAATCTACATTCCCAAATTTACATCTATATATTTTAATTATTCATGTAGGAAAATTATTTATATATATGAGAGGATAAACAAAGGTTAATGGTTTATGTATGCGAATTTTCAATGGATGATAATTAACCATATCAAGAAATATGCATGTGAATAATGATATAAGTGAATTAACCACATATGAGAGTCGAATTACATATCTAAATGAGAAAATATGGGTTTGTCTATGTTAGATAAAAAATATCAACTTATGTATTTGAATTGTGAGCTATGACCCATGAAGAAAAGGATCTATGATTGTAACCCCCATATATTTGACATACAATCATTTATATGTGAATTGTTTTATGATGATGGATTCATGGAGATATTTGTGATTTGGTTTTTTTAGAAAGATTTAAAAGGAAGGGTATATGATGAGGAAATATTTACTTAAAGAATTTCAACCAAAGGTTGGAAGGTGGAACCAATAGTCAATGGGGGGAAAATTATAACATAATAAATAGAAAAATACACATCATTTGATGCCCAAACCATTTTCATGTTATAATAATACACTATAGATTTACTTAGATAAATTTTCATTCTATCCAAACAATGCTTAAAAAAATAAAAACAAGCCATGTTTTATTCAATTAAACTTATGGAATTATTACATTGAAACAAGATCAAAGGACCATGAATAACATTGAGTTGTTGTAAGAAGACCAATCATGATCACCAGAAGACCCCAAAGCACTAAAAACATGCCAAGAAAATAGTGTATTTTCTTCAGATCCACCACGACTAAAATAATTATAACTAGAACCACAACAATCATTCTGAGCATCAACAGGATTAAGAGAACCATCTTCTTTGTCTCATGTTTGAGGATAGAACACCCTAATATTGTTTTTATAAGGCCTTAAAAATAATTCTTCCATTTACACTTTATGTCAGTGATGAATCTCTAATGACTATAAGACCTTATATCCATTGGGAATCCTTGTTTTTTTATTTCAAATTATTTAGGTATTTTTGAGTGTTTAAAGTTAAAGTAAAATCTTTTAAACATTTTGGTAATTAAAATCATCTTTTTATTTTGAATGGATAAGTGTGTTATGGATTAAAATGAATTTGAAAATGAATCTCTAGTATTTTAAAGAATATACCAAGAGGAGTATGCATTATGTTTTTGAATTTGAAAACATGGTTATGAATAAGGTTATTAATTAAAAGTTACACTATATTTTTTTTAATCATCAAAAGTTTAAAATAAAGTGGGAATTTTGTTTTTGAAATTTATCGATATTCATTATATAATGAACCTAATTATGTGTAATTTTGTTTTATTTTCTATGATTATATAGCTTATTTTGAAAGTTTCTTTAATAAAAAAATAAACCACATAGAGGAAAACCCTCTAGATGTGATGAAAGAGGCAATACACACTAGGCCACCAAGTCTAAGCCTTCATTCTTAGCTTAGGCCGGAGCATGTGAATGTATGCATGCCTGAAGAAATCATGAAGAAACAAGGTATAACACCATAATATGGGAATGCATGGCCAAAAGGGGGGTATAGAGTGTGCCCATAGAACACCGATACATGGTGGTATAAGGAGGCAAGAAAAGAGAATTCTAAAATTAAGCCAGTAGCTCTGTGTTTATAAGGGAGCTGTGAAATGCATCCCATTTCGAGGTGGGACAAAATAGTTTAGGCGGGATGAAATCCAGGTTGTTTGATCATGCCAAAAGCAATATAAACTATTTGATTGGTCTAACCTTCGATACTCCACCACCATGGTTATGTCTCTGCATTTTTTTCAGCCACTAGGTCACACCGTGTTTCGATCTCTGTCGTACAACCCTTTTAATAATCTTTATCGCACCGTTGCAGTTCGATCACATTCATGATCTAATAACAACTGAGAATTTTTTTTAAACATCAAACTCACCACGATAGTCTGATCAAATCCCACTTAATCAGAGATGTCAATTTCATTCCCCAGTTTTCTCCTCCACAACATCTTCTCATTTGCACCAAACCAATGGAAACCAACTATATCTTCTTTCATCTTATCCTTTCTTTTCTTCTTCCTTAAGAATTCCTGAATGTTTTATTATATTGAGACCGGTGAAATCTACCTAGATGTTCCTCCCTAACCTCCTTTTTTTTTTTACTTTTTTTGTATTCGATTTTAGTTTTTCATAGGTGTTATATATATATATATATATTAAAAACACGGACTTACATTTGGATTTTATTAAGAAGGACATTGGATTTGTTTTGTTTTAGTCCGACCATGAGTCTTTGTTTATAATTTATGTAAGAAATGTTCTATATAAAGTATATATGTATACTTTTTATATATATAAACCCTATATTTCCACCCGTAATTAACCTGTTTTTCCTCTTTTCAACGTGACAAAATCCCCTGCCTAACCCTCTTACACTCCTGAATTCAGGTAAGGGATAAATTTTCTATCTTTTATTTTGAAAAACTCTTATATTATTGTGTATATTCAGAAATATATATATATATATACTTAAACGGTTTTATATTACTTCTAAGCCATAACTCACATTAAATTTTTTAAATGTATTTTTCACTATACAATGCATGCATTGAATTTTATGCTTCAACTTCTACATGAAAATCCTTTTCCTCTATATTCAAGTTTCATAGATTATATAAGTTTTTTTCTAACCCTTTTTGAAATTTTAAATTTTTTTGTATAGTTATACGTAAAATATCTTTCTATAACAAACCACATCAGGTTTGTGATCCTTGAATAGTGATCTTATGTTTTTAAGTAATGTTTCATTAAACATGAAATACATTTACGGGTTAGTTCATCATGTTTTATCATGAAAAACCATTATTTTCAAATCATGTATTTATAGTTATGCACAATAATTTATTACAACTATGTTTTCATTAAACCTATCCATTTTTATTTGAATCATGTTTGTAAAGACCACAATGGTTTTATGAATTTATTAAACCTTGTTTTGGGTAATTGAGATCCCAATAATATAGTTTGAGTATATATAAGTATATATAAGATTCATTTTATTATTATCAAACCCATATGAATACCTATATGAATTTTTAGATTGATTAATCATGTAGGTTGTGTGATGTTTTTCATGTTTACGTTTAAAAAATTCATTCATGCATGAGTTCAGATGTTTAATTATTTCATTCATACAAAAAAATTTCATATGACATAATCCATACCTTTTGTCCTAATTTTTACCAAGAAATGTCTCTGATTATTTATGGTTATGTATTAATATTTTATATAAAAATCAACACTACGTGGATTGAATGGGTGTCGTAATGTCAATACATGTAAAAATGGATTTTAGAAAAGGTCACATTTTAAGGTTTTAAATAAAGTGTTGTTGTTCCATGTGATGACCCATTATTTTACGTGTACTAGTTCTTACTACATGCACAAATGTATATTGTTTAGATCATGAATATCACTGTTAAATCTGAAGTCAACACGTCTAGTTTTTTTTACATTTATGTCCTAATCCATTTCAGTTATGAACGTGTTTGTAAAAAGGGTTATGGAATAAGAATGTAAGTATCGGACCCTATGAATATATGACCACATGAGACATGTGAGGAATGTATTGGACATAAATGATATGATGGGCGATCCTAGAATTTTATAGTGCTCCAATGCATTGCGTAAAGTTTAGTTTCATGAGATTTTGTGTGAGATAGTCTTGGAATTTAGCCTTGGCTTGTGATTCTACAGTAAATGGTGTTGGAAGTTAGCCTTGACCCATAATATTATAGAAACAGGATTGGATGTTTTCCTTGACCCATACTATGTCATGTTTTATGGTCATGGCGCAATGCCTCGATGAAGTCTATCATTATACATTCCCTCATTGTGTAATGGTAAGTGATCAACCAAGGGAGGGTTCGACTGAAAGAATATACATTGCTTATGAATATTCTATGATAATTGTAATGATGCAGTGATGAATAATGATGTATAAAAATGGAACGTTATTAAAGGAAAGGGTATTTAATGTTAAGGTTCTATTAATTTTATTTTAAATGCTAAGGAATAATGATATGAACATTTATGTTTAAAATTATTCATTTAGAGTTATATTTATAAATTTATGAATTATGCACATTTCATGCATTTCTTGTATACATCTACTTACTCCGATTCATGTTTTAATGGAGGGTTTTATGTAATAATAATTATCTTGTGTAAAAAGTATTTCTTAAAAATGTTTGCATGTAACCTCGGAAAATATTGATGATCTGCCATGAAAATTAATGTTTTCCTCTTAATTAAACGTTTTAATATTGTTTCAAAAGGTTTTTTTATTAAAAGGGGAATTTCTTTAAATATTTTTCAACCCCTTACTGGGCATTCATATGCTCACCCTACACATCAATTTATGTTTTACAGGTTTTAGTAGATTTTTCAAATATTTGAGTACTTTTATGTGACAACATCAATGTGAAGCTTAAATATTTCCAGTTTTAGGAAGGAGTGTTTTAGCAGCAATTGATTTTCAAGAACCTAATGTGAATCGATCCTCTAAATTAGAATAAGATGTGAAATTTTTGTGTGTTTGTATTTATGAAAAAAATTTCACACCATGTTTTATGAACCGATTTAAGACATCTGGGGTCGGGTTCGTGAAAGCTGGTATTAGAGGATCGGGTTTGGCAGCCATGGAAAATTAGAATAACTAAAAAATAAATGATTTTATCATACTATGTAGAAATCCTTCTTAATGTTTCAGTTAGCTAATGAATCACACCTTCTATCTATTCCAGAAAAAGGTATTAGAGACTATAGTGGGAAAATCATGTGACGAAAACTATGACACTTTGAGAAACATTAGTTTATCAAGAAAACTTCTATACCATGTATCCAATTCTCCTATGTACTCAAACTTTACCAAGGAATATGAATCAACTCTTTTTTATGATGAATGTTGAATTCCCATTCTACGAAGGACAAGGAATATACTTTGAGGGGTTGTTTAAGTGTTTTACCCTAGCTAATAATGCTTCACCTCAAGAGGACTTCCAGGAGGGTACCCATCTGGGTGATATGCGAGTAGCATACCTATGTCAAATGTTGACCTACGGTCTCCGTGGTCAGGTTATGGAATTTGAAGTTCTTAAGGACAAGCCTATCCATTTGCATTATCTTCATCTATTTCAAACTGATGTCGCCAAACTTCATACACGCCATGCTGTTCTCACATTGAACTATATATTTCCACATGGGGTTGATCCTATTTTCATTTTTTCATCTAGACCAAAGAGATCAAAGAGTTTGGAACCACCATGGGGATCCATTTGACTGGAAACTGGCGGAATAACCATCACCAGTAGTACATATGAAGAGACATCAAGATGATTATGTAATACAATGAGTTTTATAATCCTTTTTTAATTATATAATGTTGTATATTCTATTTTGATATATCAATATTCTTTTGTGAAGAAACTATGTCCTTGTTCTAGAATAGATTTTTCGTACTGAATGTTTATTTCTAAAAAAATTAGATAAAATACATGGCCTTACCAAAAAACCTCTTATGACTCCCCACCAAACTTCTAGAATCTATATTCGTCAAGTCCTGTTCAGAAGACTATGAACCTTTTGAAAAATTACATCTGACGTGAAAATGAATTTATAAAGTGTCCCTTAGCCCAAATTTCTTTCAAGCCTATTAGGGAAACCATCATGTTTGTTTCCTAATATCAACTACACATCTAGTAGAGTACAGTTAGAGAGGTATGTACAACGAAGGTCTATTCCTTTGTTTCACCTTGTCTGAAAACTCTAGAGCCTTGGGATTGTTTTTTGAAGATTATTTGGAGGGTGACACTAAAGTGAACTATCTATTTTAGGTCCTGAGTTTTAGTATGTATGGGATATTTTACGACTTATATGTGTTCAAGAACACTTTATTTAGATAGATTTATAGGGAGGTATCCCACTCTCAAATCTCTGGCCTCTACAACTCTCATACCACTCTTTGGAAGACTAAATGTTTTATGCATGGGTTTGAACCTAACTAGTCATGGTATATATGGGCCAAAAATATCAAGGGACTAAAACCTAATATGGGTATCCACAAAAAGACATCCTTAGATTATCTACAATGGTGGTCCTGGATGAGCGGACCTCAAGAGTGAAGTCTTTCTGGTTTTACTTGTGGAGGTGTGCGAGTGTCCTTAGAATTGTGAGGGTGCAATACATTAAAGAAGAGGATAATATGAAGCCCCAAACATTTTCCATGTAATAATAATACTGTATGTATTTGATTCACTTAATTTTCATGATATCTAAATAATTCTTCCAAAAAAATAAAAACAAACCATGTTATATTCAATTAAAAATTTGGAACGATTTCATTACATCAAGATCAAAGGACAATGACTAACCTAGAATTCCAACCAGAAGACCAATCCCAATCACCAGAAGACCCCAAAGCCCCATAAACATGCTAAAATAATATGGATTTCATTCTAATCTTCCACAACTAAGAATATTAAAACTAGAACCGCATCAATCATACTAAGAATCGGAGGGATAAATAGCACCATCATCTCTGTCTTGGATTTTGCGATTGGTACACCATAATATCATTTATATAAGGCCTTAATAAACATTCGACCATTTCCCCTTTAAGGGACAGTTGAATCCCTTAAGACTATAAGACCTTATAGTAATTGGGAATCCTAGTTATTTTATTTCAAAGTATTATGGAATATTTCAATTTTTGAGTGTTCTAAGTTAATGTAATATATTTTAAACATGTTGTTAATTAAAATCATCTTTTGATTTTGAAAGGATATGTGTGTTAATGTTTAAAATGGATTTGAAAATGAAACTCTTTTGTTTTAAAGAAAATACCAAGAAGAGTATGCATTATGTTTTTGAATTTGAAAAAATGTTTATGAATATGTTTATTAATTAAATTTTATAATATAATTTGATTTATATCTTTCAAAACATCCAATGTTTAATGCAATTTGGGAATTTTGTTTCTTAAAATTAAAGATATTCATTATATAATGAAGATGATTATGTGTAATTTTCTTTTTTTTTCTTAGATTAAATAATTTTTTTGAAAGGTAGTTTTATAAAAAAAATAAACCCCATAGAGGCCTCCCTCTAAAGGGGATGAAAGAGGCAGCACGTGCTAGGAAGCCGAGCATAAGACTTCAACCTCCGTTCAGGCTTTCCCATGGGTATATACGCATGTCTAAATCACACACAGAGGAACTTGGTAGCACGCCATTGTGTGGGGGTCCATGATGGAAAAAGTGTGTGTAGAGAGAGCCCACAGAACACCGATATAGGGAATTACTGAGAGGGAGGGAAGGAGAATTTTGAACGTAGGCCGGTGCTCCAGGCTTATATGTTTTCCATAAAACAAATCCTGTTTTGGTGTGGGACTTAATTTTTTAGGAGAGACATGATCCAGGCCATCCAGTCACGCCAGGTGCTATCTAGACCGTTTGATCAGTCAAACCATAAAAATCCACCATTGTGGCTTTATCTCCATGTTTTCCTTAGCCACCCAATCACGCCGAGTTTTTATATAAGCCGTACGACCCTTTTTATAATCTCCAAAGTGTCGTAGCCATCCGATAATGTTCATGAAATAATACCAGTCGATTTTTTTTAAACCATGAACTGACCCTGACATTCCAATCAAATCCCACTTAATTAGAGATGTATATTTCATTCCCTAATTTTCTCCTCTGCATCATCTCCTCATTCACGCAAAACCAGTGGCCACCCACTGTATCTTCTTTCTTCTTCTTATTTATCTTCTTCTCCCTCAATAATTCCCCAATGTTTTATAGCATTGTGTGCCTTTAATTATACCCATATGTTCCTCCCCAATCTCCATTTTTTATTTTTATTTTATTTGGATTTGGTTTCAGTTTTACACATTATTTGTATATTTTTATATGTATATATATATTAAAACATAAACTTACTTTGGTTTTTTATTAAGCATGATATTGAATTTGTTTTGTTTTAGTAAGATCATGAGTATTTATTTATAATATATCTATGAGGTGTTATATAAAATATATATATATATATGTACCACTTATAATTATAAACCCTATATTTTCACCCACAATTCACATATTTTTCTTCTCTTTAACAAGGGATCATCCACAGCCCAACCCTATTTCACTATTGAAGTGTGGTAAGGGATAAAATTTTATGCTTTTATGTAGAAATATTCTATCCCTACGTATATATGGATATATATATATACACACATAAACAGTTTCATATTACATCTAAACCTTAACTCGTGTTGGATTTTCTAAATGAATTTTTGAGTATATATCACATGCATTAGATTTTATGCTTTAACTTCTACATGAAAATCCTTCTCATCTATATTCAAGTTTCACAGATTATATAAGTTCTTCCTAACACATTTTGGAATTTCAAAATTTTATGGATACATATACATATGATTTCTTTGTATAACAAACCACTTTTGGTTTAATATCTTTAAATTACGATATTATGTTTTTAAGTTATATTTCCTTAAACCTGAAATAATTATAGGGGATATGTTCATCTTGCTTTAATATAAAAAACATTTATTTACAATTCATGTATGTATGGTTATACATAATAGTATAAGTTTTATTACAAATGAGTTTTCATAAAAACAATCATTTTTTATTTAAATCATTTTTGTGATGAACAGAATGGTTGTAAGAATTTATTAATCCTTGTTTTGGGTTATGTAAATCCCAAACATATGCTTTGAGTACATATAAATATATATAAGATTTTTCCATGATTATCAAACGCATATGAATAACTATATGTATTTTGAACTTGATTCCTAAAGTAGGTTGTATGATTGCTTTCATGTTTAAGTATAAAAAATTCATTCATTCATGAGTACAAATGTTTAATTATGCCTTTTGTACATGAAAAATTCATATGAAAAAACCCATACCTTTTGCCCTAATTTGTCATAAGGAAGGTCTCTGATTATTTAAGGTTATGTCTTAATCATTTGTATAACAATTAATAATTCATGGATTAAATAGGTATCCCAAAGTCAAAACATGTAATCATGGATTTTTTGGAAAAGGTCACATTTTAAGGGTTTAATGAATGAGTTGTTATTTCATGTGACAACCCATTACTTTATGTGTACTAGTACTTATTAAATGTGAAAAGGTATTTTTCTTAGTTCATGCACGTCACTGTTAAATGTGAGTCAAACAAGTCTAGTTATTTTTTACATTTATGGAATAATCCATTTTAGTTATGAACATATATGTAAACTAGATTTTAGAATAATAATGTAGGTATGGGACCCTATGAATATAATACCATGCCAGACATGTGAGGAATGTATTGGATGTAAATGATGTGATGGGTGTGCCCAGAATTATATAGCACTTCATTGCATTTGATAAAGTTGAGTCTCAAAAGAAGTTATATGTGATGGTCTTGGAAGTTAGCCTTGGATTGTGCTACAATGGGAAATAAGGTTGGAGGTTAGCCATGACCCATAATATTATGGAAAAGTAATTGGTGGTTTTAATTGACTTTTACTAATTCATTTTTATGGTCTGGGTTAAAGGCCTCAAAAAATAATAGATTTATACATTCTCTCATTATGTATATGTAAATGATCAACCAAGGGATGGTTCACCTAACAAAATTTCACCTCGCTATGAATCTTCTATGATAATGGTAATGATAAAATAAGGCATAACCAAGTATGCAAATGGTATGTAATAAAAGTAAATGGTTTCTAATGTTAAGGTTATATGGATTTCATTTTAAATTCTAACGAATCATGATATTAATGTTTATGGTTACAAATATGCATTTAGAGTTGGATTGATCAATTTATGAATTATTCACATTTCATGAATTTCATGTACACATATGCATACTCTGATTCATGTTTTAATGGAGGTTATTATGTAAGCATAATTATCTTGTTTAATATGACTTTTTGAAAAATATTTTCATCTAACATATGAATATATTGATGAAGTGCCTCAAAAATTAATGATTTCCTCTTAAGAAAATGTTTTAATATTGCTTCTGAGGTTGTTGTTTTAAAAGGGGAATTTCATTAAATGTTTTAGAACCCCTTAGAGACTTATTATGCTCACCCTACATTTTAGTTTATGTTTTATAGGTTTTAGTAGATTATTCCAAGATTTTGGGTCTTCAATGTGATGACATCAATATGAAGCATAAAATTTTAATGTTTTTTGGAAGGAGTGTTCAGAATAAACTAATTTTCTAGAACCTAAACCGAAATGATGCTTTGTATTGGAATAATATGTGTAATTTTTGTATACATTTATTTATGAAAAAATTTCACACCTTGTTTTAGGCACTGATTCCAGTCATCTGGGGTCGAGGTCATGACACTTCACCCTTCCCCCTGAGAGACAATACAATAGTGAGATCAGTAAAAGATGATGTTTCACCCCCCCATAGATTAAATTATGGCCTGAGGGTCCAACATAATGTGGTATAAAAATACTAAACATTATACTTAAATGTGATGGGTGGGTCAAATGATAGGTTTCAGAACTCCTGTATCACATTAAATCCACCCACCCGATAATACAAGTGAGTAACACACTACATTTTCAACTTGGTTATTGATATATATATATATATATACAATAAAGGAAAATAAAGTAATGTATATGGGTATTTAGTGGGTGTTTTATAGATTCTATATCAATGATCATCAAATTAGTGAAGAAGTACATGTCAACAGTTATAATTAGTGAGTCACTAGGATAATTGTTTCGGTTAATTTAATTGATAAAAAGTTTAGTAATTCAAAATAATTAATTCATAAATTATTATGAATATCAAAGATAGTGAATAAAAGATTTCTATCTAACACTTCATGATATATAAATTATATTGTTATTATATATCATGTGTAAAAAATTATTTTCATGAAAGATGGATTTATCACATGAAGGAATATAAAAAATAAATATAATAAAATTAATAAGTTCTTTGTCACTATTATATTGAAATTAATGGATAAAAAGATAAAACTTTCATAAGTACTAGGGTAAAGAATCTATGTTTCACAGTGAGAATGTGGTGAATCATGATAGTGGAGGTGTGTTAGATTGTTGAAAAATGTTTTATTATTGTATCAACTATGTGAGGATCAAATGCATTGTCAATGAAATATTGTGCATTCTATGTAATGGGTATACCCAAAATATTGTTACCACATAGATTTCTTCCTAGTAGAATGGGTGATATTGTATTTTTTATAGATCATGCAATGAACATGGTACTCTTTCTGAGTTTTGTACCATAGAAATTTTCATATTCTTATGGGTGAACTTGTGTGTTGTGTATTAGAAAATTCATTTCTCTCTAAATAGAGTTCAAGGTTGTTTTAAAAATGGAAAACATAAAAAAAGGTTAAACTAATGATTCACCCCTGCATCTTTATGTTCTCATAAATCATTATTTGTACAAAAAAAATGTATTATACATAGGTTCAATCATTTAATCTATAAAGATTAATGATTTAAGAATAATAAATACTCCAAGGAAGTATATAACTCTATTAATGGTAAAAAGATTCCAGTATTTGATGGAAGTAACTATAACATATGGATGAGAAAAGTTTTAAACTATCTTTTATAAATTCTCTACGAAGTTATGGAATATGTTTTAGATTTTTTCACTCAAACTATTGAGTGTTCTCCCTTGACAGCTACGTAAAATTGTAATCTAGAGAATTATGGAAAATCCATAAATTTTATTCATTCATCTCCCTAAAAAATTGAATTCATGATGGTTAATGTAATTTTAATGACTAATTTCATATGAGATAATTTGAATAATATTTATGAAGATATTGTAAATTTAAATAAATTTATTTTACAAATATATATATTTATGTATGAAGGTAATAATATTATAGATTATGAATCTATTGGTGAGTTCATTAGAGCAGTTAATGAAACTATTTTAACAATAACAATATTTATATAGAAATATTAAGATATAATTTTAGTGTAGAATGTTCTATGAATCCATACAAATAAACATTTTTCCAAAGTGACATCATTATAATTTAGAGATCTTGAAACGACCTCTGAATAATATTTTTATCATATTATCTTAACATATGATATGATAAGATATAATTATTTCAAGAATAATGGAAAGGATTATCCATGAATTTTATTCAAATTAACTATGTTAAAAAACTCATTTTATGTTGTTATTGAGAAAGAATTCAGTGATTCCGATTCATAAGATTAATAGTGTAATAAGTTCAGTGAATTTATGCTATTATTTTCTAGAAATTTGAAATGTGTAATTTGAACATTCTAGTGATGAAGGTAAAAAATAATTTCGTTTTGAAAAGGAAAATAATGTTATTTATAATAGTGATAAATGTATAAACTCTAAATAAGTTGATAAAAAAATTGATATGGAGTTATTATATAAATTAAAAATAAAATAATAACAAAAAGAAGTTTCAAATATTGAGAATAAGAATAATAAGATGAACAATGAATAAAAATCTAGATGAAATAAAAAATAATTGAGTGAAAAAATACAGGCTAGTAGAAGATATTTGAAAATATAAAGAAACTATTTAATGAAGAGAAAACACTTTACAAAATGATATAAGAATAAATGAAGCTGAATGATAATGAACTTGATCTACTTTAACAAAAAATATGAGGAAGTTTAAAAATAACTCTATCTTCCAAAAATCAAAGTAATAAGATGAAAAATTCTCTAAGTGAGTAAAATCTTAGTATAATTGAAAAAAATAAATTGAAAATTATGATAAAAATCTCAAAAGAAAATGTAGGTCAAATGGACCATGTTTGGAGATAAAACAATAAAACATCATTATTTTTTATATTTTATGAAATCAAACATGGATGAAATACTAATACAAATATATATTCTATTAATTACATGATTAATCCTAATATTAATATAAATATTTTTTTATTTAAAAAATTCACAAAATGAAACCATGATATATGTTCAAAAATTTATTAGAAGACCAGTTCAGGATTATAAAAAATATGATATTTTCAAAGGTAAACAGGTTCTTTCTAGGTATAGAAAGAGTTATAGAGGCATATAGAATAAAAAATAAGTGTTATATAATCATATGTTTACAATGAATTAAGAGGGAATTTGATGTAGTGTTTAAGGGGGACACCTCACCCTAATAGAAGGCATACAAAATTTTTGTTAAAAAAACAAATTTAAATATTGTTAATAGATTAAAAAATTTAAAAACTCTCTGTGAGATGTGTGATCAAACAAAAAACCATGAAAAATGTTTTCTTGTGTATCTTGAGGTCCAACATGTTTTTTAGGTCAAAACTCAAAAACAACATGGGAATGAAAAAATGAAAAAGTGAAGGATCTTATGGTTTAAAATAAAATCAAGTAAATAAAAGGAGAATGAAATTGGATACTAGAAAGTGGATGTTCTTCACACATTACCATATATTTTAAATTTCTAAAAAATTGAAAATTATACAATATGTAATAGTAACTTTTATAAATGATGAGTCTCTTATAATCAATAGTATTGGATCAGATTTTAATGAAAAAGAAATTTTGAAATCTATAAGTTCTATTTTCCTTTAAGGAATGAAACAAAATCTTTTTAGTAGTTCATTGTTTTTTTATAAATTAAATGATGTTGTTTTCATAAGGGATGATTTTATTATTGAATTTATTGAATATGGTATGTTGTGGTAAGAGTAAAATGAACCAAGGTAAATCTGTTATAGGTTGGAGATGGCTAGAATTCGTGTAATCTAGTTATGATGGAAGAAAATAAATTATGGAATAATAAGATATAATTTTTTTTCTAAATAAAATGACCAAGTAAACACATATAAGAGTGTTTTTATGTCCCAAATATGATAAAATTATATATAATTCTGTTCTTTCATATGATAGAAATTTAAAATTTACATTCTTCACACTAAAAGGTTGATATACAAACATCTCATCCCATAGATATTATTCATTATTATCTATGTGGGATAATGAGAAACCAATCAATAAATAAATATAAGTAGTTTATTTCCTTTATTTATGAATTCCATCATATTATATATTTTTTAACCAGAAATCATAATATCTCAAGAAGTTTTAAAGTTTTACTTGAAGTGTTGAAAAAGATTATGGATAATCTAAAAAGAAGATTTGAACATGTAATGGTTATGAATACCCAAATAGTTTGTTATAATGTTTTCTTGAAATGCATTATATTCACTTTGATTTTATTACACTATATACATCACATCAAAATGGGGAATCTAAAAATAAATAAAAGAAGATTGGTTGAGATAGATCAAACCATATTGATTCATCATGATGCTTCTTAGTTATTTTTAGGACATACTATTGGTGTAGAAGTGAACATTCAAAATTGATTATTCTATATAAAATATTTATATATTTCTGAGTAATTGATAAATTATAATTAGACCCGATGTTTGATGTAGACTATAGGTTTTTAAATGCTCCTATACTATCAAAGTCAAAGGTGAGAATCCTGAGAAGTTTTATCAAAGTGGATTTGATGGTATATTCATTGGCTACCCTCAAAATGGTAGGTGATACATTCTCTACAGTAAGGATACTGGAAGAAAAATTTACTTAGATGATAATAAATTTCTAGAAATATATAACTCTAGGATAAAAAAATTCTTTTACATTTAAGATGATGTTATTGGAAGAGATGTATGTATTGATTCTATGAAAGAAGGATAATAAGACTCAAATATTTCATGTGATGAAGAGAATCCTCGATTATCACATCTAATGATTATAGTATAGGTAGATATCTAGAACATCATTTTAGATTATGGAAAAAATGATAATACTTTAATAACATTGATGATAACTTTACAGACCTCATTATGATTAATGGTTGAATAAAGAGATGTTGAAGAATCATTAGAGATCAATAGAGGATTTATTTCATGAATTATTAATTGGAAAATATTGGAAGAAATAAGACATGAGAGGCATTTCCCAAACCATAAGATAGAAATATGATTTTAACAAAATTATTTTTCATGGAAAATATGGATGGAAAATGTGAGTTAGTAATAAATATAAAATAAAATGTCTATAAGGGAAGAACACATTTTCAAGAAATTTATTTTGATAAGAATTTTTCACCAGTTTCAAGACTTTACACCATTTAAATTTTTATTACAATTGAATAAAAATAAAAAATTTAATATTTCTCAAATGGAATTCAAGACTTCAATTATTAGTATAGTTTTGGAAGAAAATTCTTATATTGAGTATCCTAGTGGTTTATTTCAAGGGAAAAAAATAAAATTATGTTTTCAATCTCAATATGTTTTTATATGTGTGAATGTAATCATGAAAAGAAAGGTATTCCAATATGTATTCTCATTTAAATAATTCTATGTTTAAGAAAGAATAATTGGATAAAATACTCTATATATTGAAAAACAATATTTTTCTCCCATTGTGATTATTTATTTTGAGGATATAATATATATTGGAAATTATAAAGAAGACTGAAAATACTTTTCCGAGGAGAAAAAGATATTGTTTGTAATGTATATGTTGAAAGACAAGAGGTACTTTCATGTCTTGAAAATATCTCAAGAAAATAATCAAATTTTTAATTGATAAGAAAAATATGCCAAGGAAATACTTAAACGATTTGGAATGGAATATTAAAAACCTATTTCAACACTAATCTTAATTTAAAAAAAGCAATTTATCATTGAAGTTGGAAATGAGGATGATCTAAAAGAATTTAATAATTTGATTGGAAGACTAATATATTTTACATCCTCTATGCTATAACTGTTTTATGTTATTACCCTATATGGAAAATGTCAATGCCTAACAAAAATGTGACATTTTTTTGTAAAGGGACTCTCATTTACAATTAGAGTGAAACAAATTTTTGGATAAATTATGGCATTATGTAAAAATTGAATATGTTTGGATATATTGATACAGTCTGGAAAGTCTATATTTATGATACAAGTTCCAAATCTAGTGTAGTCATCTTTATTGGAGAAATATGTGTGGGTTGGAATAAAATGAAACCAAGCACAATGAACCTCAATATTATAGAAGTTGAGTATTTTTCTTCTACTCAATCTATATCACAATTACCATGGAAAAATGCATGGATGAAGGACTTGTTAGTTGATGTGAAGAAATTAATTAAATTATGCTATGATAATAAAATTTATATCAATAGTACAAGTATTCTTCTGAAATAAAAAATATCAAATAACATTAATAATAAATATCACTTCATAAAGGATCTTGTAAAATGAAATAAATTAAAACCAGAGTTTATAAATTCAAAGGAATAAGTGGTTAATATTATTACTAAATGAACACTGAGAGATAATTTTGAGATAATAAAGTTGATAATGGTTGTTCAACCTCATCTACTATTTGGATTAAGTATTTTTATTTTATTTACCAAATATATTCTACTCTTAGGATATTTGTTTTCAAAGGGGGAGAAAATATAACAACAAAAATATATAAAAAAATTATTCTTAATGAAATTGTTTAGGGGATTAATTCTTTTTAGAGGTTTATCAATTAACATGTTACTAAAATATTTAAGGGGATCATATATTTAGGGGGGTTTCAATGGGGAAATACATGATTTCATCATGTGTGATTTGGGTGAACAATTTTATGGTTTTTTGAATTTTGTGTAGGAATTGTATCTTATTCGTTGAATTCCATTTTATTTAGGAATATGCTATGATGATTTTAAGAGTAAATAAATAATTTATGGATGATTTTTTTCAATAAATACCTTATGGAAATCATTGTGTTATTATTCAATGAATCTTATATCAAACACTATTCTTGCTCATGCAAGATTTGAATTGTCGGAAAGTGATTCATGCCATATGTTTTAAGGCATCATTAATTTATGTTTTTTACAAAGAAAATAAAAGGGGGTACTCTATTGGAACCAATATATTTCAATACATTAGTACTGCATTGATTATGAACCTAAAGAAATAGAAGTTAGATTGATCATGGTTTTACATCATTTATCAATATATAAATCAATTAATCACATAGGTTGTGTTTTTATTTAGTCAATACCAAGAGAAACGTTATTTTAATGCTCAAATCGCCTAGTATTTGTTATAATTATTTATATAAAATTTTTATTGGAAAATGATTGAATGAAAAACGAATTGAAAAAATGGAAAAAGAAAAAGTATGAAAACTAGTTAAAGAGGTGCTGAAAAATGTATGATAATATTCAAATTTACAATACATAAAAAATTTCCAATATGGTTTTCCAAAATATAAAAATATTTGAATTTGAATAAACAACATTGTATCTAAATGTTCATAGTAGAAGAATTTGATATGTGATTGGATATATATTTATATATATATATATGGTGAATCTAGATACATGAGTGCCCTAATGCGTATAATAATTGATCATGTAGGCAAACTTGTCACATGAAAAAATCTGCATTTAATATTTTCCAACACTTTGTGAGAATTATTAATGTAGGGAAATTGGTTATGTATGTAAATATTTCAACATATAAGAATGAATAATGTATAATAAATCTCAATGGATGTGAATTGGCCACATTAGGGAATACGTATATGAAACACAACATATGAGAATTCACTATAAGTAATATTTTCATCATGTATGTGAATCAGGTATATATGGGTTTTATTTATGTTAGAGAGAAATGACCAGTTTAGGAATATGAACTATGAGTTTTTTTATATCAAGAAAGGGTTCTGGGACTATTTTCCCTTTATATCAAACATAAATACATTGGTAATTTAAGGATACAATATTTGTGGATTTTTTTGATGAAATATTCTTGTAATGATATAAATAGAAAGGTGTAAATTTTTTGTCTATATCATTGATGAAATGAATGGAAGTTGTAAAATTAATAAGGGGGTGTTTTTAAAGACTAGATACTGATGATCACAAATGTTGTGAAAAAATATTTATCTACAAATTTAAATAGTGATACACTGAAGGGATGATTGTGTGTTCTTTTAATTACTCAAATATCGGTAATTAAAAATGAATTATTCATGTCGTATATTTAATATTAATGATAGATAATAATAATAAGGTAACTGAAGATACATGATATATATTTCATATTTATAGCCAATCATGTGTAAAAAAGCATATGATGGAAGGGGAGAGTTATTCAAGAAATAAAGAAGAAGAGAGGAGGTGAAGAAATGTAGACATTTTGGTTGGATATTGTGTATGAATGTGAAGGTGAAGAAGATACAACTTGATGTAAGTGTATGTTTCAAGAATTCAATTAACACAATAATTATGTGTGAAAACATGTAGGTGAATGTCTATTCCATTATAGCAAAACAATTTAACATCATATCTATTGCGTGAAGAACATATATACCATAAACGGAATATATTTCAATAAAAATGATTTATATACCCTTCGTTTTATAACTAAAAATATTTTTTTAGTATATTGTGTAATATTTGATAATTTCTAGATTATTCCAAAGACCAACTACTATTTTAGAGTAGTGAATCATGTAAATTATTTGGTTCTAATGGGTGTACTTGTTTTTTGTGTTTAAATAGAGTCATTTCTCTATAATATAAGGTGAAAGATGTTTTAAAATAGAGTAACCCTAGAAAAATAGTTGGTCATTTATCCCCCCCATCTATGTGGTCTCATAGGTCATGATTGTTCAAAATTGATTGATTTTATAGGACCCTTCCGAAACTCTATAGTATATATCGACATAATTTTAGCTTTTGATTCTCTATCCAAATGAGTTTAGGTCATTCCCAAAAATTCTATGGCCATAATGATGTGATTGTATTCATAAAATAAAACACATTTTATATATTTCTATTTCCTAGGGCTGTCATCATAGATTTTTGGGACCCATTTAAACAACCACTCATTACAATTCATATATAATTATGAGATCTCTTAGAATGTGTCCACCACCTTCCAGCCTCAAACCAATTGTAAAAATGATTTTGAAAATTAGGAAATGGAAAATTATATAAAAAAATATCAACCCATCCATAACATATTTGTTTAAGAAACACTTCAAATCCCCATGGTTATATCTGACTGCATTCAAAAACATTTTAGGAATGGAAAAATATAGGTTGGTTTATATAAAATCATAGCATTTACTAGTTGAAATTGAGAATAATTAATTTTGGTAAATAATGAAAATGAATTTTTAAATTTCATTTGATATAGAAGAGAGGAAATCAGACCTTAATGAACTGAAAGAATTTATCATAAAGGCTTATGAAAAACTAGGGATCAATAAATGTAGAGGAAAAGCCTTCAAATCTGGGAACATTAAATCCAAATACATTTAACTAGGTTAATATATTCTACTATATATTTGATAATTTAATTTACACCTAGGTACGTTAAGGTCAAGATTTTTAGGGCACTATATAGTGCATCATGTATACCACCATGAGGCGGTTGTGATATATGATTCCACCAATTGTAAAATCATTAAATTCAACGGTCATAATATCAAACCATTTAATAAAAAATCCATAAAAAATAAATAGGGGATGATTTAAATGATAAAACATATAATAAAGAAAAAATTTAAAAAATTAGGGGTCTAATTTAAGCTAATGAATTTTTAAAATATGCTTCCAGGGTGACTCCCTAGTTGTATATTGATTTTATTTTATTTTATTTTCAATGATTTTTGTTAATTTTTAAAAACAAAAAATAATAAAATGGTGTGTTTAATTAAAATAAAAAATTAAATTAGAAATTGCAAAAGTGAAAGCTGATGGTCAATGGTGGAAAAAACCCAGGGATGGACTCGAACCCACGACCTATGGGTGAGAATGGAGAATTCCTACAACTAATTTACAACCTACACTGGGTCCATCATATATAATTTATATATATAACTATATATAAATACAAATAATGGAAAATATATAGGTCAAGGTGAAAACACTATCATATCTAGTGAGGTGATAAGACTCAAGACTGTAATTGAAGTGAGATAAGGTAACACTCTTACCAATGACCTACGACTTTCCCAACTTCCATCCTCCATCAATTTCTTATATTTTATTATCATTTATATTTTTTATATAAATTTTCAAATATATTTTTTATTTAATTCTTACTTGTGCCTTCTTTCGATCTTTGGTGTGGTAAGATAACCACACAAATTTTTTTATTACTTTTTAATTTTTTTATTCTTAATTAAGGGAACATCTTGTGGTTCCATGGTTTCTAATTAGGTTTTGGTGTGAGACATATGGGATTATTATATTGAAGGATTTATAGTTATGTCACATGCATCTAGAAGTCTAAGGAAATTCTTTCAATTTCTATACAGTTTCTATGATGTTATGGGGATAAAACATGAAATTTGGCATGGAATGGACCTCATTTCCAATCACAAGGGAACTTTTTTTCCATATTTTTATATCAAATTTTATTTTAGAACTCTAGTCCAAGAATAATTTATCCTTCTATTTTTTTAAACAATGTGGTGAATGGTATTATATGTTTTGGGTGAAGATAAATAAAACTATTTTTTGTATAATGAAATTACACGATTCAATAAAAAAAGTAACCTTTGATGTGATAACAGACAATGAAAACATCAAAATTGAATATAAAAAAACACCTTGATTATGATTTTAATTCATGTTTAAATTAAAAGGTGAATATTTTTAATGTGTGGTTATCTGGTGTGACTATTTGTTGTCGAAATTATCATTCATTTAACCAAAACATCTATTTTCCTATATTTTAGATTATATGGTATTAATTGAATTTATGGGGTCCCTAATAAATAAAAAATGTTTAGTGATCAATTTAATGTTATGATTATTATTCCAAACATTAAAATTATAATTAAAGTAAAACAAAACAATTATAATAAATTTTCATACAAAGTATCAGATTGACATAATCTATGGTATTCCACTCTTGGGTATCATGACCCCATAGTGGTCTGGCAAACATTTGGCCATTATATCTCTATTTATAGTAGTTATATTAGTAAATTTTTTGAGGTAGCTTGATATGATGCCTGAGTATGCCATATTCATTTGGTTACCTAATGTCTTTATATATGATGCCTGAGTATGACATATTCATTTGTTTACCTAATGTCTTTATATATGGGATTCATCACCAAAGTCTCATTACAGGGGTTGAATTGATTCTGTGAAATTTCATTTACCATGGTAAAATTGAAAATAAATAATAAAAATAAATAAAAATTAAAAACATAATATTTTTATTACTCATCTTAGTATTAAAAATTTATTATGACCTAATAGATTCATATTTTTCCTATTAATAAAAATAATCCTTCATTTATTTTGTGATGTAGAACATCATTATGCTTTAAAACAAGACGAAACAGGGTGATGAATTTTATAAAAGGAATGGGTTGGAATTAGTATATTCTTATAAAGTAATATTTGTTAATATTATTTTTATAGGTTTCATAATTATTTATGTGAGGTATTTTTGGATGCAATGTTTTCTAAAATAAATTTTGGAAAGAGAATTCCACTTTTATCTTTTTAAGATAGTTTTTACTCGAGAATATAAAAACTAAAGTAATGGGTTGTGATAATCCATAGAAAGAAGAAAATAATAATTATTTATTTTATTATTTTATGTTTTTAATTGTTCATAAACATAAAATTACTTAATTTTAAAATTTTAACTACTTTTAAAATATTATTTTAATTATTGATTAAATTTCACTTATACTCGAAATATTTTTTTAACACTATATAAAACTGTCCATGTTCATAATTTTGTTTTGATATTATAGTATCTTGGAACCAAAGTTGTGAGGAATATTAATTCTTTTCTAAGAATATTTAGATTCACATTGGAAGACATGCATCTTGGTCCAATAATATAAATTTTTTGGGTGAAGTGAAAGAGTCAGAAGCCAAATAATGTTTATTTAGTTGCCATGATCTTAGCTTGAAGAAGCTAAAATTTCAACCATGGATAGATAAAATGATGAGGAAATTTTAATGAATTCATTAAAATATCAAATTAGTAGGTTTCTATGGTGATGAATATTGCACATGTGAAAGATAAATTTCTATCCCAAATTTAGTTTCTCTAAATGATAGCCCAATATTATGATCATAACTCCATGAATATATGGCCACAGGGCTTGAAACTGTGAAAAATGATAGAATGAATCTTGGGCCAAATTTTTTTATTCTATAACACAACCAAATTCAAAAATATATAATGTTATTTTTTTATATTTACTAGGGGAAGAAATTTTAATCTATTTTTTTCTAGTGGGGGAAATTTTTAATTACACAAACATTCAATCACCTTATTACAACACCAACAAAGTAGAACATATTTTAATGATTGGAGTTCAACTAAAGGCTCTAAAAATTTGTATTTAAATTAGTTATGTTGAAAAAATAACAATTAATTTTTTTGGTGTTTTTAAATTAATATAAAGATGCATGTTTGTCTTTATAAGATATTTTTATTCTCGTGTATGTTATTCTAATTCACTATATCTTCTTAAAACATAAATGATCTAATTTTTTAATTATGTTCTTATTATCATGTTAATTCCTCTAAATATGGGTTTTAATTTTTCATAAACAAATTTAAGATATTTATCCCACAATTATGGTGGGTAGTTTATTTGTTTATTTTCAATTCTTCAATTCTTATCTAATGAGTATAATTTTGTGTCAAATTAAGTTATTTACATTAAAACAGGGAGAAAACCCTTTTGGGTTGATCCATCATATTTTAAATGGGCTATATTGAAATTTTTTATTATTATATTAGGTTATTAACAACTAAATTCTAATAAGATTACTTTCTTATGATTATTTAATCCTTCGTCATCACTAATTTTACGGATTCACATTATTATCACTAAAAGAAACCTATACCATAGATTTTTAATGAAAATTATTCTAAATGTGTTTATGTGATTATAATTGGGATCATATTAGTATTAAATATTGATTATTATGGGTAGTCCTTATCATATTGAACAAACACCACTAAAATTTATGATGTTAAATCATGTAAAAACAAATTCATCCAGTCAACCAAAAACAATAAACTAGGATCTAAAGTTTTATTTTTTCATTAATCCAAATAAAATCAACCCAATGTTAGTCACTTTATATATAAATCCTCTTTATAAAATGTCTATGTTTTTATATTTCTTCATATGTCTCCAGTGATTTGATAACCCATGTTATACAACAAGAAACCATTTCATCCTTAAACATGGGTAAATTTGGGTTAGACTATGTGTAACAAGTGAGGATGTTACATTGGTCTACCAATATAGTTAATGATTTAGTTTAATTTTTTATTAACTAGTATTTAGTGTGTTTGTTATTCATATTTTCAAGATATGTTCTAAGATGTAACTATAGAGATTTCATGCACGATCACCGTTTTTATATATAAACAAATTTTTCAGTATGTAGGACTTGGTTGGTGACTGAATTGGGAATTACATTCTCATAATGATGTTAAAGAGTTTTTATAATTGTTATTCAATTCCTAGGATCTTTTTTATATTTCCTATTTTTTTAATATCTATAACATTACATCAATGCATTAATATTTTTTATTTATTTATACATGATGTTGATCACTTAATAACCTCTAATCTTTTAACAATAATTTTTTATATTTAGGGTAATGGATGTCATTGTTTCTATTATATACCATTGGTTATATTACCCAATATATGGACTATAGGAAGTGGGATTCACGGAGCCTTATCCCTCCATCTATTGTCAGTCCATGAGGGACACTGATGAAGGGGGGTCAGAGAAGAGTGGCATTAGGGATTATGGTTGAGATATATAATGAAATAGGAAGACATGAATTTAGGAGTATTATATAGTTTAATAGTGATACATTATACACTATAATTAGTATGTGATGTAAATAAATGAGATAATCTGGGATATGAGTATTTAGTGAATCCTTATTATCGGATGCAATGAACTTGAATTTTACTAAAAATTATAAGAAATTTGATGCAACATGTGGGTTAAATACCTAAGAAAGGATCAGGAATCATGTTTTTATAAACCAATGTCTGAATTGTTCAGGTATTAGGGATTAGGTTAATTTGAATTAAATTAATTAATTCTCCTTATATATTCCACACTATAAGATTATGAGTCCATAATGTTTATTAGTTTGTGGGTATAACTCAAAGTCCATATCCCTATCAAGTTCTTTCCAAAGAAATTCAATAAGAATTTATAGAGGATCATTGATGAGTAGAGGTCTATAATGGTGAACCATATTGGAGGTAACTCTATGTGTTTTAGTTCCATTATGTGAATTGTATATGGGATCAATTTTAGTTTAATATATAATGTATTAGTAGCAATATGGATAGATTTCATTTTGTTTGACTCAGGATTGGAAGGTGAACTTAGATTCATGGATATGATGATACCAAGTATGACTAATCAATTGTTTTGGTTCATATTGTTTAGTGATTATGATTAGTCAATTGTTATTTGAGAAATGTTATGGAATATTTTCTGGATACGTTTATTTCTTAGACCATAAATGTGGTTTTTTGGTATCATATTACAACCCTAAATTAGGATTTTTCAAACATGTGGAAGTTCAATAGCTGATATACTAATCTCTTGAGTTATGATTCAAACATTTTAACAAATTAGTAGGATAGTTAAAAGAATTTTGAGGAGGCCTTATGTCTAGAGATATAGCGGCATGTCACCCTATTTATATTGAAGACATTCCTCAAGGTGTTAAATAAGGGGACTTCATTAATTGGATCTCATACAAGACCTAATACTCCCATTGGAGTGTCTTTAGATATCTAATAGAATATATATGTGGCCATAAGTTCAATTTTTATTGGTTGGATATTTTTTAGATTAAATTAGAGTGTTTGTTCAAGACTTTATAAAATATGTTCACTAAAAATGGATGTACTTAGATCGCTAATAGTGGATAGGGTGTGGTTGGTTAAGATTTTAAAGTTCATGACCACCAGAAGAGAGTGTAAAAAACATTCATTAGTAGTAATTTTGAAGGTTGAGTTCCTCTTCATCATTATAAATTATAGTAGTGTCCTTGAGTTAATCAATGATAGTAGGGAGCTCTAGGTTTTGATTAATAGTGATGGTTTGGGGTTGACAGAGTATATCCCTATGATTCCCCTCATCCATAGGTATAATTAGTAGAGTCATACTCTATATATGGTCACCATTAGGGGAAGTAGGTTAATAGAGTAGGTTTTGATTAGATTAATTCCTAGTGTTTCAAATACTTTATGATCTGGATGCCGCGCGAGGTACTATGTGCCTATTTTCTCCAATGGGAAATGCCTTGATTTTTTAGTATCTATGAAGTACATCATTTCAGCATCCAAATTCTATGATTTTGGAATTGAGGTGGAGATAATGATAATACCCTTAACATTGAATACTCTTGTCAGAGGTTTAGATAACCTATATGAAAAAAGGTTGAGGGTCATGCCCATTTTGTTGAACAAAAAAAATAGAATCTATTTTGAAAACTGAGAAATTGGGGAACCCGTTACATGCATCGAATAAAAAAAATATTAAAATAAAAAAGTCTTGAAGGCCCATAAATGGTCTCAAATCCATAATAGGAAACTTCCATGATGATAAGTACCATACAAAAGTCTCAATCCCCCTTTCCAGAAAAAGAAGTACCGATTCTTTTCTATGATAATACACCATCCCCTGCCTAGAATTCCCTCATGCTGGAAAAAACATGGTAGATAACTCTTTCATAACCCATAACATGTGGGAGGAAGACCTGATGATGGTTTAAAGTAGACCCATATCTCTCTAGAGCTACCCACTCAAAGGTGCTTATGATTCAATCATTGCATTATAAACCTGATGTTCTCTAAAATCATACTGAAATAACAGTTCAATATAACAAGATATGATTCTCATCTATCTACCAGATGTGATGATGGATGGATGAATGATGGGTTTCATCACTCTCGTCCCTCTTTTAAATCATGCCACCGATAAACACCTACAAAGAGAAAAACTGTATACCAAATAAAACTAGGATAAAAATTTAAAACATTTAATGAAATATGAAGCTCATCAAATAGATAGTTCCATGATAGAATATTCAAAAATTTCATCCAGAAAATGAGAATGGATTCTCCAACCACTGAATGAATCAGTAATATATTAAATCCCTGTGTTGCAAGATGGAAATAAAATCACCAATGTATGATATAATCTTCATCTTAGCTATCTTTTAATTCAAACCTTGAACCAGATTCAAACACACACTATCTGGATCTTTGATGTTTTCCAGAAAAAGTACCATCCACCAAACAATGATCTAGATCCACCACATCCTAGAACAAGCAAGATCCAAAAATGCTAGCAGCCATGAATCGTCCTCCCCAAACCAGAGCAACATCCTGTTGGAAATGGTTTCTAAATCCAGAGAAGACCAGATCTGGAGTGCGGAAACAACTAATACCCCATCGACCAACACCACACAATCATAGTCTCCATTATCACTAGAAATGAAACTAGAACAAAAGTAAAGGTACAGTTAGGATGAGAGGGTTAGAGAAAATAAGAGAATAATTGTGAAATGGATAGATGTAGGAAAAGTATCACTGATGCTTCATTGAATGAGACATACTCTATTCCTCCTTAGATAAAATTATGATCCAAAATCAAAAAACATGAGTAATTTCACATTCTATGATGCTGATTCATATTTGGATGTTTTTTAGTAAAAGAGACCCTCAGATGGGTTAGATGCGTGTTAAGTCCTAATTTTCCATGAATATTAGGATAATTTTGATGTCAATATAACATCATTTAGGGGAATTCCCGAAGGTTATAAAAGATTGAAATTATGTTTTTATAGAATTGTCTGTGGCACTATCCCATTAATGAGAGATCATGTTTTAGATAGAGCTAAAACT
The DNA here is from genome assembly GCA_963277665.1 of Viscum album. Lineage (NCBI taxonomy): Eukaryota > Viridiplantae > Streptophyta > Magnoliopsida > Santalales > Viscaceae > Viscum > Viscum album. The sequence goes on along the minus strand of OY728139.1, from coordinate 441,227,135 downwards.
GAGTGTCACTATGATATTGATGTATCCTTATATGATGACAAATTTTGTGTTGCAGTAGCTAAAAATTAATAGGGATCTTTTAAATATAGGATTTATTTAGTATAATGTGTTACCTAGGAGATATATTCTTCTATTTGATAAAATTTAATACAAAAATGTGTATTTTTTATGAATAATCGTCACTAAAACCAAGTTAAAATGAACAACCCCTATCATCTCTAATGGATTTATTATTTTTTGATCATTTCAGTGATATAGTTGATTATTTAAGATATATATTTATTTATGATGACATATAATATGTTTTAGGTATTAGTAGACCCTAAAAACATCTTTTATATAGTGTCATTGGAATTTTAGGTTAATTAAAATGGTTTTTGGTTTCACAAATGATCAACCCATGCTCATTAGGATGATGAATGTAATTTTATTTGAGTTTTTTTAATATATTTGAAATCGTTTTCACTAATGATATCCTTATATTTTTTGTGTTTCAAGAGGATCATGTAAAGAATATATGAACTATTTTGGAATTTCATCATCTGTAGCACATTAAGATAATATTAATGTGATAGTTTTAGGCTCATGAGGTCTATTTGTTGGGAAATTATAGGTCTCAATGTTGATTTGTCATGGATAACTAAATGGTTTAGGTAGTTGTTTCTTGGGTTTCCCCAAATAACAATGTACTGATGTATATTTTAGGTTTTCCTACTAGTTACTAAAGGATGTGTGTACCCAATTTGTATCAAATTCAAACTTTTAAGACAAAGTTTACTAGAAATGACCATGAATTCATGTGTATTGACTAGTTCTGGTAAATGTTCAAGTATTTAAATTAAGATCTGGTTAGTTATTCAATTCTTTTGTTTCCATAGGATGGTTATGCATTTTAGGTTTTTGGAAACACTTTATATCTAAGAATGGGGATGTGTTCTAATGAAGAAGAGGGTGGATATATTTTTTAGGTCTCACCAATTATGAAATCATGATTGTAATTATTCCAATCATGAATTTTTGTGATTTTTACGATCATGTTTTCTTTAAGGTTTTTGTGACATTACCTCATCGGTGAGCACTTTATAGTATTCCTCGATTATAAGATTCTAAGGTATGAATTATCTTAGCATGATTTGAAAGTTCATCAATAATGATGAATAAAATTATTATAGTATTATGACTTTAATATTTCCTATACAATCGAGATAGATAATTTTATTCTTAATGATCTGTGTAAAAAATCATACAATGATGTTGTGCATGAGTTTTTTGATGTTTATTGGGTGACATATGAGATTTAAATGATGTAACTTGATATGAGACCTATTTATGGTATAGGTTTTCTTTAAGAAATGAAGGTATAATTATATTTGTCATATTAGGTCAAGTAGTCATATCTGGGGTATTATGAGGGTGAGATCTAGTAAGATAGATCTGTTTGTGGAGATGCCTATAACAGATAGCATGTGGATGGTCACATCAAGGGTTATTTTAGGAAAGGATCTATGTTCCTTCTATGAAAGTATGACATGGTTCTTTGTGAGTTTCATAGTTCACCTTTGGAAGTATATCCTAGTTTGGATAATTTATATCACTCCTTGTGAGTCTATTTTTTGGTATAACATGAAGATATCTATTTTAGAGTTTGTCTCTTAATGTTTTGTTATCCAAATGGTAATGGATGAGCATAATGTAAATGGTGGGATTCTTTAGCCACATGATCATCCCTAGTGGATGTTGGAGGATATGTCAATAGACTTCATCACCTATTATCCGCAATATTAGAGAGTTAGTGATGATATATCAGTGATCATTAACCACTTTACAAATTCAATTCTCTTCTTAGTGATTAATGAGTCAAGGTTAATTGATTTTTTTAAGGCATTATATGATGGAGGTGGTGATGATTCATGGGTTTCCAAATATGATCATCTCAAATTATGTTCCAAATCTCACCTCTAGGTTTTGAGAGTAATCCATCATGATTTTTTCTCTCATATATTCCTTAGAACATATTTTAATCCACAGACATCTAATCAGACATTGTGGACTAACCAAACTCTATCGGGGTTTTTCTGTAAATGAATTCTTGATTTTGGAGGTTATTGGGCAGGAACCTACCCATGGTATATTTTTACTAAAATAATATTTATAAATAAATTTTATCCCAGATATATTTGAAGCCCCTTATGAATGAAATTTCCAATCTCCATTGTGTGGGAAGTGAGGTTTGAGAGTCAATTATTCTTGGACTGAAATTTGTTTACATCCTGACATAGAAGATATAGGTGATCCATGAATGAATTAAGGAATTATAGGATATTCAAAATTAATATGAAAATTATAGTATGTAGAAAATAGAGTTATATGTTGTAGATAACGTGTTCTTGAATGTATTTTCACACCATTAAAAAAAATTGTTCTATCATGGGAGAAAAATATATCATATATTTATTGGACTTTTTATGTATTAGAATATATTTTTTCTATTTTTTAACAGTTAGAGCTACCCCCTATGATTATTTGGTTTCCAAAAATATTTAATGTGACGAAGCATCATCTGTATCTTCATAATGATTTACAGAACATCAATTGGGGAGAAATGGAAGCTCAAGATAATGTGAACATTGAGGAGTGTATAATGGAGATCCAAGACCATAAGATAAATTTGTTTTAATAGTTTGTTATCCCATTGGTTCATGACTTATGATGGTATTATAAATTGGACTATACTTGGTAGTGGTATTGACTGATCCAAGATCAATATCATGAATTTTTTATGTTTTATATTTTTTCTAAATTCATTATTTTCCCTTGTTTATTTTATTAGATATTGGATGATGGTGTTGTGTGTTTATATGTTCCTATTCCATGTTTCGTTAGAGGTTTTATATTATTATGAGATCATTGAGCGTAATCTCATGTAGTGGTTTTTGATACCCCTTTTCCATTATTTCAAGTTTTTTAATTCTTGAGGATGAGAAATTTTTGTGAGGTATATGATGTAAGGGAAGTAATTTCTTGATTCCACATTTATTACACATGTATTAGAGATGTTGTTATGGAGTTCAAATTAATTATAGAGGCTATATGTGATTTTTATCCTTTATTAGGAATTCAAGGTCATACTATTGGGAATGTTGTTAGTCGTGATAATTCTCACTAGTGTTGTGGGCATAGGGGCCAACTATTTTCAGAGAGAAATCTGGAACATCATTATTTTGAGTTTATTGTTTAGTTCTTGGTACACTATGGTAAGTGAAACACCTAGGGTAGTCATTTTGGTTAGAATTTTGATAGGAGGTAAAATCCTATTAAAAACTAGGTGAACCATACCATAAGGAATACGAATAGTGTGTTGTCGGAGAATTGTGATCATCTCATTTGGTGCATGGGTCACCATAAGTTGGATAATAGGGGACATGGTCGGTATTGTGAATGAATATGTCTATATATGTAAAATGAGATCGCCAAACCACCATTTTTACAAGGTTTGAGGCTTTTTAAGGATCAATTTTTTGAAATAGGGTGTGTAGAAACACATTTTGCTGTGTATGTTGGTATAAAAAGTTATAGAATAGTATTTCCATGTGATGGGGGAGTAAATATCGATTTAGAGCCTACTAGTCTCTAAAACATTTCAGGTCAGGTAAAAATATATATTTATATCTCTTTATTCCATTGTATTGGCTATATTGGTTTGTTGGGAATCCAAAATGCTTTGTACTATATCATGGTGTATTATGTGGTGTATATTAAAAGTTTTAAGTACTATTTTAATATTTATAAGACTCATGTATTTAATCAATTTCGAATGGTTTGGTATTTAGCTCTACTATGACTTAATTCCACAATGAGAATATTAAAAACCATTATACCTTGATAGGGATCTATTCAGGTTCATCTAAAAAAGAGGTTCAACTATTACAGGGTTAAATATTTTATAATTTCCATCAAACCCTAGTTGACCCCTTTCCCTCTTAGAAATATACAACTATGTCCTTTGAGAGTCCAACCTCCATAGTTCATCAGATCATAGTCTTTTATCAGGAAACTCTTTCATAATAACTTCTATTAATACTTTCACATTCTATATTCTTCTATAGAATAATTTTACCAATATTATTTTTTATTGAGTTTAGGTTCAATTAAGACATAATTGTGTATTATTGTTGTAATTATTTGGTGATTTTTCCTTCAGTTTGTTTTGTACACTTTTCCCCGGACTATTCTATTCAGGAATGGATATAGTTCCAATAATGTTTTTTATTGGGGTAGGGTATTGATAAATATAACACCCAATGTTTTTCTTATATATGTCACTATAAATAAATATATTTCTTTGTTATATTAAATTAAATGAAACTCTAGTTTTAAATAAGGTGAAACAAATTAGTGAAAACAATTATGTAATTTTTATTACTTATATGTTATATTGGAGGGTATGAATAGGGCTAACCACATCATGAAAATAATGTATAAATATTTTATTTAATAAAAATATATTGAAAAATTATTAGGAATTAAGTATATAATTTTTTAGATTAGATATATTATACTTCAATACAATGTATTCTTCAAAAGTGGGTTTTATTGCATTTTATACAAGGATGTTGAAATTATTTTAATCAAATTTTACATATTTAAATTCATAAAAGGAATAACTTTTTTTAAGCCTTAATTCAAAATTAATTTTTGATGAATATTTGCTATTTTTCTAAAATTAAAGATTTTTCAGTGAATAGTAATAAATACCGATTTTTCAAATACTATCATTTATTTTAAATAAATACAATAATTTAAGCATACCATTAATTTTTAATTTAATATTAGTGTTTAATATGATATATTTAATACAGAATAATATAATTAATTCTATTTTAATCAGCAATATCCCTAATTTTGATATAAATAAATTTTTATTCTTGAAAACACATTTTTCTAAATACTATTTTAAATTTTGGATTACATGTTTATATTAAAATTGAATTATTACACATATAGATATTTAATATTGAAAAATGGATACTATATTTAAAATTACGATGTTAAAATTTTGTAAATAGGTTCCTTTAAGTTTTTTCAATATAAATAGTAACAATAGTAAATATTTGTCACCCCGAAAAGGGTAAAATCTATAAAAAATGGTTAAACCAACAAGATAAGGTCGCAAAATCAACAAAAAATATTAATTTATTTAATTTTATGGGTTCTATAGACAAAATACTTCACATATTCGAATGAATTTTATTTTTTCTATTTTCCATGATAATATTATTTATATTATTTCTAATAAATAAAATTCAAAATTGTCACACCCTTACTTTTAATTTCTTTTATTTGTTCAAATTAGGATAATAATATGTTATGAATGAATCAATATGTTAATTTTTAAATTAATTTATTTATTCTAATTGTTATAATTTATTTGTTAATTTTATTTAATTGTATAATTACCAATAATGTTTGTGAAACACTAATGTAATAGAAAAATAAAATTAATAATTACAAAAATATTAAAATTAATAATGTTTGGATAAATTATTAATTTTTAAAATATATAGATAAATTAATAATATTATTGACATTTTAATGTTTTATATTATAATTTCATCACTATTTTAATTCATTAATGTAAAATTAAATTAGTTGTGTAAAAAATTAAAATAAGGATATTTTATAGAATATAATATTTCATTATATTATTTTAAATCATAAAAATAATAAAATAGGAAATGGGGATATTATATGCTCTAAAATTTTTTCCCTTATCCATTTATGATCTCATTTTCTTGCTGTAAGTGTAACTAGAAACCTTTAATGTGGAAAAAGTAATTACCACAATTTGGGTTAATATTAGTAAACCATGGGGTTAATACTAATGAAAACATTTAAATTGGTATATATAACTTTATAAATAATATCATATGATTATATAAATAAAATATAATCATATTATTAGAATCCATTTCATTATGAAACCATTTTATTGGAGTAAGACAAATTTTATAATATTATATTTCATAAATTTCTAAATGTTCCCCTACCCTCACTTATAAAAGGACACCCCTTTCCACTCTTATTTAAATGACATTGAAAAAATATACTCATCCCAAAAATATCCAATTGCATTTAAAAATTATATATCAATGAATTATATCTTATTTACTTCTCAAAAAACTATTTCAAGGGTCCTTAATAAGGTAACTAAAGGTCGTGTACCAAATAAGAGGTAATCATTGTTGCCAATTCTTAAACATTTAATTATTATTCTAGTTCCTATATATCTATTGTAACCATCCTAAATTAATAAAAATATAATCATTAATATACTAATATGTTATTTTTATTATGGTATAACCATTTTTTATCACTTTTTCGTACTATGAAATGTAGAAGCATCGCTCGTGCGTATGTAAGGCTTGTTATCTCTGCACAGTGGTAAAATTAATATTTTGTCACCATTTTATTTGGATTATTATAATTATTAAAATAATTAATTATATTATATTTATGACATATTTATTAATTTGTAATCATAATATCTTATATAGCTTCATAATTTCCAAACTGTTGGAAAATGAGAATGTCACTCGTGTGTACCTGTGGACTACCACCTCCATGAGGACATACACTATATTTTTAATTTATACAATATATTGATGGTAAAATGTAGGTTTTAATTAATATGTGTTATATATTTAAATAATAATGATTATGTAATTGTAATTTATTATTTATTTTCATTGCATTCCATTTTCTGAAAACTGAAAATAAGAGTTCATGCTTATGTAAAACATACGATCTTTATAAACAATGTAATTCATTTTTCAATCTCCACATTTTATGGATAAAAAAATAAATAAATAAATAAATATATATGTATAATATGAAAATTATATCATGAAATCATTTTGGATATGACGGAACCATAATTAAATTATAATGACTATAACTGAAATTCTTTTTAAATAGTTAACATATAGAAACAATGATATTAATAAAGAATTATAAATAAAATAGTATAGATATGTTTCAAAGGAATCATATATGACAATTTAAATATGTGTTTGATTATTTTATTTTAATATAATTAACATAAATGTTTTATACAGGAAGTTAAAAAAACATAGGGGGTATTCAAACTTTAGGTATGTGATTTTGTTATAATGTAATTTTTTATTAATATTTTTTATAATAAAGTTTCAATTGAGGATTTTTTTGATCTACAAATCACGAATCAAATTAATTTTTTTATCATAATTTATTTTTATATATTACATGTTTATATTAAATTTTTCTCTCTACAAGAACTCAATTGGTTGAAATAATTTTTCAAGGGAAATTGACTTTATTTCACTAATTGGTAGGAAATTAATTGTCTTCAATCTAAAGGTTTTCTAAAAATATTTTTAATAAATATTTTTAAAATTTTCCTATGAATTAATTAATAAATTTTTACCCAATATTTAATTATTTTTTATAAATAAAATTAATATTCTTGTTATTTTCTGAATGAGGTAGTTTATAAATTTTACTAAAAATGTCAAAGGTGAATTTTTTTAACTTATACAATGTGAATTTAATTTATTTCATCCATAAATGATTAATTCATTAATGTATAAATTAAATGTTTTTGTGTTTTTTGAAAATGTGTAATTTAATATTTAATATATTTTTATATTTTATTAGAAAATTTCAAAGTGAAAATGGTATTTTTTTCAAAATATTCCAATGATATTGAATTGTATTTTTAACTATAAAAATTTTATTATGTAATTGGGGTTGAAGAATTGTGATAACATATCTTATAATACTACCTCTAATAAAGGGTTTCATTTATTGATTGCCTCGTATTTGAAGAATTTATTAGAATGTGGTGGTGGACTTATCTTAGGGTATAGTTGTAGGATGGACATCAGGTTCGTTGGGTGATGTCATCATGGGGTCAGGTGATGTAGGAAAAAGAATCAGTCGCATCTATGGGTTCAATATTACATCAAGTATAATATAAATGATGGAAGATAAGCCTAATTTTGGAGAATAATCCTCACCATTTCAATGAGTGAAGATGAAAAAAGGTAGTGTTGGTCAAGTAACTTATGATATTATGATGGATGTGGAAACTAGTTGGAATAGAGTGTGAAGGAGTTGGGTGCATGAATGATTTTTAGGGCCTTTAAAACCCATGACGATAAAGAAAATGTCATAAACCTTTGATGAGGTGTGGGGATTAATGTATGAATATACACATTGTATAGGCAGGCACACATGAAACACATATAGGTTTGGGCCTTTAGATAATTGTTTTGAGGGAATTAATTACCACATGACCAATGAATCATATATTGGGATCCCGTAGCCTATAAAATGAGATGGGTTGGTTTTGTTTAATTAGGGTTCTTCCCCTACCTTTTTAGAAAATACACCCATTAATGTTACTGGGGATATTATTCCACAATACCACCTCTACTCTTTTTGTAGATTATTTATAATGAGAAAGTATTGATATTTTATATTCTTGATTAAATATGAATAATTTTGGACATGTAAGTCACTTTGAGATTGAATTTTATTGATAATTAAAAATATAAGGGTTTCATAATAGAAGCAAGTGATGGGTGGTGCTGATTATAGATATCCCCTCTATAGATTGATATACCTCATTAGAAAATAGAATAAGTATTCCATATTATATTTATTTAGTTTAAACCAACAAATTAATGAAAAATGATGTATTGGATGAGTATCCATGATTGTAATATTCTTGATATCATTCTAGAGATCCATTTATCATGAATTTATATAATTATGAATTTTATTTATTAAAAATTCAGGTTTCAACATCCATGTGTTTTCTATGTGGATTTTATCCATGTATACTCATAAAACTCACAATTTTATTTAATGATTTGTGTTTTAACTATCCACTATCCCGTGTTGATTTTTCTTTATTTATACATGATAGCTTCCACTGTATATAAGCATTAATAAAAATCTAACCACACCCTTTCATTGTTTTTTCTTTCCCCATGATTTTTAGAAGGATTTTTGAATGATATTAGGGATACAATGATGTCTATCATTCAACGTTTTCATATATCCAACATAATATGGGTATTATTTATATATCGATTTATCCAAGACTGAAATACAGGTTGATCCTTCATGATGATATTCTATTTATCATATACCAATATAACAAAGTAAAAAATAGTTTTGGGTTACTAGAGTTATGGTTTCAGTAGTTTTTACTAGATGAAATTTAGTAGGAATATTGGGAGCATGATTTTAAATGAATATATATATCATGAGAATTATGGTAATACATTAAGGTATTTTAGAGATTTTTCCATGATATATTGTTTTTTATGGATCAATTTTCATGATGATTATGAGCTAATTTTGTATATTCCACTTTCCCCTGATGGCTCATAATGGAAGAAAGTTTATCAACACCTGTTGTCAATGTAGGGATTGTCTTATTGATCAATGCAGCACTCTGGGTGTTATAATTGAGAAGATCATATATATATATTAGGGAAAATAACACCAGTTATGAAAAATAACCATTCTCATATGTAACAACATATTTTTCCATATTTTTATTCACCTTTATTGGATCACTTTATGAAATAGAAAACCCATATTTTATTGGAACTCTTAATCCATTAGTAGATTATCAATTAATTAGCTCCATTAAAAATATATAACTAAATTTCGGATACAATGAAATTGAAAAGGTTATTTTGTTAGTTTATTGTATGAAAAAACATGACAATCAATGGTAGTCCTTGATTTAGAAAAATAAACATGTTGATAAAATAGAATGTATTGAATAGAGAACTTTCAAACTAATATTTATATAGAAATAATTCCCTCAATAACAATGAGATAAAATAGATTGGAAGTTCCTCAAATTAATGTATAAGGATGAAGAAGACTTGGAATTTTATGATGATAACTTTAAAATATTAACCATGAATTTTTTTACTCCAAATGTAACCTATAAACAAATATTTACCATTTTTTTAATGGGACTAAATAGAGTATTGAAAGGGGACTAGTTTATCAAGTATTTTCATCAACTAACTATATAGTTTCACGTTTCACCATGAAAGAGAAATAATTGAACATTTCTTATGTCTTCATGGTATATAAAGACATATAGAGGTTACTATAGCACCATGAAAAGAGAAATGTGTCAAAGAAGATGAAAGGTGGTAGGAATTATAACATGTGATAATTGAGGAACAAATTTTTTTTGAACATACCTAATGGTATGAGAAGTTTGATTTATGTTCATAGAAGGGGTTAAAATAGATCTTTAATGAATAGTAATGAAACAAACCAATACTATTTCAAGATCAAAAACAAATTTATAGGGAATTATTCAATCCAATGTCCCAAGGGTCAAGGGAACTGACTTTAGAATAATCTAAGTGGGTAAGGCCAAGAATATGTAATTAATAGAGACAAAATGGGATTAACTAATTATTTGGAGAAAAGTAAATTTATTATATACTCATAATGTGAAAATATTTTACTTGATTTAATTTACACATACTATTTCATATTTTTAGTATTTTTAATGGGTATACAGGAACACATCAATGATTATATGGTGATTTTGTAGTGAAAACCCTTAATGGTAAGATGATCACATTTCAAGTTATATAACCTCTTCAAATAATTTATGTGGGAATAAACATCCTAAAAATCTTGTTATTCTTTCACAAGTTGAATTATATGTTATTTTGGGCATGTATTGGGTCATTTAATAAAGATCTCATTACAATTTTCAAGTAAGTGAAGTTACATTTGATAATTTGAATATACGTATTATAATTTATCCTTGTAAGGATGAACCGAGATTTTCAATGAAAATTACTTCCATTATATGGGTTTTACAACATATTCATGAGAAATATTTATCTTAGATGGCAGGGATGAAACTCAACATTGTGTATATAAAAATTATATGGGGGTTTGTATATTCTTATCTATAAGATATTCCTAATATTCCCCCAAATCAGGAAGTAAGTTTTTCAGTAGAAATTATAACTTTTTTTATATCTTCATAAATGACTACATAGAGAATGACCATGTTTGAGTTAAAGTAAATAATGAATAAACTCTTGGAGAACATGGATAATGGTCACATTCACTCCATTACATTACTATGGGGTGTACAGATTTTTTTAAGATTAATTATGGCTCTATTTGTCTTTTCAATGATTATTGGGAACATAAAATGTTTAATAATAAGAACAAGTATCATATTCCCCATATAGATGATTTATTGGATCAATTATAAAAATATTTGTATTATTAAAATTTTATATTTTATTTGTATATCATCAACTAACGTTAAAGAATGAGTATATAACTATGGAAACCATTACTATGAGGTATGGTCATTATGAATTTAATGTAATTCCATTTTTATATACCAATTCTCTTACTATCTTCAGTGATTTAATGAATATATTCTTACATACTACCTTTATTAGTTTTTGGTAGTCTTTGTAGATGATATTATTATATTTTTGATGATAAAGGATTATCATGATGAATATAAGACGATTGTTTTGATGACCAGCTGAAGGAGAAGATACATTACAAAATTTTCATTTACAATTTTCTGCTACAAAAAGTTTTATTTTTGTGTCATATATTTTCATGTGAGTGTGTATCAGTGGATCCATAAATGATAAATATTATAGAGTAATGTACTTGACAGTCCATGGTAAATGGGATCCATATTTTTCTTTGGTTTTCTAGATACTACTGATTCTTTGTTAAATATATTTCATGACTATTCAATAAACTAAACATGTTTAGTTGGATGAAGGTTATGTTATTGTGGAAAAATGAATTTCATAAGTATTTCGAACAACTAATGAGAAGTTTCGGAAATAAACCTACGATTAAGTAACCCTATAGTAGAAAAGGGTTTGTGATATATAATGATATATCAAATAAGGGATTGTGATTTTTCCTCATTAAAAATGATATGTTAATAGCTTATAACATGCATCAATTGAATATTTATGACAAAAAATAATTGAATTGTGATTTGGGGTTGGATGTGGTAAATGTTGTTGTAAAAATATAGAGGAATTATCTGTGTATGAAAATATATGATATATATAAAAATCATATAATTATGAAATATATATTTACAAGGAAATATTTTTATATGATCTAGATAAGGTAGTTGGAGTTTAGAAAAGTATATTACTACTCAATACATTAAACCCCTTGGAAGAAGAACAAGGTGGTCAATGATCTGAGTTGGAAAGATCATGCTTTTTTATTCATGATAAGGATTTAAAGAGTCATAATAATTATGGTTTTTAAGAATATATATCATGAAATATTTGGGAAATAGGATATATCCTATATTTCTATGATGAATATTCAACCATCTATTCATGAGAGGATTAAGAAGACATAAAAGAAAGATGTTAGATTACCAAATATTGTGAGGAATTCTCTTGAGGTAAAACATTAATTATGATGGATTGATAATATTCAGTAATAGATATTGTATTATGTCAATACCTTCGATGATGAAGGAATTATTGGATTAAACCCATAGTTCATCATTATCTATTCATCATAAAATTAAAAATATGTCTAGATATCTAAAAGATTATTTATAATATGAAAATATGAAAAGGGATATTTCCATGTATGTATCATGATATCTGGAGTATTAGAAATCTATGAAAGAGAGACATATGTCTAAGGGTATGTTACAACCGCTATGTATACTTAAATGGAAATGGGAAAACATTTCCATGAATCTCATCATTTGTCTCCACAAAAATTCCAAAGGATATAATTCTATTGGTGTTTTAGTTTATCACCTTATAAAATTAGTGCATTTTTTACAACTAGAGAATATTGACCTCTTTATGAACTTAATCATTAATACATTAATTATGTTTTATGATTTCATAGCGTACAACATTAAATTGAATCTGATCATGGTTCGAGGATTTCTTTCATGTTCCAATGAAGTATATAGTTATCTCTGGATAAAGAGTTTAGTATTAATACTATGTTTTCTAAAGGCTTTGGATAAAGAGTTGAGTTTTAATAATAATTATCTACCTTAGATATGTGTTCAGTCTAAGAGGTCCATTAAAACTCAAGAATACATTCTATGAACTTTCTCTATGCATCTCAATGGTTTTTAGGACCAACACATTTCTGTGGTTAATTTTTTGTACAACAATATATTTTAATTGAGAATTATGATGGCATGTTATGAATATATATATAGTAGGAATTGAAAAATACAACATGCTAGGATAAATTTAGAGAAATAATGACACTGTCACTTAATCTAGCTATGTAAATGCACATGATGTTTAGAGCCCTTAAATAGTATATAAGGGAATCTTAGAGTTGAAACAAATGTTATGCTGACAATCATCAGAGAGATTTAGTGTTTGAAGTTGGTGATAAGGTATATATATTAATATATCCTTGGAAAAAGGTTATGATATTTGGAAAAAGTTATATTTTCCCAAGATATATTAGTTCAATAAAAATTATTTATCATATTTATACAGTAGCTTATCATTTTTTAGTATCCAATAAATCTCTCTCAGGTTCACAAATATTTTATTTTGTCTCTCTTGAGGAAGTTCATACCTGATCCATTACATGTACATAACTTGGTGGAAATACTTACAAATTAATATATATATTATAAGTAACAACCAATTGATATACTATATCATAAAGATACAGTGCCACAAAACCATACCACTCACCTGGTTATTGTTTTTTGGTGAAATCATAAATTTAAGGAAGCTACATGGGTACCTAAAGATGTAATGAGGTAAAAGTATACTATATTGTATGAATAACCGAAACTTAAATTAGGGTAAAATCTTATTATAAGGGGTATAGGTTAGTAACATGTTATTTTAGGATATATGTCCCTCTAAGTAAATTTAATTTCACTGATAGCCCTCTTTACATGTAACACAAGGCTTAAATTAACAACAAGATACTACTGAAATATAATTATGTGATTGTTATCACCTAGAAATTAGATTTGTGGGGTTGTTATGCGTAACCTAATTATAATAAATATTTTATATATTACAAATTTATTGATTAATTCTAAGGAAATGAGTACTGAATTGTTTGAAAATCGATTTTATGCTTCAATAAAATGTTGTTTTCAAAAGATTTTTATTTCATTTTATAGGAAAATATTATAATTAATTTTTTAAAATTTCAAAATTCTAATTTTATAAAAATTAAATAATTTTTTATAATTTGAAAATCAAAATTAATATAGGGTGAATTATTTTCATATTTTTCTCTAAAAATTTATTTTCCAGTGAATAATACAAAATAAATTTTTTTCATATACTAGAATTTATTTTCATTGAATTAAAAATTTTTAAAAATTTTACTTTATTTTTAATTTAACGTAAATGTAACATATGATTTATTTTATTTAATACTATTATTTCCATCTTATTTGGTAATATCCATGATTTTGATATAAGTTAATATTTAGGATTTAAAATGCATTTTTCTAATAACTGTTTTTCATTACTTTTAATAAATTTATATGAAACTTTATTTATTAAACTTCTAGTGATTGAATATTAAAATGTGGATATTATATTTTGAATAATTATTTTCAAATTTGGTTAGAATTAATCGTTAATTTCAGCACATTATGAATATTAATAATGATTAATATATGTTACCTAGTAAGGGTAAAATGAGTTAAACGTTGTTAAAACCATGATATTAGGTCTCTCAATAATACCAAAACATAACATTATTTAATATTATGACATATTAACTAACACAATCCATCAAAAATAGAATTTATGGAATTTTGGAGCAATTTTACATCGATAATGACATAAATATTATTTTAAGTAAAGAAAATTCTAAAATGTTACACTATTGTTTTTATTTTCTTTTAAATGTTCACATTAGGATAATAATATGTTATTCATGGATCTAAAAGTTTATTTTTAAAATAATTTATTTTTTTATTATGGTAATATATTTTTAGTTTATATTATTGGTACAATTACATTAAATTCTTGTGCAACACCACCACAATATTTGTTTAAGTATTATATAAATAAATATAATTTAATGTTAAAATCTTAAGAATAATAAAAATTTGAGGAATTATTTAATAAATGAATTTTATAGAAAAAAATAAAATATTAGGGATGTTTGAAAGGATTATATTCTTATTTCTTATCTATATTCATGACCTTGATGTCAAATTAAACGAATAGTGAAAAAAATGAAAGTAATGATATTTTACACAAAACAATACTTTATTAAATTATTTAAAAAACATAAAATAATGAATTAGGAAAAGGGGTAATTTATTGTCTACAATTTCATCACTTTTTCATTTATTATCATTTTTTCACCTTAAAAATCAAATTATAACCCTTCAATGATGAAAAAGTTATTACCAGGATTATGGATTAAATTTGATAACCAAAGGGTTAATCAAAATGATAATATTTAAATTGATATAAAAATATATATATATATATATATATTATATTAATACCATATAATCTTTATATTTTAATCCATATCAATTTGAAACTATTTTACAAAACATAGACACAAATTACTTTATAACATTTCATGAATTTTCAAAATATCCCCACACCTTACTTTTAAAAGGAAACACCTTCACTCACTTATTTACACAGATTTGAGAAAATAATCTTCAAAAAACTACCTAATTATATATTTAACATAACAATACATTAATTGGAGATTTTGGTCTTCTTAAAAGACCACTCTACGGTCCTTATGATGGGATCCAAAGGATGTCTACCAAAAAGAGGTAATCATCTTTGTTGAATATTACAAATTTGTTTCTTCTAGTACATCCTCAACTTATTTTATACCCATCATAAAATAATAGCTTTGGTATCATTAATATAATTATATGTTATTATGATTATGTTAACACCATTTTATATGTATTTTTTATCCTACAAAAAGTGAAAACATCACTCGTGCATACGTATGTGTTACTATCTCCCCATTGTGTTGATATTAATTTTTCATCTCCATTTTCATTGGATGGTCATAAAGAAAAAAATTATTAATATATCTGTTATTTATGTATACATTAGTCTTTTATAATTATAATATCATATTTACATTCTTACCATAATAGTTTTTGGAAAATGATGATGTCGTTCTTGCACAAGTGTGGGCTACCACCTCAATGAAGTAATGTGATCTATTTTTCATTGCGATTTATATAGTTTTTAATAAATATATATTTATGGAATATATATTATATAATAATATTTATAAAAATTTTAAATAATAATTACCTTTCTTTTGTTTCATCTCTAGAAAAGTAGAAACATCTTTCATACATACGTACGTTCTACCGTCTAACTAAACAATGTAATTCATTTTTATATCTCTAAATTTTATTAATGACACTATATATATAGTGAATATATTTTCTATTAATATCCAAAATAAATATTTGATATTATATAACCATAATCAATTTTCAAGGAACAAAACTACCAATCTGAACCTTTTATAAAAGAGTTAACACCCAAAAGACGATTTTAAAAATATTTTTTACTAAAACTGTATAAGAATGGTATAAAAGGAAAATATATGATATTAAAAAAATGTATATGGTTCATTAAAAAAATTATAACAAATATATTTTGTATATATGAAGTTAAAAAGTACTTATGATGATAGTAGAATTTAATGTAAGGGATTTATGTTACAATATCATTGTTCATAAGGATAGTTTATTATTATGTTTTTTAGGATGAAATTTTATGATATAACCCAAATTAAACTCATAGTTTTTATTCTAATCTGATCATTTCTAGGGATTTCATGATTTCATTTCATTTTACTCTCTATAAAAACAGATGAGATTAAATTATTATTCTATGGAAAACCATCTTTATTTCTCTGAGTACTCAAAAATCCATGTTCTTCAATGTCTATGTTTTTTAAAAATATCTCCAAAATTGTTTTTAATATTATCATAAAATTTTTAAAGTAATTTTTTTGATGATTTAATTTTTATTATAATTTTAAAAATTAATATTCATTTTATTTTCCAAACATGTTAGTTTTTTACTTTTTATTGAATACATGAAAGGGATATTTCTTTTAATATATACGACATGAAAAAAATTGCCCAACACAAATGTCACCCAACGATTTATAGCATTCCTTACAAGTTTATATGATTATTTTGATAGAAAATGTTTTCATTACTATTTTGTAACATTTTCCATATTAATATGTGATTTCATATTGAAAAGGGTATTGTTGTTAAGAAATGTCCATGTTATATTTAAAGGTATTTTGAATATGAAAACACCCTTTAATGTTGCAATGGATATTATTAAATGATACCACCATTATTCTTTATCTGGATGGTTTAGGGTGATTAATTATTTATGTTTCATATTCATGAATCAATATGGATAATTCTTTTCTTATAATGAATTCTGATATAAAAATATATTCATCATTAAAAATATTCAGAAAGTAAAGGTTATACATATGACTAGTGGAGCCTGGTAATATATATCCCCTCAATCCATTAGCATGTATCATGAGAAAAAATATTTGGTTCTCTATAATAAATTCATGTTTGTTTTTCACCAACCCATTTATTAAGAAAGTTTACATGGATGAGAGGTGTTGATGGTAATATTCATGATATCTTGGTTGAGAGGCCTTGATCATGAACATCCAGAATAATGAATTTTCTTTTTTTAGATTTTATTTTCAATCATCCATATATTTTCTTTGTTTATTTAGTAATATATAGTCATTTAAATAATGTTTTTATTGATTGACATGTGGTTTGATTATCCACTATTCCATTTTTATTATTCCTTATTTACTCATGACAGCTTCCATTATATGTAACCCTGACTTAGAATCTATGATAAGCCTTTATTTTTCTTGTAGATTTTAAGATGGATATTTTGAATGATATCAGGGATACATGATTGTTTAATATTCTATTTTTTATATTTCAAATTTCATATAGGAATTATATATATAAATATATATACATATATATAAATATATTTCTAATATAATTAAACTAATTGATCCTGTGTGATGATATTAATTGTTTATTATACCAATATAAAAAAGTAACCACTAACTATGGGTTATTATAGGTAGGTTTTATTTATTAATTTCACTTATTTATATTCATGTGTGATAATATCATTCTTTATATCCTTGTGTAATAGAGTAATAAACCTATGAAATACATTAAATTGTATTAAGAATGGTATTATAATGGTTTAGTGAATCTCATGCTATTTATTAGCCTTTTTGGATGACTATAGATTCACTAAATAGTTTTTTATCTATCTATAATGATTATCCTTTTATCATGGAATGGTTGATATGCTTTAAATTTTATAAATATTCTAAATACATAAAAAGGTAATGATTAACAAAGAGTCAAGTAATTGATTATAATTCCTTATTTAAATTTTAGGAAATACATATGTTATTCTTGAAGCATGATTATTATTTACTTATATCTGTTGATATATTCCTAATTATATGATTCTAATTGTAATAAAATATTCAAAATTAATTAATTAATTAAAAATGTTAATAAAATAGTTGTTTCAATGATAAATATATAGCGACGGGGTGAGATCATCCTTATTTGTGAAATGCATGAATACCTTGGTGTTATGGCCTAAGATACCCCTTGAGTTTTTAATAATAAAAATAAGATTTCTACATTTTATTCTTAATCTAGAATTATAGATATGTGATGTGTTTTATTATGAACTTGGAAGGGTTTTATAGTTTGAAAATCATAATTTCAGATTTAAAATGAAAATATGACCATAAGAGGAGTTAACTAGCCTTAAGAAACGAATTTTTTAATATAAGATTACATTTTTTTCAATATTTTATATGTGATGTTAGATTAAGTTATTATACCTTGTGAATTGTTGATGTTTGATATATGTTTGTTCGATGTACGACATGAATAATTATAATTGTAAATGTAATGATTATTTGATATGATCTTCAATGTCAAGGGGATCTGTTAAGAAGGACACACTATTTACCACAATGTTTGGATGTTTGAAACAGACAATCTATAAGAATTTATTTTTTCATGAATACACTAGAGATTATAAGATGAAAAGGGGATATTTATTTCCATGTATATATTGGATTATCTATTTATTTATGTGTTCACTAGAAAAATTTGGGAGCCTACCCTTCATGCTAGTCTAAGGGACCCAAGTACAAACACTACTGATGTAGGCATAAGGGTTAACCAAAATCCATTTAGGAGGGAGAAGGGACTGTTTATAATCCCCTCAGTGCATGTTCTTGTGTTTTGTATGCACTTGGGTCATGTGTAGGCCGATAAGAGGAGAAAATGGGTGCATTAGTTAACTTAGTGTGTTGGTAGGTAGAATCCCGCATTGTCATAGGCATGTGGTTTGTGCAAGAAAGACTTGTGTAGATCCCCAATATCTATCTCAGGGAGCAGTGGGAAGGGGTTGATTATTAAACTGAAGTAGATCGCTAAGAAGAAACTGAGGTGGGTCAATGATTTGATGGTAATATTCACCCATCCATTAAAAAGATTTAAATAATTATATTTGTTAAATATGTTTTATTTTTAAAATGTGAGTCGTCAAATAAACCTCAGAGATCTATTCTTCCACCGACATATGAGCCCTACTGTGAATGAATCTTTTCACAAAATAATTTTTGATAATGAATAATCAAAAATAACTCGACCAAAAAATGATATCAACCAACTTTTTGGGATACTAAAATGTTTCTAGGTATGGTTTTTAACAAATCATATAAAATATTTGCAATATTAAAGAATAATTTGTGGAGTTGATTCATTTTCACACTATTTTTGATTTCATGGTAAATATCCAACGTGAATCCTTTGAAGAAATAATATTATTGGTGAATGATGTTATGATTTATATGGATAATGATGAGTTATTTCTTTGAATTTTCTGACTAACCTGTAGAGTTCACAAATTACATAAGAACCTAATGTTATGAGGGGTTATTCTTATATATAAATGAATCTCTTATTTTTTTGAAAAGTATTCTATTAAATGAAGAGTTTTACAGTATGAAAATAAATTGATTTTCCATGTTTAGTTATCAGGTTATTCAATTGTGTTTGTGAACGATATATATAGTTTTCATTGATAGTATATGAATATTATACTATTTTTGTTTGCCACCAACTAATTTGTAGGAATTCAGTATGTGGTGAATCCTCATGGATGACTTGTGGATGGGTTGTTTTAATTCTATAAAAAGGATTGTCAACCAAAAAAGATATTACAAAGAATATGTTATGAGATATCAATTATTTCACAGAAAATCCTTTTTTATTGAATAAGTTCAAAGTTATACCAGTTTTCAGTGAATGTAGAAATGCATGATATGTTATATGGACATATTTCTTTATAGTGAGTATTTTTAGAGAAGTATTAATATTTATTGTGGACATGAATAAAAATTATATATAGAAATGCTATACGGAGACCACTGAACCAATTAAAAAATCATACCCATATTCATAAAATTATCATGTGATAACTGATTGAATAGCTAATTAATTACTACTTATAAATTTCCGGATGATTCCCAGATGAATGTGAAGGTGTGTGAGTGTGTATATGGGTGCTATGTGAAAAAAACATCTCTAGGAAAACTATTTAATGCTTACAGGGAATTTATTATTATGTAATGAAGTAATCATATTTTATGAAATTATGTAGTAATGTGATAATTAATTAATTTATATATTGATTATTTTTGATATTTCATGGGAAGCATATATTGGACACTGAAACTGGGAATAATATCAAAAGAGATTACATATGAGTTTATAGTTTTTTAAAATTCAATAATAAAGGCCGCTCTAGCATTGTGAAAGATATTTCTTGTATATAATATCATTGATGAATTTTTATCACCTCTTGAATAGATAAAGTTTAGTTTGGTGCTTAATAAAGATTGAATTATAGCCCAATATTTATTTACTAATACAAATGATCAAATATAGGTGATCTGAGATTTTCAATCAAGTCCATTAAGAATTACAATGGAACTTGAAGATTATATGAGAATGTGTGATCTTTTAATCTCAAGGAGGAGGATTAACTGATCAACCAATAGTTAATTAATTCTTAAATAAAGGATTAAGTCTCTTTTGTGGATTCTGGAGTAGAATTCTCTTTTGCGACCCATGAGTGGAAGTTTATAGTGTAGATTTTGTAGAATACCAATTTGGATTTTGGTAACACTAAGTGATGTAGTATAAATAACATCCTTTTTTTATTTACAAGAGACATAATATGAATTTTTATATACCATTGTAATAATTTAAAATATCATAGTGTATAATCTATGTTCTAGTGAATAACCAACAAGACAATGAGTAGGTTATTATGCCAGACATTGTAAATCCTTGTGTGTTGTGCCTTTGTATTTAAAACATTATTTTATGTACTTTTTGGAGACAAAATAAGATTAGATCAAGGCTTTTACCATCCATAGTGTTATAATTGAAAATAATCAATTTTTAATATGAAAATGGATTAATGATTCACCCATCCCCTCTCAGTTATTTGACAATGATTCATGAACATCAATTGGTATCATAGAAATGGTTTCCTATGAATGTTCAAATGAAATTATGAAGATGGTAAATATGAAGTCACTAAACAACACGAAAATATCCTTATTTAATGGTGATGACTATCATGTCTAGAAAATAAGGATGATATTGTATCTCCTATGACTTGGGGTAGAAGTGAGGGATACTGTTACAATGGGTTATCCACCATAAATTGATAATGATCCTACGACTTTTGATGATTATTGGAACAAGAAGATTGAATGAAAGGATTAAAATTAAATATTGATTGATTTATCAAAAAATTTATACACTAATGCAATTGGTTTCTAAACCACAATGAAAATTTGGGACAAATTTAGAGGCAGTTATGTAGGAAACCTTAAATTCAATGAAAAAATGCCGAAAATTTGGGTAAAAATATTTAGAGAATTAATAATAGGTGAAGATGAATGTGTTGATATTCACCATACAATAGTAAATGATATTTTTTGTAGAATTAGAGGTTTCGTTGAGAATAAAGATGAATCAACTATTTTGATGAAGTTGATGAAACAATTTATAGTTATATTTGATTCATATAGTTTTTCAATAAAAGACTAAGATGATCTATCATTGGATGAACTCCATAACATTCCCATTTTCTATTAAATGAAAAAATTCCATATTTTAAGAATAAAGAAAATGATGATATTGATTTTAAATATATGATAAAATCTAAATTATAGTATAAAAAACAATTGATTCTGGTGATGGGAATGTTAAATAGGACTATAATCAAATAAGGTAATTTGACAATTATTTATAATAGATATAGAAGAGAAAAAATGCAATAATCCACAAATGTTCTTCAAATTATTTGGGTTTAATCATTTTGAATATGACTGTTTAAATATGAATTCAAATGTCATCGAATTAGATGAAGAATAAGAAAACATCAATATATATTCAAAGAAATATGAAAAATGTGACTATGTGAGGAAAAAGAATAATTATTCAAGGAAAAATAATATAATTATAGTTATAAAGGATGATAATTAATATTCATCATCATGTAGTGTAACAAAAGCTAAATGGCCTTTTAGAAATTACAATTTTGGGGGGGAAACCAATGAAGATAATGAAACATTTAATGGATAATAAGGTAAATAGAGTACTGATATAGAATGAAACATAGAAGAAAATCCAGAATACAATCTTGAGATTCATGTGATACTAAACAGGGGAAAAATATGATGAAGGAAGATGAATAAAATATAAATAAATTAGAGACATATTATAATTGGATAAGGTAATATGTGAAGATGGTATCTATGTTTGAAAGAAAATTAATCTAGAAGAGAATATTTAAACAGTGATGATATAGTATTAATTTAATAGAACAAAAATTGAAGATAGGTAGACTTAATAAGACATTGAATGATCGAGATAGAAATATTTCCAAGGAAGAGGTAGAAATATCCAAGACATAGTCTGTAATGACCCAAAAAATCATTACTGAAAAATATTCTTGGTATATTCAAATGTCTTCATATATTTTTTGTAAAATGTATGCACTTATATGGTTCTATGTTTTGGATTTTAAAATACCGTTAATAATTGTTACCATTTCTAATATATCCATTGAACAATGATCACTTGATTAGTAAAAATATTGGGATTTAACAAATCCTATTTACTCAGACAAAGGATGTGATGGCCTCTTCTAGTTGACTTTCCCTATATGAATCCCATTTTTCAGAGCTCAGAAAGGAGGTTGCATCATTGGGAATTTCTCTTGAGCAAGCTCAAGTCAACCTTGAATATGTTAAGATTTATCGGAACCACCTATCGGAGAAGTGGAATATGATAAAGATTACCACTCTAGAAATGTTATCTAACCCACCCAGAGAGTCTGTCACCATCACGCACCTTACCCAAAAATATTACATGGGTGTTATAAGGGGTTACATAACTATACCCGGGAACTATGATAATGTGCATTTTCTGTATATAATAAATAATATACATTCATTTTATTATTGTTACTTTGTAAATATTTTTTAAATCACAAATAGTATTTTTTTTGTTAATGTTCAACTAAAGAATCTATTTTGATAAATTAATGGATTTTTTAGTAAAATAATATTTTAATAAAATATTATTATTATTAAATTACATTTTTTAGTATAAATGACCATATAATTTTTATGGATACAATTTTAATTTTTATTACGGTTTCAAAGCTATTTTTGTCAAAACCGATGAATTTTTTATAAATGTCTATTTTTATGTTAAAAGTTAAAATCCCATTATTTAGAAAATTATTTGGTTAAAATGAATAATATTTTTGGAATCATGAAATCAAAATTATGCAACAGTTAATTTTTCACAATTTTCCGAGACATTCGAATTTTTGGGTAAAAATTAAATACTTTTTAAATATATAATGTGTTTTATAACATCATAAAAACCCCATAGTGATGTAATAAAATAATATAAACATTATGTTCAGAGAATATTTTTTTACCATTAATATAATGTGATTTCTGGTTTGTTTGATTTATATTATAAATATTTAGTGGACCCTTTAGAACTTATAATTTTTTTTCTTTTTAAATTGATTTCCTTGAGAGTGTGACTCACCTCCACATAAGCAACCATATTATTTTTAGAAGTTTGACCATTTTCCTTATAAAATATTTTTTCCCACTCACCTTTGGTAAAAAACTATGGGCATAGACCATGTCCTGGTTTGTGGTTTTGATTATTTTAATGTGTGGTATCCCAAACCTAAATAATAAAGAATTCCCTCTCATTTCTTATATAAACCCACCCAAGATCACACTTCCTCTTCACTAAAATCCTTTTTATTTCATCTAAAATTATACCTCCTCTCTCTATAATCCCCTCTAGTCACCCCAATCTCCCATGAATCATCTCTCAAGCCTCTACCATGTCTTTGAGATCACACTTCTAAGTAAGGGATTTCTTCCTTTCAAAATTTTGTCTAACTTTCTATATATTTTTATATCAATTTTAATTAATTTAAAAATGTAGGGTAATGATTTAAAAACTCCCCCGTACATTCATATTCATGTTTGTATAATGATAGACCCCCTTTCCTTCTCATTAATTCTTCCCATTTACACATGTTACCTTGCCGAAATTTCATAAGGAATTTCTCTCTCCTCATTTACATTCAAGCCATACTTTTGTATCACAAATTTATATTTCTTTAGAATTTTTGGGACATGTTTCTTTATGACCCCATTAATTTCCATTGAATTTAAATATTATGAGACACACATTTCTCTCTCATTAATATTTTTTATGCATTCTTATGTCACGTCATTATGCAGCTGAAATTGCACCACATTTTTCCAAGCCAAAGTCATTGTGTAGTGAATACAATTCAAATTTTTCTATCAAGGGTATTCACCTTTATGAAAATTTATATATTTTATATAGATTTTCATCTATGAATTATACATTCCTTTATTATGGAATAAATGATTATGTTTAATGAATCAATGTTTTTTTATCCATGTGGCACACTTATTACTGGAATAAAATGTTTTAAGAATGGTGTGCCCTGATAGGGCTCCAATGCATTGGGTAATGTATAGTATGATGATACGTTATGTGAGATGAGTGTTTACTCATGCTAAATCATGTGAAATGAGGGTTTACTTGTGCTTCATGTTAAATGAGGTTTTACTCATGCTCCATTTGTAATGAGACTTGGCTCATGCTAATTCCATGTAAGGTGTTTTTGCTACATTTCCATGTTATGATAATAATGCTATATCATGCCTTTGTGTTCATGTTCTCTTATACTCCATTGATATGTCTATTTCCTAACATTTATTGTATTCTTTATATCATTCCCTATTTTCTACCTTATAGGGCTTTATTTCTCACCCTTTTCTTATGCTTATCCTTAGTTTATCCTATGCAATGCTAAGTATGAGGGAATGTAGTGGTCATGTAAGGAAGTATTTCAATAAATATGTTGTGTGTTTTATGTTCTATGTTGTTATGTAATGTTCTTAAGCCCAAAAGACACTATAACTCTCGATATTCTATGTTTTATCTAGTGATTTTTATGTAATAAATCATTTTTAAGTGTAAAATTAAAATATGGGTTGTCAAGGTTGGTATCAGAGGATAAGTTAAGTTATTTTTTTATATTATGCTTAGAAAACCCTAGTGAACTACTTAGGTAAAAGACTAAGTATAATAATAAAATCCCTATGTTTTCATGAGTATTGAGTAAGTGGTTTATCAAGAAAATACATCTCTGTATTAATATGAGTAGGTAGAGGTGGATCTGGCATAGATGTATATAGGAGAGAAGACTTCGATAAGGTGTTTTGGACTAGACCTGGGGTATCTTGGTAAACGACAATGATCCTTGCTACACTCTTGGTTACGACACTCTCGGGGAATATTCTTTGGTAAATTAAGAATCTTAGTACGAACCATTATTAAGAAAATTTTAAAAAATGCCTCTAAGAATAATTTTTAGAATGTCGATCATGTATAATGTAGATTGATGTCTATAGATTCATAAGTTAAGGAAAAATATTATTTATAAGTCATCTGTTTTTGTCCTTGGATTCCACATTATGTGTTTAATTGTTTAAAGTACTCATCTAATGACTTTATCAGATAATGTAGAACCATAATCAAAAAGTTAAATATAGTGTTATCGTTCAATGTTCTATGCATTATTTTATATCAAGAATGTTTAGTAGAATAATCCCAACACCACCACAAATATTGGATGTAAAGATGTTGGTGAGTACGAAAAATGGGGCCGTCATTTCATCCCATGAATATAACTCCTCCCCTATCATAATTTATGGATCTAACTTCATGATGAACAACATAATACTCCCTCTATTTTAATTTGATGAAATTGTTGGAATGGATTGGCTTTCCCTATATAGAGCCCACATAAATTGACGTGAGGGGGAAATCACTCACTAAGTAGAGAATCATCCCCCGATTCTGTACAAGTGAAAGGAGGAAGATGCATCTTATTTAGCTCCGTCATCTAAATCATGGATATTATTGACCTATGAGAATGCATATTTTGGCTCATATGATTGTGTCCAAAGAATAAACCATCCCGGAAGACATGTATATTGTGAGGGAACTCATAGAACTGTTTCCTTAGGAATAGTCTGGTCTCTCAGCTAGAAGAGATGTTGAATTCTCAATTGACTATATACATGGGGAGTTTCCAATATCCAATACACTGTATATAATGGATGTTGTGGAGCCTAAGGAGATGAAGAAAAAACTATAGGAGAATCCGAATAAAGGGTTTATATTCCCAAGTGCTTCACCATGGGGTGCACCAGTCATCTTCGTCAAGAAGAAGGAAGGGTCAATGCACCTCTGCGTTTATTATTGCGAGCTTAAAAAATCATCAGAATGAAAAAGTATCCTATGCCATTAAACTGACAAATTGTTAGACTAGTACAATATTTTCCATGGTGGATTTTTTACTTTGGATATTATGAAGTAAGGGTGAAGAAGGAAGATATCCCCAAGAATGCTTTTTGTACATGGTACAAGTATTATGAATTCATTGTAATGCCATTTGGACTCACTGATTCTCTAGTAATATTCATTGACTTGATGAATAGTTTATTTAGAGATTACCTCGATAAATTTTTGGTATTCTTTATAGATGATATTCTAATATACTGCAAAACCAAGGAGGATCATGAGGAGAATCTAAGAACGATACTAGAGACATCGCGAAAGGAGAATCACTATACAAAATATAGAAAGTGTGAGTTCTAGTTGAAGGAGGTCTCTTTCTTGGGCCATATCATCATATGAAATAAGACATCTGTGGATCCCTCTGAGATAGCTGCAACAGAGGGATGACTAAGGCCAACATCAGTAATGAATATCTATAGCTTTTTGGGGTTAGCTGGATATTATCAACGGCTTGTGAAAAAATTCTCATGATTTTCCAACCCTCTTACCAAGATAACACGGAAGGGAGTAATTTTATCTTTGAGTGGTGAATGTGAAGAAAGCTTCAAGGAGTTGAAAATGAGGCCTATCACTACGACCATACCCACTTTACCCACAAGTGGATAACTTTTTATGGTATTCAGTGATTCTTTGAAGAAGGGCCTGAGATCTGTGTTGTTGCAAAATGGAAATTTTATTACGTATGTGTCAATGAAATTGAAAGTTCATGACCAGAATTAACCAACACATGATCTGGAGTTGGCTGTGGTGATATTATCTGTATAAATTTGGTGGCACGATCTCATTATAGAGAAGTGTGAAATATATATGGACTACAAAATCCTCATATATATATTCACATTGAATGAGTTGAACATGCGGCAATGAAGATGATTAGAGTTGATCTAAGACTCTGACTCTTCAATCCATTACCACCCTGGGAATGCGAACTAGGTGGTTGATACACTAATTATAAAGGACCCATCTATTAAATAATTGATGAGAATTGAGAATGATCCAATCATTTAAGATTTGATGAAGATGTACATTGGAATCATAATTAAGGGAACATCATCAATCCTTTAACAAGTGATTTCCCAACCATATATTTTTGAAGGATTAAAGGATTCTCAAACGGATGATATGGGAATATAGTAGAAAGTGGAATCTATTAGAAAAGGTAAATCCTCGGAGATTAATGTTAACAAAGAAGGAATTGTGAGATTTGGGGAAATACATTATGTTCCATCATGTCCGGAGCTGACGAATGTTTTTATGGATGATGCACATAGTTCAAATTTCTATATGTATTGAGGAAACAAAAATATGTATCGATATCTCCAAGAGTATTATTGTTAATATATTATTAAGAATAAGATAACTGAGTATACTTCAATGTGCCTCGTGTGTCAAAAGTGAAGGTAGAGAGGTAGAAGTCTAAGGGGATGATGCAACCATTACCCATACCAGCATGGAAATAAAAGAACATCACCATGAACTTTTTCACCGAATATCCGAAGACATCAAAAGACATCAATGAAATTTAGTTTGTTGTGATTCATCTTACAATTTCTATACAATTTATTGAAATTCAGGAAGATTTATCATTTTATCAATTGGCACAGATATATATTAGGTAAGTGGTAAGGAAGAATGGAGTACAACTATCTATTGTATCCAGCTGAGAACCAAGATTCTCCTATATGTTTTGGAAGAGTTTTTAGCAAGCTCTAGATACTGAGATGAACTACAGTACGACATATTATACTCAAACTGATCGACAATCTGAGTAAACTATTTATACACTTGTAGATATGTAATGATCATGTTTAGTGGACTTTAAAGGAATATGGGATCAATATCTTCCAGTGGTTGTATTCTCCTATAATAATAGTTTCCACTCAAGCATATCAATGTCACCTTATGAAGCCCTTTAGGGGAAAATGTGTAGAAAACTAGAATGTTGGGATGATGTTGGTGAATGTAAGTTTCTAGGACCAGAAATGGTTGATGAATTGGTGGATTATGTGAAAACCATTCAACATCATATCAAGGTAGCCCAGAGTCAACAGAATAGTTATGTAGATAACTGTCAACAAGGCATTGAGATTAATGTTAGAGACATTGTATTTCTACCCATATCTCCATGGGAGAAGGTCATGAGGTTTAGAATGAAATGTAAGTTAAGTCAAAGGTACATCACCCTCTACGATATTCTTAGTCGAGTTTGTGTTGTGGCCTATCAACTAGAACTTCTTCCTACCATGGCCAAAGTTCATGATATATTTCATATATCCCATTAATGGAAGTACATAAAATACCCTTCACATGTACTCACATCAGTGATAGTACAGTTAGAGGATGATCTTTCATACGAGGAGCAACCAGTGAAGATCTTAGATTGTAGAGAAAAATTTCTACAAAAAAAAGACAATTTCCCTCATCATGGTGTTGTGGAAATACCACATGTTTGGAGAATCAACATGAGAATCATAAGAAGTGATGAAGAATAGTTACCCAAATCTATTTTAGTGTGGGAAAAGAACATTTGGAGGACAAAATTTCTTAATGGGGGAATATTGTAAAGACCAAAAAATAAATTAATGAAAATTATTATTGGTCTATTTAAATGTATTCTTATGGTTATGTAAAATATACACACTTTTTGGGTTCTATGTTTTGGATTTTAAAATATCGTTATGAAATGTGATCATTTCTAATATAGAAATTGAGCAGTGATCAAATTGTTAGTATAAATATAGTTATTTAACAAATCTAATTTACTCAAACAAAGGAAGCCATGGCCTCATCTAGTATAATCACCCTATAAAATCCCATTTTTCGGAGCACATAAATGAGGTGGCATCATTGGGATTCTCTCTTGACCCAATCCAAGCTGAGCTTGAATATGTTAAGCTTGATCGGAACCACATATGACAGAAGTGAATGTTGATAGAGATTACCACTCGAGCGATGTTATTTGATCCATCCCAATAGTTTGTCACCATCGTGCACCTTAACCTAAGGTCTTATATGGGTGTTATAAGTGGTTATGTAACAATACCTTATCATTATGATTATGGGAATTATTATTTTTATATAATAATGAATATAAATTCATTTTATTATCATTACTTTGTACATAGTTTTTAAATCACAAATAGTATTTTTTTTAATGTTCAACTAAGAAATACATTTTGATAAATTAATGTATTTCTGAATTAAATAATATTTTAATAAGATATTATTATTTGTAAACTAATTTTTATTAGATATTAATGATCATATAATTTTTATGGATACAATAGTAATTTTTATTAAGGATTGAAAGCTATGTTTCGTCAAAACCCCTGAATTTTCAATAAATTTCAGTTTTTATTTTAAATATTAAAAATTCACATATTTAGAAAATTATTTTGATAAAATGAATATTATTTTTGGAATTAAGATATTAAAATTATCCCACAGTAAATTTTTCATAATTTTTATATACAGATGAATTTTTGGGTAATCATTAAAAACCATGTAAATATACAATGTGTTTTATGACATCATAATGACCCCATAGTAATGTAATAAAATACTATAAACAATTTTTTCATCCAATATATGATTTAACATTAATATAATGTTATTTTATGTTTGTTTGATTTATTTTAAATATATTTAGTGGACCCTTCAACCTTATAAAACATTTTGTCTTTTTAAATTGATTTCCATGAGGGTGTGACTCACCTCCACATAATCGACCCTATTATTTTTATAAGTTAGAAAATTGGCCTTATAAAAAAAAATTTTCCACTCTCATATGGAATTTAATTTGGAAAAAACCATGTGAGGGTTTGTGGTTTTGATTAGTTTAATGTGTGGTGTCCCTAACCAAAATAATAAAGAATTCTCTCTCCTTTTCTATATTAACCAACCCAATCTCCCACTTCTTCTTCACTAAATTCCTCCTTATTTTGTCCAAAAATTTCTCTCTTATATATAGAATCCTCCCAAGGCTCCCCAATATCCCAATAATCCTCTCTCAAGCCTCTCACAAGCCATTGGGGTCACACATCCATGTAAGGGATTTCTTCATTTCTAAATTGTTTCCATGTTTTTTTATAATATTAAATTATCTTTATTTAAATTAATATTATTGGGGTATGATTTTTCACCAATCCCAAACATCTACCTTCATGTTTTAATAATGATACATCCCATTTCTATCTCATTAATTCCTCTCATGTAAACCTATTACTATGCCATAATTCTGTAAGGAATTTCTCTCTCCTCATTTACATTCAAGAAATTATTTCGAATCATGAATTTAAATTCCATTACAATTGTTGGGGTATGTATCTATATGAACCCATTAATTTCTATTTCATGAACATATGATAATACACCTCTTTATCTCCCATCAACCATTTTTATGAATTCATATGTCATGTTGTTATGCTGCCAAAATTGCACCACCTTTTTCCAAGCCAAAGTCATTGTGTAGTGAGTACCATGCCCATTTCTCTATCAAGGGAATTAAACTTTATGAAAATTCATGTATTGGTTATAGAGTTTCATTTATTAGTTCCACGTTCCTTTATTGTGTAATAAATGATTATGTTTAATGAATCATTGTTTTATGATCCATGTGGCATAGTTATGAATGAAATAAAATTCTTTTAGAAGTGTGTACACTGATAGCGCTCAAATGCTTCTGGTAAAGTATAATAACATGAGAAGTCATGGTAAATTAGTGTTTAATCATTCTAATTCAAGTGCAATGATGTTTTACATATGCTTCAGGTGCAAAAATGGTTTACTCATTCTCGAGTTACAATGAGCTTGGCCTCATGCTAATTCAATGTTTAGTGTTTTTGCCACATTTCCATGGTATGATAATCATGCAATATCATGAATTTACATTCAAGTTCTTTTATTCTCCATTTGTATTTCTATGGCATAACATGTATTTTATTCTTAATGTTATTCCTTGTTTACTCACTTGTTGTTCTTTATAGCTCACCCTTTTCCTATGCATGTCCTCAAGTTATCCCATGCAAGGATAAGTATGAGGGAATATAGTGGTAATGTAAAGGAATTTTTTAATAAATATGTTGTTTTTATTTATGTTTTATATTATTATGTAATTTTACTATGTTCTAAAGATGCTAGACCCCCTGATCTTCTATGTTGTATCAAGTGAATTTTATGTTATATATTAGGTTTATATGTGAAATAAAAATTAGGGTTGTTATATAGTCTATGTTTTTTATGATTATAGTATGTTGGAGAAGAAGAAAGAATACTTTAATAAATAAGTTGATCTTGAGGGAAAGCTTTCTATATCTTATATGAATAATGATCCATAAAAAATGGTTGATTCTATATGTATTGAATCTAAATGCATATATTTTACATATGAAAATATTGGCCTAAGAGACAAGAATTAATCTAGATAGACCAAAAGAAAAAAATGGAAAAACATATTTCACAATGGAAGACATGACTAATTCATCCATCAAGATTCCTAGTAAGATGAAAAACTAACAATAAGTGAAAATAGAGCTATAATATTCAATGAATTACTACTATCAATCTAGAAGAACAATATTTAGAGGATATAGTTCTAGTTTTGGGGTGTGAGGTCATAAATCATATTCATTTTGGTATAAAATGTCACTACCAGGAATGAGGCATGAATCTTGGGGGAGAAATGATGTGAAAATGGGAACATATTATGAGAAATTTAATCTCATGACGAAGAAGTCATCCAAACTATCTATATAGATAAAATTTGAATCGTTGAAGAAAATTTTGGGTATATTTGTGTAAGAAGGTCACAAAGTTTAGAAATATGAATTTATAACACCAAATGAAATTTAAAACAATGTAAATATGAATAAAATATAGTTGGTTAAGGAATAAATAATCACAAATGTATTATGTGAGAAACTCAAACAGTATGAGAACATCAAGAAATAATTCTTAGATATATTTTCCAAAATACTCACAAAGGATATACAAATGAAGAAAGATCAGAAACATGATGAGGAAAAAGAAAAATATGTGGTGATAGTTGAAGAAGACAAATATAATAAAAATTCACATAAAAGTGGTGAATTTAGAATAATTAATAGTGAAATGTGTGAACAAACTAAGCATGATGAAATTTTTTTTATAAGAGATCTATCATCCCCAGAATAAAGAATGAATAAGATGTCATAAGTAAAAAACCAATACATATGATACTGAGATGGAATGTACATCCTAATCAAAAGTTTCAACTAATTAGGAAATATCAATCAGAATTTCTGAATAATCTAAAAGGAGTAATATTTCCAGATAGACAAGAAGCTCTTGGTATGAATTTTATTTCTGATAAAATGACATTTTCCTCCTTATTCTCATATATAAATATATATAAATTCTTCAGTATTAAATTCTATGGAATTGAATGAGATGGACAAATCCCTTAATTTGGAACATATATGAGATTAGTCCATTAAATATTTACTACATAGTGAATGGAAAACATTAAAATAACTTTATAAATTTGGAAGTTGAGGTATACCAATCAAACTATTCATCCCTTGTTCTTAATTTTATTAATCATATCAATTAAGGGGGAGTTCTGGATTAATGTTAAGATTAGAAAAACGGGGCTCTATATCATTTTCCACCTGAATTTTCTAATGTGTTTGTTTAATTTTGTTAGGGGTACAATATTTCATTTGTGGATATTATTATTTCAAATCCATTTAATAAGAAATGAGAATTTCTAATAATTATTTCTAATGAATTGTATTTATGGATTACTGAGAACCACCATAGTTTTATCTCTCAAATTTTCAATATCGGGTTATCCCATGTAGATATAGAGTTGATTATCTAAAGATTAATTTCTAAGAATATCGCGTGAGATCATTCCGCACTTAGAAGTGACCTTGAAATTTTAATAAGGGAGTTGATCAGTCTTTTGAATGGATTATGAGTTGAAAAGTCCTCATTTAACCTTTCCAAATTGATTTTCAGTATGGGGGTCAAACAATTTCACTGCATATTGACTTATGATATATGATGATATTGAAAAAAAATTCAATGGGAGTGATTTTTTAGCCTAGATTTTATTTTTTTCAATAAGTCAATATGTGATGGTGGATGAAGTTGTGATACCTAGGGAATTTCTATAGATTGATCTAAGGGCATTAGAATTTACACATGGATAATTCTCCTTGTAAAAGTGATGATTATTTATGTTTATCTTCATTGTCTAAGACATTTATTGATAATGAAAAACTATTTACAATAATTTTTGGAGGATTAAAGATGGCCATGCTATATGAATTTCATTTTTCATGAGGACCCTTAAGAAGATAAAAATAAAATATTATTAAGATTTCTCTATGTAAATTTGGATAACTCATTATTTAAGAGTTCACAATAACAATATTGGATCCAACCATTCAAGATGGCTTTTGGGACCCATGTGAAGCCAATACGGAGGTGAGAAAAAGGTCCATTCTCATGTTAGCCCATAGGTGGATGGGGTCATGTCTAATACCTTTAGTGAATTCCCATATGTAGGGTTCATGCTTGGGTTTTGTATAAGCAAATAAGAGGAGTGGATAATATCTTGTCCATTCCTAGTGTGTTGGTGGGATGAATCCGACCAGAGTATAAGAATGTTGTGTTTGAATATTATACTGATATTGATCATCAGTAGCTTGCAAGGGGAGAAGTAGTTGTGGATTTTTTATTAACAAATGCAGAGCGCTAAGAAAAAACTAATGTTGGAAAATGCATCTGATGAACCTTTCAATAATCCATTAAAAAGATAGAAATAATTTTTTCTGACAAATATTCTTTTATTTATTGAATTTAATTCGTCCGATAAATGTGGTAGATCTCTTTTTTCCTTCTGTGTACAAGCCCTCCCGTAAATGAATCCATTCACAGATGAGGTTTTCATAATGATGGATAGTAAATTACTCATCCACCATGTGAGATAAACTAGATCTTCTGGATATTGGAAAGTAGATAATTATGGTTTTTTAAAATTATAAGAAATTAATTGATATGTTAACAAAATATTTTTTGAGATGATGTGTTTCTAGATAATTTTATAGTTCGTGGTGAAGATCCTATGAGAAGCCGTATAATAAATAAGATGTTTTTTGATAGTGGTTAAGTCATTTTTATATTAGGATTAGTTATTTTTTGTTTTGGTTGAATAACTTTAGGGTTCAAGAACCTCATGGGAACCTAATTTTATGTGGTGTTCTATAGAATTGAGAATGTATATCCTATGTGATTAAAGTATAAGGAACCTCCTATGTGGATTCAAGAGAGATATAGTATGACTTTATATCATCCATTGTATTTATATATAGGACTATAGTATAGAATCCATGTTAGGGAGAATAAAAAACATGGAAAGAAGTGGATCTTTGTATCAAACCTTTTAAATCATTTTGTTCTATGCCTTTTTATTTTCATCATTATTTGAGGTAAGGAAAATAGACATAATAAGAGTGGTTCATGTTTTTTTACTAGACACAATGCATTAATTGAAAAGAAAAACATTGTAAAAAAAGTTATAACTTATTCACCCCTCCCCCTATTAGTGATCTAACATTTATCATGTAACATTAGAATTCAAGAATATAAATGATATATAATATTTTTATGTTAATTTAGTGGAGAATAATATAAACATATTATAAGATCATATTATATTGGTTCAGATCTCAATAATCCTGAACCACACTTCATCCCTCTCACTAACTCAGAATTATAACACCGACTCTAACAAATATATTGTAATATTTCAATAACTAATGCCCACTGATGCATAAATTTTTTAGGGGAGAAAAAACCCACTATCCAACCCTTTAAAGGGTATTAAAAACCATTAAAATTACACACACTAAAAATAATTGGTATAAATGAATCCACAAAACATGATGAATGATTCACAGTATGACTGTTAAGGTAGTGAAAAATTATCCAATTATAATGTATAAAACAATTTTAATTTATATGGTACAAAAAGTTTATCACTAGAAAAATGTACCTCTTGTAATGTTCATGAATATCTTCAACATTTGTCTCTTGCATTGGTTCATTCAACTCTTTATAAATAGACTTTCTATGGGAAGTACAAATTAATATTATAAATATCATTGTATATTTTGTTTTCTTAATGCAAGAATCATGCATGCACCTTCAACATACTATTTATGGGTTCTCTGTGCCTAGTTCACAAATAGTATTCTACATGTAAATATTTCAAAAATAGAAAAACAATATTATTTTATGTTAAACTCGATATCCTGTACAAAAATTAAAAACTACATAGTGAAATTCACTTGAATAATAAAAATTATAGTAAATAATATCCATTAAAATCCGTGGAATAATTCTTGAAAGAATTGATATTGAACCTTTATATATCAACATAAATGAATTTGAATATTTTAATTTTCCAAAAATCTAGTGTGAATATCAATACATGATTAATCCCATGAGAATAAAATTTAATTTATCTGAAAAAAACTTAAAACATATTCATATAGATTTTAGATAATTAATAATTATTTTTAGAAAAATAGTTAATTATATCTATAAAAAAACATGCATCAAATTTAAATGTCATGTATACCATAAAACATAACATATTTCAGGGATTTACAATATCCTATAGATATTCATAGAACCACACATGAAAATACATATAGGGGACTTTCATATATCGATTTTTCACTATATAAAAAGATCCCACATTGTAAGGATATTGATGTATCTAAATACAGAAAAGTGATATATTTAGGATGATTGATCATATAGGTGAATTTCTCACCTATCTAAATCAATATATTTGAAACTATCTTATCTTAAAAAATTTCAGACCTAAAAAATTAGCTTTAAAACTACTGAATCATCATTATCTTTAAATTAATTTGATTTAGATAATTTCATTATCTTTATGTAGAGTCGATATTAACCTTAATAATACTTATACACCTCAGTTAATCCTCACAATTAAGTTATAAAATTATTTCTAGAAAACTATATAATTTGGATAGAAAATATTCTATAAATTGAAATAATATTTACTAGATGATAACGATTGATATAGAATTTTGTGTCTTATAATTTAATATAAATATTTTTTTCATACTTCTAAATCAATAATAATAACTCAATTAGAGTTGTGTAGCTAAATTTATGCTTAAAATAGAGAATGAAACTAAACTGTTTCAATCACGGTTAATTTGTTTCACCCAATACCGATTTGTACTACCAATGTTTTTTTCATGGTCAATATGTTTCACTCTCACATGACCTATTTCACTCACGGTCAATCTGATTCACTCACAGTCAATCCATTTTACTCATGGTCGATCGATAATATTCTACATTTTCACTCACAGTCAATCCTCAAGGTCACATATGAATATTACTAAATTTAAATTTTAGAATATGTATAATTATATTTTAAGGTCCCAATTGAATTATTCATCCAAGGAACACTATTTGAAACATAAATCACATGATATGTCCAATTAGAACATAATAAATCAATAAAAAATATGAAAATAAATTTTATAGTATGATAAATATTATGAAAAATATATACAATATATAATTTTTGAAATAAATTTTTTAAATGAAACAAAACAACAAAATTATTGAAATAATCCCATCACAAAGTGATTCAAGGATACATTCAATATTCTCCCCTTTTGATAATAACAAAACCAAGTATCATTTAAAAACAACCCAATGTTTTGAAATTATCGAAAAAATTTACTATGTAGTTATTCTTTCTATAATCATCGAAAGCTCCCCATGCATGATTACATGGAAAAAATAGCCCTTCTAAAGCTATATAAAACACATAAATAGATTTAAATTATATTTTGAATGAATTTTTTAATGATTTTAAATGAATAAAGTAGCATCCTAGTATTTAAGTATATGATAGCGAGAAAACATAATAAGAAACTAGGGCATGGTAAGTAATTAGTTGCAGTTTAAACCATGACTAAATCATTCTGCAAGGGTATTGAAAAACCACTATTAAATCAGGTTTTTGGAAACCACTGATAAATAATTTTTTAGTGGTTCATTTTTTATTTTTTAAAAACAACTTTTTCATAACTATATTTTTATTTATTTTTGTTTGTTTTATTTTCACAATTACTATTTATTATTGGTTTTTTTCACAGATAAGTACATTCCATGCATGATTGCATATATCATATATGCCATGCATAAATTATTTGTTTGAAGAATTTAAACCCCTTACCTCTTGATTATTCTTTAATGACTATACCACTCAAACAGACTCTTCTGGTGATGAGTAATGAAAATTTCATATAGTTATATGTGTATGTGCCTACATATCTATGTGTGTCTATATATATATCAATATAAAAACAAATAATACAAGACAATTATATAAGAACTAAAAAATAATAAATAAATAAATAATTTGGAAAAATTGGAAATAATAAATATTAAATAATAAATATGGTTAATAAATAATAAATAATAAATAAAAATCAATAACTAATAAAAAATAAATAATAAACATTAAATGATAAATATTAAAAAATATCTTATAATTAGTAGGTAATAAAATAAAAATAAATAAATAATAATTAACTAATTAATAAAAAGTAAATTAATAATTCATAGAAATTATATGATAAATAATAAATATATAAATAATGAATATATAACTAATATATAAAAAATAAAAAATAAGAAATAAGAAATATGCTATTAATAAATTTATAATAAATTAGTAATTAATTAAAATTATTTTCATAATTACTGAATGGAAAATAAATAAATAATAAACAAATAAATATGAAATATATAATACAATACTAATGAAGAATAAATAAATAACAAAAAAAGTTAACAATAAATTAATCATAATATACAATATATTAGAAATAAATTAATAATTAATTTATAAATAGTAATTTAATAATAAGTAAATAATAAATAATAAATAATAAATAATAAATAATAAATACTAAATAATAATAAATAATAAAAAAATAATTAAACAAATAAAAAATTAAAAAATTAAAAAAATAAATTATATACTAAAAATAAATTACTGAGAAAATATAAAATATAAATGAATTAATTAATTATTACTAAATAATAAATAATAATTAAAAATTAATAATGATTAATTAAATAATAATTAATAAATAAATAATAACAAATAAATTACTACAAAATCAATAATAAATAATCTATTAGTTATTAATTAGTAATAACTAATAATTAACAAATAAATTTTCAATTAATAATATAATAATAATAGATTAAAAAAAATAAATAATAAATAATAAGTATAAATTGATAAATAAATAATCAATTATTATTAAATAACTTCTGAATAAATAATAAATAATATGTAAATTATAATTTATTAATATATAATAATTATATAATAATTAAATAATAAATTAAATATAATGAATCTAATTTAGTAAATTAAATATAATATGTAATAATATATAATAAATTTTAAATATTAAATATTAAAATATACATATCAATTAACACATTATAATAAAAAATATATATATTAATTCACAAATTATAATAAATTAAAATTTTAAATAAAAATAAATATATGATTTTAAATAATAATTAATAATTTAAATTTGAAAATATTATATTTTAATTTTTTTCTATTAATTTAGAAGTGGTTTCTAAAAACAAAAGGTATAAATAAATTTAAATAATTTAAAATATTAAATTATTTAAAATAAATTGAAAACTGATTTAGGGACTATTTTAAAAACCACCCTTAAATTATTTCTAAACAAATATTTATCAGTAGTTTCCATGGGTACCACAAAAACCATCATGTAAATCTGTTTTTCAATAGTAAAGTAACTTGAATATATACACATTCCAAATTGAAAAGTTGAAATGTTTTATCTCAAAATCTAGGTCAAAATCCACCAAAATATATATTTAATGAACATATCCCTAAAAGCCACTATAAAGTGAGTAAAATTTAAAATATGTTTGTGAAGAATAACGAGAAACCCATTGTAAAATAAAATTAATTCTTATAAAGAAACAAATATGTACATAAATAAAACAATAGTAATGAAAACAATTCCTTATTCCATTGATTTCATGTAAATATGAAAATTTAATATAAACATAATCAAACTCTCTCTAAATTCATGACATATAAATTTTAATATACATTATACCAGGTTCAAACATGTTTTTCCAAAAAAAAAACAAAATCATGAGGCTTAGTAATTATATTATGTAAATGAATTTCTATTAAAATAAATTGTAGATTAATATTTAAATTTTGAACATAATTTCTATGAAAATGATATTTAACATCAGTGTGATTAGTCATAGAATGTTTTGATGGAATTTTGTAAATATAAATAGAATAATTTTTTTTATTGAAAATATTAATATTATAAAAATCTAAACAAAAATGAAAAAAAAATTTCATAATAAAAAAAATATTAGTCACAAAAACATGAACCGAATATATATTCATATTAAGTGTTTGAAAGTGAAATGAAAATTTATTTCAATAAATTCCATGATAATAGAGAATTAAAATGTAATTGAAATATACATAAAGTGATTATTCTATCAATCTTGTATCCAATGGAATCGGAATTAGAATATCTTATCAAATCAAATTTAGTTTTACCATAATAAAATAACAAATTAAATATACATTAACAAACCTAGTAGTCCTTATAATATATTTGATATTAAACTCATTATGGTCACTCTATATCAAGTACACATGAAAACTGGAAACATTAAATTTGGTATATAAGTAGTTAAATATAATGATCTTCCAATAATTAAATATACATCAATGTTTTTAGAGATACCTAAATCTTTCTTGAAATTAGAACTAATGGTTGTATTAGCACATTTACATGAATGCATACCAAAATTATTAAGAAACTCTTTAGCACATGTAGATTTATTTAAGAAAATTCTATCATCTCTTTGAAAAATTTACAATGTAATAAATAATCTTAATTCCCCAATCTTAATCATATCAAACTCAGATATCATTAATTCTAAAAAAGTATGACATATATTTCTATTTTAATATCCAAATATAATAACATCCATATAAATTTTAGTACAAAAATATCATTAGAAAATATCTTAAAAAATAATTTAGGTTGAACCTTTTATTTCTAAACAAATCAATATACATTTATTTAACCTATCATACCAAGCGAGGGGAGCTTGTTTCAAAACATCTAATGACATAAATAGTTCAATGAATTATGAATATTTATTTTATTTTAAAAACTAGAGGAATTTCTAACATATAATTCTTTAATAATATAACCATTTATAAAATCATTTTTCACATCCATTTGAATTAATTTTAATGCATAAAAAACTCCATAACACAATAATATCCTAATTGATTCTAACCTACCAGAAAAGTGAAATATTATTCAAAATTAATGCCTTCATCTTGATAAAATCCTTTAGAGAATAATTTTGATTTATTTTTTACTATATTTCAATATTCATCATGTTTATTTCTAAAGATCTATATTATTCCAATAACATGAGAATTACTTAGTGGAATAATTAAATTCCACACATTATTCATATTAAATCCATTTAATTCATCATGTATAGTCAATATCCAATTTTCATAATATAAATGATCATCAAAATTATTTGGTACAAAATTAGAAATAAAATCAAGTTTATCACACATATTGATAACATATTTTCTATTTTTTACTTTTGATAAAACATTACCTATAAAATTATCTTTTGAATGATCTTTATGAGCCTTTGAAGATATTTCATGAATAAATTCTAATTGAGAAGAATCGTTCCCCCTCAGTATCTGCATATTTAATTTGGGATAATTTTTATCCATAATTAATAACCCCAAATTCTATATCAAGTTGATTAATATCATCATCTCTTTTATTCAAATATTTTCCCCAAAATTTACATGAATTTATTCTTTATAAACCATGTTACTTTTCATATACTCGATATCCCGTACTATTATTTTAATATCTTACGAAACTTTGTTCCTCATATTGTTCATCAAATTTATCTAAATAGTCCTCTATATTTCAAATTAAAATAAACAACCTAAAGACTCTCAAAAGTCCAATTTTCGGATTTCTTCTTAATCAAATAACAAAAGGCATCATTTTCAATAAGGGTCTTCTAATAATTATATTAGTAACCTTGCATGAATTATTCAACACTTATGGATATAAATGTTTTGGTACGTTAAACCTATTAAATATTGTCCTATTCATTTCTTGATGTGTTATATATTTCATTTCTGCTACACTGTTTTTTTGGATTCCCAATGGATGAAAGGATTTGAAAATATCAATTTTATTCATAGAAATGAGAAAATTTCAAATTATAAACTTCACCTCCATGATCACTACTAATTGATTTAACTAAATTTCCTTTTTCATTTTGAACTATTTTTAAAAAAGTGATAAACATATATAATGTTTTAGATTTAAGAGGAATAAATTAAACACATCTTTATCACGTTTTTGAACTCCCAAAATAAAAGGTTAAAAAATACCTAATAAATCTAAATGAATAAGCTTATGAGTCCTTGCATTTTTTACGTCTTCAAATATCTCATAATTAATTTTGTGTTGTCTAATTTTTAGCAAGAATCACAAAAAAATTGATTCCACTTTATGTTCTAGTACCTAAAGAATAGTTTTGTTCTTGTAAAGCCTCTATATCAACTTGAAATTTGAATTTCTCTACCTCCTATTCGAGAAAATGTAATGAGATCATAAAGCATTAAAACATTTGATATTTCTAGGATTTATTTTTGTAATATTGATTGAATAAATATTATTCTTTCTATTTTCATAATAAAAATACATTTATCTATAAAAATAATGCATTTATCAATATGAAATTTAAAAAACATTACATCATCAAATTTACAAGAAATAGTTGTTAAATTTCTAATCAAATATTCCAAAAAAGTAATTAATGAATATTAACTAAATTTATAATTCCAAACTCACAAAAATCTTTTACATTTCCTATTTAATTATTATAAAAAGAATCAATATCTCAATATAATTGATTAAATGATATAAATTTTGAAATATCATTAGTCCTGTATCTTGAAAATCTACTTTCCATGTAAAAAAAATAATTTTTTATACTCCATATAAATAACACCTATAAAAAATATTTATAAAATCATTGGTACCCATGAAATTTTGGGTCCAATGGAATTATCATATGATTTATTGTGAATCCAAACTGATTTTAATCACTTATTTAGAGTATTATTTAAAGATAATGATTTAGAAATAGAAATATTATTATGTCTAAGATATTTTTTGGAATCTCAATGAACAATCATTAATATAATGACTTTGCATATGAAATATAAAATAAGTAGTATTAGATATTCTTTTATTTGTTGTTTGAAAAAATAATGTCATGTATATTTTAGTTAAATAATTATCATAATAAATTCTTCTAATATTTTAATAATTTCATTAAAACAAATCATTTTGTAAAAAAAATCACTTCCTTAATGTAAAATTCAATTATTTGACTTTATATATTCTTATTCATTCTTAATCTTTTCATTGTCACTATGAAAAATATAAATATTTATTATTTAAAATTAATGAAACATATATATGAAATAAACCTCTTTTTCAATTTATTGTTTTTATAATGGTTATTTTCTATATTTTCTTTTACAATTTCCAAATGTATAAAATTAAAATTTTTGTCATCCTAGTTATATTTCTTCAAATTTCCTCTCTCATTAAGAATATTCTTTTCTTGTCTCTTAATGTTCTTATATAAACTAGTGACATTTTATACTTTATGAAAATCTATATTCATTTCTTTTTAAGTAGTTCCTAAATAGTAGAGTTTCATATTCAAATTCATAAGATGAATAAAAATTAGAATCACTTACTTGATTTGAATAAGAAATTAAAGAGATGTTTGCAACAACCTTTTCATAACCGAATTCTTAAGATGTACTTGAATCATTAGAGAAACTCCATTTGGTAGTCATTTCCTTCTTTTCTTTTTTATATATATTTTCCTTATTCTTCTACATCTTTAGTATTGGTAAATTGGTCTTGATGATACACATTTATATATAATCTTAAAAATTTACATCTTGAGCATCATTATAAATTAAATTATCTTTCTTTTTATCCTTTGGGCCATCCTTAAGATAGTATTTCCTATAAACCCGTGTTTATACTTTCTTTCATATATGTCATCTGTTTGTAATATTGATGGTATCATTCCCATTACTACACTTTAATCCCTAATAAAAATGGTAAGTAGATACAATTGATTTAAATGATATTACCTTTTTCATTGTATTATCATCTTCAGTTATATTTTTTAAGATATATCTTATTTTGTAATTTTAATTCAATAATGTCATAAATAATGTATTCCTCAAAATAATCACTTTAATCTGTAGGTACCTTTTTATCTCTCCTTATCTTATGATGTAATCCATGTACTCTATCAAGAAAAATATTATTTTCACCGGTCCTCCGAAATAAATCATACAATTTACAATACTATTAAATGTATGAACCGTTTGATCAAAAATTTCAACTTATCTAATTATAAATTCAAGATATTAATCTCTTAATATACCCAACTGATTTCTCATAATTTTATCAGAACTAAGATGTCTAACTTAAATAATTTT
This sequence comes from Viscum album, assembly GCA_963277665.1. Classification (NCBI taxonomy): domain Eukaryota; kingdom Viridiplantae; phylum Streptophyta; class Magnoliopsida; order Santalales; family Viscaceae; genus Viscum; species Viscum album. Next base: position 441,182,196 of record OY728139.1, on the reverse strand, counting down.
ATAGATTTTATGTGTCGTCTTACAAGAAGAAAAATGAATGTATACATTTCTATTTAGTAAAAAATATAATATATTTATCACCTTGTAATTTAACATATAAATTAAAAATCATTTACAATTATCAATTTGAGTTCACCATTTCGTAGCATGTATTGATTTTCCATGATTTTCCAATGATAAATAACAACAATTCAAAAAAATGACTTATAACAATAAATATTTATTGACATATAATATATTTTTGGTAAAAATGAGCAATTCCAACAGATATTAAGTTCTATTAGTGTTGATTTAATGTACAAACACTTTCTTTTACCCATAGTTATATCTTTTGATATTGATCATTTAATACCAACAAATGTTTTACCCATATTTAAATCTATTACATTATCATATCAATACTAACATCTTGATATATGTATATTATTTTCAGTGAATGTTATAAATTATAAGTATTTTAATAAAATCATATAATCTTATGTTTCAATTGTGAAATTATATTTTATGATATATAGTATATATATCCGATAAAAAATTAATGGTAAGGGATTATAATTTTTTGAAAACTCAAATAAGATCAAATTTACACTAGTAAAAACATAAAAAAAAATAATAACATATATAAAATTTCATTATAAGTATATAATATAATTTTTTATTCATAATATATATAAATTTAAATATTTTTTCATTATATATAAATTATATATACACTTATTATATATCATGATATATTTTTAAAATTATACCAATAAAATGGCTCTTCCCTAAATTAAGTGTCTCGTACAACAATGATCACATAACCGTTAACATTTTTATTATCTCACTCTAATCTAGTTAATTTATTTTTATACTGGTAAACAGTATGTGAGGCATGTAAGTAAAATGTTTTGTTGTTGTTATTATTATTTACGTCTTCTTTTTTAATTTTCCTCCCTTTAATTTTACCCACCCCACCCAATCCTATTCGTGTCGCATGCTCTAGCAAGTACGGTCCCCAACCATGTGCCTCCCTGTTCCGGCCATGGTCGTCTCTCCATCTGATTTCGCTTGAGGTCTCCCTAGGTTAGCATTCATTCTCCTCTGCTCTTTTATTCTCTTTTAATTTTTCTTTTCCTTATCTTCCTTGTGGTGCGTGTGACACATCCAAACCCTAGCCCTATTTTGGGTGTTTTATATGATGAATCTTGAAGGTTAGGGTTTGTGAGACTTGATTGAGGTTTGTTTTAGTCATGTCCGTTGAAGGCATTTTTGGGTAGTGCATAATCCATTAACGGGTAGTGAAAAATCTATTCATTTTAGGGTAGTGCGCAATATTTTTTTAACCTTGTTTTTGAATTCTTTTTAGGAATTTTAGGTTAGCGCATTATCAATTTTAGTGTATTTTATTATCTGTTTATTTTATATATGTTTTAGCTGTGTTTGTTAAATAATTCTTGGATCTGAACTTCTCTTGGTAGGATGCATCAAAATCCAATTCTCGTACCATTGTGTAGCTGGCACTCCTATCATCCATGCTCTAATCAACCTACATCCCACCATACCATTACCTTATATTCACATCTGCATATTTAAAATCCTTTAACATCACCAGGAAAATACCTTGTGGATGATTCTCATAAACCATAATGGAGTCAACTAGACCAAGATTTGGACATTCCTCTTCAAATTCTGAATTCAGATTCACATCAGATATCATATCAATAGTAGTAAGCATATGGAGAAGGATAAAAGTAGTAGCAATCGACATATGGGAATCATCATAGCCACACCATCCAAGAATCTATCATTCAGATGGGTTTCTTTCTCTCTCTTTTCCACTTTTTTATATGAATTTGTAACCATTTTTTCTAAAATCCAGCATGGGTCACTGGCATGGGGGTATTGCAACCGTGTCATAGAGGTATGCCATCCAAGATCTCTATATACCATGAAAATGAAGGTTTGTTGAAATATATAACAAGTTAATCACCATTTTTTCTTCCTGTTACCTGGTCATCATTAATCCACTCAGGTAGTTTTTGTTTTGGGTCCTCCTTTATTATCCCGTTCTTGTAAAAAACATCGAAAAGCTCATCAAAAGTAACACCATTTGGAAATAAATTAAAATAAATGTGTGTGTTTAATTTTAACTCAGACCAATTGTTAGGAGACAATAAGTTTCAAGTTATCTTCATACAATTTGAAATATTCCTTCAATACTGTCTTTGTAACTCTATCCTTGATGCCTAAGGTTTTTCATTGCAAATGATTTTTTAGCTGTTGAATTGGGTTTCATTATTAATTGAAAGAAGTTTCATTATAAATTTAATGAAACATTTCTTGATTATGGGACTTAATGAAGTTTTTATTGAATATAAAATTTTGAGTTATGTGTCACTCTTAATTGAAATTACAGTCATTCTTAACAAGATGGATAATATTTTTTTTTATTTTTATATAATGTTTTGTTGTTTTTTGTTGTTTTGTTCACTTGTATTTTTTTATTCTAGTACATTTTATGTAGTTCTCACTGGTTATTTTTATATTCCATTGGATGGTCCCTGGATGGATGTGGTCATTGGTGGGTCACTGGATGGATAATCATCTGGTTGTTGTTGTCTTTTGTTAGATAATATTATATTGGTTGTTTCTATTGGTTAGATGGAATCATATATCGATAGAAAAATAGAAGAAGAAAAAAAGAAAAATCAACTAGGTCTATTTGATGACTATAAACAACCGGAATATAGAGGTTTGGGGAGCTAAGATGCTCTAAAAATATCTTTGAACAGATTTTTTTGTAACAAAAATAATGGTTTTTTATCAGATGAATTGACAAAACCAATTAAATCACATACTGAAATTTCTATAAGACATTGGAAACTATGATCAAGTGAAGACTCATAACGGTGCTTGTTTGCACTGGTTATAAAATCCTCCTGTTGTGGTGGATGGTATTTTTATAGCAAGATTTTTCAATTTTATATCATGCATTTAAATGAAAATTATTTGCTAATTTTTTTTGTGTAATCAGAAGTTGTCGTGATCGTGCAAGTCTAAAGTGGATGGGCAGTGCTTGTGGTCAAATTTGTGACATGTTCCACTTAAAACATAAAAGTGTGGTCTATTAAAACCACAGTGATGATGGTGAAGTTATCCATGTTCATATTGACTACTGTAGAAACCTTATGGAACCACTCGTTACTAGGTATGTTTCCCTTCACCAACCACCCCTTTGGTTCACCGATGTCTTTTCTTATTAGTCTTTTGTTCTTGTCATTACATTTATAGGAAATCATTACATCTACGATCATTTTCTTCCACTATAAAAAATATTGATGAAGCGAGGGAAAATTTAAATTTTGGGTAAAAAGTGAATAAATTAGGTTGTGAAGAGCTCATTGGAGGAAAAAGTTTCAAATTTCTATCACTCTTTCCCAATTTCTGGCTCTAAATGTTGAGTGAATACCTCTTGTAGATTTCATCTTTCATAGATTAATGCACTTCTTTAGTAATCATAAAAGTTATGAAGCCCTTCTAAAAATTAGTTACTAAGGATTGAATCTAATCTAGTTATCGCTAATACACTGGTTATATTGATAAGAACATAACTCTTTACACTTTAGTGTTACTTTCTAAACTTTGCCTTTGATTTTAAACAAGTGAAGGGGGACCATGATGATAAATGGGCCCTTTTTTGAAATACAAATTAACTGAATCCCCATGAAAGTCTAATTCTAGGTACAAGTTTTATTTTTAATGAACTAAAATGTTTTTATTCTATAGATTCTAGTAAAATATAGAATCCACATAAAAATTTTACACCTTAAATTGGTGGAATTGATTTTTTAACATATTAGTACATCCCCAATTCTGTAAAAACCATGTACATCATCTCACATTAGTCATGGCATGAAATCATGGCATGTTACTAAGTCATGGCATGTACAGAACTATACATCATGGCCTATATAGAACAATACCTCTTTCCCTGTACAGAACCATACATGGATTCTCACTAAGACATGGACTGTACAGAACTATACATCATGGACTATACAGATCCATACATGGCTTCTCACTAAGACATGTCCTGTATAGAACTATTATGGTAGGTCACTAATCTTGTGCTGGGTAGTTTCCTATCATGGCTTGTCACTAATCCAATTATGTACACTCCATGTAAATCATATATAAAATTATCATGACTTGTCACTAATCCATTTACATCATGTTCAGAAATATCAGGTCTTCTCACTAAGACAATTTTGTACAAGCCATGTACATCATGTACAAAACTATCATGGATTATCACTAAGCTATGGCCTGTAAAAAACTATCAGGGATTGACACTAAGCCATAGCCTATATAAAACTATACATCATGTCATATCATAGGTTCCTTATAGGTATGTACATTGTGTATCATTATTCACAACCATGAGTTCAATTCTATACAGGCTATGTTTTCATGTACTCATGGCTTGAACACGTAGCCTGTACAATTACATACAATTCCAAACATGCATGTACATCATGTCATGTACAGGGTGTGTGATCAAACCCAGTGTACAAATCATTACTTACCAATGTTTCATAGTACTCTAACATCCAATTTTTCTAGAACTCATTTACTCAAAACTAATGTACAATGATTTGAATGCATTGATCATATTTCTAGAAGAGGAATTTAATCAAAAGGTCTTTTATTTTTAGTATTTACATGATTGGTATAACTTGGGATGATACCCATGTTTCTAAAATGGTGATGGGGACCTTTGAATAATGTTCTCATGGCTATTTATGGGCTATTAGTTTCCTACCAAATCAGATGGAATATATTTGGTTTCATGTTCATGGAGATGATTACTGGAAGGTAGGATATTGATACTTTTAAAACCACTAACTAGAAGAATATGATATAATGGGTACTTTTTAAAAGTTACTATTTCAAACCTAATTACATATATACAATTTTTATAAATGAAAAGTTGTCGTTGAATGCTTATTTTACTATTGTTTAGGTACTACAATTGTTTAAAGACAAAAGAAGTTCACCTCTACGTTTTTCTAAAGGAAAAAAGGTGGTTAACCATAATGGTTGATCCATTTCTTGAAAAGATATATCCAATGAATGGTATTTACCAAGATCTTACATTTGGATTGATGGGTCGAAATTAATAAAGGTACAGAAAGGGAGATGTTTCTTAGTCTATTTATATTTCTCGAAATTTCATGTTATGAAATTTGACGCAATTCTATTGATTGAACTGGTAATTTTTTTTGTTCCTAAGTCCTTGAATCAGAGTGTTCAAGCTATAGAACTTTTCTAGGATTTAAAGGAAGATATCTGGGAAGGAGGTGGAATTTGGATACCTTATTACTGAGGCACGACTCAACCTCCCTTTGTTTTTTATTATGAATATTGTTGAGTCTTTTCAATCATTTCAATACTTTTTTCTTTAATTTCATTTAGTAGGACCTACCTTGAGTGATTTTGAATTTTTCTTACATGTTTACATTTAGAGTCTAGTTTTTTTCAATATGGTCATAGTTTTGATACTTTGGTATTTTATTTAGGTAGTGGATGTTAATATGAATTATAGAAACCACCAACTGCATAAGAAAAAATCTTGTGTTTTGATTCATTTTATATTAGATATTGAAAAATATTTCTAGACTATCAAGATGAATAGTAAAAGTTAAAACGAGCCATGGAAAATACATGTATTAATATCCTATGTTTTTAAAAAGTTCTTGGAGAACACTTCATGTTGGAAAATATTACTTCTCATGTTAGCAGTCCAGTAGACTCTAGCAAGTGAAACATTGGATGTTTAGGAATCAATCTCCCATATTTCACAATCTTAAAATGCTTTTGATTGAGGAAAATTTGTCATTAATTAGAACATGTATATTTAAAAGGGAATGTTTTATTCATTTTTGTTATATTATTCAATGTTTTATTCATACTTAAAACGTGGCTTAGTGTTTTTTTTTCAATTCCTCTTTACATGGATCGCTGACACAGATGGGTTGCTCACTTGCATGAATGGGTCATTGGTGCTCGTTGGCATGGATGATCTGGTGCTGGAGCTATGGATGTGTGGGTGCTGGAGCCAACATTCTACTATGAAGGAGCTACTACTGTGCTATCATGGAATAGATGAGTCACTGGTGGTACTCGTTGGTTACTGGTGCTGGAGCTGGTTTATTGGCATAGATGGGTTGCTACAACGCATGCATGGATGGGTCGGTGTGTCCCATTAATGTGTGGGTGGGGTGTGATGAATCATGACGTATTAAATTTCATTATTAATATAATTATTTCTTCTAATATTGAACATGTGCTAAAATCTTCGGTTTAATAATTAAAGAAAATGAATTATATATAATAAATTAATTAATTAATATGATATGAAATTTTAATTATGTTTTATTCAAATGTAATTTATAAACATATATTATATATTGGTAATATTATTACCAAGAGAAAACTGTGTCATTAGAATCTTTTTCAAAACACTTTGACCAACATATATATTATCTTTTGGTATTATTATGATTGTAACAGAACAATTTTATCTGTTGCAAAAACATTTAGCGAAAGGGTTTTTACCCACAGTTTTGTGATAGGGGCATATATATTGGTAAAAGGTTTTACCAACATAAAATATACTTTTACCAATAGATATTCCCCTGTTGGAAAAAATGAAATATTTTGTAGTGTAAGTAGCTTCATGAAAAAATGTCCATTCAGGATAACCTTTATTAATAATCAGTACAATAAAAATGAAGTGATTTTTGTGGTATCCATCCATCATTTTTACATGTCTATTCAATATTAAATAAATCCTTCCCCTTGATAGTTATGTCATGAAATGGTTATCCCATTTAAAAATATATATAGGTATAGAGATGGGGGTCCTCCTTTGATGTCAATTATTTTTCTGGAGTTGAGATGACAATATATCCCAGAGGAAAGTGAATTGGCCATTGAAATAATTAATTAATGAATTTGAATGACATATAAATGTTATAATGTTATTTTTTTGAAAATAAATGAAAGTGATTAAAATATATTTTTTCAGTGGATTATATCTCAACGATCAAACTCAACTCATCACCCCTATCAAGACATGTGAGTGATATATGTTCTAAAACAAATATAATGGAATCATAAAATGATTTTTTCCCACATGGATTCAAAACTCAATTACAGATCCATCATCCACCGAGTGAAAAAACTCAAATAAATATGCCTTTTGCTTTCTGGATGGACAACCTAAATAGTCTTTTTTCTAAATAGTTACAATTCAATGGTTTACTATTGTAAGCGAGTCGCAACCCATAATTCTGCATCTTAATGGGTTCCATGAGATTCTATAATTTTTTAAAAATAATAATAATATAAAAAATGAATCAGGAAAATTAGGTGAATGATTTACATCTTAAGAGTCATTGTATCAAAATATACTCTAATAGTAAAGGATCAACCAATTTCTGTTCGGCTAGGAGTAGTAGTTAGTTACTAGAAAAAGCAATTGTCGTATAGATCAATAATATCCTCAACCACCCATCTCTTTCAATAGTTCATTTAACTCTATATAAATATATTTCATTTTTCACATCAACATTAAAATATTAATACCATTGCATATTTTATTTTTTCAAAGAAGAAATCATGTTTGAATAAAATAGAAAACTACTTCGGAGTTTCCCACATACATTTCAAGGAAAATATTCCTATAAGTTAACTTTAATATCCTCTATTATAATTAAAAACTATAGAGTGATATACATATTAATAATTAATAACATAGTAAAAAAAGAATTAATAACATTGGCAATATTTTTAATAATAATTGATTCTATCCATTTATATATCAACCAATTCGAATTTGGATATTTCAATATCCAAAATTTTAGTATGAATATCAATACACACTTAATCCCACATGAATCAAATTTAGATTTTTTTAACCAAATAGAAACCTATTTTCATGTATTTTAGATAATGAATAATTAATTTAGAAAAATATTAAGACTAATTATATCCATAATAGACATTAAGCAAATTTTATTTTTAGGTATCATATAAAACAGATCATATTTTGATGTTTTATAGTATCTAGTAGAAATTCATAAAACAATGTATAAAAATCCCCATATAGGATTTTCACAAAGCCATTTTACACCAAATAACCAAATATTACGACATAATGAAATGGACATAACCTAATCTACATAAGTGACATGTGTTTGTGAATTGGTCACATATGAAAATTGATCAGCAATATGACAATAGAAATTTGAAAATATATTAACATAAAAAAAATTAGACAGAAATTTTTATTTCAAAAAATAAACATCATCATTAAAAACAATTTAGTTATATTAATATTATTTTATTTTATTTCCATATAATCCGAAAACACCTTAATCATACTTCTATATACCATGTTATCAACAAAATATAGTAGAAACATAGTTCAAGAACACTACATAATTTCAACTAAAAATATAGAGTAACCTACAAATTGATTTAGTACATTGTAACTTTTAAATGATTATTATTTGTATTTTATTGATATTTTGGTAAATTTTTTACGTTTAAAATAGTATAATAACAACAGAAGTTAGAGTTTTTTATCTCATTTTATAATCACAATAAAGAAGGAAACTTATCTATTTGACTCACGGTTGATCAGTTTCACTCAGGGTCGATCAATTTATGTAATTTTTAATCCATATTTATAATGTTTTACCCACGATTGATAAGTTTAACTCAATGTCAATCTATTTCACTCATGGTCAATATTTTTCACATACATTTGGTATGATTTACTAAATTTCAATACATACATTGAAAAATTTTTAAACATAGTCGATCTTAAAGGTCACTACCATAATTTTCAAAAAATTTAATTCTAGAATATGTAAAATGATATTTTAGTGTCCCATATGACTTTTTTAGCCTAGGAAGACTTCATGAAACCTGAATCACATGTTATAACCAATCAACTCCAAAAACCCAAAAATATTTTATTAAAATAAATATTATTATAAGATCAAAATTATGAATAAATTAGTTAATATATAATTCAAAGTAATAATTCCATTAAATTATACAAAAAAATGAAATTAATTTTTCTATCAGAACATAATGTTATTCAAGGATCCACTCAAAAAAATTGGTCTTGGTTACCCAGGTGTCAAGTGGTGTCTTGATGCTGGTGATGGTGGGATGGAACATATTGTGTGCCATGATATCAGGGATGGCACTGAGGTGGTTGGAACAAGTTAGGTGATGTGTTTTTTATTTTTAATTTCTTAATAATGGATTTTCATGGATGGTTTTTGTATTATTTCTTATTATAGTATCTATCTACGTGATTTATTTTGGCTCTATTCGTGAAAAGATCATCATTGGTTACAATAGATTAAAGGGAGTTCTAGAGTACATGGGAGTTATAGAAAGATAATTGGATATAATATGACACATGCGATTGAGTGTTATTGAAGGTATTAATGAAAATTGAATTATATGTTAATTAGAAACATGAGATTATTTTGTATGAAATCTATAAGGGAATGGAATAGAATATTTAAATTATAATAAGGGTTATAAAAGTATGTTTCCTTATGATCAAATGAAATGGTTGCATTGATATTAATAATGTACTATGAAATTATAGGTAAATTAATAGTTTAATGATTTGTAATTTTTGATTACTAAGTTGAATTGGTAAATGATGAATATGGAATCTAGTGTGAATATTTGAGATCTGTTAGCCTAGGCTTTAGTAGTAGAAACCGGCTGTCAGTTGGTATGATAACTGCAACCGATTCTATTTCTATATAGTTTAACTTAATGCATTTCTGTATGATAGTATTTATAGTATAGAATCTGTGTTGGGGAGAATAAAAAACATGGAAAGATATAGATATTTATACTGAAACTTGTAAATCCTTTTGTTCTATGACTTTTTATTTACATCGTTATTATAGTTAATGAAAAAAGACATAGAAGTGTGGATCGAGTATTTAATCAAACAAAACTGATTACTAGAAGTGAAACTCATCGTAAAAATTTAAAGAGATAACAGATTCATTCTCCCCCTATTAGAAATATAACACTGATACGAATACATCTGGACTCATGAATATATATGATATACCCGTGTTTTAATCTTAATATAGTGGAGAATAATATAAATATGATATAGAAGCTTATTATAGTTGTTCATATCTCAATAATCAGACTCCACTATTCATCCCACTCACTAACTGATATTTATGACACCCACTATAACCAATATAATGGAATATTACACTAACTTATTCCCTCCTAGATTTACAGCCTAATTAAAAAGTTATTTTACCCCATTTCCAAAAAGACCCTCCTTTTTCTACGCGGAGTTACAACCCAAGAAACCTGCCTTTCGGTCTGTGAGGCCCAACCAAATGCATGAATTTTTTATGAGATAAAAAACCCACAATGCTACCGTTTAATGGGTAATAAAAAAACATTAAAATTACAAACATAGAAATGTAAAATGTAAAAATGAAGCTATAGAACAAGATGAATGATTCATAGTATGAGAGTTTAGGTAGTAACAAATTATCCAACTGTAAAGGATCAAAAAAATTTAGTTTATATGAGAGTAAATGTTGATCACTAGAAAAATTTAGCTCTTGTAGAGTTCAAGAATATATTCAACATCTATCTCTTTCATTGGTTCATTAAGATATTTATAAATAGACTTTCTTTGTTCAAGATAAATTTATAATATAATTATAGTTTCATATTTTGATTTCTTAGAGAAAGAATCATGCATGCTGCTTCAACAAGCTACTTAAGAGTTGTATATACATATTTCCTAAATAGTATTCACCCTTTAAAAATTTCAAAATTAAATAAAATCAAAATTCTTATCAGTGAAATGTGATATCCTATAGGAAAATAAAAAACTACATGGTGAAATTCACTCTAATAATCAATACTATAGTAAATAATATCCATTAAAATCCTTGGAATAATTATTGAAACTAATTGAGACAGAACATTTATAATTCACCAGATTTGAGATGAAATATTTCAATTTTCCAAATTTGTAGTGTGAATAAAAATACACTCTTAATCCCAAGTGAATAAAATTTAATTTATTATTAATCAATATATAACATATTTATATGGGTTTTATGGAATTAATAAGTTATTTTAGAACAAAAAAATTATATCTATAAACAACATAGATCAAATTTAAATTTCACGTATTATGTAAAACATTTCATATTTCAATGTTTTACAATACCCTCTAGATATTTATAGAATAAAATAGGAAAATCCATGAAGGGTATTTTCATATAACGATTTTTCACTATATAGAAAAATCTCATAATGAAAGGATATAAAGGTATATGAATATATAAAAGTGATTTATATAGGATTATTGTTAATGTAGGTTAATTTTTCACCCATCTCAATCTAAAAATTTGAAAATATCTTAAGTTAATAAATTTCAAAACAAAAAATAAATCAAAACTATAAAATCATCTTTATCTTCAAATAAATTAGATAAAGATAATTTTATTATCATTATATAAAATCAATAATGACCCTAATAATACTTTTATACCTCAAGTAATCAAAACAATATGGTATTAAATTAGTTCTAGGAAACTGTTGAATTTTGATAGTAAATATTCAGAAAATTTAAAGAATATTTAATAAATGAGAACGATTGATTTTGAATATTATGTCTACTAATTTAATATAGTTATTTTATTCTTTCCAACTCAATAATAATAACTCAATTAGAGTTATGTAGCTAAATTTATGGTTCAAATAGAAAAGGAAACAAATTTGTTTCACTCACGGTCGATTTGTTTCACTCCAAGACGATTCGTACTACCATAGTTTTTTTCATTGTTGACATGTTTCACTCTCAGATGATCAGTTTCACTCAAGATCAATTTTTTTCACTCACAGTTAATCTATTTTAATCATGTTTGATCCATAATATTCCACACTTTCACTCACAGTCGATCCACAAGGTCACTTTTGATCATTACTAAATATTAGTCTATGAATATGTATAATGATATTTTATGGTCCCAAATGAATTATTTATCCAAGGAACACTACATGAAACATAAAGCACATGATATGACCAATAAAGACATAAAAACTCAAAAACATTTTAAAAAATTAAATGTTATGATATGATAAATATTATTGAATCCCTATTCAATATATAATTTTTGTAATTTTTTTAAAAGAAACAAATCAAAGAAAGTATTAAAATCATCACGACATAATGTTATTCAAGGATCCATTCAATATTATCCACTTTTTGTAATTAGAAAACCTAGTATAATTTCAAAACATCCTTCATGTTTTAAAACTATCAAGAATATTTAAGGTTGAATGTTGCTTCCCATAATCATGGAAAACTCCCTCTACATGATTACATGGATAGAAAATAGCCCATCTAAAGCTACATAAAACACATAACAAGGATTACCATGTATTTTGAATTATTTTTTAGTGATTTTAAATGAATAAAGTAGATACCAACCATTGAAGTTTATGATAGTAAATAAATATAATATAAATCTATGGCAATGTAAGCATTTTATGGGGGATTAAACTGTCTATAAATAATTCTGCAAGGGACATGAAAAACCATTGCGAAATCATGTGTTGGGAAACCACCACTAAATCATTTTGTAGTGGTTTATTTTTTACTAAAAAAATCGTTTTCAGAATTGTATATTTTTTTATTTTTTTATTTTCATATTTATTATTTATTAGATATTATTTAGTATACCCACGGATATGCACATGACATGCATGCATGCATCCATATATCATATATGCCATGCATAAATTATGTGTTCGGTGAGATTTAAAGCCCTTACATATTTGTTATTCTTTAAATACTTTACCCCTCAAACATTAAGTTCAAGTGTTGAGTAAATAATATTTAATATACTTATAAGAGCTTGTCAGGGTGTCTATGTGTGTGTGCGTGTGTATATATATCAATAGAAAAAAAACAAATAATACGAAACAAATAGATACGAATGAAAAAATAATAAATAAATAAATAAATAGTATGGAAGAAATAGTAAATAATAAGGAGTGAATAATAAAGAATGAATAATGAATAATAAATAATAAATAGTAAACAATACGTAATAAATAAAAATAATAAACAACAAATAAGAAATAATAAACAATCTATAATAATTAGTTTGTAATAAAAAATTAATATATAAGAAATGAATAATTAATAAATGAATAAATCCTAGATAATTTATAATAAAAACTAAATAAATAAATAATAATTAATTAATTAATATGTAATAAATAAGAAATAATAAATATGTCAATAATATATTAATAATAAATTTAAAATAATTTCAAAATTACTTAATAAATAATAAATAAATAATAAACAAAAAAATAAATTATATGTAATAAAATACTAATGACAAATAAACAAATACTTCCTGAAAAGTTAAAAATGAACTATTAATAATATACTAGTATATTATAATTTAATTAATAATTAATGTATAAATAATAATTAAATAATAACTAAATAATAAAAATTTCATAATAAAAAAATAATGAGAAATAAATAAATTATAAAATATAAATAAACGAATGAATAATTATAAATTATAAATAAATTAATTAATAATCAATATAAAATAACTAATAAATAATAAATAATATATAAATATGAAATAATTAATAAATAAATAAACTATAATAAATAAATAATAAAAAATCTATTAATTAATGATTTAGAATAAATAATAAATAATAAATAAATTTTTAATTAATAATATAATAAAAATTGGTTAAAAAATATTAATAATTAATAATAAGTAATTAGTAATAAAGGAATAAATTGTATCTAATAAATAACTACTGAATAAATAATATATAATATATAAATTAAATATTGTTATTAATTAATAATTAAATAATAAATTAATTATAATTAATTATTTATTGATAAATTAAAAATAATATGTAATAATACATAGTAAATAGTAAATAGTAAATATTAATTTTACAACAATTTTAAAATAAAAAATAAAAAATAAGTTATCAGTTATTAATAATTATTTAATTTATAAATAAATAATACGTTATAATTGGATAGATAATCAAAATTATAAATAATAAAAGGATATCAATATTAATATATATATATATATGTAACAAAATATATCAAAATAAATAAAAATACACTTTTATGTTACACATATATAAACACACACAAATATATCCTTGTATATTAGTGTGTTTAAATATATATATAAACCCAAGTAAATATGAATATCATAATATATATTTACACATATAAGATATAAAAATATATAATCATATTTTTGTATCCATATTTTTAAATGTATAAAAATATACACAAATATACATTAATACAAATAAAAATATATGTATAATATATAATAAATCACCAAAATAGGGAAACCACAACTATTGAAACACCATAAAATCAATAGGAATGTAAATTAATGAAATAAAATCATAAATGACATAAAAAGTATATAAAGGCATTGCCAAATGATGATGAAATCTAATTGAATGTTCAGAATTCATGTATCTGAATAAAAAGCATAGTTTGGAAAGCCTTCTGGGAATCGTTTATCCTCATAAAAATATTGACTATGGTTTCACAAATCATACAATGTATAAGTCATTATAAGCTTTGATTTGATATGTGGAAGAGCCCAAATGGACACATAAATAAATAGTTATGGTCGTTTGAAGTTGATATTTTATTTCCGACATTTATTAAAGATTTAATAAATTTTATTCTATTAATTATTGAAAAAAAATATCTAATTAAGTTTTATTTAATTTTATTAGCATTCATTTGACTGGTAGTAGAGCTAAAACATACCATCGAATCAAACGTTATAGTCATTTGATACTAAATTCCGATGTTCAACTTATTCAATAATTATTTTATATTTCAAATTTATTTTAACTAATAATTAAAAATATATATTAATTTACACATTATAATAAATTAGTATTTTAAATAATAACCTACTTATGATAGTATATAGAAATTAAAAATTAAAAAGAAATAACTAAAAAATAAAAATTTATTTTTTATATTTTTTTCTATTAATTTTGAAGTGGTTTAAATTAACTAAAGCTATAAATAAATTTAAATAAATTTAAAATATAAAAATATTAAAGACTATTAAAAAACATTTAGCAATAGTGGTAAAAACCACCCCTATATTTTTTCTCAAAAAATATTCAGTAGAGGTTTTCAAGACCACTACTAAAAAACTCCTGTAAAATCTATTTTTTCTATAGTGAAGTAACTTAAATATATATACATTCTGAATAGAAACGTTGATTTTTTTCCTAAAATCTATGTAAAACTCCCCCAAAATATATATTTAATTAGCATATACCATGGAGTCACTATAAAGAGAGTAATATTTAAAATAGTTTTGTAAAAAATAATGATAAACACTTCATAAATAAAATTAATACATATAAAAAACAAATATGTACATAAATTAAACAATAGTAATGACAAAAACAAATTCATTATTCCACAGATTTTAGGTAAATCTAAAAATTTAATATAAACATAATCAAACTCTCCCTAAATTTCTGCCATATAAATTTAAATATCCATCATACAAGGTTCAAATTTTTTTTTCTCAAACCAATTAAAATCAAGAGGCTTAGTAAATATATTATCTAAATATCTTTCTGTGGAAATAAATTGTTGACTAATATTTAATTTTTGATTATTATTTCTAAGATAAATGTATTTAACATTAATTTTATTTGTCCAAAAATGTTTTAAGGGACTTTTAGAAATATAAATAGTATAATTTTTGCTATAGAAAATATGAATATTATTAAAATCAAAACCAAAATAAAAAAGGTTTGCTAAATAGAAAAAGATTATAAAAAAATAGATGCACTGGATATATATTTATATTATGTGGTTGAATGTGAAAAAAATATTTCAATAAATACCATGAGACTAAAGATTTACTATTTAATTGACACATACATGAAGATAACATTTTTCTGTTTTTCGTCCACTAAAATCAGAATCAGAATACATTATCAAATCAATGCTAGATTTAATATACTATAATAAAAATCAAATTTCAATTAAAAACCTAGTAGTTCTCTTAATAGATTCAATATGACATTAAATACGGTCACTCTAACATCTAGTACACATGAAAACTGAAAACATTAAATTAGGCATATAATTTGTTAAAATATAATGATCATTCGATCATTCCTCTATAAATTCTAACATCAAAATATTTTCAAGATTTATCTAAATCTAACATTAATTTAGTAATAATGAGAGTATTAGCACATTTACAAGAATCTATACAATATTTATAAAATAAATCTTTAGCATACTTATATCGATTTAACAAAATTCCATCATCTTCAAAAAAAATTCAATCTGATGAAGAATATTAATACCCTCATTCTACTCATATCAAATTCAGATGTAATTATATCTTCAAATTTATTAAAAATATTTTCATTTGAATATAAAAATATAATATCATCCATATAAATTTGTACAATCAAAATATCATTACAAAATAACTTAAAAAATAATATAGGATCAAGCATTCCTTTCTAAAAAAATAAATAGAAATTTATCATACCAAGATCGAGGATCTTGTTTCAAACCATATAATGACTTAGTTTAAAAAATTACAATATATTTTTTATTTTGAAAACAAGTTGGATTTCAAACATATAATTCGACACTAATATAACCATTTATAAAATCAATTTTGACATCCATTTGAAATAATTTGAATCTATGAAAAGCTTCATAAGATAAAAATATCCCAATATATTCTAACCAAGCAACAAAAGTGAAATATTGTTAAAAATTAATGCCTTTAACATGATAAAATCCATTAGAAATAAATTTGGTTTATTATTTAATATATTTCTAGATTCATTAAGTATATTTAAAAGGATATATGTTATTCTAATAACATGATAATTACTTAGTGGAAAAAATAAATTCCATAAATTATTCATATTGCACTCATCTAATACATCATCCATATTCAATAAAAAATTTCAAAATATAAATACTTATCAAAATTATTTGGTACAAAATATGAAAGAAAATAATGATGAGCACACATATTCATAACATATTTTCTAGTTTGATTTTTTGATGTAACATTGCCAATCACTTTACCTATGGGATGATATCAATGGGTATTTGATGCTCTTTCTTGAATAGATTTAGATTGAGAAAAAAAATTCACTCCTCAATATGTGCATGTTTAACATTAGAACCTTTTTTTAAAATTAATGTCCCTGAATTCCACATCTAGTTGATCAATATTAGCATATCTTTTATTCCAATACTTTTCATAAAAATTTACATGAATTTATTCTACATAAACTGTTGAATTTTTTTTCATATACACTATATTCTGTACTATTATTTGAATAACCTAAGAAAATTCCTTCCACATATTTTTCATCAAATTTATCGAAATAGACCTCATTTTTTTAGAATAAAAAAATAAAACCTAAAGTCTCTCAAAAATCCAATTTTTTGGGTTTCTTCATAATAAAAGAACATAAGGTGTCATTTTCCAAAAGGGTGTTCTAATAATTCTATTAGTAACCTTGCATGATGTATTCACAACTTATAGATATAAAAATTCAGGTAAGAAAAACCTATTTAATATGGTCTTATAAATTTCTTGGAGTGTTAAATTTTTCATTTCCACAACAAATTTTTTTTTATGGTTTTCCAAGGGTATAAAAATTCGTAAAATACTTTTTTTATTCACAGAAATTGATAAACTTGAGATTCTGGAATTCACCTCTATGATCAATTCAAATTTATTTAATTAAATGTCCTTCCTAATTTTGAACCATTTTATAAAAAGTGATAAAATTAGACAATGATTCAGATTCAAGTGGATGAAACTAAACCCAATGTATCAAGTGTTTGAACAGCCAAACTAGAAGGTTAAAATACATAATAAATATAAATGAATAAGATTAAGAGGCCTTACATTTTATAAATCTTCTACAGACTCAAAATTTCTTTTGTGTTGTTTACTTTTCATGAAATAATCTCAAACAAAAGTTGTTTTCAAATTATGTTATAGTACATGAAGAATAGTTTGGTTCTTGGAAATCATATACATCAACTGGATATTAGAATTTCCCAACCTCCATTACCACAAAATATAATGAGATTATAATAAATTAAAACATTTGATATTTCTATCATTTAATTCTTTAATATTGATTGATTAAATATTATCCGTTAGTTTTTCATAAAATAATAACATATTAATTCTTAAAAATAATTCATTTAATAAATTAAAATTTAACAAATATTACATCATCAAATTTTGATGAATTTTTTTTAAAATTACGAATCAAGCCTTCAAAATGAATACATTAAAAATATTAACTAAATTTGAAATTTCACCCTCACCAAAAAAATTATCATTCCATGTGTAATTATCATAATAAGTATCATTATCTCTATATAATTAATTAAATTAGATCAATTTTTAAATGTCTTTAGTAATGTGTCTTGAGAATCCACTTTCCATGTACAAAATATACTTTCTTATACTCCCAAGACATATTACATGTACAAAATATTTATAAACGCATTGGTACCCTGTAACATTTTAGTCCAATGGAATTATCATATGAAATATATGGAATTAAAACTATTTTTAAACACTTATTTACCAGAAAATTTTATAATAATGATTTAAAAATTATGGTCTTATTATGTCCAAAATATTTTTTGGAATCTCAAGGAACACTCATTAATATAATATCCTATCATATAAAATGTAAAACAAGTATTAGTAGATTCATTTCTATTAGTAATATGGAAAAATAAAGTCATGTATATTTTAAGTAAATAATTATCATAACCAATAATAGATCCCCTTTTATTCATTTCATTGAAACTCTTCAATTTATCAAATTTCATTCTTCCATAATGTAATATTAAATATTTGACTTTAAATAATTCCTATTCATTATTAATCTTTTCATTCTCCCAAAGAACAATATAAATATTTCTTATTTCAACTTGATGAATCATAGACATGAAATAAACCTCGTTTATAATTTATCTATTTAAGAATGTCCATTTTTTAAATTTTATTATAAAATTTTCAAATCTAAAAAGGAATAATTTTTGTCATCCAAGTTAGATATATTCAAATTTATAGTCATGTTAAGAACATCATTATGTTATATATTAATTTTATTTTACAAAATAGTGACATTTTAAACATTATTCTCATGTGTATTTACCTCTTTATTTAGTTCCTACACAATAGAGTTTTCATATTCAAATTAATAAGACGAATAATAAGTAGAATCAATTACTTGTTTTGAATAACACATTAAACACTAGTTTGCAACATATTTCCCATAACCAAATTATTAAAAAGTACTTGAATCATCAGTGAAACTTCATCTAGTAGAAATTTCAATATTTTATTTATTGAGTGTTTTTCCTTATTATTTTCCTTTTTTATTCTTGGGTAATTAGACTTGATGTTCCCCATTAATCTATAGTCGTAAAAAATAAGATATTGAGTATCATTAAAAATTAAATTATCTTTCTTCTTATCCTTTGTTCTTTCCATAAGATAGTCATTCTTATTACTCCTTAATTATCCTTTCTTTAATATATATCATATTTTTGTAATATTTGTGGTATCATTCCTATCATTACTCATTAACACATAATTAGAAGGGTAAGTAGATTCATTTGATTTAAACAAAATTACCTTTTTCTCTTTATTATATTTTTTAGAAGTATTTGTAATATCTATTAAATATTTTAATAGTAATCCAATAATCTCATGAAGAGTGTATTCCTTGAAATTATAAATTTCTTCCTTAGATAACCTTTTACCACTCACTATCTTAATATGTTCCTTGTGTACTCTATCAAGGAAAGTAATATTTTCATGGGTCCTTCAAAAGAACACATAAAATTTACAATACTAGTAAATGTATGATCCATTTGATCTAACATTTAATCATATCTAATATTAAATTCTTAATATTAATAACATAATATACCCAACTTAGTTCTCATAAGTTTATTAGAACCCTGATGTGTAACTTACATATTTCAAAAAATATCATGTACACTATTACATGAACAAAAATATTTATATACATTTCTATTTATTGAAAAATATAATATGTTTATCACATTATAATTTAAAAAATAATTTACCACGTCATTTCTAATAATAAATTCTCTTTCCCAATTAAGGAGCTTGTATATTTTACAATGATTTCCAATGATCAATACCAGGTTTCTTCAAGAAATCATCCATTTTGTGTAACCAATATTCATAATCAGTACAATAAAAATAAAGTGGTTTTTGAGGTATCCATAATTAATTTTAACAATTTAATTTAAACTTAAATCAATCTTTACCATTGATGGTTATGTCAGGAAATGGTTATCCCAATTAAAAATATATATAGGGAGATAGATGGGGGCCCTCATTTGATTAAAATTGCTTCCCCAAAGTTGAGGTGACAATATATCCAAGAGGGGGTGAATTGGCCTCACAAAAAACTAATTATATAATTTAAAGGATATATCAAATTTTAAAAGTAAATTTTGGGGTAAATAAATAAAATGAATAAAATAGATTTTTATAGTGGTTCAGATCTGTATGGTCATACTCTACTCTTCACCCCTCTCATGAAATAAGAGTGATAAAAGTACTATAACCTATATAACAGAATCATAATATGATTTTTCCCACTTGGAGTCACAAATAAACTTCAAATACATCTTCCACTAAGTGAAAAAAACCCAAATAGATCTATTTTATCTACCTTCATGGACAACCTAAATAGTCTTCTTTTTTCCCAATATGCACTATCTAATGTTTTACATTTTTGAGCCAGAACCCATAATCCTTCCTTATAATGGGTATTATAACATTTTATAATTATCTACATATAATAATAATATAAACAAGTGAATATATATAAATATATGAATGCTTTATAGTGTAATATTCAAGGCAACTCGTAATTTTCTAGTAGTAATGGATAAAACAATTTTAGTTCGGTTGGTAGTAGATGTTGGTCACCAGAAAATTGAGGATATTGTATAGATCAATAATATCCTAAACCTCCCTCTATTTCACTAATTATTTTAACTATATATAAATATATACCTTTGTGCACATCAACACTAAAATTTAAAGACCATAGAATATTTTATTTTCTCAATGAAGAAATCATGTATGAAAAATAAGTAAACGACTTAAGAGTTGTCCACATATTTTTCCTGGAAAATATTTATATAAGTTAACTACAATATCCTCTATGATAATAATAAAATCTAGTTTGAAATACATTTTAATAATTAATACCTTAGTAAATATAAATCATTAATATCAGTATAATAATTTCTAATAATAATTGAGTCTGACCCTTCAAATTTTAACCGATTTGAATTAGTATATTTTAATTTCCAAACATTTAGTGAGAATATAAATACACATTTAATCCCACATGAATCAAATTTGGTAAATTATTAACCAAGTTTAATTCTATTTTCATGTATTGTCAATACTTAATTAGTAATTTAAAAACAATCACACTAATTATATACACAATAAACATTTATCAAATTGAATTGTCAATTATTATATAAAACATATAATATTTCCATGTTTTATTGTATCCTATATAAATTCATTGATTCCTGTAGAAAATTTTTGATATGGGATTTTCACCTATCCATTTTCCACAACATGACAAAATATTACAACATAATGACATTGATGTAACCTAATATACATAGGCAATCTATGTCGGGGAGTTGAAAACATAGGTGAATTACTCAGGTATACGACTGTGGAAATTTGAAAATATCTTCACTTTACAAATATTAGACATAAAATAGTTTTTAAAACATAAAAATCATCATTATACCAATTTTAGTTATATTTATATTATTTTATTTTATTTCTATAGAATGAAGAAAAACCGTAATGAGACATCTATAGCTCATGTTATCATAAAAATATAGTAGCAAATTAGTTCAAGAAAAATACATAATTTTAACTAAAAATTTATGGTTTCTTGTAAATTGATTTAGTACATTATAACTATTTATTTAGAATTTTATGTATTCTAGTGGATGTTTGGTAAATTTTCTCCTTTAAAATTGGATAATAATCACTCATGTTGGAGTTTTTAACCTCATCATATGATCAGAATATAGAATAAAACTAATCTGTTTGACACGTAGTGGATCTGTTTCACTTGTTTTCGATCAATTTCACTCATGGTAAATCTATATATATATATATATATATATATATATTTAGTCTCAAATGATACTTTTAACTAAATTTCAATCTGTTTCACTCACAATCAATATTTCCCACACACATTAAGTATCTTTTACTAAATTCTAATCCATACTTTGCCAAATTTTCAAACACTGTCTAACCAGAAGGTCACTTCCAAAATTTTCAAATTTTTTGTTCTAGAACATGTAAAATGAAATTTTAGGGTCCCAAATGACATATTTAACCTAGTAAGACTTCATCAAAGATGAATCACATGTTATAACCAATCAACACCAAAAACCAAAAAATATTTTATTAACTTAAACATTGTTATATGTTCTAAATTATGAGAAAATTAATTAATACATAATTCAATTTATTAATTCATTTAAAGTACACGAGACATTAAAAGACATTTCATTTGAGGAACATAAAGTGATTCAAGGATACACTAAAGAAAAACAGTCTAGGTTACCTGGGTATCAATTGGTGTCTTGATGCTAGTGATGGTGGGATGGAACATATTGTGTGAAATGGTTTCAGAGATAGAACTAAGGTGGTTGGTACATGTTAAGATATGTCTTTTATATTGGTTATTTTGTAATAATTAATTTTCATATATATTTTTTGGATGATTTTTAGTTATAATAACTATTTACTTGATTTTGTCTGGCTTTATGAATGAAAATATCATCATTGGTTATGGTATCTTAAAGGGAGTTCAAGAGTACCTGGGTGTTGTATAATGATAAATGGATTTATAGTGTTTGTATTCACATTTGGTTTGATGACTCTCAGGTTTTCTATCAATTTAGGTGATGGTTGTAACAAATTTATGTTTCCACACATACTTGTAGCTGGATGAGGTGGCTATGATTTCACATGGGTGTATTTGTATGGGATGTAGTGGGTTAAGGTATAAAACATGACACATGGCCTTTATAAGTTTCCATACTTTTACTTAGTCATATTATTTTATATGAGATATTTTTATATTTGACATGATACAAGTTATGATATGGTTTCCTATGTTTTGTCATAATTATTTGTGGGTAGGGATTACAGAAAAAGACATGTAATGTTGGGATGGGGAGAAATAATATAAATGGGATTTAAAAAAAGGATCCATTATTTACATATAAGTTTGATATAATAATGATTACTTGTATAAATTATTTAGAAAACAAGAGATGTTATAAAGATATAAAATTTTACCTAATTAGGTGAAAAGTTTGTTTCGTTTATTTTTTCACAGTGATTTAGTATGATTCATTAACATTTTACATAAGAGGCTTTATGGAGGATCCACTGGGTATAATTATATGCCATCTCTATGCATATATATATATTCATATATTTTTGTGCTAGTTTTTGATCAAATTGGTTATTATTAATTTTTGGAGTTTTTCAACTGTTTGGGGATTTTTTAGTTCCTACCTAGGATTGTTTTTGTGTTTCTAGTTTTTTGAATTTTTATGAAATTACATAAATTCATCATTATTTCTTACTTATATATATATATATATTGATAGGTGGATCTCATCTTGTCTCTTGTCCTTATTTTAATTTATTTAGGGAAATTCCTCCCATTTTATGGATTATATAACCATTAGGATTGTATCAAAAAATCATGGCATATTAAAGGTGGGATTAGGGGGGGCATCATCACTCTCTTCATTTCTGGCATTAGAGGGTAACTTTTAGAGGGTGATGGGGGTCATTGACAATTTATAAAAAAATTTCAAATTATTTATCGGTGATTATATTTATATTTTGGTTATTCCTCACTATATTATTTTTTTATTTCATTTTTTATATTAATTTTATTCCCACATCTTGATATTATTAATAAACAATTGAATGATCTAAATCAAGTAGTGATTTGTTAAAGATCATGATCACATTTCATCCATTTTCTAAACATTCCTTCTTGATGTACAGTTCACTCTATTAAATTAATTTTTATATAGATAATATTCATGCTGTTGTTGAATCATTTTATGTTTCTTTCATTAATTCTAATAAATTCCATTAAAATATAATGGTGGTTCCAAAAATATTATAGTGAATTTATACATAACATTTTAATCAATGTGAAATAGTATTTTTAATTCATGGGTTTCATATAATATATAGAAATAAAATAAGATCATACAAGGAGGTGAACTATTAGTGAATTTCATAAGTCTTTAAATATAGGGACATAATGATATTTGTCTCTTATGATTTATACATTCTAATTGTATGTAAATTTTAATTCATCATTTTCATTACCTAAATTTAGTTATTAAAAATATTAATGTAACAAGTGAAAAAAAATAAAATTATTTGTATTTGAGCGACCATGAATGAAATCCATGAATTTCACTAGATTAAATATTATATTTTTGAAATATTATATTTTATGGAATTTGATATCTGAAGAGTGGAAAATATATTGGATTTTATAGAATTTTATCTAAAAATATTAATTTATTTTTATTAATAATCCATTTAGCTTTAATTTGTTAAATTTTAAATTTATCTTTTATTTTCATTTTTATCTTAGAAATAATCCTCAATAAAATTATTATTGAAAGGATTAGCCACGATCTATGTTATCATAGTGGCTGAATCGATGATCAATCTTTTCTAATTTTCTACTTTGTGAACAACATCCACTTCTAGTTAGTGGGAATTGACTATGCTTGAAATAATAAAAACCCACACACCTAAAAGAATATAAGAATTTGTATTATTCTATAATTAACAATAGAATATTGTTCTATTTATGATTTATAAAAGATCAATGAACACACATCCACTAAAAATCAATTCTTTGCAGTTTATTGAATGTAAGTAATATCCATCATCTACATAGCACTATAGTCCTTAAACGGTGCACTTTATAATAGCATATATAATATAATATAATAAATTTTTAATAAAAAAATATCATTCAACAACATGATTTAATATTTATCCACTGTACTGCTAAATTTTGTCTACACACTATTAGTCTTACTAAATCTTTTTTTCCTATTATCTTTGTGACAAAGCTATGAGTATGATATTTTTAGAAACTTCATTCTCCCAACCTGTTTACCCAATATACTTATCTATATGGTAACCTTTTTTGGTATCATATATATGATATTATTGTATTGATGTCCCATATATGATACCCTATTCGCTCATTTTAATCTTCAACCTGTTTGTTTGATATCAAATTTTCTCCACGTATGACTGTTACCACTTTTTCTTGAGTTCATATGCCTGATGCTTTAACAAAATATCTATAAATCTCTTTATCTTACTCTTAACTTCATCATTAATTCACCCAAAAAAAATAACAATCTCATCTCTCCTATTATTATTTATATAAGAACAGGTTCTACAAAAACATAGTGAGTGACACAAAATTAAAAACCAAATAACCCAATCAATTATGAGTATCCAGATCAAAATTGTTTTGACTACGTTTAATATTTATAAAATATTTTATTCAAAAAAGAATAATATGAAACATTAATTAAAAAATAACATTAATAAACTCTTCAAACATCTAAAAAACCTTACTGGAATGAAATTATTTCTATTTTGATTACTGAAATATTGAAAATATAGGTCATTAATTTAAAAATATGCAACTGTATAAAAACATTGTAATGTTATTTCATCATTGTCCATTATAACATTGTGTGAAAATATCCATCAATTAATTCTACATCCTATAAAATCTTAATGTTCCACTTTTTATGATTCCCTTATAATGTTTTATGGATTGAATAACAACATAGAGGGGGGGGGGTTGAATAAGTTGTTTTACCTTTTATAAGATTCAAAACATTAAGAAAAATAACCCTAGAAACCTGTTAAGATTTATTTCCTTACAATTTCTTAGTAAGATTGCAAAGTATACAAGAAAGGTAAAGTATGAAAGGGACACAAAATTTAAAAGTATTGACCTCATTAAAAGAACCTACGTCATTTCAATATTCATTCTGATGGGTCTATGGAAATCTACTTTAATAAGGAGTGAATACAACATGTGAAAACTCTTATTAGACACATTATATCTCCTGATAAGAATGATTAAAATAAATCCCATTAGTTTACAATTTTTTCTTAATGATAAAATGATCCAACACAAGAATAAAAACATTATTGAAGCTTCTCTACAAATTCTCACTCTGAATAATCATTGCGGTTTTCTTGATTTTGATTTTCATAAACAAGTATTCTCATCAAGGCAATGATGGTTCTGATTTCCTTCTTCAAAAAAACAGAAAAAAATTCTTCAAGATAATTCGGATCTTCTTAGCATGTTAAGATAATTATGATTTTCTTATTCTGAAACACTCAAGAAAATTTCTTCAAGATGGTATGATGTTTTCACTATGAATTATCTAGTGCTCCACCTTTTTTGAATATGTAAATGTTACAAATGGGAAAATGATCTAAGCACGAATTTATAGGAAACATGGGAAACAAAGGATGGAATCTTGAAAATATTTCCTGCTTTATCAAATCTCAAAAACTCTTAAAATAATTCGAAATAAATCTTCAATTATTTAATTTTCTAACCTCCATAAATTCCTCTGTGATTTATGAAATTTTGAAATTCATGTTTGATAACGTTGAATCTTGGTGTAGACTTTTTCAAAAAACAAGCTTAGAAATGTTGTTCATATTTTTTCAGAATCATGTACAAATGTTTTTCAATTTTTCTCTAAAACATTCTAAGAAATCAGGTTCTGATTTGCTATGGAATCAGGTTCCAGTTTTCTCTGGATTCAAGATCTGATTTTCTCTGGAATCAGGTTCCGATTTCACGAACTTCCTAGTTCTGATTTCTTCAACATCCAGGTTCCAATATATTCAATTTCCAGGTTTCTATATCTTGAACATAAATGTCCTGATATATTGAACTTCATGGCTTCAATTTTAGGTTCTTATTTCATCAGAATTTAGGTTCTAGTTTTCTAAACATGTTTCTTAGAGTTGTAATTCTGATTTTCTCATTATGTTACTCATAAATTTCATTCCAGTATTCTATACATGTTTTCTTCGAATCATCATAAGGTTTCGAATTCAGGTTCTCAACATTTCTTGATCTTCCTCTAACTTATTCAACTCTTCAATCTTCTTGAAAAACATTTTCTTTAAGAAACTTTTCTTTCATTAAGGAAATTTTCCTTATTTAAAGATGTATTCTATAAGATACATTTCTTTGAATAAGGAATTCATCTATAAGACAAATTTCATTAATCTCAATAACATCCTCAGAATGTAGGATCCGAATTTCCGAACATCATGCTTAGAAGTAGGATCTGAGTATCCTAGTAACATGCTCAGAAGTAGGATCTGGGTTTCACTGTACCATTATTATAAGTAGAATCCAGGTTATCCAGTAACATGCTCATAAGTAGGATCCGGTTAACACTACTAGAACTTGGTATCTTCCCAACAGTACTATATCAACGGTTTGAGGAAACTGTTACAATAGTTTAAAAGAAGCATCATTTTCCAATGGGTTGTTCAAACAGTAGGAAATGTGTATATATTACTATTATTTCTCAATGATTTTATAAAACCATTTTGGAAAAACTATTTTATATAATGTATACCAACAGTTTTGATTAACAGTTGGTAAATAGATGGTTTCCCAACAATTTTTAAAAACTGCTGGGAATGTTTTCCCCCAAATACCTAGCGCCCCAGCTCCTAGCTAGCTCGATTGTAGACCTATTCTAGACCTCCTCCCAATGTCTTATTGGCTATGAAATACCTTCCAACCAAGGATCCTTCTTCAATAAATCAATCTTTTATTTATATAATTCAAATTAGTAAGTGTCACCTTAGTTTTAGTGTACTTACTCTTTATTTTATGTTTTATTTTTTCATTTCTGCTAAATTAGAGTTTTTAATGTTGGAGTACCAAACCCTTTGTTTGTATTGTGTTTTTTGTTCTACAGTTCATACATCGTAAATGGTTTGTTAAGTGGGGTTTTTTTAGTATAGGGACTAAAGTGTTTGTTTTATGTTTTTTGTATAGTGGGGTAAATGGTTTGTTTTATGTTTGTTTTATGTTTTTTGTTTAATGGGATTTTTTGTATTATGTTTAGTGGGGTTTTATGTTTGTTGTTTATTGGAATGGATAATTCATGATAGTTTGTCTTTCATAATGAATAAAAGAATTTGAAATAGAAATACCGTAAGGGGGGCTGCAGGAGGGGTTGGGGATGTCTCGGTGTGGGGGGCTGTCCATGTGGTGGTGGGTTGTCCAAGGGGTAGGGGGTATACAGGGGTGTAGGGTGGTCTATAGGGGTGTGGTGGAGGGGGAATGGGCTGCCCCAAAGAGGGGCGTGGGTTGTCCAGGGGGGTCAGGGTGGGGTGTCCAGGTGGGGGATGGTGGTATAGGGTGTCCAGGTAGGGGGGTGCATTATCCAGTTGGGGGGGGGATGTCCATGTGGGGGGGGGTGTCCAGGTGGGGGGGAGGGGTGGCTGTCATGGTGGGGGGATGTGTAGGTGGGGGTGGGGGTGGGCTATTTAGGTGGGGGGTCTATCCAGGTGGGGGGGTGTCTAGGTAGGGGGGCCGCAGGGGAGGGGGTTGGGCTATCCAGGGAGGGGGTGGGCTGTCTTGGGGGGGGGGGATATTCAGGTAGGGGCTGTCCATTGGGGGGCATGGGCTGTCCAGGTGGGGGGTGCTGTAGGGGAGGGGGTGTGGGATGTCACGGGAGGAGTGGGTTGTCCTGGGGTCGTTGTGGGTGGGCTATCTAGTTGGGGTAGGGGTTGTGGGCTATCATGGGTGGGGGGGGGGGGGCTGTCCAAGGAGATGGGGGTGGGCTGTCCATGTGTGAGGGGGGGTGGTTGTCTAGGGAGGTGGGGTTTGGGGGTGTGGGCTATCAAGGGGGTGTGGGCTATCATGGGGTGTGGTCGTATGTCCTAGGGGGGAGGGTGTGGGATGTCCAGATGGGGGAGGGGGCGTTGGTTTTCCAGGGGGGTGGGTGTGTGCTGTCCAGGTGGAGGGGTTGTCCAAGGGGGGAAGGGGTGGTCTGTCCTGGACACCTAATACCCCTAGACATCCCCCACCACAGGAAAGCCCCCCTCCACCCCATGGACCCCCTCGACCCCCTGGATAGCCTCTCCACCCTCGTGGACAAACCGCCCACCCCTGGAAACCCCGTAGCCCCTTGGACACCCCTTACCCCCATGGATATCCCACCCACCCCCCTGGAAAACCCGTACCCCCTGGACTGCCCCGCGACCCCCGTGGACTGCCCACCCACCCATCCTGTACCCCCATGGATAGCCCCTCCCAACCCCTAGACACCCTATCCTCTGGCGGGCAGTCCCCACTCCTATAGACAACCCACCCAACCCATGAACACCCCGTACCCCCTAGAGAGCCCCGCCAGCCCGACCACCCGCTGGACAGTCCTCCCACCCCCAGGTCACCTCTTTCCACATGGAAAACCACCCACCCCATAGAATGACCCCCACCCCTGGACACCCCCAACCCCCAGGGCACCCCCGCCATCCCTATGGACAGCCCGCCCACCACCGTGGACAACCCGTACCCCATGAATAGCCCCCCACCCTCATGGACAGCCTATCCACCCCCCAAATACCCTACCACCAACCCTGGACACCCACCATCTCCCCATATGCTCCCACCCACTAGAAAGACCCCCACCCCATTGACACCCCAACCCCACTAGACAGCCTTGCCACCCCTTGTGGGTAGCACGACCACCCCACGTGGACAGCCCGCCGACAGCCCTAGACAGCCATCCCACCCACCCCCCTGGACCCCCAGTACCTCCGTCGACAACCCCACCACCCCCATGGACAACCCCCTCACCCCTGGACACCTCGTACCCCCTAGATAGCCCCACCCACCACCTAGACACCCCGTTCACCCCCTGGACACCCCAGCCACCCCCTAGACACCCCTACCCCATAGAGAGCCCGACCACCCTCGTGGACAGCCCACCCACCTGGACACCTCGACCCCCCTAGACAACCCCCACCCCGTAGACACATCTGACCCCCTGGAAAGCCCCGCCACCCCCTGGACATCCCAAAACCCCTGAAAACTCCCTCCCCCATGGGAAATTTATTTGATAACTCAAATTATCTACTAAAATATAAAATTTATTTGATCTACAATTTAGTTAGCTCATGAATAATTTTCCTCCACACCTGTACATGATCTTGTACACTAATGTATAGTTCTTAAAAGTTAATTTTTAATAAATATAGCATTTATTTTCTTTTATATTATGATTCTAATATAGAGTAGTGAGGCTGTTATAGTTTCATATAAAGTGTACAATTCTAGTTTACTTAAATATATTTTTTATAAAACATCTATCTTATTGAATTTCTTTTGATGAAATGGCTCATAACGATTATTTTTTTACAGAATGGATTGAAGTTGGATGTATGAAACCGATTGGATCTCAAGTGATTTTCAAAACAATTTGGAGAGATTTTTAAATTTTTAATTTCATAATTCTTCAGATAGAGGTTGCATAGAGTTCCCATGTTCCAATTTTGTTGGAAGACCTTGGATGATCTATGAAGAAGTCATTCAGTACATAACCAAATATGGGTTTCAAGAAAAATACTTTGTGTGGTATCACAATGGGGAGAAAATGAAATCTCAATTGCTAATGATCTAAATTAGAGGCCTGGAGTGGTGAATTTTTCATATCACCAGATTCCATTTTTTCATCATCAAGAAAAATAATGGATTTCGATCCAAGACAACTTTGATATGAGCACACATGATGCATCTAATGAGAATGATGATGTTGTCAGGGTGAAAAAATTGAATGATGCTGCCATGACTCCAGTATATCGACAATATGATAAAATGGAGAATCTAGAATTTTTAATCTAATTGATTCATGGGAAAACTATGTATGAGATTTCTAATACAGCAATCAATTGCATTCTGACCTTATTGAAGGATTTACTTCCAGATGATGCAGATATTCCCTCAAACCACTATATGGCATTGTAGTTATTTGAAGAACATGATTTTCAAGAAACAAAATTCATGATTTCCCAAAATATTATCAATTTATTCTGGGAGGAAACCACTGAATTAAATGGTTATATAAAATGTGGAACATCCCACTAGAAGTCAAAATATGATGGAACACCATCCCGTGTGCCACAAAAAGTAATGTGGCACTTTCCATTGATGCCCAAACTATAGAATCTTTTTATGTCTGATGAAATATTAATAAATATGAGATTGCATGATTCCGAGAAAAATAATACTAATGATTAGTTGAATCAGCCTACATATTGATCTTCATATCAATGATTTGATGATGGATATCCTGATTTTGCAGCTAACGTGCGTAATGTGAGGCTGGGTCTTTCATGTGACAGTTTTAATCTGTTTGGGAAGATGCTTACTTTTCACAACACATGGCCAGTTTTTATACACATTTATAATCTTCCCCATGTTTTTGTATGAAAAAACCTTTCACTTCCATGAGTATACTCATATCTTTCCATTTTGATCACAACATTGATATTGAATTATACATGAAACCGTTAATAAAAGAGTTTAATATTCTTTGGGATTTGGGTGTACGCACATACGATGCATATTCGGAAAACATATTTCAGATGTGTGCTACGCTAATGTGGACGATCAATGATTTTCCAATTTATGCAATGATTTCTGGATGGAGCATGAAGAGAAAATTGGCATGTCTTGTTTTTATGAAGAATACATAATCCAGAAGACTGAAACATCATTTTAGTTTCAGTTCTATGAGACATCGAAGATTTTTCCAATGGACCATCCATATAGAAATAATCATAGAAGATTTGATAATACCATAGAGACCGATGGTCCACCTCAGAGTATGTCTCGATCTAATGTGCTTAATGAATTGAAATATTTTAGTTTTTCATTCGGGGAGGGTCAAATGAGATCTGGAAAGCTAAATAATTTTTCCACTGAAACCTGTTATAATTGGAGGAAGAGTTATATCTCTTTTTATTTTATTTATTGTTCAACCAATTTGTTACATCATTTCTTAGAAGTAATTCACATTGAAAAGAATATATGTAAAAAGTTGATTTCAATACTTCTAAATGTTAAGGGAAAGAAAAAAAATATGATTTACGGTCTCGGAGTGACTTGATGGATTTGGGCATCAGACCAGAATTGCATCATATGCGTATCAGTGAACATAAATGGAATGTTCCATGTGCTTCATATGTGATGACACCTAAAGAAAAAAATATTTTTTGGAAGTATTAGAGTCTATTAGAGTTCCTAATGGATATTCAAGAAACATTTCTAAATGGTTCAATAGAAGAGAGTTGATGCTAAAATCTTTGAAGACTCATGATTATCACGTTCTTCTGCATGAGTTGATTCCAATAGCAATCCGTTATATGTTTTTTCAATAATGAAAGGGTGACTGTTATTCAGTTGTGCCATTTTTTAGAGATCTTTGTGCTAATAAGTTATCCAAGTCTTTCTTGAAAAAAATGTTGATATATTCCCGATTAATTTTGTGTGATTTGGAGAAAATATTTCATGCATTATTTTTCACATGAATGCTGCATCTGACTATCCATATTCCCACTAAAATAGTTCTAGGTGGACCTATTTCTTTTCGTTGGCTATATCCAACTGAATGAAATATGTACACATTAAAGCATTATGTCTGAAACAAGAATCACCCTAATGGTTCTATCATGAACAGTTACGTGGATTAAGAATGTATGGATTTTTTCTCAATGTATTTTTCTAATCTTACTAAAAGAATGAATAGACCAATGAGAAATGAATAAGAACAATATGAGAAAATTGAACCCAGTTCTCTATCACTTCCTCAAACAGGAGGAATTCTTGGATCATATACATTGATGACATTAAGCCTTGATGAGAAGTAGATGGCACATCACACAGTTTTGTTCAACTATGATTTTTTTGATGAAAAAATCAGGTAACTTAATTGAATATGTATATCTTTCATATAAATCTATTAAACTATTCATATTTTTTATCTATAGGGAACATAAAAAATGAAAAATAGAAAGCATCGTTCTTTATCGTACAAAAGGAGGGATACTTTTCATAACAAAGAGTTTTCTTCTTGGTTAAAATTGAAAGAGAACATATTACTATTTAAAATAATTAAATCAATATTTAATTATGTTTAATATTTATTTATATTGCAGGTATTGAGTATTCTCGATGACTTTGCATCTGAGGAAATAAGAGAATTTGTTTTTGGTACTAATACCATGGTTCGTGACTATAAATCAGTTATAATCAATGGGTACAAATTTATTGTCACTGAATGAGGAAAGAACATGACAACAAAACATGGTGGTGTAATGGTTACTGCCCCAACAGATTGTTATGCAGGTGCATCAGATTGTAGACCAAGATATGAAAATGTGGGTTATTATAGAGTCGTTGAAGAAATAATAATATTGGATTGTTACTCTCATGGATAATTCATGATGATGAAATTCCATGGGTTTGATTTGATGACGAGAAATGGCACATTAATTCATGATTTTGGATTTTGATTAATTAATATGACTCACACTATTGCTACCGAAGAACTATATATATTAGCATCAATGGCTAAAACAAATTTATGTCATAGAACAACTTTGAATTAAATTCAGTGTCATAGTTGATGTAATTTTAAGACAAATTTTTTATGAAGGATATGATGGAATTGACCCTTTCTCTACTGCCATTGGAAGTAATCCATTTATTTCTTTTGAATATTCTAATAGTTCAGTTTTTAGAGTTGATTGTGAACATGAAGTTGTGGTGTAAATTATTTAGAATCATCCATCCATGGTCTCAATTATTTTGGTATACAATGAGTTGGGTTGTTAAGGTTTGTAATATTAAAGTTGATTTGATATAAATTACAAATATGATGTATCTTAATTGATCGTTACGTGAATTTTCGATGTTTTTGGCTTTTAATTTTTATTTGAATTTCATTTTCTAATTTGAAATTGAAATGTATATAATCCTAAGAAACCAACATTTCTAACATGGTGAACATTTCAATTCATCAATTGTGATTTTTATAAAAATTTTAAGACTATAATACCTCTCTCAAACATTTTACCAGGTAATGAACTTGATGGTTTGTATTCTTCTGCCAAACATGTATTGAAACCTACATTATCTTCCAGAGATAACGAAATTAAACTTTTCCTTAATTTTGACATCTGATTTACCACTTATGAATATGGTATAATCAATGTTCCATGATTTTAATATACTGGTGACACTTAGTATATAAAAATCCTACTAAAATTATATTGATTTATTAAATCTTGTATGATTTTTTAAAATCATTATATATTTTTTCAAGTTCACCTAAAACAATGGTCAGTTAAATTATCTATGAATCCCCCTATTCCCACTCATTTATTTTGTTTTTTGGGTTACACATTAGTTATACATTTTATTTACTTCCATTTTTATTTTCAAATACATGAAATGAAAGCAATTGGAGAGAGACGATGACAATAGATTATGGGCAACAATCGTCATATGACTAAGCTAATCATTCCACCACTAGATCATATAGTGAGTTTTTTATTTAAATAATATATAATTTCATGAAAATAATTCTTATAAACATTTTTTCAGGATCTATCTATTAGGTGCCAGTAATTTATGAGCAACATAGTAGTTGTCCCTGTACTTAGGGTGGTCGTACGAGGGGGGGGGGCATGGGAGCTAGACGATCTGGTCGGCGTACCCGATTTGGCCCTACCCCTCCCACTGAAATACCATCCATCCCACATTATGATCTTGATATGTCGTTAGGGTCACAAAGGATATTTAGGCCTCACATGCTTTCACCACACTTTACATCTAAGCCATCTCTGCCATCTGTACCATATCTGATGATGATTCCCATTCCACATACAGCATTTGGCCATCCATCCCTGTCATCTTTATTTTCTTATACTTCCTTCTCTCCATGTTTTTATATTCCATATTCTTCAAGTCTAGCTTCGCCAGAGTCTATCCCTGTGGAGTACACAATGGGACCTACTCCATCTTTCCAGAATGTTCCTTTAGTTTTTGCGGATCCAGTGGTGCCCATTGATAATACTACCATAGGTATACTTATAAAACCCTTACAAATTACTACACCATTATTTATTTTCATTATAACATGTATTGATAAAATATTTTTTCTTTTATAAAAGATAAATCTACTGATAGGGGGAAGGAACGTAAATGTATGAGTGTAGTGTGTAACAAACACATGTAATTGATGGTGGAGTTTAATTAAGATAGTTAGATGATTGAAAAATCAGGGCGACAATGTCGGAGTTTTTTTTTTGCGACACTTGCCAAATACTCCGACATTATTCCTATCATCCCGGTCTCATGGAGACAACTTCCAAATGAAGTCATATATAAGTCCTGGGAAGAGATATGGGTAAAAACAATTTTTTTCTTTAATGAAATATATTATTATTTGTATTTATATGAATTAATATTGTGGTCACAACTGCGGTTTAATTTCCCCGATGGTGAGATTGCATGACCAGAATGCCTAAAGAATTTATGTGAGCTTTGGAGAGCACATAAGCAGGTGATGTACATTGGCTGGCATGCCAGAGTGGGCAAAAAGATAGAGGTGGTCTCTATTGTGGATTATTTTCTTTTAGAATAGTATTTACATATGATTACTCATTGGACGACTATCCAATTTATGGTATTAATCAAATTAGAGGTATTTAAATGAAAATTTTCATAGTTTTCATTAATACTAATAATTAAATTTTACAAAGGATGCATCTGGATGAAATAAAAAACATTGATGCTAAGTAATATATCCACACATTTGGATATATTAAAATTCTAGATCATGATAGACATCATGTATGACAATATATAATCTTTCTTTACGTCTATCACTTTCTATTGCTTCGTCCATAATTTATTCGATTTATAAAGTTGATATATAATTTTAGTAATAAAATTATTTTTTTGGTATCCCATTTTAAATTATTTTTTCCTACATTCAATATAATTGTAGAGGCAAAAATTGAATATAGAACGATGTGTGCCATGAGCAAAGTTGTTTTGCTCGAGTAGAAAGAAGAAAGATTGAAGTTCAGTTAATGAACCGACTCAGCAACAGATTTTATGTTTTAATTTGTATATTTAAAATTGTATTCTCTATCTTGTAACTTAATATAATATTTATATTTGTAAAAGGCTTCTTTAGAAGCCCTTGATGCCCAAGAACCTGATAATTTTTGGCCAAATGATCACTTACATCAGGTGTTGGGTGATGAGAACCCTAGTACAGTACGTTTCCAACCTAGGAAGAGTATAGTTCTAACGAGGTATTGGCCATCCTCAGGTATGATTTTTAGTGCCACTAATTTGCTGCAGGTTAAGACATAGGTACAACAAGCTAAATATAGGTTCACAGAGACGAAAGAATTGTCTTCTAGGGAAAACACTGTATTTATGAAACTGATAGAAGTATTACAACCAATACATCAGCCAGATTCCAGCACTGCATGTAATGAATATATGTCATTGACATGTTCTATATAAGGTGCACCAGGTGGTAGTTCTAGTGTTGGTCAAGATGATGGTGAGGAGGAGGTCGAGGTAGAGGAGGGGGAGGGAGAGGAGGATACCAAGGCGGAAGAGGAGGGCAAAGAGGAGGCCGAGGCGTAGGAGGAGGGTGATGAGGAGGACAAGGATAATTACGAGGGCGAGGAGGAGGATAGGGACAATGATAGGGACAACGATGAGGATGAGGGTGATGGTGATGATGATGGTGATGATTGTTATGGTGATGAGGGACATATTGATCCGTTACATTTTTCACTAATATTACTGACCTTTGATTTTTATTGATTTATTGTGCCTGAATATATGTGTGATTAGGTAGGTCAAATTATCATTAATTTGTATCTATAAATAATATAACTTGATATGATTATTTTCTATGAAATCCCCTTATTTTAATGAAATTTTAATTTTTAAGTGGAATTTTTAAAATTGGTGGTCTGAATAGGCGATGCTATAATGAAATTATTTTTTTAACCTTGAAAGAATTTGATTATAAAATATGTAAATACCATCCCATGAACTCAAGAAATCCCACAGACAGCCCCCACCCTATTCCCTGGACCCGAAAAAAACCCCAAATAGCTTCCCCACACTTTTTAATAGACCCCGAACAACCCCTCAGACATCCCCACCCTCCTCCCCAGACCAGACAACCCATTGGACAACCGCCCCATCATCCTTCCTGGACCCCTGAAAGCATCCCATACAGCCCCCCAGACAGCCCCCTACCCTCCTCCTTGGATCCCAGACAACCCCCACCCCCAGAAAACCCCCCACACTCCTCCTTAGACCTTGGAACCCCCCCCCCCCCCCCCGGACAGCCCTAGACAGCCCACCCAGACAGCCGCTTGGACAACCCCCACCCTCCTCCATGGACACCGGACAGCCCCCGTACCCTCCTCCCTAGTCCCCAGAAATCCCCTACCCACCCTCCTTCTTGGACCCATGACAGCCCCCAGACAGCCTCCCCACCCTCCTTCTGGGACCCTAAACAACCCCCCTAGATATCCCCCTGTACAGACCTCCCACCGTCCTCCCTAGACCCCAGACAGCCCCCAGACAGCCTCCCCACCCTCCTTCGTGGACCCAGATATCCCCACACCCTTATTCCTGGACCTCGAACAGCCCACCGGACAACCCCCCTCCATCCTCACTGGACCCTGGTCAGCCCCTCGACCCAACACCCCAACATTGGGCGAGTGACGATTCGGTATATATAAAACATCACGACAATTCACAGAAGGATAAGGACTATCTACATTGATTCCAGAGACAATCACAATCTTAATTCGGCATCTTCGATCTCAATCTATGATCTCATCAAGATTTAACCTAAATCCCAATAGAAAAGAGGGTGTTAGAGATTCAGAATAAGATGACAGAAGAATGAAAACCCTAATTGAAAAGAGGAAGTAAAGAGAGGATTAGACTCACCAGGATCATCAATCCATACTTGACGACACCCAAAATGACGATGATTCGAAGGAGATCCACCCTTAAGATCTATTGAGATATTTGTATTGTTTTGATACATTAGCACAAAGATACATTGTTAATTTTTGACTTGTATGAGTCAACCATGCCTCAATCCTTAGCACGATGTGTCCTATACCACTCAAAGTGTCTCACTTTTATTTGAAATAGACAACATTTTAATTGAAAACAACAAATAGCACAGAGAAAATCAACCAAACACATTCATATTCTATTGATAGCTTTGGAAAATGATCCATGGGTCATATGTGACATTTACTATTCAACCCCACCCCAATCTGAGGCACAGTGTGGCCAGTGTCACTCGTATTGTATTTCATTTGTTTAAAATGGTCACCCTTTTTAGTAAAAACAACTAGAATATATAAAACTGATCAAATTTGTTAGGATTGTGTTTATAATTTAGAACAAGGATAAATGGTACATTTTTGACATGTACGACTCAACCCCACCTCAATCCTAGGCATGGTGTGGCTAGTACCACTAAAAGTGTCTCACTTTTTTTAAATGGACAACATTTTAATTGAAAACAACAACTGCCATATAGAAAACTGACCAAACACATTCAGATTCTATTGAAAAATTAATACAACGATACATGGGCCATTTTTGAGATGTCAAAGTCAACCACACCCCAATCCAAGGCACGGGGTGGCCCATATCACTTGAAGTGTCTATATTTTGTTTAAAATGGACACACTTTTAAGTAAAAACAACAGAAATTCAGAAAAATGACCAAACCAATTTGGATTATTTTGATACTATAGCACAAGGATCCATGGGTCATTTGTGATATATACAAGTCAACTCCGCCTCAATACAAGGCACAGTGTGGCTGATACCAATCAATGTGTCTCACTTTTATTTGAAATGGACAATATTTTTTCTGAAAACAACAACTGGTATATGATAAACCAACCAAATGCATTCATATTGTCTTGATACATTAGGAAAATGATCCATGTGTCATATGTGACGTGTAAGAGTCAACCCCACTGCAATATGAGACACTTTGTGGCCAATATCACTCGAAGTGTATGTCTTTTGTTTAAAATGGACATTATTTTAAGTAAAAACAACTAGCATAGGAAAAACTGACCAAACATATTCTGATTGTGTTGATACTTTATCACAAGTATCCATGGGTCATTGTTGATGTGTACGAGTCAACCCCGCCTCAATCCCGAGCACGGTGTGGCCGATACAACTCAAAGTGTCTCACTTTTATTTGAAATGGACAACATTTTAAATGAAAACAACAATTAGCGTATGGAAAACTGACCAAACACGTTGAGATTCTATTGATACTTTTGGGAAATGATCCATTGGTCATTTGTGACATGTACGAGTTAACCCTGCCTCAATATGAGGCATGGTACAGCCAGTATCAGTCTAAGTGTCTATATTTTGTTTAAAATGGAAAATATTTTACGTATAAACTACTGGCATATGGAAAACTGACCAAACGTATTCGGATTGTGCTGATACTTTAGCATAGAAATACAATGGTCATTTGTGACATGTATGAGTCAACCCCACCTCAATCCGAGTCAGGATGTGGCTGGTACCACACAAAGTGATATGTGACGTGTACGAGTAAACCCCACTACAATATGAGGTATAATGTGGCCGGTATCACTCAAAGTGTATGTAATGTTTTTTAAAATAGACATCATTTTATGAAAAAACAACTGGAATATGGAAAGCCTACCAAAAGTATTCGGATTTTGTTGATATTTTAGCACAAGGAACAATGGTCTAGCCTCACACAATCCACTTCTAATGTGAGGAACTCCTACACCTTTTCTAAAACACGTGGAATTTAATATTCCCTGGACAACTACATTCTCTAAGAAACACAATATCATTGATACACACCCATTATCATCATCACTAAGATCAAAAACACCCTCCCCAAACCATGGGACATTATATTTGTGTTTGGTTGAAATTATTTATCCATTTTGTAATTTTGGGGTTATTAGCTTCTAATTTCTGAATTCAATATATGTGTTATACAAAATGGAATATTTTATGTATTCTTAATTATGTATAACACATATAATTTTGAATTCAGTTTTTTATTTATTGTATTCATAATTGATAATTAAATTATGTATGTATTCAATTATGAATTGAATTCCGGATTGCATATATAATCACTACTGGAAAACTAACATATACCAACGGTTTGGAGAACCGTTTCCAAGTAAGTCGTTGGGATAGGTCTATACCAACATTTTTGCAAACTCCGTTGGTATAGACCTATACCAATGGTTTTGGAAACCATTGGTATATGTAATATGAAAATCTATACCAACGGTTATGGAACCATTGGTATATGTATTTCAAAAAAAAAATATCCGATGGGATTTGATCCCAGGACCCCTAGTTTATCATTGAATGACTTAACCACTAACCTAACATGACTTTTGTGAACATAATTACATAAATATATATATGTATTGTCATAATTATTTTAAATTTTGATTTATATAATGTTCTCGGTAAGAAGATTTGATAAAAATTATTAGGACCTATACCAATGGTTTTGACAACCGTATGTATAGTTCTTGATTCAGAAATTTATTCTGGGATGAAGGTTAATTTCTAGGGGACCTTTCCCAACAGTTTTTCCAA
Organism: Viscum album; assembly: GCA_963277665.1. NCBI lineage: Eukaryota > Viridiplantae > Streptophyta > Magnoliopsida > Santalales > Viscaceae > Viscum > Viscum album. The sequence continues at coordinate 441,141,051 of OY728139.1, read as the reverse complement.
ACCGTTGGGAATGGTGTCTACAAAGTGGACTTTTCCCAATGGTTTTCCAAAACCATTGGTAAAGGGTATACATATCCCAACAGTTTGGCCAAACCATTGGGAAAGGTGTCCACAAAGTGGACTTTTCCCAATGGTTTGGCCAAACCGTTGGAAAAGCCATACCCTTTCCCAACGGTCTTCCAAAACCATTGGGAAAGGTGGCCGCAATGTGGACTTTTCCCAATGGTTTTCCGAAACCGTTGGTAAAGGTGGCCACAAAGTGGGATTTCCCAACGGTTTGGCCAAACCATTGGAAAAAATGACCTATACCAATGGTTTTTACAAATCGTTGGTATAGAAGCATTGGGAAAAGTCATATTTCTAGTAGTGAATTGTCATATCAATTCTGAATTTAATTTGAAATCAATTATGTTTGTTTATAATTATATTATGAATTATGTTTTAATTCTGTATTTGAATAGTTTCAGGGTGAATTATGTGTTAAATCTATATTAATTTATTATTTATAAGTATTTTTTTATAGTTCTTATTACAGGTAATTGGAGTTGGGAAGCTGAGAATACAGAAAGGGTAGCCTGTAGCACGCTGCTGCCTGAATTGCACAGCAAAGCCTATGCCAATAGTTGTAAACTGTTGGCATAGGGCTGTGAATATGTTTTATACCAACGGTTCTATAGAACCATAGGTAAAAACACTTTCCCAATGTTTTACAAAACTTTTGGGATATATTAAAATATCTTGCCTTTACCAAGGGTTTACACAAACCGTTGGTAAAATCCTATACAAAACTATATTCCAACGGTTTGAAACTGTGGGAATAGTGTGTTTACTAATGGTTTTAAACCATTGGTGGAATGTTATATGAACGGTTTGACATAATTGTTCGTATAATGTATATTTCCTAAGATATAACAACGGTTTTCCAGAAACCATTGGAAAATGTGACTCCCTATATCTTACATCCCTACTATGACAACCCTGCTTTTTATTACAACATAAACATGATTTATTACATAAAACATCACTTGATAAAACAAAGAAGATCGAGACGTTTAGTGTCTTTGGGGCTTAGGATCATTACATAAAAACATAAAACATGAAATACAACATCTTTATTGAAAAATTCCTTTTCATGACCACTACATTCCTTCGTACTTAGCATTGCATGGGATAACCTGAGGACATGCATAAGAAAAGGGTGAGCTATAAAGCCCTGTAAGGGAGTACAGATGGAATAACATGAGGAGTACAATACATGTTAGGAAATAGGCATGTAAATAGAGTATAATAGAAACATGAACATAAAGTCATGATAAAGCATGATAATCATAACATGTAAATGTGGCAACAATACTTAACATGGAATTAGCATGAGCCAAGGCTCATTGCACATAAATCATGAGTAAACCCTCATTGCACATGAAGAACGAGTAAACCCTCGTTGCACTTGAATTATCATGAGTCAACACTCATTGCACATGACGTATCATGATACTATAATTTACCTAATGCATTGGAGCGCTATAAGGGCACACCCTTCTTAAACATTTCATTTCAGGCATAAGTGTGCCACATGGATCATAAAACATGGATTCAGAAAACATAATAATTTATTCCACGATAAAAAAATGCAGAATTCATACATGAAACATTACAATCAATAAATAAATGTGCATAAATGTGAATACCCTTGATAGATAAATGGGCATGGTATTCACTACACAATGACATTGGCATAGAAAATCGATGCGATTTCGGCAGCGTAACAGCGTGACATAAGAATTCATAAAAAAAGTTGATGAGAGAGAAAGGGGTTCCTCATCATATTTAAATGTAATGGACAGTATGGAGGTTATGTAGATACATGTCCCAACAATTTTAATGGAATTTATATTTATGATACAAAAGTATTGCTTGAATGTAAAAGAGGAGAGAGAAGTTCCTTTCGGAATTTTAGAATAGTAACAGGTGTACATGGGAGGCATTTAAAGAGAGAGAAAGGGGTCTCCCATCATTCAAACAATAATATGGAAGTATGGAAGAGGTGTGAAACCATACCCAATCATTCATAATTGAATTAAAAGGCCAATATAACTTAAAGAAAATTGACAAAAATGAGAAAGGAAGAAAAAACCCTTACTTGGAAGTGTGCTTCCAAAGGCTAGAGAGAGGCTTCTTGGGAGCTTGGGGAACCTAGGGAGGATTCTAGAGAGAGTAGGGCAGATGTTGGACGAACTCCAAGTGATTTTAGTGAGGAGGAAGTGGGAGCTTGGGTGGGTTTATATAGGAAAGGCGAGGGAATTCTTAATTATTTAGGTTTGGGTCCCCTTACATTAAATTAATCCAAACCACAAACCATCCCTTGGTTTTTGCCCATGGTTTATGAAAAAGGGAGGAGTAAAACAATATTCTATAAGCCCAAGGTACGAACGTATTAAAATATTATGGTTTCTTATGTGGAGGTGAGTCACACTCCCATGAAATTAATTTAAAAAGGCAAAGTCTTGAATAAGTCTTGAGGGTTCCATTAATGCTTTCAAAAGTAAGTAAAACAATCCCAAAATCACATTATTTTAATGATAAAACATATATTGGCAGAACATAAGGATTACGGTATTTTATTCCATCACCATTGGGTCATTATGATGCCAAAAAACACATTATATATTTAAACGGTATTTAATTTTTACCCAAAAATTTAACTGTCTCTGAAAATTATGAAAAATTCACCGTTGGATATTTTCGATGTCTTGATTCCAAAAATAACATTTATTTTATCTAAATAATTTTCTAAATATGTGAATTTTCACTTTTAAAATAAAAACCGATATTTATAAAAAATTCACGGTTTTGACAGAAATGGCTTTCAAACATTAATAAAAATTTTAATTGCATTCATAAAATTACAAGATAATTTATATTTAATAAAAATTAATTTAATATTAACAATAAAATTTTATTAAAATATTATTTAATTCAAAAATCCCATAATTTAATAAAATATAATTCTTAATTAAATAATAACTAAAAACACCATTTGTAATTTAAAAACTATTTACAATGTATCAAAAATGACTAGAAATTATATTCATTATTATATAAAAAAATAATGTACATGAACGTAGTATTACATATTTGTTACATAACCCCTTAAAACAGCCGCATAAGAACAAAGGGTAAGGTGTGCGATCGTGACAGACTCTTGGGAGGGCTCGGATAACATCGCTCGAGTGGTAATTTCAATCAACATCCACTTTTCCCATAGACGATCACATTCGAGCTTGACTTGATGAAGCTCAGCTTGGGCTTGGTCAAGGGAAAAGCCCAAAGATTCCACCTCTTTTCTGATCTCCAACAAATGGGCTTCGTATGGGGAAATTCTACCGGATGAGGCCATCACTTCCTTTGTCTGAGTAAAATTGGGTTCGTTAAAGCCTTATATTTATACCAATCAAGTGATCACTGTTCAGCGACTATAAAAGTAAAGGTCAAAACTCTTATCATAAAACCAAAGAAGTTGACATCTTATAAAAACATTTTTTTATAAAGAGAATTTTAACTGGATCAAGAGGAATTTTCCATAAATGAAACTTTGGGTCGTTACAATATTCCCCCTTAAGAAATTTCGCCCTCGAAGTTTTCCTTTCCCCACACTAAAACAGATGTTGGTAACTCAGCTTCATCTTATCCTCCAACTCCCATGTCGCTTCTTCAAGCTTGTGGTTTCTCCACAACACCTTGACGAGGGGCATTGTCTTATTTCATAGAACTTTTTCTCTACGATCTAAGATCTTCACTGGTTGCTCCTCATAAGAAAGATCATCTTCCAATTGTACCACCTTATAAGAGAGTACATGTGAAGGGTCTGGTATATACTTTCTTAAGAGGGATACATGAAAGAAATCATGCACCTTGGCAATAGTAGGTGGAAGTGCTAGTCGATAGGCCACAACACCAACACGATCAGGAATATCAAAGGGGCCAATGTACCTTGGACTTAACTTACCTTTCTTTCCAAACCTCCTGACCTTCTTCCACGGAGATATGTGTAAAAGCACCATGTCTCCAACTTTAAACTCAAGGTTTTGTCGAAGATTGTCTGCATAACTCTTTTGTCGACTCTAGGATGCCTTGATATGCTGCTGAATGGTTTTCACCTTCTCCTCCATTTCTTCAACCATTTCTGGTTCAAGCAGCTTACGTTCACCGACCTCATCCCAACATGCCGGTGGTCTACACCTTTTCCCATAAAGGGCTTCATATGGTTCCATTTGGACGCTCGAGTGGAAACTATTATTATAAGAGAACTCAATCAGAGGAAGATGTTGATCTCATCCTCCCTTAAAGCCCATTGAGAACACTCTCAACATATCCTCAAGTGTTGGGATATTCCACTCAGATTGTCCATCAGTTTGAGGATGATAGGCCGTATTGAAGTTCAGTTCACTATTCAGAGCATGCTAAAGACTCTTCCAAAACATAGAGGTGAATCTTGGATCTCGGTCAGACATAATAGATAGTGGTAATCCATGCAACCGTACCACATCCCAGATATATATCCGTGCCAGTTGATCCAAAGATAAATCCTCTCGAATATCAATAAAGTGTGCAGTCTTTGTAAGACGATCCTCAACAACCCAGATTTCATTGTTGCCTTTGGATGTACTTGGAAGTCCGATGAAAAAGTCCATGATGGTGTTCTCCCATTTCCATTCTAGTATGGGCAATGGTTGCATCATCCCCTTAGACTTCTGCCTCTCTGCCTTTACATGCTGACACACCAGGCACTTTGATGTATATTCAGCGATCTCCTTCTTCATATTATCCCACCAAATGTTTTCTTGGAGATCTCGATACATCATTGTGCTCCTTTTGTGAATAGAGAAATTTGAACTATGTGCATCATCCAAACGTTCCTTCTTCAGCTCCGGACTTGATGGAACATATAGTCTTTTCCCAAACCACACAATTCCATCCTCATTAACATTAAAATCCGAGGATTTTCCATTTTTGATAGCTTCAACTTTTTCTTGAATTCCCACATCATCCTTTTGAGCATCCTTTAACCTTAACAAAATAGATGGTTGAGTAATAATTTGTGAATGGATTGATGATTTTCCCTTCTTTATGATTCCCACATCCATCTTAATCAAGTCTAAGAAGATTGGATCCTTCTCAATTCTCATCATTGATAGAATCACTGGATCCTTTCTATGTAGGGCATCCGCCACCTTGTTCGCTTTCCTAGGGTTGTAATGTATTGAACAGTCATAATCCTTGATGAGATCTATCCATACTCTCTGGATCATATTATGCTCTTTCTGTGTGAATATATATTTAAGACTCTTTTGGTCAGTATATATCTCACATTTCTCTCCATAGAGATAATACCGCCAAATTTTCAAGGCAAAGATCACCACCGTCAACTCCAGATCATGCGTTGGATAGTTTCACTCATGGATTTTCAACTGCCTTGAGGCATAGGATATCACTTACACAGCCTAAGACCTTATTTGAGGCATCACTGAATACCACAAAAATTTCCCCACTTGTGGGTAAAGTGAGCATGAGTGCAATGATAATCCTCCTTTTCAACTCCTTGAAGCATTGTTCGCATTAATCACTCCAAGCAAACTTTACTCCCTTTCGAGTTATGTTGGTAAGAAGGTTGACAATTGTGAGAAATTTCTCACAAATCGTCGATAATATCCAGCTAACCCCAAGAAGCTACGAATATCAATTACTGATGTTGGCCTCGACCATCCCTTAATTGCATCAGTTTTGGAGGGATCCACAGATATCTCATTGCTTGTGATGATATGGCCCAAGAATGATACCTCCTTCAACCAAAACTCACACTTGCTGTACTTTGCATAGAGCTTCTCCTTGTGCAAAGACTCCTGTACATTTCTTAAATGCTCATCATAGTCCTCCTTGGTTTTGGAGTATATTAGAATATCATATATAAAGACCACCACAAATTTGTCAAGGTAATCTCTAAAGAATCTATTCATCATGTCCATGAATATTTTTGGAGCATTAGTGAGTCCGAAAGGCATTACTATGAATTGATAGTGCCTGTATCTTGTAGGAAAAGCAGTTTTGTGGATATCTTCCTTCTTCACCCTTACTTGATAATATCCCGACCGCAAGTCCACCTTGGAGAAGTATTGTGCTCCACGCAACTGATCGAACAAATCATCAATTCATTGGAGTGGATACTTGTTCTTTATCGTGATTTTTTAAAGTTCACAATAATCGACGCAAATCCGCATTGACCAATCCTTCTTCTTGACGAAGAGGACTGGTGCAACCCATGGTGAAGCACTAGGGCGTATAAACCCTTTATCCAGATTCTCTTGTAGTTGTTTCTTCATCACTTCAAGCTCAATAACAGCCATTCTATATGGATTCATGGATATTTGTAGTGCCCCAGGAATAAGTTCAATTGAGAACTCAACATCTCTTCTTGGAGGAAGACAAGGCAGTTCCTCGGGAAACACTTCCGCGAATTCCCTCAGAATATGCATTTCTTCAAGGATGGTTTCTTATTTGGACTCAATAATCTGAGCACATTCGCATGCTCATAGGGCAGTAATATCCATGCTTGAGAAGATGGAGCTAAAGGAGATTCATCTTCCTCCTGACACATGTAAAGAGTCGGGGGTCGATTTTCCATATGGAGTGTAATTTACCTCTCCTGAAAATTTATGTTGGCTCTATATAAGGAAAGCCAATCCATGCCAAGAATTGCATCAAATTCCACCAAAGGGAGTATGACGAGGTTCTCCAAGAAATTCAATCCACAGATTATAACAGGGGAGGACTTATATTCATTGGATTTAATGATTGCCCCATTTTTCGTACTCATCGACATCTTCAATTCCATGATTTGTGGTGGTGCTGGGATTGTTCTACTAAACTTTAGAGATATAAAAGAATGTGTAGAACCTGAATAAAAAATGTACGTTCGCTATTCTTGAATGAATAATTAGCGTACCTGTCACCACTTCATTTTCGGGGTTCACTTCGGCGGAAGTGATGGCAAAAGGTCTTCCTTGCTGTCTTGGAGGTTGTTGGTTGCCTCTTAAAACCCTTGGATTAGGGCACTGATTTGAAAAATGACCCGGTTCTTTGCATTTTTAGCATTGAACAATGTGTTGAGGTTCGAACGGAGCATTCCTCTCCTCTGTCGCAGCCGCGGGTCCTTCTTGCCAACAGTTAATAGCTAGGTGCCCTTCTCTCCCACACCTGAAGCATTTTCTTGTCCCCTTAAGGCAATTTCCATGGTGCTTCTTTCCGCACTTTTGGAAAGTGGGGTGCTAGAACTTCTTAGAGCTGTTGGATTTATCCATCGGCCCACCAGCATTGATTTCCACCTTATGCTTCTTATCCCCATCATACCCCTGTAATTCTACGATCTCCATTTCGACCTTGAGGGCACATCAGAAAATTTCCTCATACCTGTCAAAGTCACGGATCACTAATTCTTTCTGCAAGATATGCTTCATCTCACCAAAGAATCGGTAAACATTTCATTCAGGGTTAATGATGAAGACAGAAGCATATCGTGCAAGACTTGTGAAGTTTGCCTCATACGCTCCCACAGATTCTTCATCCTTTTTCTTGATGGAAAGGATGTCCCTTCCCATCTTAAGCCGAAGGGTGCGCGAAAAATATTTATCGAAAAACATCTTCCGAAATTCCTTCTATTCCAAAGCCTTGATCTCCTCCTCAGGCTTCGTATTTTTCATCAACGTCCACCATTGATCAGCTTCACCCTCCATATGATAAGCAGCTAGGAGAACCTTCTCTTGTTCAGAACATTGAAGGATAGATAAGATCTTTTCAATGGAGTTGATCCATTGTTCAGCGATCGTGGGATAAGATGATCCACTAAAAGTAGGAGGCCTTTGTCTAATGAAGCTTTCAATAATGACTTGTTTTTTCTTAGGGGGGGTTGAACATTCCTCTTGACCCTTGTTTCTATTCAAAACATGAGTTAGCTGAGAGAGAAGCGTGACAAAGTTCGTGATTCCCGCTCCCATTGGATTGGGCATCTCATCAGTACAATCATCACACTGATCTTCACAATGGTTGTTAGTCCGAGTCCTCCTATTACCGACCATTGGCTGGAATAAAAGGAAAACATAGGTGTAACACATAAAGGGTAATACAAAGACAAAATTTGATGACTCAAAAATTAAATTTCATTTCCTTAACTCATGAGTCTATATGCTTCAATCTAGGATTTTCATGATCTACTTTCTAATATATATTCTTAGGGGAATTATTCCCTTAATAAGGGTTCATACCAAGATTTTGAATTTATCAAAGCATATCCCTCGGGAGTGTCATAACCAATAGGGAAGCAAGGCCCGTTGTCGTGCACTAGTTCCCGTTCTAGTTTAGCTCAAATCGGTGTTTTCGGTTTTACCCTTCGGATACATTTGTGCCAGAGCCGCCTCAACCTGCTCGTATCCTGACAGGGATGTATTTGTTTGATAAACCACTTTCATTGTATTTACCAAAACTTAGGGATGTTTGTATTATACTTAGTCTTGTATCTAAGGCTTTACTAGGGTTTCCAAATCCCAAAAATAACTAAACATTTCCTCTGATACCAACTATGACAACCCTGCTTTTTTTACAACTTAAACATGATTTATGACATAAAACCTCACTTGATAGAACAAAGAAGATTGAGAGGTTTAGTGTCTTTTTGGCTTAGGATATTTACATAAAAACATAGAACATGAAATACAACATCTTTATTGAAAACTCCCTTTTCATGACCACTATATTCCTTCATACATATCATTGCATGGGATAACCTGAGGACATGTATAAGAAAAGGGTGAGCTATAAAGCCCAGTAAGGGAGTAAAAATGGAATAACATGAGGAATAAAATACATGTTAGGAAATAGGCAAGTCAATAGATCATAAGAGTAACATGAATATAAAGGCATGATCAAGCATGATAATCATAACATGGAAATGTGGCAACAACACTTAACATGAAATTAGCATGAGCCAAGGCTCATTGCACATACAGCATGAGTAAACCCTCATTGAACATGAAGCACGATTAAACCCTCAATTAACTTGAATTATCATGAGTCAACACTCATTCCACATGACGTATCATGATACTATACTTTACCCAATGCATTGGAGCGCTATAAGGGCACACCCTTCTTAAACATTTCATTTCATGCATATGTGTGCCACATGGATCATAAAACATGGATTCAGAAAACATATTAATTTATTCCATAATAAAAGAATGTGGAATTAATACATGAAACATTACAATCAATAAGTAAATGTGAAAATAGTTTAATACCCTTGATGGAGAAATGGGCAGGGTATTCACTACACAATGACATTGGCTTCGAAAATCAGTGCGATTTCGACAGCGTAACGACGTGACATAAGAATTCATAAAAAAAGTTGATGAGAGAGAAAGTGGTTCCTCATCATATTTACTTGTAATGGACAGTAAGTAGGACATATATATACACGTCCAAACAATTTTAATGGAATTTAGATTCATGATATAAATGTATTGCTTGAATGTAAAAGAGGAGAGAGAAGTTCCTTTCAGAATTTCGGCATAGTAATGGGTGTACATGGGAGGCATTTAACGAGAGAGAAAGGGGTCTCCCATCATTCAAACAATTAGAGGGAAGTATGAAGGAGGTGTGAAACCATACCCAAACATTCATAATTGAAATTAAAAGGGCAATAAAACTTAAAGAAAAATTGGCAAAAATGAGAAAGGAAGAAAAAAACCTTACTTGGAAGTGTGCTTCCAAAGGCTAGAGAGAGGCTTGTGAGAGGCTTCTTGGGAGCTTGGGGAACCTTGGTAGGATTCTAGAGAGAGTAGGGTAGAGGCTGGACGAACTCTGAGTGATTTGAGTGAGGGGGAAGTGGGAGCTTGGGTGGGTTTATATAGGAAAGGTGAGGGAATTTTTTATTATTTAGGTTTGGGTGCCCTTACATTATATTAATCCAAACCACAAACCATTCCTTGGTTTTTGAAAAATGGAAGAGGAAAACAATAATTTATAAGGCCAAGGCCCGAACTTATTAAAATATTAGGGTTTCTTAGGTGGAGGTGAGTCACACTCCCATGGAAATTAATTTAAAAAGGCAAAGTGTTGAATAAGTCTTGAGGGTTCCATTAATGCTTTGAAAAGTAAGTCAAATAAACCCAAAATCACATTATTTTAATGATAAAACAAATATTGGCCGAACATAAGGATTATGGTATTTTATTACATCACCATTGGGTCATTATGATGTCATAAAACGCATTATATATTTAAATGGTATTTAATTTTTACCCAAAAATTTGACTGTCTCAGAAAATTATGAAAAATTCACCGTTGGATAATTTTGACGTCCTGATTCCAAAAATAACATTTATTTTATCTAAATTTTTTAATAAATATGTGAATTTTCACTTTTAAAATAAAAACCAACATTTTTAAAAAAATTCACGAGTCTTGACAGAAATGACTTCCAAACCTTAATAAAAAATGTAATTGCATTCATAAAATTATAAGATCATTTATATTTAATAAAAATTAATTTAATATTGATAATAATATTTTATAAAAATATTATTTAATTCAAAAATCCCTTAATTTAATAAAATTTAATTCTTAATTAAATAATAACTAAAAACACCATTTGTACTTTAAAAACTATTTACAATGTATCAAAAATGACTCGAAATTATATTCATTATTATATACAAAAATAATGTACATGAACATAGTACTACCTATTTTTTACATAACACCTTAAAACAGCCGTTTAAGACCCAAGGGTAAGGTGTGCGATAGTGACAGACTCTTGGGGCGGCTCGGATAACATCTCTCGAGTGGTAATTTCAAACAACTTCCACTTTTCCCATAGACGATCACGTTCGAGCTTGACTTGATGAAGCTCAACTTGGGATTTGTCATGGGAAAAGCCCAAATATGCCACCTCTTTTATGAGCTCCGAAAAATGGGCTTCGTATGGGGAAATTCTACTTGATGAGGCCATCACTTCCTTTGTCTGAGTAAAATTCGGTTCGTTAAAGCCTTATATTTATACTAATCATGTGATCACTATTCATCGGCTATAAAAGTAACGGTCACAACTCTTATCATAAAATCAAAGAAGTTGACCTCTTATAAAAACTTTTTTTATAAAGATACATTTAATTGGATCAAGAGGGATTATCCATTAATGAATCTTTGGGTCGTTACAACTACGGTTTGGATAACCGTTGGAATATATTATACCAACGATTATCCAACCGTTACCAACTTTTTGGAACCATTGGTAAAGGGTGAATTTCCAGTAGTGTAACATGCATAGAAGTAGGATTTGGGTTTCCTTGTAACATTATCAGAAGTAGGATCAGGGTTTCCCAGTAACATTATGTGATTTAGGATTCAGGCTTCCTAGTATCTCATTCAGAATTAGGATTCCGGTAACATGCTTAGATGTATGATCTAGGTAACATGATCAAAAGTAAGATCTAGGTTTCATGATCATAATATGGATACTAGTGACTTGTTTAGTTGTAGGATCCTAGTAACATGATCATATGTAGGATCTGGGTAACATGTTCAGAAGTTGAATCTGGATTTCATCTTAAGGTTTCTCAAAATTTAGGTTCTGAATTTCTCATAATGTTTCACAAAAAAACAAAAACTCTTTCCAGCATTTCTTTAGATGATTTTATAATGAAACTTTTTATGTCATTTGAGAACATTTAGATCATCAAAGCGTCATCATATTTAGTTTATATTGTTTGAGACCCTTTCCTACCTCTATATTTTTATACTTTAACAACATCCTCTTTATGAAAATCTTCAGCAAACAACAACTTCAACATTATGTAACTAAAAACATTCTTCAACAAAAATATTAGTTTTCAACAAATACAAATATTTTTTAAAACAAAACACCCCAATGGTTCTTCAATATCCCCCTTTAAATTTGTTGACAAGCCTGGTTAACCAATTCTAACCTCTCAAAAATTTTCACATATGATGTTCTTGAACGTAATAAAACATAACCTTTATTAAAAAGGGAGTGTATGGACACCACACTATATGATAAAGTAATGTTTTTGAAATATTTACATCCCTTAGTGTCAAGAAAATATTGAGGCCATGTAAGGATAAACTTAACCATACTCAAAACCCATAACTATTATCTTTCCATTTCTCAGATTTCTTTTCCCCTCTAATTTTTATTAACAATTCCCCATTATATGATAATCACAAAATCAGATTCATAAAATAAATCCAAGTAAACACAACTTTCAATGCAGTATGTTGTCATTTACTCTCCCCCTTTGTCAACATAATCTGATGCACTGTGGGGGAACATCATTATTAGTTTTAGGAAGTTATGGGAGGAGGCTTAACATGGTGTTGTAGCCCCAATTCAAAAAAACGTTCCTTTGATATTGATTTTTTAAAAATATCAGCAATCTGATAGTTTATTGAAATATATTCTATCATGATATCTTCGACACCATCTTTCTCTTTTAAATATTTATTGTTTATATCAATGAATTGTTACCTAGAATGATGAACATGATTATTAGAAAGATCAACGACACATTGTTTATCATAGAGAAACTTCAAATTTTTAGGAACATGCTCCCTCAAATATTTCAGATGAACCTTCATCCACATCATTTGAGTACAACCCTGAGTAGCTGCAACATAATCAGATTGATCTGCACTTAAAGTTACTAAACATTGTTTCTTACTGTTCCAACCCACACAACATTCCCCTCTAAATAATGTTCCTCCTGATGTTGATTTTCAATCATTACAATCACTAGAAAATCCTTATCAGTACAACCATGAAACTTCATCTCATTATTTCCCTAGTATAAAAAACCATATGAAGTTGTTGCTTTAACATAGCTCATAATCCTCTTAGCTACCGACATGTGTGATTCTTTTAGATTACTTTGATATAGGGAACATAGAGTAACAACATAAGAAATATCATGCCTTAAAGCTGTAAGATAAAGAAGACTGCTTATTAGCATTAGAAATTATTTCTAATTCACACTATTCCCTGATTTATCTTTTCTCAAATTAGTGCTCACTGAGATAGACATTGAAAATTCCTTTTATTCTTCTATACATATGTCCACTAACAATTACTTGGAATAATTTTAATGGGATAAAACATGTAGTTTTATGTTGTTGAACAAGTAATCCAAGGATGAATGTTAAATCTCCCAACTTGGACATTTCAAAATATTTTTTATCTCTTTAAAAAATTGTTCATAGAACATTTCATCATCTCCCGCAAAATTATATCATCCACATAATTGATTACAACAAATTTTCCAGAGTCAAAATCATTAACATACAAGTTTCTATTAACCTTTCCATTAGAAGAGTTCACCTTTCTCAATGAATTTTTATGCATAGAATACAATTCTCTTGGAGCTTATTTCATCCCATGTAAGGATTTCTTCAATTTCAAAAAATTTTTCATCCCCATCAAGTAAAACACTAGAATGTTTTGAATATAATCTTCTTACTCAATCTCACAATTTAAGAAATATGACTTTACATATATCTAATAAACCTTGTCATTTTGATGAGAATCCACTACTGTAAACATTAGAATAGGTTCCAACCTTGCAACAGGGTCAAAGGTTTCATCAAAATCCACACCACCCACCTTTGCATATCCTTTACACACATGACTTTATTTTTTATTATAACTTCTCCATTATCATTAACTTTATTTCTATAAACCCACATAATTCTAATAACCTTTTTATTTTCTGTACTTAGAAAAACTTCCCATGTTTCATTCTTCTCAATCTGATCCTGTTTTTCATTCATAGCATCTATCCATTATTTATGTTGAATAGCTTCTGAAACTGATTCTGGTTCAACTATTGAGATAAGTGAAGAATGATGTTCTAATCACAACTTTCTTCTTGTTTGAACTGGTGCCTTATGATTCTCAATAATATTTCTAGATTCCACATGTTTTTGTAAGGTTGGAAAACTCACATTTCCATTCCCATCATCACTTTCTTCCTTATGTGACTCATCCGTGTCACATCCAATTTTGTGGGGGATTCATTGATTTATCTTCCTCAGTATTCATAATAGATTTTGTGATAGAACTAGGATTTTCAATTACCATCACATCATATGAGACCACTAACTTCTGTAAACATCTATTCAAATATTTGTTACTTCGTCCATTTGGTCAATAACCAGTAAATATTCACTCATCAGCTTTCTCATCAATCATTCCTAAGTCTCATTTTTTGATTTTGGGAAAGCATGGACTTCCAAAATCTATGATGTATTTCAATGAAGGTTTATTTATATACGAAACCTCATAATGAGTAATTATCATTTCCAATTAAAACAAGTATCTATTTTTGAACATGTACAACAGTGACAAAATCTTTTCTCCAGATGAATTTTGAATGTTTGAATTCTTATAACATACTTTTCCCATTTACACCAAGGTTTTATTATTCTTTTCTTCTACTCCATTTTGTTATGGAGTATAAGAAGCACTATACTGATGTTTGATACCATGATTCGTTAGATATGTTTCAAAATCAGTACTGCTGAATTTGGTACCATTTTTTATTCTCAACTTCTTTATGGAAGCTCCCAATTCTTTCCCAACATCATTTCTAATGAATTTAAACATTTCAATAGCCTCTAACGTAAGCTTCATGAACATGATATTTTTTATATGAGATAAATCATCCATAAAAGGGATAAAGTATAAATATATTATTGTTTATTGATTTCTCATAGGTCCACACATATCAGAATGAATAATCTCAAGTTGTTTATTAGATTGAATCTCAACTCTATTATGAATTTTGTTAGTCATATTTATTTTCTGGAAAGTAATAAAAACATCTTTATCTATTCTTTTTAGTTCTGTAAAATTACAAAAAACATCATGTTTAGAAATCTTAATCATTTTCTTCTACATAAGGTGGCCATGTATTCAGCGTCTCATGTTTTTTTATCTTCAGCACTCAAGTAACTAGAGTAATTAGATTCTACAATTTAAAAGAGATTCCCACTAGTTCATTATAATTTTGTAATCACATTTCCATTTTTCACAAATTTGATGATACAATATTCCTTTATGAAGATAACTTCTTTTCCATCATCACATTGTTGAATTATACATTGTAAGTTATTTTTAGCCCATCAATAAGCAAGAGTTACTTAGATTTTAGTTTCTCTACTTCAATCTCTAGTGTTCTGATTCCTATAATTTTTAAGGAAATATCAGTGCCAAAAGATACTACACCTCCATCATGACTCCAATCATGTTCCAAGATTTTTATATCACCTATCATGTATGAAGAAACAACACTATCATGAAACCATGGGGTGGTATTCTAAAGTGCTTTCAAAGATGTCTCAATAAAAAATCTCTCTCATCAATATTCTTATTTTCAACTTTCTTTTCTTTTTTATCTTAAGATACTTGTTCTAGAAGGAGTGTAATATATCATTTCACATTATAAACAGACTAATAACATCTTCCTGAAACTTCTTCCAAAAAATTATATTTATTCTTTGATGGAATGTTTCTAACATCTTAAGAATTCACCTTTTCAACTTTATGTGTGTACGGAAAGTTACTCATTCTTGTTTCACTATTTATTCAACTTTTCTCAAAAATTCTTCTGGGTAGAGAAATATTGTGCCAAAAATTATAATCTATATGAAAATATATTCAACAAAACCTAAAATATTACTCAAATATTGATTTTATGTTAAAGAATTATCTTTATTTATAGAATCTTTGTTGAGGTTGATAACTTCTTTCATCTCTAGAAAACTATGGATGTAGGCCATCTCTTCTTTTGAATGAGTATTCTACATCTGTAGGATTGATTGGTTTCTCAAATCCTTTTTCCACCAAAGATTTACTAATACTTTTCCATAATCGGAATTGTTAAAATAATATGATAAAACATTATTTTTGATTAGAGAATATTTCACCCGATTCTCATTGTATGACTTCTCAGCAATCATTGAAGTCTCAGCTTTTAATTCAGTGGATTTGTTGATGTTTTAATTAATTTTACTTAAGGTAGTTTTGGACTCAATAACTTTGGATTGAAACTTGTTGATATCTATTTCTTTAGATTCTAGGTTCTTGCTCAGACCTTCAATTAATTTTCCCTATTCATCAATTCTAAATTTGTAACTTAAAATTTCATAAATGTATTTATCTTCTATCGTGGAGAAATCTTTACTTCCATTATGAAATTTGTCATGTTTTTTCTTCATCACACAAATTTCTTTCTTGAGAGATTTGTTTTATCAATACATGAAAGATGTTCATATCTTAGTTGATATTCTCAAAAATATTATTCACCTCCTTCTTCACTCTCTAAAGAAGCATTTTTTTTCTCAGCTTTGGCAATAAAGGTTCTGAATCATTCATTAGTTTCATGTTCTAAGGAATCATTGTTAGAAGATTCTGATTCAACCTTATTTCTCAACATTCTTCTTTTATTTCTATAAATATTTTTCATGAATTTTTTATAATTTATCTCTTGTTTTTCATTATTGTTATATTTATTCTATCAAGGAATCTCATTAGAAACATCTTGATATTATCAAATATTATTATTAGGGAAATTAATAGAAAAGTGTCTGATTCTTCCACACTCATAACATTCGAGAAGAAGTTTTCCACCATACTTTCCACTTCCTCTTCGATAGTTCTTGGATATGAAGGATGTGAATTTTCCATTCCTCTCTTCATCTTTCTTATCATTAGACTCACAAGGATCAGATTTATCATTATCTTACATTTTCATCCTTGTTATATCATCAAAATCCATTTCATCCTTCATATTCTTCTTAAATATTGGAGCTTTCCTCTTTTAATAATAAATAGAAATCTTATGAAGTTCATCAAGAGATAAATCATCCTTATCCTATAAAGATAAATTTTTACAATAAAACCTATCTAGAATGTTTCTCATAAGTTCCTTCACAATTTTTGAGTCTTCCCAAACATCTACAAACCCCATAATGTGGCAATCAATTCCATTCACTATGTTGAAGCATTCTTCAATTTCTTCTTCATCTCTCATTATAATGTATTCATACTTACTTTTCAAAAATTGTAGCTTTGCTTCCTTAACAATAGTATTCCATTCAAAAACACTATCAATCTTGTCCCATATAATTATGGAACATTATAGACACATCACCTTTTCATAAAAATTCTATGAAAAGAATATATGGATTTAATATCTTGCATTTCCATCAACTTATATGTACATTGTACCAGTTGATTTTATGGGGGAATCTTTCTTAATAATGGAGAAACCAATAGTGGCAGCATCGACAACTTCAAAGACAAGAGATAGAAGATAATGAATCATCATATTTTTTTACATCCATAACAATTATTACCATCAAATATATGAACTCATTTACTATTGAAAAACTTTATATTATCCCAGATAAGGTTTCAATAAGGGAACCTTCCTCTAATGCCACATGAAGTTCCACGGATCGAATAACAACTGAGAATGGGGCGTTGGTTGAATTATTTGTTTAACTTTTTATAAGTTTCAAAACATTATGAAACTTAACCCTTAAATCCTTTTAAGATTTATTTCATTATTAACTCATAGCAAGAAAATTAAACATGCAAGAAGGGTAAAGTAAGAAATTCACACAAAATTTACATGGTTCGACCTCAAAAAAAGAACCTAAATCCTTGAATTTCCCACTCTTGTGGATCTATAGAAATATACTACAATAAGAACAGAATAGAACTTATGCCAACTACCGTTAGAAACATTATATCTTCCAATAAGAATGATTACACCGACTCCTGTTAGTTTACAATGTTTTTAAGGAATAAATGAGAGTAAAATAAAAATAAGAACTTTGTTGATGTTGTTCCAAAAATGCTAACTCTGAGTCTTTAGTACAGTTTTGTTGAATATGATATTATTAAACCATTATTCTCAATAAGATAATAATGGTTCCAATTTCATTTTACTAAAAAACTAATGAAACCTTCTTCAAGATAAATTTGATCTTTTTAGTAGGTTAAGATGATTCTGATTCTCTTATTCTAAAAAACTCATGGTAATTTATTCAGTATGGTAGGATCTTTTCACATTTAATTCTCTTGCACTCTGACTTTTCCACATATCTAAAAGTTAAAAATGAGTGAATGGTCTAGAAATATATATATAGTGACCTAAGAAAACAATAGAGATAATCATGAATATCATTCCTACTTCAAATCTCAAAAAAATCCAAAAAATCTCCTGCATTAAATCTTCAATTTTTGACT
The DNA here is from genome assembly GCA_963277665.1 of Viscum album. Lineage (NCBI taxonomy): Eukaryota > Viridiplantae > Streptophyta > Magnoliopsida > Santalales > Viscaceae > Viscum > Viscum album. The sequence goes on along the minus strand of OY728139.1, from coordinate 441,122,675 downwards.
TCTAAAAACATACGAAAATTTATATGAGATTTACGAAAAGTTGAAATTTGTGTTTGATAATGTTTAATATTGGTTCTGACATATTTGGAAAACATGCTCAGAAATGTTGTTTTTATTTTCTTATAAACATGTTCAGTAGAGTCATTCATTTTTTTTCAAAAACATTCTCAGAAATCTGGTTCTGATTTGATCTATAATTAGGTTTCAGTTTTCTCTGGATTTAGGTTCTGATTTTCTCTGAAATTAGGTTTTGATTTCATGAACTTCTTGGTTATGATTTCTTCAACATCTATGTTCCAATTTCTTCAACTTGAAGGTTCTGTTTTCTAGAACATCTAGGTTCCAATTTCATGAACATCATGTTTTCGATTTTAGGATCCAATTTCAGTAGATTTATGGTTTAGGTATTCCCAACATGATGCTTAGAATTTTCATTCCATTTTTCTCTACATGTTGTTCAGAATTGTCATTCCTATATTCTCAACATGTTTCTAAGAATCGATATAAGGTGTTAAATTCCAGTTCCGATATTTTCTTGATCTTTATTTGACTTCTTCAACTCTACAATCTTATTGAAAAATCTTTTGTGTATGTAACTTTTCTTTCCCTAAGAAACTTGTCTTTCTCTACTGAATTGTTATTTCACTAAGGAAAATTTATTTATTTGTGGAAGTTGGTTTTAAGTGACATTTCCTTGCTTAAGGATTTATTCTATAAGAAAAATTTACATAAGGACAAATACATCCTGAAAATGAAGGATCTGAGTTTCTTAGAAACATGATCAGAAATAGGATCTGAGTATCCAAGTAAGATACCCAAAAGTTGATCCAGTTTTAACGGTACTATACTAAGATTTATTATTCGAGTTTCCCTGTAATATGCTCAGAAGTAGGATCCAAGTAACATGCTTAGAACTGGGATCTGTGTTTCCGAGTAACATTATTAGAAGTAGGATCCAGGTTTCCCAGTAATATGTTTAGAAGTAGGATCTGGGTAACACGATCAGAAGTAATATCCGAGTAACTTGTTCAGAAGTAGGATCCATGTTTCATGCTCATAAGTAGGATTCAAGTAACATGTTCAGAAGTAGGATCTAGGTAAAACGATCAGAAGTAGGGTCCAAGTAACATGTTAAGAGTTAGGATCCAAATTTCCTCATATGGTTTCTCCATATTGATGTTATGAATTTCCCAAAATTTTGATCAAAAAACTTCATCCCTTTCCTGTATTTCATACAAAGTTTTATCATGAAACTTCTCATGATTGTTTTGAACATTAAGATTAGTAATGTATGTCTGATTTAGTTTAGAATGTTTTAGAGACATTCATAACCTCTGACTTTTTATACTCTAACTACATCCTCTTATATAATAATATTCAGCAATAAAAAAATTCAACTTTTTGTAACTCAAAAACATTTTTCTACAAAAATATTAATTGTCCAAAAATACAAAAAAAAATTTAAAACAAAACACCACAATGGTTTTTCACACCATGTCTGATTGACTATACATTTTTATATATAGAAATAGTTAAATTTTTCCACTACTCAGTTCCTTTTGAGTTAATTTTTCCAATGTTCCTATTTGATTACTTGAAATCCATTATTCAAATCCCTTGGAGTAACTCTATCTAATATATGCAGTCAGATGACTTCATATAGAGAATTGTGTCTGATGAATATCACTTGGAAGCCTTTATTTATGAACTCACTACAAATCATCTATCAAATCCCCTTGATTAGAAAACTTTATACCATTCCACTTTACACAATCTTCATCCAGTTGACTCTATCCAAATCAACTATTTCTGATCAGATTAAACTGCTAATCTCAGTCTGGTAGCATTTTTAAGAAACCCATTTACCCCATACTTAGCTCTACTGTGTCATGCCCTATTTTTTATTCAAACACAATTTTCTAGAAACATGAATATATTTAAAAATATTATTTGGGACATTTAAGATAAAAAATGGTTTCCATGAATTTATTTTTATAAAAAACACCACTTGATAGGGTCTTTCTAGTATCCTTAATCCATTGTCCTCAGTATGTTATTCCAATAAAATATTCATATTAAACTTTCGCTCATATTTTATATGAACACATATATCTATTAAAACAATATTTCTTCATACATTAAAATTCATCAGAAAAATTAATAAGAATGGACTAACAACTGGATTTATATTTTAAAAAAACATAGTCACCAAGAAAAATTTACTTCAAGATAACTATATTATTTTTAGTTTAATATTAACTTATAAAATCTATACACTAAAATATCAACGTTGTTTTCAATAAATATAAATAAATCAAGAATGATCACTATCCTAAAATTATAATCCTACATGATAGAACTCAATGTATTAAACAAATATCATTTAAAACAAAACATGCCATTGATTAATTTTTTTTCAAAATGACGTACAAAATTCTTATCTTCTCACATTCTCATAAGAAAATCATATAATATATTGCTCATATAAAAACATCAACAAACTATTAAAATAGTTCATATAAGATGAGATCATTAATAAACCCTTTTAAACCCCAAAAATATATTCTCTCCCAAAAAAGGAAAATCTACCATTTATGGATATATTTATGTTAAATATTTCCCCCTTTGAAAACATTATAAAATGAAAATATGAGAGGGGGTCTGAAATCACACACCTTATCTTTCATGATAGTGAGGTTATATAACAATGATCAACATCAACTTCTGAAATTGTGCCTTCAATAATGGTTTAGTGGAGATATCTGCAACATGCTGCATTGTAAGAGAAAACTCTATATTTAGTTCACTTATATATACATGCTCATTGATAATGTATTATGTAATATCAATCAACCTAGATATGCAATGTTTCACTATTTTCTTAGTGAAATATATACAACTAAGAAAATATAAATCGTTATTTCTCCAACCCAAGTCACTAATAAGCAATAATGTTAGAGGGCCATAAAGCCTCCATCCTACCACTGAATATGCCAGTGATTTCTAACCATCAGTGAGGGCGTATAGGTGTAAAGTGGTTAGAATATACACTATTTACGAAATTGAAACATAACATAAAAGTAAAAGAACCATAATCAAACAATATATAAATGATGAAAAAATGCAGTGAAATGGTATTAAATATAGACGTTGTCATAGAGGTAAAAAAATGGCAGGTCATAATTGATGTCATATAACCAGTTCTATCTTTGAAAAAGTAAAAAAAACTGAAAAATACTCTTCTCCATGGGAATCCTAAGTCTCAACTGAGTCCTCTAATCTCTTTCTATAACCTAAGATATAATTAAAGCATCCACAATCAGGGGCTTCCCCTTGTCCTTTCCTGTATAAGTGAAAGTTACCCTAGAGCCATATGGGGACCCAAACAATGTGTGAGCACAACTCAGTGTTCTCGAACCAATGGTGTCTAATGAAATTTTTTTCGAAAAATATATAATGTATTAATCACTCTCTTAAATTCTTTTTTATTGGTAGTTTAAACCACCAATAAATCATTCTATTACCATTTTTTAAAATTGTTGCTAAATAGTGTGTTGGCAATCAATTAGTAGTTGTATTTTAAAACCACCATGGAATGATTTAATAGTGGTTTTCTGGAAGCGGTTTAAACCACCTCTAAATTATTTACCATGAATTTTTTATATTGTTTAATTATTTTAAATTTTTAAATTTTTTAAATTTATTATTTATTTATTACTTAATTATTACTATTTATTACCATCTGCATGCATATGTACATGCATATGCACATGTATATGTACATGCATGTGCCACATATAGAAATTTGGCATTGTGTGAGATTTGAACCCCTTACCTCTTGCATATTCACCCAAGACTTTACAACTCTAATAGGCACTTCATGTGGTGAATAAATAGAATTTAATATACTTAAATATTTTAACTGAAAAAACAAAAAATACATAACAAATAGATATAATTAATTAATTATAAATAAAAGAACATAAATAATAAATACTAAATAATAATAAAAAATAAAAAATAATAAATAATAATAACAATAAATAAATGATAATGAATCTATAAATAAGTTATAAAATTATGAAAATGAAATAATTATATAATTACATCTTGAAAGTAAAATAATAAAACTGTAATATAAAATAATAAATAATAAATAATAACAATTAAATTAAAAAAATAAAAAATAAAAAATAAAAATTAAAACATTAAAAAAATAACAATAAAAAATAATAAAATAATAAAATAATAAAAATTGATATTAATATCCAAATAAAAAATAAATAAATAAATAATAAACATATAAATAAATAATAAATAAATTATAGTAAACCACAAAATAATTAAATAAAATAATTAAATAATAAATAATTAAATTACGAGAATATGATAATAAAAAATAAAAAAAATGAAACAAATAAATAAATAGAAAAAAATGAAAAACATTAATGAAATGTTATATAATAATAAATAAATAATATTATATATAATAATATTAATAAATAATAAATAAATATGTAAATATATAAATAATAACTGAATAAATAATAAATAATAAATAATAAATAATAAATAATAAATAATAAATAAATGAAACTTTTTCACTAAATAATAAATCATTACAAAATAAAAAATTATGGTACCCTTAAGAATGCTAAAAATGTTAAAAAAACAATGAAAACCCTAAAGCCCCTAAAACCATGTAACGACCATAACATCTGATTCGAGAGTGCAATTTATCTACAAAACTAGTCAAATTGAAGATAATGAAATGAGATTTGATATGATTTGTGGTATAGGTTGAACGAACACTTGAATTAGAAGTTATAGCTATTTGAATTTTAAGAAACTAGGTTCGGCGATAAAAACTCACTTTTAGAGGCCTTATAATCCTTTTTGGGATGGAAAACCAAACAAAGATCTTAGAACTTAGTTTGAAACCATATATTTCATAGGCCCCATTGAATGATTCGATTTGATATATGGTAGATCCCATATAGACACTTGGATAAAATGTTACGGTCACTTAAGGTTCGAGTTCGATTTCTATATTTTTGAAACTACAATATATTTTATGCCTTTGACAATCACATGATTTAAATATCATGTGGGTTTAACTCATTTCATTAGTATTGATTTTATTGGTTGTAGAGAATAAATGGAATCCTGAATTGAATGTTTATTTTATTTGATATAGAAATCATTTTTTCATTTTTGGAAGATTTTTTTAAGATTTATGTTATTATTAACTAATAATTATTAATAATTTTCTAAAAAATTGGGGTTCAAAGGCCAATTTTATTGAAAGTAGAAATGTAATAGTGGAGGAACATACATGATTAGAAATACTCATATAATACAATAACCACTATTGATCCACCCACTCTAGACCGACTTCTCATACTGTGGTTTGAGAGCCTCCCACCACTGCTATGAGTATTTAATCATCGACTCCAAGTCTTGACTTGCATCCAAGTCCCAACACCATCATCTAAGAGCTCTGCCTCCTCATCAAAATTAATGACATCTGCTCCAACCGTACCATAATTTTCTTTCCCATCATCTTCACTACTTGCACAAGCAAGAACATCAAAAGGAATTATGAATTAACACATTGTTCTTTACCTTATCATGATTATTTTTAGGAGTTACATGAATAGTTGGGACACTAGAGGACCCCTGATATTTGGAAATCTCAATCAAAATTTCTAATGTAATAGCAATAGAAGGTGTCATCAAACCTTGAGAAGACCTAGAGGCTAAACCCACATGGGTTTTATAGTAATAAGAATATAAAGATTCAGCCTCCAATTCTGGATTGGACATCGAGGGAGTACTCATTCCTATGGAAACATGTTAATGTTCTATAGCATCTAGTTGTTGAGAAGTGTATAATATTTGTGAGTCTGGTGGGTTAACCATTACGTGATCAGTATTTTCTTATAGGCTAGGCATCAAAGGGCTTTAAAAAAAGATAGGTCACAATCAAAATGTGTACCATCCACGTGATTCATGGAAGGAACCTATCTATAGGAGGATAAAGTGGAAGCAGATTCATTATTTTTAGAAGAAGAATGACCTATACTAAGTGGATACATAGGGAGATTCACCTTTTCATAATCTCTCACAGGAAAGGATTTTGATTTTCCACCTCTTTTTTCCTTATTCCAATTATAAAAAGAAACAACCAACTTATCCTTACCCTTTATATTTTTCACATGATCCATTATGCGCTCCTCATAGAAGTTAATGTCTACCTCCTCCCTAACTGATACTTCCTTAGTCACCATAGAATAAATTGATTCATCATCAACTAATTCAGCATCTTCTTTATTTTCAAGACCATTCGATAACATGTTTTTAAATTAATCACCACATGAGTGATCATTACCAACAAAACCACAAACCCCTAATTTATTTTATTTTTGCAAGATCAGAAAAAACTAGAGGTGTCTTACCATTTGGTTGTAGAGGGGAAAAATTAATTAAAATTATAAATAATAATCTATATATGATATTGAATAATAGTTAATTATTAATAAGAAATAATTAAAAAAAATTATTTTCCCCCTTCTATTTTGTATCAGTTTGAAAAAACAGGCTCTATTTTAGGGTGTTTTATTTAAAAAACCACTGTTTAAAAATTATTTTTGAAAAAATAAATTACTAAATATTGGAAAAAATATATATTTTCAAAACATTAATTGGTGGTTTTTTAAAAAACCGATAAAACCCCACTCTATATTTTTATCCTAAAAAATAAATTACTGCAGTTTTCTAAACCTCCACAAAAAAGCATAGATAATTAAACATTTTCCTATAGTGTGTTTTGAGGTAATAATAATTTAAATCATTAAGGTGTTATGAACCATGTAGTTCTTGATATCGTCATGGTACACATGACAGAACCAACCTGCTTTTACCTAATTTAGAAGTCTTAGAGTATGTAACCATTACTAGTTAAGGGACATGAGGCATATATATATAGAGTCCATGAATAAATAACCACAAGGAAATTTATGGGATAGGTCCATGAATTTCCCCACAAATCACACATTTTAAATCCATGAAGGACCCATGGAATTTCTTACATTTGGTTTTGGATCAATATCACAATGAAAAGTTTAGTATTTTTAGCTATTTTGTTCAAGTTGAATCTAAGGGATGAAACCTTGTGATTTTACTCCTTATAATTTCAAACCCACCCAAGAAATGGTATCCTAAAATTTTGAGGTAGGCCTTGATTAGAATACATGGGTATAAACCAAGACATTTTTAATTTGAGGATATCAAACTAAACATCAGCGATCATATGGGGAGTTTAAATTTTTTCCTTGACTAGATGAATTAATGAAAACTAGTCATGATATTCAATAGGGAAATAGTTTGACTAAATATATAGTGGTTAACCATTATATTTCATATAAATTAATCGTGTGTAATACCATGAGCCTACTCAAGTTATACTAAAGGGATAATTAGTGTATTTCATGAGTATTCCACACCATTGAGGGTGAGATAAATATCCATATGTATTAAAGAGGTCACCAATGAGAATAAATCATAAGTACAATATAAAACCATCCATTTCATCTCACAATTTAAATAAACAATTTTTATTTAATTTTTATGTTAAGAATGAGTTCAGACACTATCATTTGTCTAATTAACCCCAACTGGTTTCATTCAATTCAAGTTACTCAGGGAATACCTAAAAACCAATTCACGAATTTAAACTTTTATGTGATTTCCCAAACACTTCCTAATAGGTGGATCAATTACTATTTCAAAATGGCAAGATCTTAAAAACATCCCTCCTTAAGTCAACACATCCATGTGCTGTACATTCTTAGGTCGTTGAGATTCATCTGTGGAAAATTTAGGCTATTTATCATATATATCAGAATCATATTCCAATGATTCCACTTAAATATGATAATGTTTCTTTAACACCCAAATGATATAAATCATTCTACCTCAGATATTAATTATGTTATGGTCGATGACATGAACCTAATACTCCTTAAAAGAGGCAACATAAATCAATTTTACTACATTGGGATAAAAACCTAATATGGTTTGGGGTATTAATTGGAGAACTTGGATATATAAATGACTTTTAAATTGAAATTTATCACTATAATATATCTGACTAAGATGATACCTACCCAACCTCTAAAAAAACTCAAAATTCCCAACAAATCTAGGTTCTCACTTTAATAGTCACTAAACTTGTTGATAACTCCATATAGGTGAAGGATGTAAGAAACCACAGTCCAACACCTTATACTCTAGAGGTTAGTGACGATGATCAACATATGGATTTTTACTAGACTAACCCATTTCCATACATTTCTTGGTCAGTTGTTCTAGGTTTTATGTATCCTGAATGAGGCTTAGTCATAGTACCCCATCCTCTCTGACTGGTTTTAAGTATGTGGGTGCTGAGTTATACATAATAGTTCCAACGAACCAAGATGATTTATCCATCCTTTCCCAAACAATGATGTAAAAAGATTATCCATGTTTTAAATAATTTTATAGGGAATCCTATAAAGGAGTATGATCTCACATACATATAATATCCCAATCTCATCCACTAAAATGGTCTCCTTAAATGGGAGTCATTCCTTATCATTTTTATTATCATCCATTCAAATTCACAACCTCAGGGTTCCTATGAAAACATTATTATTAAGTCCATTATAACATCAACACATTTACACTACAGGATATGTAACTATTTCCAAAGTATAGAAAGCCTATAGTGTTCCACTTTCACCTACATTAAGGTTGATAAAATAGTGATAAATCCCGATATTTCATTTTTTTCCCTAGACACCAATATTGGAGACATATATTACAATACATATTCCACTATCTGGGATGTACTATCCACTTATAAACATTATATTCTTGAAGCATTTATTATTTCATGCCTTTAGATACCCAAACATGTCTGTGGATATAAAAAATATCGTCCCCCTCATGAACTAAACCATGCCATGGCTACTGATCATAAATATTATCCTTTGGGACCAATCCTTCAAAATTTAATGTTTGGATTATATTTATAGGATTTAATAGTGATAGTTCCACCAATAGGACTGTGGGAATATTTTTTCAATGACACGCCTAAATATCTAGATCCATTCCATAAAAAAGATACATAAGCTTTTAATAACTAATGAATTCTTGGAACACTTGAGTTTGAGTCTTTATGATAATGTAATCTGAAACGATACAAACTTTCTCTCACATATATGTGAGAAAAAATTCAAAATCTTGAAGATATTTATCCCCTATATTTTTTGGTATATTTATGACCCAACTAGAAAAAAATAATTTGAGGCTCATATACTACATATATACTACTAACCACTCCCCCATGATATAATGTCTCATTCGACAATGATCATGAGAAAGGAACTGATCCCTCAGGGTAACACATTATGGTATTAAATTCATAAGGCATGAAATACCACAACCCATATTGTACAACTAAATCCCCTTATATCTATAAATATCCTAGATCAATGCATGATGTGTTATTATAAAATGTCTACACTCTATTTGGATGAATAAAAATCATGATTGAAATAGATGTCAATATTTTCATATAAACATGAAAAGTCACTTTAGAATCTTCAACAAATATAAACCTTATACAATTTTTATTCAATCGTTAATGTTTTAATTCATGGAATTATAATTTATGAAGTAATCAAATAGAGTAACCACATAATACCAAAAATCGTTCAATGTCAACAGCATTATTTTGATTATCCCAATAAAAATTCATATCTCACCTTATATAGGACTATTAATACCCTTGATTACGATATGATGTGAAATTATTTGTGAACTATTTTGATCTAAAATCTATGCATGGATTTTTTGGTGTAATTCCAATTCTTTGAATGTGTAGTTAAAATGATTTAATGATGTTTTATGTTCTCCTCCTATGTTTAGAAGTACACAAAAATATGATCAATGAAAATGTCTATAAAGGAATAAAGATACTGGAAAAAGAACCAATTCATTATTTTCATAAATAATGTATGTTCATTCGCAAGGAAAAATAGAATTATCATATATTCATATAATCTATACCTACTTAAAAATATTTTACTTGGTATGTTAATGGTCTTGAATATCTCTTGATGATTTCCCAATCTCAAATAGATCATCAAGAAAACTATGTATCCTTAGAGATGGCTGAAGAGATCATAAATATGTAGAATTGGGTAGAAATATTAAATTCTTAGTTTATTGAATAATTTTTTATTGACATTTAATCATAATTTACCATCTAAATTTCCCTCGAAATGTAAAGGTGTGCCCCAAGTTGATGTACTAGGTCAGATAAAACCCTAGGATTCTAGGTCATCGAACAACCTCTTCAGTTCCTGGAGATCAGTTGGAGATATTCTATATTGAAGAATGGAAACCAATTAGGCTCCTAAAATAAGATAAATAGTAAATTCAACCTCTATATCTAATGGTATTTTAGATAAGACATCAATAAATATGTTCCTAAAATGATTTACAACTCTAGGGAAGAAAGTCTGTCATACTCACCGATAATCCAATAAGAGGCCATGAATTTGGGCTGACACTTGGGTTATCCCATGATTCTCTAGTTTAGTATAGAAATCCTAGACATAATATCCCCAATTTAAACATAGATACCATCCTCAAGTGATGAAAATGAAACCCTTCAGTGATAACATAAAATATGTACCTAAAAGGGTACTATCCAGTCCATCTCATGAATGATGTCAAATCCCAACATCTCAAGGATGAAAAGGGTTCATAGTGTAAAGATCCCATACCAATAATCTAATATCCTAAACTTAAATTATTATATTTCTATGATATAGAAATGATAACATCCCATAGGACCAAATCTCTTATTAGTCTTCAAAAACTAGATACATACTGAAATATGACATTACATTTGAAAACATAAAATACGATGTAATATTTTATTTGAGAAAATAATTTTTTTTCTCTGTAATATCCTTACATAAAATTCATGGTTCACTTTATGTAATCCTATGGTAAAATAAACCATAATAAGGTCTGAGATCAAATGCAAAATAAGGGGTGAGATCAGATGCCCACTCCTTTGTTTGACTTAGTATATACCATATTCTTTTCCAAGAAATTATTAATCATTAATGAAAAATACAATTAATTTGTTTTTCAAGGAAAGTGTACAAAGGATATTCTTTACCCTATGATTGTAGAAGAAGATATGTTATTTAATTACAAGGAAAAATAACCTAGTTATTGCATAAACAACTTGTTCATTTGAGCCAAAAGTACTAAAATGATTTGGTGAAATGTGACATTGCATGTCATCTTCATAGGTTATCATATGAGCATACCCATACATGTGATGTTTGTCAATAAGGAAAAATCATTCGAAATTAATTTATGTAAAAAGATAAAAGGATAATAAAATTTCTTGAGTTTTTGAATATTTATGTGTACAATTCATTTTCATGGAGAGATATTTATGGTATGATGTATTATGTTATCTTCATTGATGATTTTATTATAATAGCATGGGTTTCATTCATCACGCATAAGTACAAGGTGTTTAGTTTCATAACAAGTTATTTAATAGAAATTAAAAAAATTGATAGATTACAAAATCCACAACATGCAAAAGGATAATTGAATAGAATTCAGAAATATCCATGTGGATTATTTTCTTGAGAAACATGGGATAAAGAAATAATTTTAAAATATAATAACTCCACAAGAAAATGGATTAGTTCAGAGAAGAAAACCAATTAGCTATGAAATAGCCTGAATAATGCTCATTTAGATATACCATTCAGAAATTTTTTGGAAAGAATTAGTGATTAGATCAATATACACTCTTAATAGATACATATTATTCCAAATGTAAGAGAATAATCATTACGAGTTATGGTATTGAATGAATCCAACATTGAATTAATTTAGAGTCTTTAGAATTAAGAGTCTCATTCTAAATAATGTGAAACATGGGAAATTTTAATATTGTGTATATGAATGGATATTTCATGGATCCTCAAGAAAAATAGAATCAAATTAATTCTTTAATACGTGTCTTGGAAATATTCAATAAATTAAAGACATGGGTGTGATTGAAAATGGGTTGAATCTTCATAAAATACATGACCAATTTAATTAAGATAGAAACAACGAAATTAGAAGATCTAGTAGAATTACAGTACCTAAGGTAGAATTAGATAATGAAAAGAAAGAACATAAACATATATACATAAAAATAATGAATATTCAAGTGAAAATTTATTTATGTAAAACAATTAGTGATTAGAAAGATCCACTATAGATAAGGAGGATGAAGAATCTATAACAATCATATTTCTTATCATAGGTAGAGACAAAGTGTTTTGAAGATAAATCATGAGATGAGATTTGGGTTCAAGAAATGAATGAATAAGTATATGAAATATTAAAATGTCTGACATGGGATATTGTTTCAATACCAAAATATAAGAATGTCACCCGGTCAGAATGGGTATTCCTCAATAAACGGAATGAATATTACAGAGTGATTAAAATAATTACGACTACAATGAAATGTATCCTCCAACATAGAGGGTCTCAATATTTATGAAGATTTTTCAGTTATTACTAGAATAGAGATAATAAGAATGTTCTTATCCACAACAATTTAAATAAAGATAAAAATTTTCATCATCTATTTCATGTCATAATTTTTTATGGTGTTCAGGAAAAAGAAGTTCATATCAAGAATCCAAATGGGTTTGTAATTCAGGAAGATGATAACTGAGTTTTTCAGCTGATGTAGACACTATAGGTGTTGAATCAAGCACTTAGTGTGCTGTATTCAAGGCTTAATCAAGTTTTCCAGAATCTCAGTTTTCATAATGGGGGAGTTGATTACAATAAATATATCGAAAATGATAGTAATAAAAGGATGATGCTGTTTCTCTATATGGAAGAAATCATATACATTGGATCAGATGGAGCACTAAGAAATTGGTTCATGTAATTCATTAAATTTTTGTTTGAAATGTAAATGATTTGTGATATAAACATTTTTATTGGTTTATAGGTGACACAAGTAAGGAATTGCACATTTGTTTTTCAATACAAAAATGATAAAGAGGTTTTGAGATGATTTGAAATGAAAAATTATAATGAGATAAAGACTCCAGTGGGTACCCAAATGAAACTATCAAGGGATGATGATGGAATGTATGATAATGACATATAATAAAGGTAGATCATTGGAATTTTATTATACTTAAAAGAAACATGATACATTTTTTAACCACATTCCATACAAAATGTTATCAAAGTAATCCCACGGAAAGCCACTTACTTGCAGCAAAAATAATTCTTCAATATGTCAAGGGTATGGTGGATTTTGGTTTGTTTTATAAGGAAAAATATCATCATGATTTATTTGTCTATATAGTATAAAATTGGGATGGTTAATAAATAATTGATAATAAAAGACCGGTGGTGTGTTCTATCATGGAAAATTTGGTATTACCTGGCTAAGAATAAAGCAAGATTCTATTTCATTAAAAACCATAGAAGACAAATATATTGTGGATACTCATGTATGACTGCATTTATTATTGATAAAAATCATTTTGATGAAATGAGAGTTGAATTGAAGCCTCTGATCGGAATCTAATATGATAATTAAGGGGTTAAAAATATTCTAAAAAATCAATTCCTTCACTCTAGGACGATGTATATTGAAATAATGTAAAATTTTATCAATGAGAAGGTGGATCATAGTATTTTGAAGTTGAAGTATGTGGCTAGATAACTGTAGGTTGTGGAAATTTTGATAAAGTCCTTTCCCAAATAGGAATTAGTGCGGTATTGAACATATCTTAGAGTTCAATCGACTCCCCACTCTTGAAAATGTGTGGATGTGGGGCCCCATATACCCATGGTATGATATGTTTTTCCATTATGTGATGATATCATTTGTTTCCAATGTTTCTACATCAAATTATTAAACTTTGTTCTCATTTATAAATGGGGATAACATATCATGATAAAGATAAGGGAAGTTGATAGGGGAGAAGTGATAGAAGGTGGGTTTTACATATAATGATGCTAATTTTCATCGAACAAAGGTAATATGTCACTATAGATTAGGTTTTTGATAAAATAAGTTTATTGGTTTAGGAATTATGTCTTTAATATATGAAATTTTATTGAACTTTGGTTTCTTAAACCGAGAATGGATCATGTTGTCTTATCATGTTTATTAAGTAAATACATGTTCACTATCTAGAATCACCAGAAGCTAACTTTTGTAGAAGATAGAAGGATACTTGAGGTGGTATCATAATGGTAATGACCTGTCAATAAAACCAAAGGGGGATATTTTTTTAAAAATCCCTCAAGGTTTCTTTTTAGTGTTTCTGGGTTGTTTTTGTGTCTTGACAGATCGAGTTGACAACATTCAAGCTTGGTAGTTGTCTAAGCAATGTATTTTGGAGGTTACATCATTTCCCAGGATTGGACAAATTTTTGAGACTCAGAAAAAATATTTTATTTTGGGAAAAGGAATTATTTCCATGTGTAATAATGGGGAACTACATAGGTAGTATGGACTATCTCATAGTAAAATTGGAAATTACATGTATTTTTTATAGTAGATGTGATGTGTAAACTGTAAAGGATGTTTGGAATTTTATAGACAAAGGTGGTGAATTATTTCCAATGAAAAGGATTATTCACTCATTTAACCCCATAGTGATTTCATTTAAGGGGGATATTTTCATTTTTGGAGTTAAGATGGTAAACTATGACTTTCAAAAAGGGATATTTGTTTGCGGATGAAGACAAATTTTTATGGGGTCATGAATGAATAAATGTGCTATGTGGACCATATATAATGGTATGTATGTAGTAAAGGATCTTCCATAAATTATTTTTTGTTAATTGTGATTAAATTTTTTCCTAGTATCTCTTCTCCTACATAAATTACCTAATTACATCATTAAAGATATATAAATTATTTATATAAGATCATCACCGGATGAATTCCGCTTAGCCCAAAGTGGTTTATGAAGTAACAATTCAATAAAGGTAGTGGTTGCAATGAAGAAATAATGAAAAGGTGTTAGTTGGTTAATTAAATTCACAAAAAATGTTTGAGGGAACTATTTATCTGATAGGAAAGGGGGTTCATGAATCATTGACAATTCTCGAAGTGTCATCAGTCTGTGAAGTGAAGGCGATCCGTGAAGCGAAGGAACATTGAAAGAAAATGACTCTGTGAAAGTGATGGGAACATGAAGAACTCTATCTATGAAGTGAACAGATTTTCATGAAGGGTATTAAGATATTTTCAATTGATAATAACAATATCATCACTTTTCTCTTAATAAGGAAAATTCCACCTGATGAAGTTTAGTTGAAATATCACGTGAAAACAAGGATTTATGGAACATTTATTTGTGAAACCTTTCTGAGTTGGCTGAGAATAATATAATATTTCTCTAAAGAAGAAATTAACACTCTTTAGTGTATATATTTGTGATATTTCAAATTATGATTGGCTGTAAATCCAAAGGGACAATGAGTATACACAAAATCTTTTATTTGTAGTGAGCTATAGTGGATTTGGTACATATGAACATTTCTTTTATATGCTCATTGGGTGTAGCCCTATGAGGCTGAACTGAGTATATTTTTTGTGTCCATTGTATGGTTCTCATATTACTCTCTACAATAATATGGGGTTTTCAAATTATTTATTTTGTTAATGATGAAACATGATCCAAAGAGAATTTTTTTTAATCTATCATTCCATGATTAACCCCCACCACCTTAGGGCATATAAAATTATTTAGATAACATAATCAACTGATATTGAAACCTATCCAAGGTTAACATAACTATTCAAATAATCACATAAAAATAAATAATTGATTTCATAATTATGGAATAAATAATTCTAGACATCTTAATCCTACCAATGATGAATCAACTAAAAACATATAATATATAGATGTGTATGTCCTCTACCAAATAATGAAACAATTTTGTCTCATAATACATACCAATTCATTGAGGGGATATATAATTTTAGGCCACTATTTTCAATTAATAATATTAATTCAAAAATAATATGATAAAAATACAATATAATCAATATGGAATAAAAAATAACAATTATCGATATAGGAAGAACAAAAAAACATAATTTCAACACTTTCCCATGTTAAATTGATCTGAAACCATCCAAAAAAAATTGGATTGTATTATTAGAGTTTTTTCAAATTAAATATTAATATTAAATAAATTATTTTTACAAAAATTTATATATTTTAACAATATGACATTAAATTTATTTAAGAAAAACACCTTTTCACATTGAAATCACTTATTTAAAATCAACAAATCTCCCAAATATTACAGAAAATTATTAATTTTATATAAAAATTTGAAAATTATAAATTATTATAGAAATTATTTTTCATTCATTATAAAGCAAGGTTTTGTTCCTGATGTGTACGATAAAAACATGATTCTTTTAACAGTTTCAGTAATAATTACATTTTTTAGAAAATGACAAGAATATTTTTTTTAAATTAAAAAATTTGTAAAAATTTCTTTAATTACTCATTTTATAATATTGAAAACAGTATTTTATACATGTTTTGGAACATACATACATTATAGAAAAATATTCCTGACCATGTAGAAAAACAAAGCCAAGTTTCCTTAAAAAAATTACCTCAGTGTCATGAGTGATTAAAGTGAGGAAAAAACAATGGAATTATTTTAATTAATAGAAAAAAAATATATTAGAAACAAATATATTATTTTTAATAAATAAATATCAAATTATGTTCCCATAAGACATTAAAATATAAACTACCTTGAATAATCATGAGACTGTGAAATAAACCCTTAGTTTAGGTACAACTTCCATTGTATGTGTTTGAATGTCCTATAAAATATATAAATATTTATTAAAAATATATTAAAAAACCATAATAATGTATATCATAACATAAATAATTTACTTATAACCTTTTATCACACACTTTTTAATACTATTTATTGAAATAAATGTTCTTGGTAATTACGACATTGTTTTTCCGGTTTGTTTTTATTTGGTAGTATTGGTCATTATAATTTGATAATTATTCCATAATATATGGGGTGTTAATAATGATATAAAAAGAATATTATATATATATAATCATTCTTAAAAATTAGAGATATAAAAATCAATTACACTGTTCAGGGAGATGGTAGGTCACAAGTACGCATGAATATTGTTTTCACTTTTGGATTGATAGAGTAAAAGAAAGACAAATAATAATTCAATGTTTTATAATAATAATTATGTAAAATATAACATATATATTAATTTAATATATCATTATTATGATCCATATAATATTTAAAAAAAATAATCACAGAGCTTCATAGATGTGGTAGTCCACACCTACGCACAAGTGAAATTATAATATTCCAATGGAATAGAAGGTAAGAAGGTAGATATGATACTATAATTCTAGAGGTATAATTATGTTATAAAAATAATATTTATTTATTATGTATTTTTATAATTATTATTTAATGGTGGATATGTAAAATTAACATCCCCACATTTTGGATATGTTAGGCCTTACGTATGCATGAGAAAAACTATCACTTCCCAATTGACAGAATAAAGGGAGAATAATTTTATTATCATAACAATAATAAAATTTAAATATATTTAGGATAGATTATTTAATTTTTATGATAAATATAAAATAGTTTTAGGAGGTAAAATAAGATTTAATAAGAAATCGGTTGGTTAGTGTTATTATGTATTCATTGAAATAAATACTTTTTATCTCATATATATGGACCCTAGTATTTTAGAAATATTAAAAACTCTATAGTCTGTATAAGGGTGTATATAAGATAATTGTGTATGATTTGGTTAAGTTATATGTAAAAAATGGTGTAAATTAAAAGGTATAATAGGCTCTCTTTTATAAGTGATTTAAATAATAATCTTGGAATTACAAAAAGGATTAAAATTTAATATAGTCATTTCCAATAAAATTTTTACTTAATATCCAAATATTTTTGGAAGAAAGTGTATAATGTTGAAATATCCTTGTAAAGTTAAATTTAGATAGGTTTTTGTGTCATTTGAAAATTATATTTTGATTTAACATATTCGTTAACTAATTTTAATCTTAACCAAGGTAATTAACGGTTTAATATTAAATGGTTCTATTTTTATTTTTAAGTTAATAACTATGAAATAAATGTTAAATCTATGAAATTTTAAAATATTTAACTTCCTATATTTCATCTTTATATTTTTATGATTTTAAAATATTTTAACAAAAACTTATTTAACATAAATTTTCATAAATTTCATAAATTTCATTTTGACAATATTCATTTGATCTGTCATCAAAGACGATATAAAAAAAAGGAGTTCAAATATAAACCTTTAATATATTCCTAATTTGTTTTAATTATCTATAAATTTATTTTAACATAATAATTTAACACAATTATATTACATTCAAGTTTTTAAAGATCATTTATTTTATTTTTCTATTAATTGAATAAATATAGTGTTGAAATTTCATAAGAATTTATCGTAATTATTAAATTACTAAAAAATAATAATAAATTAACATGAAATTTTTTTTTAATTCATGTTTCCAATACACATTTTTGGACGAGACTTTCATACCCTTGTTAAAGAGTTATTCACCTTATAAGATAAAATATATACTCTACATAACATCAACTAGTTTGAATTCTCATATTATGTATCAAAGCATCAAGTAGTTTATTATATTAAAATTGTTTAAGTTGAATTACATTTTCAATCAATCTGGGGAACAATTTTTTTGTATGTAGACACTTTTTGTAACAAATTTTTTTCCACCAATTAATTTTTGGAATTTCATAATTAAAAATCAACACATATAATGTAGGAACCATAGAGTAAAAGAGTTGAAATATGCATGGAATAGAATATGAGTGATATATAAATTCTTATGTTACTTTAATGATGCTTGCACTAATGATCCCTTTATATACTTTCCCAAGGATAAAAATACTAAAAAACATAACATTTTACAACATGTGTGTCACCTAATGTTGAAAATATTTAAACATTAATAAGTAAAATCCACAAAATACTTTTCCCATACAAACATGCATTTTTCACTTAATGTGAGCTAGAAACTCCTAGAAGCAATTTATTACAAGGTTATGAGATGTTATATTCTCTTATATAATAGGAAAAATAGATCTAAAAATAATAAAAAAAGATCTTTGATACTACTTTGTGATGTCCTTGGCCTAGGTCATTGATAATTAACCAATCTTGAGGGCCACATGGCCTCAAGTGTTCCTTCCTATATGCAAGAGGTTTCCAGCCAGATCTAAGACTGTATACTATTGTTGTGAGGATACCATTCCCTCTTTATCATATTCTACGAAATTAAAAAGGTTCATGAAACATAATCAATCTATATAATAAATATAATAGACATAAACCAATTTAATGTTACTATATATAGATGATTTTATGATGGTGAAAATTTAAAATAATTATATCATAGTAGTGATCACACAATAAGTGATATCAATGAAAATAAAAGTAATATTCTGAAAAATATATTCTACATGGTTATCCTAATTCTAAGCTCATTCCTTCACTACCCTGCTCTAATGAAATATTGATGTCACGCATCCACAACTAGAAGCTTCCCCTTGTCATTTACTTCATCTATGAAATTTGGTCGGGTACCATGTGGTATCCCAAATAGGGTCTTATTAAAACATAGTGGGCTACCATAAATTATTTATAATGAAATTAATGTTAATACATATAAAATATAATAGTGTGTAGTTAATATTTATTTAAATCATTAATGTTTCATAAATATTATCGTGCCTGGGATCCTCATGGGATACCCTACCGGCCCTACCTGCTTCATCCTAAGATAGATATCAATGAACATGTTTCCATTCATTAGTTAAGGGAAAGATTGGAAATATCCATGCAATATATGAATAAATAAACATAAGGAAATATTTGTGATAGGTATATACATTACCACACAATACACCCATTTTGAATTGATGAAGGACCAATGGAATTATTTACTTTTGGTTGTCGATCCATCTCATGGTGATCAAAATATGTTTTTTATATTTTGGGTTAGAGTGTAATATAAGTAATGAACCCTTGGAAATATACTCATAATAATTTATAACCTAAAAAAAGGAATATATCCTTTAATTTCATGGTAGGTCATGGTTGGATTTTAAGAATATGTCCTAAGGTGTTCATTGTCTGAGGACATTAAGCCCAACCCAGGGCATCATCCTAAGAATTTTAATTTTTCAATAGACCAGGAAAATCCACAAAAAAATAGTTTTAGAATTCAATAGAGTAATACTTAGACCTTATACATATATGGTTTAAAACATTTATTTCACCTAAATAAATTTAGTAGAATGCAATGAGTTTGATCAAGGAATTACCAACAAGAAAATTCAGGGCATACTCGAGGCATGACACACCTTTGACAGTGTTAGTGATTTCAATATGTAGAAACCATATAATACATGATAAAAAACAATACATATCATGTAAATACATTCATTTCATATCATTATTTAAATTAAAAATTTCACTTTAATTTAAATGGAAAATCGTGTCAGGATTTAGTATTTATCAATGACATGCAAATTGGTTAAATTATATTCGTGTTACCAAAAAATACCGAAATACCCATTACAAGAATATCCCAATTAATCTATATGACAAAAAAACCAACAGTGGTGGATTGAATACATCTAAAGATTTTGTATCTTCATAAATTATAACCAAAAACACCATAAATGGTGGTTTGGTTACAAATAATGTAAGGTCACCATATACATTATTTCAAAATCTCCCATTGTGGTTGTTTGGGTTGCGGTCGTAAATAATAAATGATGATTGGAAGTTTTATATTATGTATAGATTTCGATTAGGGTGAAAAATTAAAGGAAAATTTAATTTTATAAACCATAGTTAGAAAGTCCAGTATTCGACATAACAACAAATTTTATAAATGCAGAGACTTTTGGGGAAATGATTCTAGGCCACCTACCTATGAATCATAGTGGAATATTCATTTGGTGTTGCGCACATATTTGGGAAAACAAGAAAGATATTAGAAAACTAGAATAATCCCCTAAAGGTAGGATATTTTTTATAGATTTTTAAAGGGAGGTTTAAATGGGATTAAATAGTGATAAAAGAAGTGAATGTAGTGTTAAAGTTATTGAGGGTGTTCCAACAAGACTGATGATGATGGAATCAAAAGTTGGATAAGGGATATCCATCCAATAATTTAGGAGGGATTAGAGATATATAGATATATAGATATCCCATATAGGTTTGTTATATAAAAATGAGTAAAATGAAAGATGAAATTACACTTAAGGGGTAAAAATAGAAAAAATTAAAATTTCCCAACTATATAATGGGGAATAGGGTTTGGCCACATTGTTGGCCAAGCCCTATACTAACATTTTGAAACTACCTATAATAAATGACAGGTTTTGACAATTTTAATAGACTCAGTGATAATATTTATAAAAACATAATCCACTTTTTTTCAAGTTAAAATGTTTCGGTTTATGTTAATGCAAACCATGTTCCCTATACGACTTCCTTGAAAATTATATATTTTGGACCCGAACCTTCCCAAATGCTATGGAGACCTCATATAAACACTTATAAATTTAAAGTAAGGTAAAATTAATTTTAAAAACCCAAAAATATGGGTATATACCATATTGAAAAGATGTGATCTTATAGAAACACAAGTGAAGCGGAAACATCACATCAACCAACAAATCTTCCATCTTTCTCTTCATACATAGCAACTATGTTGTAGCTTGGCTGGAAGATAAATACTCCTATTTTAAAGATATAAAAGTCACTAAAATATTAAACTTTATATTTCACATTATAAATATTTATCCCAATAATAATATTCTACGAGATTTTGATCTTATGTCCTTCCCACAACCAACCCAATCTACATCTATTTAAGAAAATAGAATATTCTTGTTTTTTTGTAATATTTCAAATCAAAATAAATTCTTAATTTATATATAAAATAATTATTTTTACATAAAAATGTGTGACTACTATGTGGAACTATTATACTAGGAGAAAAGTGTAGAAACATACAATATAACTGACCATGAATCTGTTAGATATAATAGGCTTCCGATAAACCTTCCAAATTCATTCAAATAATAATCAATTACTTGACCATACCTTTAAAAAAATCCACTAATACTGATTTATAAATAGGATATTAATATTAAATTTCATATTTATTAAATTCTTCCTTAGTATATGTATTTCTATAAAGGAAAATGAAAATTTTCTTTTATGATATTTTTTAATAAAGAAAGTATTTTATTTTTCTTAGAGTGGAAATTTCAAATACCTAATTCATCTCATCAGTATTGTTTTCACATCGTTCTTCATCATTACATAAAAATATGATATAATGAACATTAATACTAACAAATATTGAAGTAGAATGAATTTATCTTCTGTAAAGGTTGAGGAAAACACTTTATTTTATGAAAATTAACTTCATAAAGTGAGTATCCACCTTAGAATTACAGAATTTCAGAACATATTTAATCCAATACAATGAATTCGTTAACATGAAAACATATTCTTCATTTTTTATAAATAATAAAACACAAGGTTTCAAACAATATACTCCTAAATCCCACTCCATATTAAAAAAACATGACTTGAAATCCATCTGGAATATCTTATATCATTACTGTCTAGTAATATAAGGAATATACTAATGGTTACATGTCTCTCCACAAGGATAAAAGTGCTCATTAAAATAAATCAATTAAACCTATTAGTATCCACTATTAAAAAATATTTAATTTTTTATTATTAATTTATCGTTTTATTTTTACTTGTTTTGAAAAAAAATTATGTTCCAAAAAAATTATATCTTATGGTTTCGTTATAAGTTCTTATGTCTCATTATTCTCAATCTAGACCAACACTTAATTAATTTCATCATTCAACTATTCATGATCTAAAGATTCTACACCATTTCTAGGTTCAACATGTCATATTAAAGAAGTATGTGAAACTATCCTTTAAGTTATATTTGTTTGATTTCAATATACTTTATATTCAATGATATTTTAGACCTATACTTGTTTCCTCAACCTTGGATTAGAGGAATGCTTTTTTCCCTCAAAATTTGAAATAGTTTAGTTATAATCTTCATATTGTAAAACTTATATAATGAAACTTATATTACAAACTTATTTATATAGTTTAACTATAATAATGTCATCATTATTTTGTCTTATATATATAAAAGATTGTGATGTCTTTCAATAAAATGTTCTTGGACTTTTACATTTATAGAATATAAAATCTCTCGAATTACCCTGTAAAAACACAGGTGGCCTCTAAAATTAGGAGGGTATCCAAGAAAAATACCATTAACATCACATTGTTCAAACTTACCAATATTTCCTCCTTTGGAATTGAAGATCTTATGGATGAAAAACACATTTAAGAATTTAAAACATGGGATTTTTTTATAATACATGTCATATGGGGTTATATCAGAGTTTATCATTTAGAAACATTAATTTAGAATTTGAACTGCTCAGCCAATATCTTGTCTCTAAAATAATTGATAAGTGTCATTTTTGATCAGAATTGTTCAAGCCATATAAAAAAAATTTAATTCATTCCCTCAGTAATTGATTTTAACAATGATCTGTATAGTTTACAATGTTTAAAAAAATTCAACTATTATCAATATAATCAATGAACATTCCATTTTCATACTCATCACCAAAATCTGTAAAACTTTTCTTCCTGAAATATGCACATTTTTTATCCCTTCTCTTAAAACACTTAAACATTTTGAGAACCTCTAATTTATCTTTCAAAAAAATAATATGTGTAATAATAGTTGACAAATGATAAATGAAAATAAATTACTTTTATCCTTTTTTTTAAAAATTTGTTTTCATTGTCCCATATATGTTAGAATGTAATGAATTAATGATTGAGTTTATTGTATGTCAACCATATTATGTAATAATTTTGGAATCGTATCTTTTATATAATTTAAACTAAATACAATCAATTTTTTTATCATGATAGGAATGTCACTAATACTTCCTTTCTTTTTTAGGCTCTTTATATTCCCCAAACACAAATTTTCAGTATTTTTATTCCATAACTGGTTTTATTCAAGCATACTCATGTAACATGAACCATGTTCATATCCATCCAAAAATAAATTAACTTTGTTATTTTTATTATTTTTATAACTTTACTATATTCATTATTTTTAGTAACAAATCCATATATTCTAAAAAAATATTATTTCATTCATCATATAGATTAAAACACTGAATAAGTTTTGTTATTTTCATTAATAAATAAATAACTTATATTTTTCAATTTTCTTATTCCAATGACAATTGATCCAACACCTTTTATTATGAGTGATTCATACTTTCCAAAAGTCATTTTTCATTATTTTTACACTTTTAAATTGTTTAATAATTTCAAATATCTGGTTATATGTGAATAACACAAACAATACAATACCAAATTCCATTATACTTTTGTATCACTGAGAGTTGAACTAATTCATTTTATTTTCCCTTTTCCTTCCCCCACCTGAATATTTTCATATTTCATGGGGAATTTATTTTAAGGTAGTTGCATTGAAATTAATCATTAATCAATGTGTTTAGGCTAGTCACTTCATTAAACAAAAGTCTCCAGAGTTTGAAATCTATTTAAAATTTATTACTGCCTTTCTTAACTTGTTTTATTTAAAAGGGTTTACTACCCCTCAAACTCTGCCTTCAATGCACCTTGTATTCAATGTATTGTTGTTGATTGAACCAATAAATCCTCACCATATGACTAAATACAATATAGTAATGGAAGTACCCATAGAAATCTTATTTCTATTGATAAACTATATGTTGTATAGAGTAGTGTACATATTTTCTGTACTTATATAACCATCAATGCTAGATATTTGTGGTAAACTAATCTTTTGGTGAACTTAAGACATATTATTAATCATATTATACTTGTTATCAATGTTAATTGAGTCTCAATTTATTATTTTTTCTTTCAACATTGATCCCTGATAATTTTATGAATTTTTGACTCCATAAGTTTTTTCAACATATGCGGTCTACTTAGCCTATTGCAATATCTAAAAAATTTTAACATTATATTCATCCTCGGAGGTTGATATATTTTTACCCTTCTATTTTTTACTCTTATTAAACCTCTTACATAATTTTGGAACAATGTTTATAATTTTGATAATTCTATATTCATATTCAATAATTTATTTTGAACAAGATTAATTTATGTCTCTTACACCATTATCTTTTATTCAATATTGATGATGATATTTCTCTCTTCATCAAGTAATCTCTCCATGTCATTAATCTCCTTTAACAAACTAGTTTTCCTTCAAGATATGATTTTATATTTCATACTGATGGATATTATTTCATTATCATTCAGTTAAATTATTCATGTTTAATAATATTTTAGATATATTCTCTCAATTCCATTTTTAGAATAATACCCATATAAGTATTCTATTATTATTATTTAGTGTTGAATCATTCAACCTTGGTAAAGTTCTCATCAAATCACTTTTTCAATATGAAACTTCTTAGCTACATAATCACATGAAATTATAGCTTCGATTTTACTTTCATTATCTTCATCACATTTAGACAAAAAGTGTCTCCTTTAATATTTAAAAAAATTATTATATTTTTGTTTTCTATAGGATCTTCATTTTTCTTCATTAATATTTATAAATATCCTTTTATTTTACTCTACCTTATCAATATCTTCATATTCTTTTATCTTTGGACAATTTTAGATGATAATTATAATTGATCTATAACTAAATGACTTCATTGGTAACTGGACATTATAATCCCTTATGAATATATTCAATTTTATTTAAAATAAAATCATGAATTTATCAAAATTTTAACCTAATTCATCTTTAGTTATAGAGTTTAAAACTTCATCCCCATTTGTAACATTCATATGATTTCATTTTTTAGTAAATTGGAAAGATAATTTTTTATCATATTTACCCTAAGTCTTCAGAATATCCCTATCCCTTCTCATTTTAAATGTGATTATAATGCTATGAAAATCTTCTAATGTGAGATATTCATAATCACTATATTATATGAATGTTTCCTATGTGTCAAATTTTCTAGGAATAATTGTTAACATATTTTCTACAATAGTTGAACCATCCTATTTCTCAACAAAACATATCAGGGTCATTGAAATGTCATTTAAACTTGTTAAGAAGTAACTAATATATACATAATTTCTAATTTCATGTTCTAAATAATATAATTTCTGTATTTGTAACATTCCACTATTAACTTTTCAATTTCATTCATAACTATTCTTTAACTTTTACTAAAAATATTTATATATATTAATTCCTTTAAACCTAAGAAATAATCATTCACTGAGTGAGGAAAGTAAAACATTTATGGATCACCCAACATTATACATATTATTCCTAGTTACAAATATTAATGAAACTCCCTAAATTAGAGGAGTGGAACTAGTTGTTGTAACTTCCCAAACATCATGACCAAAGAATTTTTGATATTGTAACATTTTGTATTTCTAAACATGAAAATTAACCTCTTAAAATATATTAATCCCCTGGAAATTCCTTGTGATTTGAATGTAAATAAAAACCCTATTTTATTCATAGTTTGGAAATTAAGGAGATCATCATGAAAACTCCCTCTATTACAAATTAGACTAGCCATCATGGATTTGTGTAATCACTTGGGGAGAATTAGTGATCATATAGTTTTTTTTATCTTATTTAAGAAAAAAATTTCAACTTTGGTTTGTGAGAAATGAATATTATAGAAATAAATAATAAATAACACACAAAGGGAAAAAATAACTTACATGATTAAATACTCCAAAAGAGTAGCTAGACCTTGGCATGGATTGGAAAATATCTAATCCCACACATCCACTAGAAAATAATCCATTATCATTTATAGTAAGAAGAGAACATACACCAATTGCATAGGAAAATTTTCATTCAATAGTGAATGTGTTTTTTCAAACAAATAATAAGATATAACAAATCAAAAATAAAAGAACATTCACCAGTAGGCTTCGATATATTTTAATCATGCCACTATAACATTCCACACATAAGACATACTTAAATTTATTTTTTATTTCAATTCACATTCAATCATAAAGGTGATATATATCTTATATAAAATTTTATTTATCAAGACTATGTTTTCTAATAAACTTCTTTTTCTATAAACCATTGTCTACTATCTCATCTATAGTGTTCTAGGTATGATTTCCTCAGTTTGATTTCCTATTCTTCAATATGTTTCTTCACCATGTTAATATAATAACAACTATTAAATATCCTCTATTTGGTACCACTATATCTGGTAATACTATGCCTATTAAATTAAATCAAGATATTGTAAGCTCTTAAGTTGTATACTCACTTATTTTCAAATTTTCCTAACTTTAAAAAATTTCTCAGTAAACCTATTCCACTTTATATAGGAATCCATTCACAAATACATAGGGAGTAGTGCAAACATAATATTTAAATTTCCTATAAACAATTTTATTATCATTTTATAAACATTCATTATTTGATCTCTTTCAAACTATATAATTGATATGTGTAAAAAAACATCAAAAGAAACTTTCCCTTAAAGTTGGTATCACTGAACACTTCAAACTTATTCTGAACTCATCCATAATCATAGCCTATCCTCTATGACTACTGAAGTATTGAATGTAAAACATAGAATTGACCCAATGTATAACTATAAAAATCATTGAAAGGTCCCATAAGATTAATATCATAGAACATTTTAGGAATATATCTATCATGTAATTATATATCTGGTAACATAATAAGATTATACTTTATCCGATCAACCCCTATCATGTATAATTCATATTTATTTTTCAAAAAATAATTACAGGTTTTCTATGATATTTTCTCTTAATATTAATCAATATGATCTACGTATTATATAACTTTAAATCCTTTCATTGAATCCCTTTGAGTAAGTCCATCTGATGTACTATGATTGATGACTTCCCTAGGAGACTTATATATGATGAACTTCCCTAAAAAAATCTATCTGATGAAATAGATTGATAAAGTATGCTTAATAAATATTATTAGAACCTTATGTATGATGCATCTTACCAAAAAATAATTCCAGTGGATTCGATCTGAAGCAACTCTATCCAAATAAATAATTCATCCAAACCTAATCTAATTTCTTTGTCAAGACACCAATATCTAAGGAGATTACCTCTAATAGTTACCAGTATATTCATCCTTGAAACACATTTACCTACAATCATGAATATATTTTTTTGAATTTATTTATATGGAAAAATCGACTCAAGAGACTTCATATGGTTCCCTCAACCTGTTTTTTTCAATACGATATAAATGTGAAACATCCGAACAAAACTTTCACTCATATTTTTTTGTACAACTATACAATAAAACCAAATTTATGAATCTATTATAATTTATATATAAAAACTATAATAAAGGCTCAAAATATTGAATTATTTATTTGATAACAGAATACAATCACTAAAAACCTTCTTTCTTGAAAACTAGCTACTTATCAATTCAAAAACACCTCAAAATTCCATAGCATAAATAATGATCATGAAGTGGTCAAATATTTTCATTAGATAGTGATATTGAATGAATTATTTTTGTCAGAGATTAATATTTTTTATCCAATGCAGAATTTATAATGTGAGTAATTTTTGAATAATACCCCTCTTTACAACAGTATATATATCAATTTTACTAAAAAATTTAAATATATGACTAAAAATATAAAAATATTTGCTCAAAATCTGAATAATATTTAATAATTAAATTTTAATAATCCTCATTATCAGGATTTATATATTGTATTTCAAGTAAAATTTTAACATAATAATGGACTAATTCAAAATCTTTATAAAATTAATAGTCTTTATGAGAGGACCTGTTTGTGATTCTAATGTAGTTTGGTATAGTTTTTTCAATATTATATATAGGCGTAGTCCCCAAAGATCCTTTTAAATTGAAGTAATTACCATTATCACTGAAATATGATACCATGTTGTGATAATACTTCTTAATACAAAGAGATATTTGTAGTAGTGAATGACTTCAATTTTATTTCAATGACTCTTTCCACCCTCTCTTTTTTTCTATGAGGAATATTATCTATTGTGTATATTATTCTTGTTGAGAAAAACTGTGTGAGAATTGGTATCATAGTTGGAAACTATTTTTTACATTCCCACATCAATACATTTTGGAACAACACTTATTATTATATAATGGACTTGTTTAAATTGATATTTTTTCTTGAACATTATATATTGGAGAACTTATTGTCAAATTCCAAAACTTAATAAACTACCTTAATTGTTATTTTAAATAAATAATAATTGAGGTAATGTGGGTAACATTTAAAATATATGAAAATCGATATAACCATTACAAGATAATCTTACCTACAAAGACCTATTAACCCTAGTAGATACAAAAATCAACTTGTAATAGTATATTAAAAAATTAGAAAAGATACCCACGAACTCCAAAGAAAGATGATTGACCTCATGATGATAAACATGGCATGATATGAATTCTAGGAAAAATAAACAAGAACCAACAACCCAGTAAAATAAATTTCCTCTTCATAGGTCATCGTCTTCATAAAAGAGTCATTTCATTGTCACCTTTAGATGTCATCAACACAAAATCCACAAGAAACTATCCAACTAAATAATTTTTTATGAGTACATTAATGTTTCAGTGAAAATTTCTTCACTATGTTAGGATATTTCTTAATAAAATGTTAAATAAGACCTATATAGTATTGATTGGTCTGTTTTAAGTGTCCAAGACTACAAAAAGATAAATTATATTTGGAATAGGTCAAAATTTTTGATTATGTTATAAAATATTACTTCATTGTTTTAACATTTTTTATCTTTTGAGTGTCCAAGACCATCTATTAATTGTGTTTTTATAAAAATATAAAAAAATTTAAGTTAATTTCAGTTAATAGATAACAAAAAACTAGAAGGTTGATCAAACCATTCCCACACGAGTTTATATAATTTCTATCATAATAAGTCATTTAATTGATCAATGTTCTTAGTTTCAAGAATAATATGGTAGTGTTATTTTTTAATGAAAATAATAATTAATTACCCAACTATAATACCCAAATAGAGCTTGAATGGGGGAACCAAAATTCCTTTAGATAATTTCTAAAATACCACAGGTTAGTGTAAACACTAATATATATTATGAGTATGTGCCAACATCATTTAACTTCTTCAGTTATTAAATATAAAATATAAAAAATATTTCATGAACTCTATAGATATGGGAAATCATAAAAAAAAATTCTATTTACCAATGGTAAATCTTATACAATAGAGTAACATGTGTTTTCAAGATAAATAGAGAATATAAAATTCAATATTTATTAAATTATAAGTAGAAATTTCTCTGAAATACATAAAAAATAACTACAAACAAAATGAAAATGAGACCCATAACAAATACATAGCTCAAGAAGGATTGAGTAAAATACACTGGATAAAAGTTCATGGTTTTGATATACATGTCATAAAAAGTGACAATAATAAAATCCCAAAACTGTATTTGAACAAGATTATTTCCATAAAATATAAGTCATTATAAGCCCTGAATAATTTATCCATAATCATTCATATATATAATTATTCCCATTACCTAAAAAACATGTAAGATGATATAAATGTTTTCCAGGGGAACGCATTTTGGATGTGAGTACATACAATCTAGTACATGATCACCACACCACCCTTATCTTTCAATCAATAAACCAAGTATTGATATAGTAGTAACACTATGTAGGTATACAATAATGAAAAGGAAAATAAATTTATCAATTAAAGTGATGAATATATAAAAAAATATTCCTATATATCATACTAGGTAAAAATTAAATCTTGATTTATTATCATGCTAATAAAACTTACTTCAAATCAATAAAACCTGCTTCAATGCATGCTTAGAATCCAACTATTATATCTATTTTCCATTATAACCACATCTGTCATAGGATATATATATAGAATTTTCTTTAATATAAGTAAAATATATATCTATTCCCTAAAAAGATAACTAGTATTAGGATCATTTATATAAGCCATTAAATTTTTCCCATTTTTTTGTTAATTTGCAGCTGTATGTTTCTATTAGTGGAAATCCTGTAAAACCGTTGGGAATCCATAATTGGTGTATGTTCGAAAATCATTGATAAAATGATTTTAGTCATTTTACCAATGGTAACTTTCATCAATATAGTAGCATTTTATGAAAATCACTAAATCATTAGTGATAAATTATTATATTTTTTATTTTCTACCTAAACTTGTGTAATTTATAATTATCTCCAAAAAATTAGTAGCAGTTGAAAAACATATAGTGGTGGATTTTTAAAAAGTGATGATTATTATAACTATCACTAATTAAATAAAATGTACACAATAAAATATGATTTTGAATAATCTATTACTTATAATATTAAATATAATTATATTCATAAGGTTTAAAATTCAATAATATTATTATAAAAAACAAACTAAAAAATAAAATAATTACATATATTACATGAAAATAGTTTTTAGAAAATATATATTTTTAACTCACATGTTGAAAATCATCTTATGTATGTTTAAGTTACAAATAAAAAATAAAATGGAAATTCAACATCAATATTACTATCCTAGGTCTGGTTGGACACCACCATATGATACATGCTCCTATTTTTGAATCATCTACCAGCCTCTGGTGTATTTTCTATGTGTAGTAAATTTAATTTAGAATATAATTTAGTTTTTAATTAGATAGTACATAAAAAATATATTCAAAAAGTTATTATATTAATATAAAAATATTAAAATAAATATATAAAACTCATTATTAAAATTGTTTGACATATCATAATTTCAATGTCTTTAAGAATTACCATAAAAAATATTTAAAATAGATTACCTAATGCACCACCAATATTGTATACCACTAATCTCAACATATCCATCATGTGTCATGCTAATTTATTCCATTTCCAAGGATCTTATTTCAATTTTTTTATTCTATGTGATAGAAAATAAAAAAATAACTCAAATTTATTGGATGCCGAATCAAAGTAAATAAATATGAGCTCCTCTCAACAACACATGAATGGGATGTTCCAGAACCCAAACCTCAAACCTGAAAATCCTTATCCATTCCCAAAACATGGAAAATAATATCAATATAGAATAAAAATGACTAAAGTGGGAAATTTTCATCCCAACAATCATTATTTTCTTTATTGGAAATATATTTTTTTCAAAAAAAAAATTCTCATAAAAAAATTAATTGTAATTTATATTTTTACCATAATATTTAGAGTTTGTTTATTTATATAATTTATATAAGGTTTCATGTGCACATCAAAACACAACTAAGTATTAATATCCTCATAAAAAAATTCTTTCTCTTATATCATTAAAGACTAATATGAAAACTATAAAAATTAATATACATAATATGTGAAAAAAAATTATCTAATAAATATCTACAATTTTACATATTTTTATCTTATACCCAGATAAATAATTCATTAGCTCTTGTATGGGATAACCTTTTTCTACCTATTTGATGATTTTTTAGAATATTTCTAAAAAAAATGTTAATATTAATAAAAATTTCATTTTTTTATAAAATCAATAAACATACAAAAATAAACTACCAAATAACTATGTCAAATAGAATTCTACATATATTTATTGGAATTTAATGGATCCTAAGTAATATTTACCATCTGTACATTGGATGAATACTGAGGGATGTGAAATTTATCTCATATGATTACCAATTTCTAAATTGATTCAAATTTTTCATAATCTTTTAAAATTATATTGTCACACAGCCACACTATGCCAATTTAAATGGAAAAGTATCTATATATAAGAAATGTAAAAATAATGAAAAATTCATTTTATAAGAATATCGATTAAAAAATATAAATATTTATTTTGAATTACTTTTAGTTCTTTATCAAAAATATCAGTATTCCAAAAGATGGGAATATGCCTCTAATCATGATATGTGATGGTTAGTGATGTTTTTTGACATGATAATTGCCACTAAATCTACTCATATGGGAATATTAAATCATTTTTAGGAACTAGAAACATGTTAAATGGAAAAAAATACTTTTTAATTTATCACCCTACAAACATTGCATGTATTCAGGTTTATTTAGGTCTAGTTATTATCTAAATATTTTTAATAAATATATTTAAAAAATATAATAATTATTTACTAAATTATTTTCTAAAAATAACAATTACATACAAATAATTTTCCACCTCTAGTACCCTTATGATTTTAATTATGCTACTATATGATTAGTCAATGACTACTCTTTAGATAATTCATATAATTTATATGACATCCCAGAGAAGAAAGAGAAGTACTGGAAGTTTGGAGTGTACCTGATGAATATGTGGGTATATAAGAATTAATAAAATGATGAATAGGGGAGTATAACAAAAGTATGAAGTATACCTAATGAAGGATGTTTCAAATTAGAAGGGTCCTCATATAACTTAAGAGATGTTGAAGATAATTACTTACCATTAAATCATTTTGTTTTTTGTATTCCTATGTCCAACGGTAATATAAAACAAGTTAGAATATGAGAAATTATATAATATAAGAAAATATTTTTTAAATATTGTAAATAGATTACTTGAATTCATGTATTCAAAATTAATAAATAAATGATATGTTAAAGGAGGACTGAATATACAATCCATTAATTTATCATTATCCATATTATTTTCTCCTTCCACTATTAACATGATTTCATCATCTTTACCCTCCACCATAATAAAAACTATTTCAATTTCATCAAATATATATAGAACAATATCTAATTATTTATTGGGTTCTATGTTAAAAAAAATTATTTAACTTCATCACTGATAACTTACTAGTTTCTCGGTTTGATATAGACTACAATGATTCAACCTTCACCTACTCCACCATACACATAATATTCCAATTTAGCATATGAGTCCAAAATATATGGATCACGTTCATTATGATCAAATATATTAATAAAATGAGATTATTTAGAATAATAAAATTGTAAAAAATCTTTCCCTATATCCCTATATATATCAACCCACTTTCACATTATAGAAAAACAAAAACTTTTCTATGATAATTAATTCAATAATTCTAATAAACGTTCTATAGTATCCCATATATATGAATTTATTTATGATTTTACAATTTTACGTTTTAAAACAACTATTTTCGAAAATATATGAAACTTAAAGTGATTAATTTTATAATAATCAAATCTCTTAGACTTATTCAATGTTGCGCACGTTAAATATTTTAAATCCTCAATATACCTAGCTTTATTATCAACATTTTTATCTATATATATAAATATATTATATAATTACTTACATAAGATAATTATATCAAAATATTTTTGAATATAGTATTGATTATGCTATTAAATAACATAAAAACTATCAATAATGATTTTTAAGGACATATTTTATTAATTTTTCAATTTAGTTTTAACTCTAAACTCAACTCTTTATTTTCCAATGAAATTATTCAATGAAAGGAATTTCTATATAACTTTTTAGTAGCACATATTCATTATCCTATATGAACATCATTTTTCAATGGAAATAATTATATATTTAAAAAATGATGACCTAATATTGGGAATTTTACTTATTTACATTGAGATTGAATTTATTTGAATTATCATCAACACATCAAAATAGATTTCATAATCTCTCAATATTATATAAAAATCTCAGAAAAAGGATAGAATTCCATCGTGTAACCTAAAATAATAAATCCTTATGGTTGAGATTTTTTTAGATGGCACATTAAATAACCTAGATACCTAATGAGAAATATAAAATAGAAAAATTAATTAAATATATAATGAGTTTAAAATTTTTAATGTAGTAATCATAAAAAAAGTAAGATGAAAATAACACATTATGTGATATATATTTTGATAATGTATAGTCCCTCCAACAATAACTGCCTTACTCGTATTTAGAGTCAAATGAATCATCATTGTGTTAAACTATGTGGGAAATATAAAATCTAAATCCAGTGGTTTAATTAATGTTTTTCCCTAATGTTTTTAACCTTAATGATATTTAATTATTTCCAAGAATATATATCAGAAGAATAAAAAAACTAAATTACAGATGACATTATTTTATTATGTAACAATTTATTCAATACCAATGCAGAAATTTCTCCATAAAAATATGTCAGTCAAGGATATTAAGTATATATAACACACTATGTTTCAATTCTACATGTCCAGAAATGTTACTTAAATATCAATTGGGTACTTTTACATTTTTCATCCTTCAAAGGAAAACATATTTTTATTTATTTTCAATGAAAATAATCATAAAAGATAAATTCCATTATAATTTACCCATAGATCATGATTTATATTAATTTCATCTAATTCCCTATGATAATTAATAGGAACTCTAGATTTTCCATGGTCATTCAATATTGTAAAATTATAATTTTCACATACATACATTTCAATGTGAAAAATTATTTATTATGATGTAAAAATTGAAATTCCAAAAAAAGCTTGAGAAAATACTATGTTTCTTCTATTATTGGTTACAATGTGAACTTGATGATCTTTAAACACTTTTACTTGAAATCATAAGAATATAATCCATCATAAATTGTGCATCAACATTTGATAATTGTGACATGATTTATAATCAGGATAATAATTTTGGTGGTGGGATCTACTAATGATTTCCATCAAATTATCACTTACTAAATCAATATATATGAGATTTATTAAATAATAAATGTTGACACATGAAACATAAATTTTTTATATATGGTAGTCTTCTTGGCTCAATGTAATAGTTACCAACTAATCATTCTTTACTTGTGTGAGTGTTCAAAATACACTAGATTCTAAATCCCTAAAATTACTAGTCATATATATTAGAGAAACAAACATTTTTAATCTGTTGGTTTTCAATGCATCATATGTATCTATAATATTTCCAATAACTCATTAATTTCATTGATAAGTGTATTATGGTATATATCAATGTCATGTTTATGAATTTTTATTTTTATAATGATAATCACAATTATGAATGAATTTTTTTCAGACACATCCATGGAGGTTTATCATAAGAGATCAAAATAATTTAGCATATAATATTAGTTGTAAGTAGAGTCCCAAATAGATTAAATCAAATAGTTTCTAGCCCCAACATAAATTTCAATGATCAAAATAGAAATTTTGATGTAATGATTCAAAAAATTTCTTTTCATTCAAATCTCTCTAACATTATATAAACCCCTCATTTTTGTTTTTCAAAGTTGGAAACTTTATTTTCACCTCCTTTTTATAAAATGTGAAAAATATGAAAAATATTTATTTCAATTGATGATAACAAAAACCATTTATATTATTTTAATTTATATTCTTTCTGCATATTATTTTTATTTAGAATCACATCACTATTGACCAATTTCAATCTATATGTATAACATTTTTAAGATCTTATCTATTTTAATATTGTCCCCAATACAACATGTAGATATTAGGACAAACTTGCATATTATTATAATTGACATAGAGATTGTTAACAACATTCATCATCTTATAAAATTATTTGATACATCCTTCTTACAAATCCTAGTTCCATCATATATTTTTTTTCATAAAACTTATTTTATTTAATAGTTACCTTATCTCTTGTGATAATTTCTATTAAATCAAAAATAAAGTCCAAATATATGTTAAAATATATAACATGATGTGTTGTAGTGGGGAAAACAACATTAATCAGCAAATTAATTTCATTCTACACTATAGGGGAACTAGTTTTTCCATTTTGATGATGCTTATACATTGAAATTTCTATAATGTCCAATATCTCATACTAAATGTAATGACCCAAAATATTATAAATTTAAATTATCTTCTTTTAATTATTTTTATAGAGTATAAAGCCCATAGATAATATGGATAAACTTATAAAAACATTATTTTTATAAATTAATAATGAAATAAGTGTTATTTTAAACTTATGAAACCTATACTGTTGGAATACCAAGTAGACTGTTAGAATAGTAATGTGACAATTGGGAATTGTAAACTAGGAAAAAAAATAGTAACCTCACAAATATAATTTTAAATAAAATTTATGCATCTGATTAATGATAATATAATATACATATATTAGGGAATAAGTAATTTTTTTTTTGAAAATATTAAATTAAGTATTGGTATTTTTATGAACCATAAAGGAATATTTAAAAATCTATAATTAATATATAGATTTAAACAAAAAGTTTATTTCATAAAATATAATTGTAAATTTATATATTTTTTGTATTATTATTATAATATAACATTATGAGACCTTAATTAATTTTTAAAAGTTATATAATATAAAAATTGGCATTTTTTGAATAAAAGGTGTTTTTAATGAAACATTAAATTTCTCATATTTATAAAATCATTTTCCTAAAATAGATTCACTTTTTCGAATATATAAATTTAAAAATTGTTAGGGTGAATATTTTTGAATGCTCTAAAATAATGGAATTTTTTATGAATAGTAAAATACAACAATTTACAATATCAAACATTATAAGTAAATTAATGAATTTTTAAGTCATGGTTGATTCATAGTAGATGTATGTGGCAATTATATCTCACATCCATGCTATAGTTACAATACTTAGTCATAATAATCAGTATTATTGATAGTCTTGTGCCAAAAATAATACACAAAAGAATAAAATAATCAAAACACCCCTCTCCTCCCACTATAAATGTTACACTCACCACATCTTATCCTCACACAATATAATAAATTTATCCTGCTTATATTATTCACCGTTAATCTCTCAAACCTATTACCCAATTTATGGTCTTTCTGGTCTCACCAGAACACCATTTTTATGTTCCTTAAGCAGGTTCTCAAGGGGATGTCACTTAAGAGGTAAAATCATCCCTATTTCTCTTTCAATTTCATTTATTTATTTTGTCCTTCCATAACCTCCCCTACAAAATGTAACATGGTAACACCAGTGTCATATATATATTGTAATTTTATTATATTAATGGGATAATCATCATTAAATTCATTCTCATCTTTTATTCTAAAAATGAAAACATCTTCTGTGAGGTGTTGATTCACTGCCTTCTTGTATAATGATTTTTTGTTTTTAATTAAAACCTTAAAGAATTGTCAAAAAAAAATTAATTTGGTCAAAAAAAATTTAAATTTTTTTATTATATTCTTTTTTTTCTCTTAAACTAATATATATATATATATTCAATAATAAAACAAAACTAGTTCTTGATGATCGACAATTCACAAAAATAAAATAATTTTCATCATTAATGATTTTTCTAATGATTCATTATCATATCTTAAAACAAAATTATGTACATGAAGATTTAATTTTTTTGAGGTGGATAAATATTATATAATTCTAAATTTAGAGTTTTTCTTCTTTTTATAATGAAATCCCAAAAATAAACTCTATCGAACCGAT
This sequence comes from Viscum album, assembly GCA_963277665.1. Classification (NCBI taxonomy): domain Eukaryota; kingdom Viridiplantae; phylum Streptophyta; class Magnoliopsida; order Santalales; family Viscaceae; genus Viscum; species Viscum album. Next base: position 441,083,820 of record OY728139.1, on the reverse strand, counting down.
CGCAAAATCATGAAATGAACACTCCCAAATCGACCAAAATAAATAGTTCAAGTCCAAAAAATGGAAAAAATAAAATTCATAAAAATAAAGTAGATAAAAAATTTATAAAATTTGTTCTGAATTAATTAATTAAAGTGTTTAATATGATTAAATTGGAAATTAATTTAAAGTGATGAACACTTTCGAACATATGGTAATGGAATCTCTCAGAAAATTCATATTTAATTTAGGTTAAGCTTCCACTATATTAAAATAAAATTAATTATTAATTATTCTTATTTAAAACATATAAGTTCTGTAGTTAAGTTGAAGACATATTATACTAGTTAAATTCTTCTATATTTTATAAGGAATGAATTTATTATAAGGTTCACATCTCAATTCATCCTAATAAGGAAGCCCAATTTAAGGGAACATCCCAATTTCTTACCATTTCTCAATTGTACTCAATATTATATTTTATACCACCAATAGTTTATAAAAAATAACTATTTTTACCCTGAAACAAATATCCTAATTAATTTCTGGATTTATAAAAATATTAATCATTTTTTCATTTTTAAATATATTTTAAAACATTCTCCTAAACCACACTAAAGTGGGTCATTTCTAAAGATTCATAGACACTATTTTTACATGTTTTCTATTTAGTTGGAGATAATTTATAATAATATATTCATATATCCTCTATGTATTATATAAATCCATTCTTTCATGTACACCATTATGCTATTCCCATTGGTTATGTTTGGGATATGGTTTTGATACTGTTTTGGGTCAGTCTCAAAACACCCAACGGTTCTATATCCAATGGCACATGGACCTGCTTTCCAAAGACAGGCGTTCACTAGTTGATTTGGCCAGTGACACTTAAGAAGTCACATTGGTCAATAGGATGGGTATTCGGGCTCATTGCACCCTTTTGGGGGGAATTATTGCCTGTTACGAGACTCTATTATAGATTTTAGACGTATTAATATGTTTGAGAATATTTGGATTATACCCAAGCATTGTATCCTCGGATTACTCTTGGTTGGAAATGTTCAGCTGGACATAGGGGTTCCGAATCATTTAGGCTGTAGTTTTACCATCCCTCATTGGATTAATGACTCTGAAAAGTAGGACTCATTGAGACGGTGCTAGGAGCAGCTCCTTGAACCGATGTGAAGATAGTCGGGTCGACCGATTGTTGGTCTTGAACATGAGGGAGGCTTCCTACGTACCCTGCCTTGGAGTTAGGGATTAAAGTCCACATAGTTCGAATTGGGTTTTCTAAGAACCGACATGAAGGTGGACCCGGGGGTTCGATGCTGATCGGTCTTGAACCTCGGGGAGGCTTTTTATGTACCATACCTTAACATGGATCAAAGTCCTTATAGTTCACATACGTGTGAAGCTTACACTATGAGGAGGCTGAAGATATGGATTGGGGATTACATTTTGATGAGGCCCATATGAGGATGTCATGGTCGATGCTTACTCTAACCCCACATGAGTCATGATTGGTGTGAGAAACAAGAGGCAGCAGGGACCAGGCGATCACGTCGCGAAAGGTGCGTCCGTGAGAAGTGGAGTGGGGCTTATGCATGGAGCAACCCATAAGGTCAAGGCTTACTCTGAGATGGACGCACCTTGAGACTTCCTCATGTCTAGCCATGAGGGAATCCCAACCCATTGGTGGGTTTTGGAATAAAATGGGGGCCAACACCTATGCGCAAGTGCACAAGCAGGATAATTCCAAGGGCATTAGAATCAGTTCGAACAAAGCGTGTTGAAAAGTGTGAATTACATGCCCGACATTCAAAATACAATGAGGATGGAATGTTGATGGAGGATAACTATTGAAGATGTTATAAACACAACATTCTTATCAGGTTATCCTAAAATGTGGATGAACAAATGAGGTTCGACTGCTAACAGCGTTTGAAACACATGACCTGTCTCGAAGTGTTGTCCAAAGACTTCCGGGGAGTTGGCCTAGGACGATAGGTGACCCGATGCGGCATGGGACCAGGCCATTAGGGGGTCCCTTCAGACATTCAAGGGAATGAAGATCCGAATGAAGGACATGCAAAGAATGGGGTGGATTGATAGAATGCTTGAATGGATTCTAGTGCTCTTAAAATTATGCCACTGTAAACATGGCATGAGGTATCTTATGCTTAGATCATAAGGCATCTCTTGCATGGAGCAAGAGGCATCCAATTATTTAATGATAGTTAATTCTATAGTTTATAGTCATCTAGAGAAGACTATTTCCATATTGATTAACATCTTATGGACATGATGAGGGATGTACAGTTTAACGTCATGTGGGCAGGACAAAGTCCATACATTTTAAAGTCATGTGGTCAGGACGACTAGGTAGGGGAGACCTAGAAATGGTTGGTGTGGGAATTACACAAGGGAGGCCCATTCTGGATGAACATAGAAAAATGAGATAGGTAATGGGGTTATCAGAGAGTCATGAAGAGTAGCTCGACTCATGACATGTATAGGACAAATGTTGGGGCGACAAAAGGGTGTAATGTGAAATATTGTTGACCCGTCCTGAAAAGATCACGGTACGAATCTCCAATTTTAATGGCGATGATTGAGGGAAGTGAAGGGACCGGCCCAGAGGGCCAGGACTACAACCAAACATTGAGCCCGAGCAGGGGTGCGGGGGAACAGCCCCCGTGGTACGGACCCACGAGTGCATGGGGTTTTCCTCATGGGGCGGGCCGTGTAGTAGCTGGGCGCGAGGGACTGGCAGTGGCGGAGCTGTCTACAAAGGAGTCACCCACGGAGGAGCCCTCTGCGACAGACTAGCTGGGAGGGACTGGAAGCATGTGGTTTGATGTTTGGTTGTATGTGAACGGTTTCTGCAGAGGAGCTGTCCGTGAGGGAGGCTGTCTGTGAAGGAGCATGCCATGAAGGAGGCTCTCTGTGAAATATCTGGTCGCGAAGGAGCAGGCCACGAAGTACTAGGTCACAAAAGAAGCTCTCCGAGAAAGAGTCTGTCTATGAGGGATGCTATCCGTGAAGGAGGCTGTCCACAGAGGAGCTGGACGTGAGGGAGCAGGCCGCGAGGGAGCATGTCGTGAAGGACTAGGATGTGAATGAGCTGGTGCCCATCTTACTTTGCGCGTGAAAGGGGTTTCCGCCACCATTTCGTGAATGAAACTATTCTGCAGAGGAGAGGGCCATCCATGAAGGAGATGGCCATTTGCAAAAGAGTTTTCTACATGTGGTTCGCAGTTTGGATTCTCCACTATCTGGAATACTGCTTGCCCGGACAATATGGGGTCCACAGATGGTCACATAACTTTACCACTTGGAGTGTTTTCTCCAGCGTCTCCCCATAGATTTTCATTCATCCTTCCTCTACACTTTTTTTGGTGTCCCTAGGTGACTATTTATAGAGTCCTGAAGATGAGGTATCGATGTACCAAGGCACTTTTAACAGAATCCCATGAATGAAACCCCATCCACAAACGACTCGGTCAACTGATATCTGATGAGTCGCTGCGGGGTTGCTTCGCGGCAACAACCCAATCCACCTCTATTCCGTGAATGATGATGTTGGCGACGACATGGGAATGTTGTCGTAGTTCGCGGTGGTGGACCAGCCAGGCACCCACCCTTCTTCGCACCTGCGGAGGTACCCACCTCTATTTTGCGGAAGATGCTGGTCTGTGGAATTGCAGGAGGGCGTTCTACCGAACAGACCGCGTGCTGTTGCTGAGAGCCAGTGTGCGGACAGGTTCAGTCCTTTTCCAAGTCTTTCGGTAATTGGATTTCCTATTTTTAGAATTTTTAGGACCCTACAGATACCCATTTCTTTTCATGGGAAAACATTATATTAATTTGATATGTTTTATTCTTCTTGTGGAACTCATATGCATGAACATGTTATAAAGGGTGTTCCTAGATAGAACTCCAATTCATTGGGAAACATTTAGTCTCATGAGTCATCATGTTGGGATGGGTAAAAAAACCAGATTCCTTTATCGTACATTTTCCACCTTGTGATATAGTTTTGGAAGTTAGCAATGAATATGATTTATGTCTTGTTGTATATTACTTCCAGATTCCTATGTTGTCATGATTACACGATCCCTTGTTCTTTATTCTATTCTTCCATAAGTTTATTCTTGTTTTATTCCAATTTATGTCATTATGGTATTCCATCTATCTCATGTGTTATTCTTTATTCCTATATTTATTCCCTAGCTTGTCTTTATGGATCATCCCTTTATTCATGTATTCCCCCAGTTACACTATGTATATATAAGAGATCAATGGAATTTATGAGCTCATTAATATAAATATGTTTTATTCTAGATCTTTTTTTTATGTACCAAATATTCAAAGGAAACTAATCGTTATGCTCCTTGGTTTATATTTGATGGTTAATTATGATTAAAATATTGTAATAATATGTGAAAAATCTTTGGCCACTATAGTTGGTATCAAAGCACAATATAGTTTTTTATAGATCTGGATTATATAACATTATTAAGAACCCTTGGGATAATTTAATCACCATGGATAACATAGATTGAAACCTGGGGAATCACAAAAAATGATATACTTTCCATTTGAAATTTTATCCATCTATATTTAATTTTTTTTATACTTATTAGATAAGTATTCAATTCACCCAATTTTTTAATTTTATTATTAGTGGAGGGAAATAGCAGATGTACCCTCCCTGATTTTCCCCATCGCATATAAAATGAAATTTAGAGGGTGAAATTTCCTAAGGGGGGAGAATGTAATGACCCAATATTATATAAATAAAACATCCCATTTAATAATTATGTTATGTATTATAAAAAAAATTAAGAAACTAATAGAAAAATTATTTTCATAAGTGCATAATGAAATAAGTGTTACTAATATAATTAATTAAACTATAAAAATGGAATAATAACCTGGTCATTAGAATATTAATGTGACCATTAGGAATTGTAAACTGGACTATATAATTATAACATCATCTATGAATGTATAAATAAAATTTTGGTTTTTCATGAATGGAAATATAATATATTTATGTCAGGGATTGTGTAACTTAACCTTTTAAAACTGTGAAATTATATATTGACATTTTCTTATAAATATAAATGTTTATTTACAATTTCATAATTTATTTAATGAATGAAAATAAAATTCATTTCCAAAAAATATATTAATAAACTAATAGTTTATTATTATTATTTTAATGTAATTTTATGAGACCTTAATTATTTTTTCGAAATATCTAAAAATTATTTATAAATATAAAATCTTTATTTTATAAATAAAATATTGTTTTTATTAGCAATTTAATTTATCAAATTTAGAAATTTATTTTGAAAAAATGGATTCAGTTTTGTAAGTATACAATTTCTAAAATTGATTAGGGTAAATTTTTTGGTTTTTTTCGAAAATAGTAGATTTTTTTAATAGTGAAATATGTAATTTATGATAATTGACATTATAAGTAAAAAAATGATGTTATGAGTCATGTTTGAGTCATTGATGATGTAATTTGACATTATATATAACACATATGATCTCTTTTTATACATAGTCATACGAATCAACATTATTTATATTCTTGAGAAAAAATATTAAACAAATGAATAAAATAATACAAAACACCCCTCTCCTCCGACCATAGAAACACCCCTAACAACCTATTATCTGAACACCTTCTAATCCTTGTATATTGATTATATTTAGACCAATTATCCCATCCTAACCACCCCTATATATAGTAAAATTATAATTTTAATATAATATATATACTGTAATTTTATTATATTAACTAGATATCAATTATCAAAACCACTCTCTTCTTATTTTATTCCAAAAATAAAAACATTCTGTGTGAGGTGTCAATTCAACGCCTTTATGGACAACATTTTTTTTCTATTACCATCATCAATGATGGTCATAAAACCATTATTATGGTTAAAAAATATTTAATCATGTATATTAAATATTGATTCATGTTCTTTAACTAATATATTTTTCTTGTATAAAATAATAAAACCGAACTTGTTCGTGATGATTAAAAAATCACCAAAATTAACTAACATTTCTTGATTAACTTGTTATGTAATAAATAATTATAATATCTGAAAAAATGATATATTGCACCATTTAAAATTATATGGGTGCATAAATTTTTCTTCAATTTCATATGAACTCCCATATTTAATCTCAAGGTAAATGATAAACATATCCTGAAAAGAATACTCCACAAAAGATGAAATTAAACACTATAAGGGAATCAAATGGACGTAAATAAACATAATAAAATTATTATAAATTAACTAAATGTATAACAAGTTCATAATTAATCAATTATATAATTTCATTTGATTATACATTCCATTAATTACAATTGTAGAATAGTTTCATACATAAGGTAAATGATTCTCTACAAACCTTCATTTTCCATTCAGGTTATGCTTTCTCCCTATTTACCCTAATGTAGTTATTATTTGTTATTATGTATCCATAAAAAATTCTATTTTTATTTTCCCAAAAATATTAACATAGCTCAATTTTTCATTATTTTATGAGTAAATACATATTCAATAAGGTTCTAATCATAATTCATCTTGATAAGTAAGAACAATTAAAGGGACCTTCATAACTTCATACATATTTTCAAGAACACTCCATAATAAATTTTTTAAGAATTAAATAGTTTTCTAAAATAACTATTTTTATCCTGAAAAACTGTCATAGTTAATTTTTGGTTTTATACATAAATTATTCTTTTCATCATTTAAGGTTTCTATAATATTTTCTCCTAAACCACACTATAGTGGATCATTTTTGAAGATTATTAGACACTATTTTTACATGTTTTCAATTAATGTAAATAGAATTTATCCTGATCTATACCTATTTTCCCTTACTAATGTCTATTTATTATTTTAATACATTAAATCCTGAATACCATTATTATATTCCAATTGGTTATACATTGTGACTTGGTTATGATACACATTTCCTTACAATCCCAACCCATATGTTTCTACCTTATGTTTTGTTATTCATGTGAAAAAAATATGCATGAACATGTTATGATTGGTGTTCTTAGATAGTTATTCAATTCATTGGGTAATTTTTAGTATAATGAGATGTCATGTTGGGACACAGAGTAAACATGATTCAATTATTGGACTCCGTCTACCATGTTATATAGTCTTCGAAGTTATCCTTGAATCATACTAATGTAATTTTCAAATTGCCAAGAAATTTATATGTTTCCTTGATTACATGATCCCACATTATATATTATATGTTTTTATATGTTTATTCATGTTCCATAACTTTTTATGGCATCATCTTATGCCTTCTAACTCATGTGATATTCTTTATTCCTATATATACTCCCTTCCTAGTATTTTTAGATCATCCCTTACTTCATGTATTACCATGGTTAGAATATGATGATATATGATCTAAAATTAAGTTAGGAGATCATAATGGATGATTAATGTACATATTTTTTATTCTAGTTCCATGTCTTAAATTTTATGTACCTAATCTTCAAAAGACAATTGTCTTTACAATCGTTGGTTTGTATATGATGGTTAATTATTATTAGAGTGATGTAATAATGTGTTAAAAGGATATTGTTGTTATTCCCAATATATCTCATATATCTAGTAATAACTTATTTCAATATCAATTTCTTATAAACTTTATGACTTTTCAACCATCATTTAACATTACAATCAATACATGTACATTTTATTCTATCTTCTTAAGATCAATTTACAATTGAAAAATATTATAATCATTCTACAATATTGACATATTAAGGTGTTTTTTAGAGTAAAATAAAAAAATATAATCCATTTTTATCATACTGATAAATATATTTATGAAAAACATGACACACATTAATCAATAAAAATAAATTTAAAAATAAAATATAAGCATTATAGAATAAATAAACCGTGATATAATGAAAAATATTATCATTTTTAGAATTTTATTAATAGGATATATTTAAATATCGTGTAATTACAATAAATTGATTTTATAATGTAATATTTTTTGGTATATATGTACCAAATAAAATTTTGAAATAAATAACACATAAAATAAACCAAAACCACATATATTTTGTTACAAATATATCTTATTGTTTAATTTAATCATAAATGAACTTCTATTTTTAGTTTCCTTTTATCCTTGGTACATAAATTATGTTTTTTATACTATTTAATTTTAAATATTGGTTGTATCAATGAATATTGAATAATAATAACGAAATGCAATTACATAATGTATGATAACTAAAAATGTTGAAATGGATATATTATGAGATTAAATAAATACTAAATTGTAAAATAAAATTATTATGTTTTATTTAATAATCATATGATTAATAAAATAACAAAATAAAAAAACATAGAATATAAATATGCCGTATAATTTTTATGTATATAAATTGAAACTAAAAACCATAAATATCACAACTACCACAACAAATATGTGTAAAATATTTAAAAAATAATTAATAAATATTGCATTAGAAATAAAATAAAAATTTAAATTAGAATTTAGGAATTCATAACATAATTGTAATAAAAAATAAAAATAAAACTAATACAGTTACCATAATAATAAACTAATAAATAACTACTTATTTTATAATTATTCTTATTAATAATAAATTGAATATGTAAATGCATTATTTGATCACAAAATTCATATTTAAATAATTTAGTGAGAATTATTGTAATGGTTACCATTGTTTACTATATGGGGAATAATGGGGATGTTAGGATCAATGTTAAAATTTATGTCCCTAAAAATTCCCAATAACATAGATTTGTTATATGTTCAAATACCATCATAAAACGAAAATTTTAATGTATGAAAAGGAAAATACATAAATCCAAAACTACAAATAAATTAGTATATATTATTGATTAAATTGAAATCAAATACTAATATGGATAATAGAATATTTAAGCTACTACGATAATACCTTGTTCTCAGAAAAAACCACCTTTACAATCAAAAGAACGAAAAATATGAAGTCTGAAATTATTATCATGATGAGTAAGAAAAGGTGAATGAGAAGGGGAAGACTAGGAGGTCTATTTAGGAGAATAGAAATACTTGTGTGATAAACTAGATACATGAGAATATGGGAAGTATTTATAAGATAAGGGTAAATTCCCCAAATTAACTAGACAGGGATAGAATGAGAATAATAAATGAATTGGGAAGATGAAATATACAAAAACATGTATTAATTAGATCTAGTTTTTAAAAAAATACACTAATAATAATTATTTTTATGTTACAAAAATCATTAAATTATTTTTAACATAAGCACCTATAAACTAAAACCCAAATATAATGATTCCTATTATCATTGTATAACTTGAAACATAATACATCAATGAAGACTAAAGCATGGAATCCCTATTTCTTATTTTACTTAGTTATATCATAAATATATTTGATATCCAAAAACTAAATAGGATAAACTATTTCATACATAAAATAAATGGGTGAGAAAAAATCCTAGTACGATAACAATCTTGACATCAAAACATAATGTTTGAGTTAAAGAAATAACATGATATCATAAAATAAACGGCACATGAGTAATCACATGCAAGTATACAACAATAAAAAAGTTTCATAAGATCATGGAAACAAAGAAAATGTGGCAACAACTTATAAGATGATATAAACATGAGTCAAGGCCTTCGGGCCACCTTAAAGTGTAGATGCAAACCAGACAACCTACAAGGAACATGATCTACAAGGAGGATGAGCAAGGATCTTTCACCACAGTAGAAGATAAACGGATTTCATGAATGAGAGGGTATGACACCTACCATCAGGACTAGCTAGTGCATGTATAGGAATGCCTAGCCGAACAGCCATGCGAAGGTGGAGAGGTGATTTCACGATGAAGATGTTGGGGAGGAGCAGTTCCAAGTAGTTAGTCTGGGTTGTATGTAATTTTTAAAGCCTATGGGAAATGATTTCCTCTAAGGCCTATGGGGTATGCAATACTTATTCCTACAGGACTTGTAAGGGTTCCACCTCACCCCTTGAAAGGTGGATTATCAAAAATCAATAAAAATGAAGGCCTTCGGGCCATTAGAGGAGAGTTATATATAGGTCTACCGATAAAAACATTTATATAATCTACGTGTTCCACATAATTGAAATAAATCATAAGGAATAATATATGAATTTCCTAGGTAAAGAGGTTATGTTTCAAAATCATTCATAATATCATAATCTAATTAAATTTATTAATGATGGAATTTAATAAATGATAATAAATAATTTAATACCACATAAATAGAAGAAAAAGAGATATATATTTACGTCAGAGACATATATATATAATTTAAAATCATTAAATAATATTACTGTGTGTTTTATTTGATGAATATAAAAATTTTATAAAATATTAAAATACATTTAAAGGAAATAACCTTTCAACATTGAAAATCACTTTTAAAAAACTAAAATTCATATAATATTTTTGAAACCAATTTATTTGAAAATAACCCTATAAAATTATAAAATAATCCACAAGGAAAACAATTGAAATAACATAGTAAAATACCATTTATTCCACATAGAGTAAAACAAATATTCCGTTCAACTTTTCAATAAAAGTCAAGAAGTACCTCATTAACTAAAACACATAAAGATTACTTTTATTGATTTTTTTAAAAATCCAAAAAGGTTTAAAATTATATTATTAAATCTTATAATAATATGAAATATATTTTTTCAACTGTTTAAAGGAAACATGGGTAGGGAAGAGAAAGGTTTTTTGGTTAAAGAAATAAATAATTTATATTTTCCTTAAAAACATTTTATCAAACATTTTATGTACTAAATTGGTAAAAATGGTACTATTAATTGAAAATATCATGAATAAATAATTAGAATAAAATAGAATGGTTTTATTATAAAAATTTAAAATTATTTATTAAAATTAAAATAAAATTATAAATAATCAAGATTAAAATGAGTTTGAATTATAAACCCTTATTTCAATAGAAAGTTTTTAATCATAACCCCCATGCAACAAGTAAGTGAATTTTAAATTAAATTAACATTAAGTACAATGTACTAGTGATATAATATATAAATGGTAATTATATATACACCATATGAAATATACAAGGTACATAAAATAACACATGTCTCAATGAAGGAAGTTTTGTGATAGAAATCTTTACCATGAGTCCATATTCTATCATGTATGTCTTTAATATCATGTATAATAAAATTAACTAAATTATTTATCTTATTAATAAATATTTAAAAGTTTAATAAATCTTATTTAAAAAATTTCAATTCAGTTATTTAAAATAAAAGAATTATTTAATTATTTATCTATGTCTATTCCTGGTGTTTTGTAGAAGAACGATTCATAATTTTGATACAACATCGGTGGGTTAACCGTATTTAATGGTGTTATTATTACTTCATATATATATAATAATAATAATAAAATAATTATAATATTTATATATCCATTATACTTTAAAAATATACCATGAATCTTGATTATAAAATATGAATTACATTACAATACTGGAGATGGTAGGTCATAAAAATGAAAGAGTAAGGGTTCAATTTTTCAATGATAATGATAGAAAGGTGGTAATTATTATTTTATCCATATATAATTATCATAATTTTAAAATAAAATTATATATTAATAAATAAACCTAAATATATAGTCATTTTTTATCAGTAATAAATAAATAATTCGCTTTTCTTCCTGATGCGATAGTCTTCCACTGTTATCATTTAAAATAAATGGAATAATAGGTGAGTATATGATATATTAATATTATATAATGTTTAATATTTCATGATAATAATATATAAACATATAATCCATCCTTATTAACTTTTGTGTGAGGTGATGATAAAAACAAATTTCATCGGTTTAGGAGGTGGTAGTCCGCTATATTCACCAAGGATGGTTTCATTTCTCATTAGTTAGATGTGGATAAGGATGAATTTTATGTGATAAACATAATAAAATAATTGTATATATGAGATACAGGGGCATTATATCATTTTTTATATTTTAATGAAGGTGGAAAAAGAAGAAGAAAAAGAAGGAGCTCAGTGAAGACCATTAACATCATTAAAAATAACCACTTTTCATGTCTTATTAAGGACCCTGTGGTTGGTAATTTGGGCATAAAATATGACCTGTAATTTGCATAAGTATAATAGGGAGAGATTATAGAATTAATTGGTTGATGCAATTTCTTTTATTGGTTTTGAATATGTGATTTTTGGGGGTTCCACTTTATAATTTTGGAGGAGTGACAATTGTGTAAATAATAAAAAAAATTAAACATTGGGAAACAAATCTGACCCCAATCTCACCCAAAGATGATAATTGAAATAATTTATGGAATATATGGTTGATAAACACCTCCACCACAAACAAAATATGTATTAAACATTTTTTTTCTTAACATCTATGTTTATATACTGTTACCATTTTAGTTATCTGAAAAGTAACTTAACTTTTATCTAGGTAATTTATCATTTAATACAAGAAATAAAATGTTCCCTAATTGATAGTTTTTACCCACTTATTCTAAATATGAATAATAATTATTAAAATAAAAATCCTATGTGTGTGGAAATTTAATTTTAACATAGGAGCATTAATTGTGAAAACATCATTTAACCAATTATCATTGAAACTATGTTTTTTTACAATTTATGTGTCAATATTTTTATTATAAAAGGAACACTAGTATGTGAATGTAAAATTATTTAATTTCTTATACATATACTAATGAATATTAATATTATATTACTTTTAGGTGTTTTAAATAATTTTATATGTTATTATATATTCTATAATAACATTAATATTAATTTTGACACTATTCATTTAATTTTAATTTAAAAAAAACATGAAATTGTGGATTTCAAAAAAAATATTTTCAAACCAGAAAATAATTTTATATTAATATTAAAATGACATGAATATATAAATTCATTCAATTTATAATACACTTAATATTTTTGTTATCAATTGTTTTTTATATAAATTAAATTATTATTGTGTTAGAATTTCTTATGCATTTAAAGTAAATATATAATTACTAAAAAATAAAAAATAAAATACCCTTTTGCAATTAATTTAATTATTCTAAATATTTATCTCAATATTAAATCAAATTCTTTTTCCCCAATTAGAACACATAATTGAAATTTTAAATCTATAGGTCGACAGTTTATCTTTTCTCTTTACATAAATTTTTTAATTAGTACAATTAATTTAAAAGTTTTTCAAATGAACATAAAAATAGAGCTTGTGGTAATAATGATAAAAATATGTTCATCCAATAATAATTTGACTATTTTTTGGTCATTTTAATCGTTATCGTATTTGTTTAACCCCTTGATAAACACATTTTAACCTTAAAGGTGATAATTAATTTTTACATTTTTTAAAATTCATTTTGACCAAAAATTCAGTTAAACTTAGTATATATTATGAAATATTGTAATTAAAAATAAAAAATACATTTTTACACATTCAAATAACATAATCTTGATAATTAAATTTAATATTAAAGATTCTAATGTGTCTAAAAAACATTTTTTCAGGAACTGAATTTATCAAGCATAAAATAATATTATAATAACAATATGAAAAGTAATATTAATTAATTTAACTTAAATATTATTTATATATAAAATCAATAAATTTAGTTTAAATAATTCATTATTAGAGGTGATTAAAATAAATTAAAATGGGGAAACTATATGCATATCAAAACAATTTTCAAAAAATCCTTTTTTAATCCTAAGAATAAAACTACAAACAAATACATATTAAATATGATTTAAATGTAATTAATTGGGCTATATATAACTACAAAAATAAATATTTTACTTTTAAATAAAATAAAAATAAAAATTTTAAATTTATATTTCTTTGTTTATTTGTAGAAATGAATATTTTTGAAAAATTGGAATTCATTTCTATTTATTGAAAATTCAATATTATCCACAACAAATCCTCGAATTCTAGAATATGTTAATATATATATGATTACTTGAAAAATTATGTAGAATTTATCAATTAATATTTTTAAATGACTGCAAATTAATTATAATTTTTTTTCAAAATGTTAATATAAATCATTATTGAAGGAAACATATTTGTTTGTAGAATAATGTGTACTTTTTATAATTTAGATATTATTTATTAAGAATTTGTAAATAAATTTATATTTTTTAGGAACATTATATACAATTCATAGTTTAGTTAATACAATTCATATCTTCCAATTTAACAATTTTATTATATCAGTCATGTTTAAATAATTATATTTATCTTGGTTTGTTTAAACTCAGTGTTGTAGGTAATGCTATATATCAAAGAAATCATATTTATTTAAAGTTAAATATTTTGTAAACTATTATGTTATAAAATTATATGCCAATAAATAAATTCATTCCTTGAAATATAATGTTGGGCATAGTAATCAAGGGGTTGACATTCAAAAATTCCATAACAGAAAAACCCCAATTGTAAAAAGGGTTAATAATAATTTTTCTTAAAAAGTGGGAATGAAAATTAAATACACCTATAATAAAGAGGTTTCGCATAGGAGAAAATTGGTGGGAAATGGAAAAATGTATTTGGAAATAATATAAATTTAGAAGAAAACATTATACCATTTTTAAGAGATAATAGACCATTTATTTATAGGAAATGAAAAACGTTATTATTTGATTATACTTTTCCTAAAGTTGATGGATCTGCTTAAAATCTAGGCTAAGAAAATAAAGAAATATGATTACATGATGAGTATAATTTCATTATTTGATCATTTTTTACCCCAATATCATATGTTTCTCCAAATGATGAGTAGTAAAGGTGATTTTTTATTCCTATGGAACTAAAATTAACTTTTAAGACATCAAAAGATCCAACATAGTGTAGCAAGATATTCCTCCTATACTTATTTAAAGAATGGCGAGAAAAAGTTATGATATTACCCTATGAATAAGTTAATATATAATCTTCCACAGTTAAACCTATTGTTTAACATAGATAATTCCTTAAATAAGTAATCTAATAAGCCAATTAACCACAATAATCTCCACATGAAAGGAGGTTTTTAACCAAAAAGGTTATCACATACCCTTAGAATTGTATCCCAAAAACATTATAGAATTATTTCAAAACAATCCTTTATGTTAAACATAATTTATATATATATGTATCATACCAAGTTTTAATATAGAAACAGTATGTTCAAAAGCATGCATGATACACAACATCAGGCTAAAACAAACAATTAAATTTTGTTATTTAAATGTTGCCCTAATAACCTATTAGTTGGAATTAATGGAATGAATAAAACAAACATAATTATGAAAAAATGGTTTACTGATGTTTAAATAAAAATTCATTCGATACCAAATTTATTAAAAATTGAAATAAAAACCTATTTAATATAAATGATGTGTTTTTACGAAAACCGATTTGAATAGAGAATAATTATGTTTATAAAATCATATTACACTTTATGTATTTTTATTTAATAGATAATATAGGTTATATATTCTATTAAATGTTTTAAATTCATCCTATATGTTTTCTATATTTGATATAAAAACAAATCCTATTTTTTCAAATAAAAGAAGTACATTTCTAAAAATGCAGTTTTACCGCCTTTTGATAGAGACACCTTTTTAAATTTAGTTTTTACATCTTTATATCGTATACTTTACAAAATAATCTTATTATTTAAAAGAGTTATATCAGTATTTACTTTGGATGAATTCTTGATATTTTTTAGAAAACTATGATGTTTTGATTAATAATAAAAATAAGTTAAATTTTTATTGAATACATATTTTTCCCTGAGATAATTTATATGATTATATAAAATAATTGAATTAATTTAAAGTATAAATGGAATATATTTTTAAAAATTAATACAATTTTTGTAATTTGATATAATTTCAATTTTAAATTGGACAGAAACACATGTCAATCTTTAGATAGTTTTTACTTCTTAAAACCTCGCTTTCCGATTTTGACTACGTTAAATAATTTTAAATTAATTATTGAAACATTTGTTTATTGAATTTTGAAAAAATAGATTCTGAATTTTTAATGATTTTTTTTGAATAGTTACCTGTTATTTTGGACATTATCAATATTAACTTCATCAATTATTTTTTACCACGATTAAAGGGTTAATCTGGGAAATACGGGTAAAAAATAATATTTTAATAATAATAAACTACACTAAAACATGATCTAATACTATTGGATGGGTTATTTCAAACCATTTAAATCCATTGGACAAATATTGGGTTATTTGGGAGCCACTTTGGATTGATAATGACATGTCATAATAATTAATTTAATGTAAAGATAAAAATATCATAAACATGTTTCTTCTTACTAAAACAATTATTATATGAAGTTATATAAGGGATATCATTGAACATAAATATTAAATAGAAAGGTCAAAATATATACTACATCATTATATTTTATTTATCATTATTATGAGTTAAATAAATAAATTTAATTTTGACACAATGATGATGTTGTGATTTCTTTATTAATAAAGGATTCAACAAAATATTACTATTAATTTAAAAATAAATATTATTTTACATAATTAATGTCATCCAATAATTATATAGGGGAATATGGCATGTTATTATTGATTTTATGTATATTTTTTTGATTAAATGAAGTTGTTAAGAATTGTTTTTAAAAAGTTACGTTTTTATAGTGTCCAAAATTAAAAAAATTCATAACATAAAATATTAAAAACTTTTTATAATTATATTGAATTCCTAAAAAATATATGATTCATATAAATTGTTGAGATAAGTACAAATATTCCAAAAATTAATTTTTTGGATCTTTTAACATGATATGGTAATTTAATTAACCCACAATGTGTACATAACATGATATCACTTTACGATTAAAAAGCATAAAACAAGGGTTAGACCAAAACGATAAGGATAAAAATCATCCAAACCTATTTAAAAACTATTGTTTAATTTTTATTTGAACCAAATTCATATTACCATATAATAAAAATATTTTTGGTGTATTTTTAGACTAAATGTAATTTATAATAAATTAATATTTCAATACATTCCTAAAGTGCCTCTCCTCTCTCTTATATAATGCAACCACTTCAACCCACAAACTAACACTATTAATTCCCCGTGGATAATTCAAATAATACTAAAATAATCTCCTAGCATCCATACTTTCCTCTAAGAATCCTTACCTTGGGAAGAAGGCAATTCGTGAAAGACTTTTTGCTCAAATCAAAACAAGTTACCCGATTTAGAGGTAACATCTTCTCTCAAGTTCCTTTAATTTATTTTCCCTCTTCACTCCTATGATATTATTATTATATGAATACATATCAACAATAATATCCGAAATATTCTAGGATTTTTTATGATATTTATTCTAACAACACTTACACACACCAATGTGATATGACACGTTCATGCCATAAATTTAATGTATAAAGGATGGAATTAATGACCTTTTTGTAATATATATAGCATATATAATATACTATAATTATAACAAACTTATGAATTATTTATTTTTCATAACTTTAATAGGACAATGAAAAGAAATTAGAGTTCATGCATACGTTCAGCCTACAATCTAAATGAACGGTGCATTTCATTTATAACCTCAAAATGTTATAGACTATTATAAATAAATATATACTAGATATATATTTTATTTAAATAATGAATATAATTTTGGAGATGATGTAATTGTGACCAAAAGGACAATTTTAATCCAAATAAGTTCATTTTTCACTCATATACTAAACATCAACAAAATGCCGGATCTGAACACAAATCATTAACTATTTGTTATAACAGGTTAATAAGTGATTTTAAATGAATAATAAAAATTAAAATGGTACTTATAATGTATAAATTAACCTATGTTTATTATTCAGGATCATAACTATTGTACGTGATGAGTAAGACTCAAGGTAAGTGAACTTCTTAACCTAATTTCTATTCTTTGTATTAATCCTCTACTTCTTGATTATGTCATGCAATAATTATGTTCAAAATAAATTATGATATCATATCTTGTATCAATACATTATTTATTTGTATTAATAGTTAATAACCTTAATTTATCTATTCTATTTACAAAATGATCACTTTATGGGAAATATTAACTCAATCTCATTTCATTGAGTTAAATATCCATGTCATTGGTTATGTTTTTACAAGAATATATGTTAATGAACACTGATTTATTTACCCTAAATATACACTTATATTGGGTGTATTTATATTTTTCACATATAATTACATTATTTATTTATTCTCAATCTAATGATATGATCTTTTTAATGGATTTCATCTCAAATTTCATTCCATTTAAACTTATTTTTTGTTATACACGAATTCACTTTTTTAGGGTGTATATATTTCTCTATGAAATATTATATTAGGAATCTACTTATTCTCATGATATTATATGTTTATTTTAATTTAATTCATTAACTATTTTTATTCATGTATTTTCTAAAGTGGTATGGGTCTCTTTTATTAAAAAATTGTATTAAATGTTTTACAGATATAATCTCTTAAATCATTATTATTAATACCTACATTTTCAAAATAGTTTTCAGTATTTATTTTATGTAAATTAATGTTTTAAAATGTAAATTCATTTAAAATTTAAACTATGGTATGTGAAACATTGATTCAAACCCTTCTTTATTAAATTTTCTAAATGGTTTTTGATATAGATTGAATATTTCAATATCTTGAATTTATTTTTTCTTATTAATGAGTGATGTGTTTATAGTTTAATTTCATTATGTGTTATGATTATGTAATGGTACTTGGAAATTTTATAGTTGGTTACGTGATAAACCAAACAACAGTTGCTCCGTGATAAACTTAGGGTTTGTGAGCCCATGATAGCTCTAATATATTAGGTAACATGACGGTGGAAAATGTTACGGTTTCTCGGAAGATATTTAGGGAATATATTGTGATGGCTATTCCAAATGTAACCATGAAGGTTACATCCTATGTAGCTCTGAAATATACAGTGTAAGTATGATATGGATGCCACAAGTTAACTTTATGTTTTATGATTTCTATTATTTTTTTAGTAATCTTATTATTTATTTATGTCTATTAAGTAATTTATGATTTATGGGTTAAAAGTACGATTTTGTGAAAATGTATTCACAGGTTTCATATATTCATGTACTAATGGTTTTATTACTTATTTTTTTAGTTCTTACTGATATTTTTAGGCTCATCCCATGTTTTTAAATGTTTTTCATGACACTTAAAGAATAATATAGTAAATGATGGGATAAAGAAAATGTTATTCTGTTAAAACATGAATTGGAACCACATTTCTTTTTAATTATTTTTTGTTCAATGAAACAAAGAAAATGTGAATAGAAGTGTATAATTATATTATTGTTTATTCTATGTATCATTTATTTCATTATTATCTAAAAAATGAAAACTAAAAATATCCTCGAAGTGAACTAAAATCAATTATTGACTTATCAATAGATTAAATAATGTTTAATGCCAGAGACTAATAATACATCTAAAACAAATAAAACCTTTACAAAAATATGATTAACGTCCTTAAAATAATATTAATCATCCAAATAGTTTTAAACCAATAAAGTGTTATATATATATTATAATTTTTTATATCAAATAAAACAATCTAAATTGAATATTATTACCATAACATCAAAGTTATCATAAACACTAAAGGTCAATAATGAATTTAAAATTATTTCACAAAAATATAAAAGAATTATTTTTTATATAACAATTTTTTACAAAATCCCATTCTCAACACATTGGATTATTAAAATATATGTCTCCAAATAACACTCTAAGTCATCATAGACATCCATAACATGAAACCAAAAAATGTGTATTTATGAATTTAAACTGATGATCAACATTATATTTGTCCACCAAAGACACTTTTGGATTAGCCGAGGTCATGAATTATTATCATATATTCATGTCCTTTATGATGGTTTTTAAAAAGATTGTTAATTTACAATACATTTCCTCATGGATTGTCAAACTAGGTGAGCATGACGGTCCACTTTCATATACCATGTAATACTTATGTAAATCCTGACAACATTGTTTTAGATTTATTACCCAAAAGTACATTTATTCTTAAACCACATCAACTTGTAGTGTCTATATATGTATATAATTTCTTAGAAACCACATTCTCTATAATTCACCATGATTCCTATATATTTTTTTGACATAGTGTTATCCTTATATATATCCATTGGGATCTCAATAATCTTTTCTCATCCTATATTTCAAATATTAACCATGAATTTTCTTTGATAACAACTATAAGGACCTAAATATATTACACATATAATTATATTATTTTTAGCATAAACGTATATTAATTAAAACATAAATATAATAAGGCCTATTTTAATTAGAGGACTTGGATTGTATTACCTAAAAATTGAATATCAAACATAGAATACTTAATTTTTTCCATTCACTTAGTGATAACATAATTTTATTTAAGATCATGAAACTAAATAGGATAACCTGGGAAATACATAAAGGAAATGGGTGATCTGCAATCATAGTTGGGTGAAAAACAATATAACGAAACCCAATGTATGAGTAAAAGATGTAACATGATACCATAAAAGAGATGATGTATGTGTAATCCAATGGAATAACAATATAAATATCAGGGATTTATAAGATAATTTCAATATATTAAATCTGATAGAAAACATAAAACATGATATAAACATAAGTCAAGGAAAGATTTTTAGACAAAACCGAAGGGTGTAAAAAGTTCAAAAATAGGCGAGGTTTACTCCCTAATTACATACACGATGTCTAATGATACTAAAGAGTACCAAATGAATTATAGAACTATATGGGTTCACACATCATAACATGTTAGTGATTTATGTGTTCCAAATAAATTATATAAATCATAAGTTATATCAAAATAATTACCCATGGAAAGGAAATGGGTTGCATAATCTCTCTTCATATCATAATCAAATAAATTCCCAATAAAGTAATTTAAGAAATGATCACAAGGAATGTATTGCCCCATAAATGGAATATTTAATATTGGTATTTATGACATATACATATTTGCAGAATTTATAAGAATTTTATAACATTATTAGTAATTTTTTTGATGAATAGATTCACATTTTAAAAAAATTAAAATCCAATATTTAGAAAAATAACATTTCCACATTAGAAATTCCATATGAAAGAATTAAATTAATAAAATATTTTGGAAATAATTTCATTTGGAAATAACCTCATATAACTATAAATAAAGATTCAATAAAAATAGACATAATTGTGAAAAATGACATCAATTATGTACAATTTAAAATAAATATTCCTTTTACATATTCAGTAAAATACTTAAAGTACCTCATTTGAAAAAAGATAATAAGATTTCTTTTAAACCATTTTGTATTAATTTAAAAGTGTAAAAATTAAACATAAAAAATAAAATAATAATGTAATAAATGTTTTTTAAACACTTAATGGAAAACATGGACATGGGAGAGGATGTTTTTCAAGAAAAGAGTTAAATAAATGAGATCATACTTAAAAAATATTCTCAGTATTTGTCATTATCAAGAGATAAAAATGGGAATATAACATGAAATGTTAATGAATAACAATATGGGAATTAAATGGAATGGTTTTATTAGTAAAATAATAAATAATTTCATACAATTTATGTTCAATTGTATATAATGTCGATTAAAATGAGATAGAAATATAAACCCTAACTGCTTAGGTAATTTTTGAATCATAAACCCCATAAATGAAGTAATTTAATTGTATTAAAAAAATTGATGTATGAATTATTCATGATATAATATGTAAATGGTCAAAGTATACACCCTAAATAAGAATCTTGTTTTATGCTGGAATATGCATATCAAAGAAAAATGTTTTGAATGAGAAACCATTACCTCCAGTCTATAATTTGACATGCATGTATTTTAGCTATTATATAATAAACTTATATAAATTATTTTTTCCCTAATAGCCATTTGTGAGTTTAATTAATTATATTTAAAAAAATATATTTCATTTATTTTTAATGTAATCTTTAATTGTTTATTCAGTTACATCCACATTAGGTGGTTTGAAGACGCTCAGTTCATAATTTCAAAATGGTATTAGTGTGTGTGCCACCTTAAAAAGAGTCAATTTTATATCATCTACATAATTATAAAAATTAAATAATTATAATTTTTATAAAAAATTATAATTTTAAAACCAATAATAAATTTTGTTTAGGAAAAATGATGAATGTTACGATCATGGAGATGATAGGCCATATGTACGCATGAGTAATGTTTTATTTTTTAACGATCAAGATAGAAAGAAGGTAAGTGTTATTTTTTATTTATATAATGTCCAATATATCATATATATCATATTATTTTATTAAATAAACTTAAATAAAAAATCAATTTATACGGTAATAATATATATGAATTACATAGAATCATGTGGTTGTAGTTCACCGACATTATCATTCTCCAATAATGGTAAGGTAATACTTTGAATGATTTAATTATTTTTAACAACATCTAATATGTAATTATTTTAATATGTAAACATCAATACTATTATAAAGAACATTCAAGAGTGGTGATATGAATGAAATTAACTTGATTCACAAGGTGCTAGTCTATAATAAGCATGAATGGTGGTTTCATTTCTAATTTTATAGTGGAAAAGATGGATGAATATTATTCCATGATCATAATAACGTATAATTACTTAATATATAATTTTGTTTTTATATTTTAATTTTTCTTCATAACTATGGGTGAAAAAATAAGAATAAATAGTTGGAGCTCAGTAGATATGATATATTTTATTTAGAAGAAATTCCTTAGGATCCCTTTTTAAGAACCATCATGTTGGACTTTTGGGAAGAATAGGTTCTCCATAATGTGTCTAAGGATGTTTGGTATCAATTTTTTTATTGGGTTTTTATCTAAATTCCTTGAGTTATGTGAATAAATGAGGGTAGTTGGTTATATTTTATAATTGAGGAAGAGTGACATTCTAGTAAAAACTCAAATATAATTTGATAACGGGAAGTCACACTCACCCAATGTGCCTCAAAAACTTCTAATTAAAATATTTTATGTATTAAATGGTCAATATTATCCTTTTCAAAAAACTTGTTTTAAAGATTTTTTTTCTTAACTATTATGTTTTCTTAAATTTAAAATTTTCGTTTTCACAATGGTAACTATCTATTTATCTATGTAATTTATATTTTGAAAATATAAATAAAATGATATTTATTTGAAAATAATTACCCACTAGTTATAAATATTAATTGTAATTTATAAAATAAAAAACGTATGTGTGTGTAGAATTAAATTTAACACAAGCGCGTGAAGAACACAAAACATCATTTTTTTACCATGGTAATAATTTTTTTTAGTATTTAGTTGTCAATATAATTGTTATAAAAGGAAAATTGGTCCATTAATGAGCCATTATTTATATTTATAAACATACAAAATTTCATGGTAAAGGATATGATTTTTAGTAATTTTAAATCATATAAT
Organism: Viscum album; assembly: GCA_963277665.1. Classification (NCBI taxonomy): domain Eukaryota; kingdom Viridiplantae; phylum Streptophyta; class Magnoliopsida; order Santalales; family Viscaceae; genus Viscum; species Viscum album. The sequence continues at coordinate 441,060,121 of OY728139.1, read as the reverse complement.
AAAATATAATATATTATAAAGTAACATTAATTTCAATTTTGACACTATTAATTTAATTTTTCTTCAAAAAATATAACGATAAATGTGAAATTCGAATATATTATTTTATAACCAAATATAAAATTATATTATTCTAAATATTTCATGAAATATGATAATTCATTCAATTTATATTACTTTTTTATTATTGTTACCATTCATTTTATTTTTATATTGTTTAAATAATTATTGTGTTGTACTTTATTTAGCAGTTTTATTTTATTATATAATTACTAAAAAGTAAAAAAATTAACCTCATAAAATTAATTTGTTTTCTCAAAATTATTATCATGATTCATTCACATCTCACTTTTTCTCAACGTGAACACATAGTTCAAATTTCAAGGCAAGAGCATAACATATTGTATTTTTCATTAACTAAATTGTAGAATAGGTCACATTCTAGGAATATTTAACCAATGTAATATAAAAATAGATAAAAAGGTAATCAAACAGTAAATATGTCCATAAAAGTTTAATTGGACCAGTGTTTCAATTATTTTAATATGAATCTATTTACATTAAACCCTGATAAACCCGTTATAACCTTAATTGTGGTAATTAATTTTTAATGATTTTCATATTAATTTTGATAAAAAAAAATTAGTTTTAACTTATTGGATAATATATATTATAATGATCTCAAATATGTAATACAGTTCTCCTAATTCAACTCATATAAGTGGTAGAATATATTTTAAAATTAATCTCATAGACGTTTCAAAAGAAGGAATTAAAAATAATTGTATTTTTCATGAATAAGATGATCTTGTAACTAGTACATGAATAGTAATTATAATTAAATTAATCTCATATAATTTATATATATGGATAATCAATAAATTTAATTTAAATAATTCCTCAATAGGTGTTATTTTAATTAATTGAAATGGAAAAATATATTGCACAATAAAATATTTTTAAATACATTTGATTTTATGCCCAAGAAGAATGTTAATAAAAAAAGTATAATTATTATTTAAATGAAAATAATTTAATTATTTATAAAATAAATATCATTATGTTACACCTAAATAAAATAAATTATTAATTGAACGTTCATATTAATTAATATATTAATAGAAATGATAGTTTTACAAAAATCTGTATTTTCATTATTCAATGAAAAAATCAATATTTACGGAAAAATTCCAAAAATTTACCATATTTTAATAACAAAATATTTATTTCAAAAATGATATTCATTAAATAAAATATAATTTCAAAAATATTGGAAAATTAATTATAATACTTTCTTATAAAAAAAATTAAAAATCAATTTTAAGGAAACTTATTTTTTATAAATTAATATATCTCTGTTATGGTTGAAATATTGTTTATGATGAATTTATATGTAAATTATTTTTTAGTAATAAAATTATATATATTTTTATGTATTTAATACTATTCAAATATTCCTATTTAATTACTATGTTATATCATTCATGTTTAAATAATAATATTTTTCATGGATCATTTAAACTTAGTGTTTTGTTTGAAGCAATATATCAATGAAATAAATTTTATATACTGATTAATATATTTATGTGGGGACCTAGATCCCAATAAAACAACTCTTTTAATGTTTTTGAGACTTTTGGTGCTCGGAGGAGGCTTTGAAGTGGTATATAGGGGTTTTCCGGCAAAAAAATGGATGTAGAAATAATTCACATCGTGTAGAGATACATGAAATGAAAGGGTGGTTCACAAATTGTGTAGGGCCAATTGATAATGTGTAAATTTTTGGGGTTAATAACAAAAAAATGAACATTTTTTCTTTTTAAAATTAACCCAGTTGATTAAATATTGTGAAAGGGTATTACACATCATGGAAATCCCATGTGCATCACAACATTAAAGGGTTTCATCAATCAAGTTTTTACAAACCCTGTTTCTTGTAGCACCTCCTCTCTAGTTCCTTGTGATATGTGGATCCCTTCCTTAGAGCTACTAGATCCAATCAATGGAAATAACTTCTTAGACTTCCTCATTCAAACAATGGGGATCAAAGGTTAGTTATTCCTTGTTTTATTGTTCTCCATTCATTCTGCCTCTTTTTCGTCATATCTTATTTCTATGGGATGGTGGATGATATTCCATATTATTAATTGGTTTTATTAGTTGGTCATTGTTTTGTTTATGGTGCCCAATCCATGGATTGATTATGTTCTCATGGGAGAGGTGATTAGAGATCTGTGATGTGGTCTATTCTTGTTTCAAAAAATGTTAACTGATTTTGAGGTTGGGGAATTGTTTCTTCTCTATTTTTTAAGGTGAAATAATAAATTTATAATGTTTTATCCCTATTGGGTAAAATTAAATTGAACTAGTAATTGTTTAAGAAATTTGATATCAATCCCATGTTAATGATTTTTTTTATTTATTCGATGATAATGGTTTGACTCGTTTTTTATTGATTGTGTGATTTCTATGTTGTATGATTAGTTGTAATTTTTTTATTCATAGAGTATCCTGTTGAAATTAGTAATGAAAATCATGTCTAAATTAATTGATAACTAATTTCCTTATGAAATTAATGAAGTGGTGTGTTTTTTATCAGTTTATTAATGTAATTTAATGATAATAAAATTGATGAAATGAAAATTTTTAATTGAATTGATGTTTTATATTATTAATGTAACTGATAGATCATGTGAAGCATGATTATTCTTGATGATATTAATTGAAAGGCATGTTTATTGATAATGGTACATGTCTAGGATTTTTCAAATCGTACTAAATTATAAGAACACATTTTTCATTTAAAATATTTTTATATGTTGATGCTTTAGGTTTACCATAGTTGGAATATATAAAAAATAAATCAAAAATTCTAGATGGAATAAGGACCCATTGTGGAATAAAGATAATTTTATGGGGCCTGAGTTTCCCATTATTTGAGAAGGATGAGTGCCATGTGTTGGAGTGATGATAACTCATTTCCATTAGAATATTGAATGCTATTTTTGAGGGACCAGTTTTCCTATTGATTGGTTTTCTATTCTTATAAGTTTTATGATGTTCCCTTGATACAATCCATTTGATAAGATCTTGAAATGGCTGCTTTGGGGATATCTGATATGGATAGTGGAGTATTGGATATTATGTGATACTTATATAGAAGATCCTAGGATGGATGATGTGGTATACATGGGTAAGGGGCCTAGATGATGTGGTAAAATTTGATTCCCTGTGATGGATAGATGCATCAAGAAATGAATGTGGGTGCCAGGGATGGAACCATAAGTGATGGAATGGGTTAAATTTGGACTTAATTATTGATGAGAAGATGGGAGTCATTATTCAAACTTATGAATCCATTTAATGGATAATTTAAAAATTTAATTTTTTAACTGCATTCCTTTCCTCACTTCTTGAGGCATCTTGAGGTGATTGGTTATATGTTTCTTCTTATTGGTAGCTAGGATGGTATTCCTAGAGTTCCTAGATATGGAATGATGCTCATAATGAATAAATAATTCTTCACATATGGGATTGGATTATGATGGAATTAAAAATATTAAAATATGTCAATCCTGATAATCCATGGACTTGGTTTGGATTATGTGTGGGGGCATATACATTTCAATTATGATTAATGTAATGGAATGCAATGAAATGTAATGTATTGTAGAAAAATGTAAATAGTTAATTAATGAATAATTAATTAAATAATCGAATTAATTTATATAATGTAATGAATAAATTTAATGTATCTATTTAATATTCATGAGTTCATATAGTATATATGGTCTTAACAGTGGAATCCAGGTGTTTATGTGACATTAGCTGCAGTGGTGATTAATATTAGGTTATACCCAGATTTTGTTTAGGAGGTATATTATATCATGTATACATTGGGATTTCATACACTACCCTAACAATGCCAGTTTGGGAGACTAAAATCTAGTGGACTGTTTGAGGGTTTTTACCTAACATCCAGGTTGGATGATGGAAAATTTACTACCCCTATAGCCATGATCACTTCTCTTGGTAGTAACATGTAATAGTATGCATGATAGTTAGCATTCCCATATGTTTGTGTAGAGGGATATGGTGGCATGTGGGTATTTCAAAAATGGGTGTTACATGATATTATGATAACCCTACTCTTTATTAGACACATAGACATGATTTATTACATAATTTTTTTTAATACTACTCTGATGTTTGATAGGTCTAGTGTATTGGGAAATTAGGAACATTACATAAAAACTTAGAATATAAAACACAACATCTTAATTGATAACTTCTATTACATGACCACAACATTTTTTCGTACTTAGCATTTCATGGGATAAACTAAGGACATGCATGAAAAAAGGATGAGATATAAATAATTTTATGGGAGTAAACTTGCAATAACATAATTAATGTATCACATGTAATGATATAGGCATATCTATTGAGCACAAGAGAAACATGAATATAAATGTGTGATATGGCTTGATTATCACAACATGGAAATGTGGCAATAACATTTTGACATGATGTCAACATGATCTCTGGCCCATTTAACATGGAACATTTTGTAAACCCTCATTTAACATTCATTATAATGAGTAATCCCTTATTGATCTTGATTTATAATGATATAAGTCTTTACCCAATGCATTATAGTGCTATTAGGGCGCACCCTGTTTAATCATTTAATATCATGAATAAGTGTGCCACATGGATCATATAACATAGATTCATTAAAATTCATAATTAATTCAAATATAAAGGAATTAGTAATTAATTAATAAAAATATATAATCTATATGTAAGTATTTATAAAGTTGAATAACCATGATAGAGAAATTCACATGGTATTCACTACACACTGACTATGGCTTAATAAATCGCCAAACAATTTCAGTAGCATAACAGCATGACATAAGAATTCATAAAAATGGTTAATTAGAGGGAAAGGTTTGTCTCATTATATGTAAATGAAATTTATACTAACTGGGTCATATATATACATGTACCAACATATGTAATGGAATTTAGATTTATAAAACAATAGAATAACTTGAATGTAAATGAGGAGAGAGAACTCCCTTACAGAATTTCAGCTCGGTAATAGGTGTACATGGGAGGAATCAATGAGAGAGAAATGAGTATCTAATCATTAAAACATAAGGATGGATGAATAGTAGAGGTTAGAATCACACCCGAACTTTTTTAATTGAAAATAAAAGTGTATATAAACATATATAAAATTTGAAAAAAATGAGAGGATGAAATCCCATACTAGGAAGTATCATTCCAAATTCTTGAGAGAGGATTAAGAGTATAATATTGGGATCATAGAGCACATTGGAATGATTTTAGATATAGTAGGACAGGGTAGATACGTGATCCAAGGGTTTTTACTAAAGTGAAGTGTGAGCTAGGGTGGGTTTATATAGGAAATGATAGGGAATTCATTATTATGTTGGTGTTGGACACAACAAATTAAAATAATAAAAACCACAAAACAACCAATGGTTTTTTCCAATGGTTTTTTCCAAAGGGGAGAGAAAAAAATATTTTATAAGGAAAATGGAAAAACATATTAAAATATTAGTCTTGTTTATGTGGAGGAGAGTCACACTCTCATGGAAATCATTTTTAAATGTTAAAATTCTTTATATATCTTGGAGGGTCCACTAAGGCACAATAAAATTAATCAAATAAATCTAAAATAAAATTTTATTAATGATAAAACCTATATTGGAAGAAAATAATTTTTATATTATTTTATTATAACACTATTGGGTCATTATGATGTCATAATACACATTATATATTTACCCGGTATTTACTTTTTACCAAAAAAAATCGATTGTCTCAGAAAATTATGAAGAATTCACTATTGGATAATTTTGACATCCTGATTCCATATATAGTATTCATATTATCTAAATAATTTAAAAAATATGAGAATTTTTAATTTCAAAATAAAAAATGACATTTATAGAAAATTCCTGGGTTTTAACAAAAACATTTTTAGACCTTAATAAACATTACAATTGTATTCATCAAAATTATGTGATCATTTATATTTTAAAGAAATTAATTTAGTAACAATATTTTATTATGATAGTATTTAATTTATAAATCCATTAATTTATCAATATAGATTTCTTAATTATATATTAACTAAAAATACTATTTATTCATTAAAACATTTACTAAGTAACAATAATAAAAAGAATGTTTCTTCATTATTATATAAGATAATAATTCACATATTCATAGTGCTAGGGTCTTGTTACATAACCACGTATAACATCTTCATATGAAACAATGTTAAGGGTTGTGATGGTGACAAACTCTTGGGGTGGCTCGAATAACATTGCTCAGGTGGTAAACACTATAAACATCCACTTCTCCCATAGGAAGATCCATTCAAGATTAACGTATTGAATATAGGCTTGGACTTGGTCAAGAGAAAAGACCAATGATGCCACATCCTTTCCAAGGTACATCAAATGTGACTGGTATGGAGCGATTCTACTAGATTAGGTCATCGCTTCCTTTTTTTGAGTAATTTGTATTTGTTAAAGACCAATATTTATACTAATCAAGGGATCAATGTTCAAAGAATATATTAACAATGTTAAAAATTCTTAATTATATATTCAAATACAAAAAAATAGAAAACCGAGGAGGTTAGTATTTTATATAACAATTTACATAATAATAAATTTAATTAGATCAAGTGGAATTTTCATTACTAATATTTTTGGTTGTAACTGAAATAGTATTTAATGTATTATTATAGGTATGACATGTATTGGATATGATGGATTGAGGTACTTACTTGTTGTACAAGTTGTAATGGATTAAGGTACAATAAATAATGATTGATGTGTCTCATATGCGTTATGATTGATTTTTGAAACTACTTTGTAACTATATGTGTATATGTTGACTGGATGATGTGATGATGTGATGCACAAGGTTCATGTTATGATGCCGTTACCAAGTGTCATTAGTATGAATGACTTTTGGAGAGAGATGGATCATGGCGTTTGACATTTTGGTGGAGTTAAAAATAACTAGGGATGTTGGAGTGAGGTACACATGCTGTTCTATTATTATATTATATCCTCTATTGTATATAATGCTTGGTGAGATTTATCAATGGTGAGTACGGGAATGTAGTATATCTGTTTAGATGATGAGTTAGTTTCACTATTATTCACTATGCTTTAGCAATTTTCATTATCTTTTACATGAGAGTCACTGGAAAGGATCCTACTTAGCATACTATTATTATCACCCTATGTATATATAAACTATTTTTTAGGTGGTCTATAGAAGGTTGGAGATTAGGCATTATATTATTATCTAGTAGTTTTTCTGGAGCTATTTATATTTTGGTGTCCCTATCATCACTTCCATTTAGGGTATTGAAATGTTTTCCATTCTGTTGTCTAGAACTATATGTAATTTTATGTTTCCTCATAATGTATATATATATATATATATATTGATATGGTGTTCATTCTTTTAACTGTATTATCTCTCACTTTTGCATGTTTCTCTTAGAGGTTAATTCATCCCACATGATTCTTTATTATACCCTCAATGTTAATCGTCATCCTAGGGCCTACTGGAGGTGGGACTTGGGGAACCCTATCCCTCTCCCTTCATTATAGTATCATTGTGGGGAAGGGTTCATGATAATGTAATTTAAGAGGTTCATTTTGATGTATATGATGATGGTTTGAGTTAAAAAAAAGTCTTATTTCATGGGTTAGTAGGGAAAAAGGTTTTAGATATGATTAATTAGTGATGTATACATGGTAGAATTATTTAGACATGGGTATTTAGGGCCTACTATGATATGATACATTGACATTTAAGTTTATAGAGTATTCTAAATGAAGTGATACTCATGGAATGATAGATATCATGGAATGGATAATCCATTATTCATAATTTCACTTGTGTTTGAGATGGTTGGACATTAAGTTATATTGAAACATTGACAAGATAATGGAATAACGAATTAGTTATAAGTATTCCATATTCTCAGTTTAGGATCTCTTATAGGTTTTTCTTATTGATTATATGTATCCAGGTCAATGACCTCCTCAAGTTCGGGCTGATGCTATTCAATAGGATATAACAAAAAATTTCCACATAGTATATGTCGTCAATGGTGTAACATAGAGGAAACACCATGATTTTCAGTCCTAGATTATTCAAATGTATTATGGATTTATTTAATACTCATTCATATAATATTAGGTGGATGAATTAGATATAGATTTCAGTTTGGTTCATGATTTGAAGGAGAAATTACTTTCATTAGTTGTGATGATGCTTCCTGGTGTATCAATAATGTTTTTCTTATTTTTTCTGTGGGGAACATGTGTAGTCGGTATTCTCATGGGATAAGATTAGGTTCCAGTTTAGAGTATAGTATTTTTCTTGGACCATGAAGGTGGAAAGTCACTAAGAGATACCCACCCTTCGATAAGGGAGATCTAGTGTATGAGCCTTCAATATCTATTTTTGGGTCGTTTTATGTCATGCTTCAAAACGATCTCATGATTAGAAGGGAAAGGATAGTCAATTTAGGGGAATATTTTCACCATGAGATCAAACTATAGGTCATCATATTTATCCTAAAGACATTTCTCATGGTACTTGTGATAGAAGAGGTTATTGAGTGGAATCTAGCCAGAACAATATCATCATGATAATAGAGTAGTCAAGATTCCTATCCAAGAATACATGTGGTCTGGGGTTCTAATTTTCATAGATATAAGTGTATTCGATTAGTAGGGGGTAGGTCCTATAACTAATCATATCTTTTATCTTGGGCTGGCAGATCTTAGACTTATGTTAAGGGATCATATTAATGTATTTCATATAGAATTTAAGGTCATCAGTGGAGAGAGTCCTCAAGCATTATAATAACTCAGTATGTTCTAGGTGGTCCACTATAAGTTCAAACTTTAAGGTAGATATAGACAAGGTAGTAACAATAGGGTGCACCAGGTTAACATCATCAGAGAAGACAATGGGTAGAAAGAGTGCCACCCCATGATACTCCTTGTCCTCAGATATCATTTTCCATCCATGGAGGTGGTTTTTAGATTGTTCATCAAGTCCTTACTGTAGGTTGTTCAAATCTTCATGATTTATCATTTCCATCTCTATGATAGCCAGATGTCATTCGATGTACCATTTTCTTATATTTAACATGGGTTCATGATTTAGATGATTCTAGAGTGATAGACTCCTTTATATCACCTACCCTCATCCATGATTTAATAATTTAGGTAGAGAGGCGTCCAATTCCCTTTGAAATGACTATACAAGTTGGAAGTCTAGATGATTTGTATAAAGTATGTAGATTCTATGAACTAGTTTTAGGGTAGCACTACTCTTTGGGATACTTACTAGGTTTACAAAAAATGGCATTTGAAACAATCCACATCAAAGATTGGATGAATTCTATGACGGATGTTATGGATTACTCCTATAGGTATGTAGTTATTTATGGTACTGATAGAGAGAAAATGGTATTTGTATGTATGTGAGGACCTCACCTGAGTTAGAGGTGTGTTCCATATTATTCATTGTTGATGCCCGAGTTGATAATGATTTCTTCAATGATTTAGAAGTTGGTGTCTCCCTAGATTTTGGAATATTATACTAATGACTTTACATAGGAGGTTTGTAAGATTATGGATCTTGGAAAGGTATGTTCTCATTTAAGATACGGTTTGAATACCTTTTTTTGTAATTTAAGTGCATACCCAAGTCCTTAAAGAGGCTCAGGGGTGTTTTGTGGGTTCAAAACATGAAAAATGTAGAAAAGGGGGTTTTATGGGTAGGCATCATGGTCTATGAATAGTTAGTGATAACCGTGTAGATATCCTAAGAAACTATGAAGGTGGTAGGTTTTTGGATAGTGGCCTCTGCACGGTTTTCGTATGATCTGGAAAACCGAGCAGGTATACTGTACCGCCTAGAAACATTTAAAAAATTACATTTTTTTCACTTTGGGATTTTAATTCCCAACTCATGATTTCTTCCCTATTCTCCCCTAGTCATCATAGGAACAAACCAAATCTCCTAAGATCTCCAATAGATCTATCTTCCTTGTTTCTAAGAAGTACTGGGTTCTATAGGTTTTGTATCAAAGATCTGGGTATGGATAATCCCCTCAGTGCTTCTCTTTTGAGTTTTGGGTTGGTATCTCCTTCTCCTCTCCTTCTGATTCTCTAAAAACCTACTACATGGGTAAGATCTATGTTGAACCATCATGGGTTTTTTTGTAGCGGAATCTAAGGTCTTGACTGAGAGTGTGTTTTCCTGTGTAATCCAGGTTGATGTTCTACAAGTTATATCCCTTGGTTTATTTATGGATTTGTGCATGTGTGGTTTTGTTCATGGGTGTCTTTTGGTATGTTTTGATCACCATTGACATGTTTATGTAAAATGGTTATAAATAAGGTAAATTGAAACCCTCACGATCCCCATTTGATGCATAGAGGGTGATGAGACTAATCTAGGGCCACCCATGAAGTATGCCGACTCTGCCAAAATTAGGTATTTGTAATTAACAAGTGATGTTATTGTGTAGTTATGTAGAGCCTTGATAAACATTTTGATGTGTTTGATTGTATTGAAGTAGAAGCATGTTGATGAACCTTGTCTTAGCAATAAACATAGGGATATTGGGTTAACATGGATATGATTTAAGATAATAATGAAATAGATTATGACCTAGGTAATTATTCCTAGTTAGTTATTCATAATGAATGGAGACTACTGAGATAAGAAAATTGAATGAATTATTAGTGAGATAATCATAATAAAAGGGTAATCATGATAAGTTTCTAAATGATGGGAAATTTGGTAATTGTGTTAATGGGTAACGTCATGGTATTAAATCTTATGTTATTTCTATGATTTATGTTTTCCTTGGGAAATTGTTGTGATGTTCTATGAATGGAAAATGGATACATATATGTATAGCATGTGAACATGGCTTGGTATAGTGGGGTATTGACATGAGGTTCTAAACCCATGATTCAAGTTGTACTAAGTCTCTAAACTCCACCCCTAATTCACAGGTTAGAGAAGAGGAATACAGCTCTGTTACCCAAACATGGGAATCCACCCGGACTACATCTTCTAGGTTACGATATGGTTGTCATGAGGATGTTATTCCTAGTGAGATTGGATAACCATATTTGTAACACCCCAAGATTTCATAGTGTGTAATTTTTTCAAAATAATTCAATAACTTGCACTACACGCAACACCGAGTTCAATCACACCATAACTTACAAAAAAAGCCATTCAAAAGAGGGTATGAATAGTATTATCTAAATTTTAAACTTTATATAATCCTTATAATTTTAGAATCCGTATTATGAGTTTCTTAGATATAATGCAAGAACAAATTCATTTTCAGTATTGCACTTTTATCAACTTTTAATAGTGAACCCTTTTTAAATACAATATTTTAAACTTTTTGACTAAATGGGGACATCAAAAAATTTAAAATGAAACATCCCAAGCTTCCACAGTATGCTTTCCTTTGAATAATACAGTAGCGTGTGTTGTACGCAACTTCGAGTTTTAACACACACCACAACCGATCAAACAAGCCGTTATGAATACTAATACCTAATTTTTGAAATTATATATATTTTATATTTCAAAATTGACTTCATTTTTGGATTCGTAGTGTCGAATTTACCCTAAGGTGAAATTTTGGTACTTTTCGGATAACTTTCATATTTTGATGAATAGTGAAAATTACTAAATTTTAATTAAAAACAACTTTTTTAATCAAAATAATTAATAGTGATAAATTATGAATTTGAGTGGTTTTAAAGTATATTTAGAATATATTTTTACCATTTACTATAATGTTGGTCATTGGACATAATTTTACAATTAAACCGAACATAAACAAGTGTCAATCTTTTGATAGTTATTATCTCTTAAAAACACGCTTTTTGTTTTGACAACAGGAATTAATTTTAAATTAATTTCTGCCACTTCTGTGTTTTGAATTTAGAAAAATGGATTCCATATTTGGAATCAGTATGTCCAAATTGTGTAAATAGGTAACTTTTATTTTTATACATTTTGAATAATTACTGTGGTAAATATTTTATTTACCATGGTTAAGGGTAAATCTGGTAAATAAGGGTTAACAAATAATATTATAATAATACTAAATTATACTAAAACGTGTCCTAGCCTTATTGGTTGATACATGTTAGACCATAGGCATCTTTGGATCGATTTGGGGACCCCATGGTGCCACTTGTAGGTGATAGGGACACTTTATTTTAATTAAGTTAAAATGAATACAAAAATGACACAAGCATATATATTTTAGAAAAACAATTATTACATAAGGTTATATATGTTGGATTTTAGATTATAAATATTCATTAGAAAGATAAAAAGATTTCTTACATAATTATATTTTATTTAAAATTTTTAGACATTAAATAATATATTTTATTTATGACACAATAATGATGCAGTAATTTCTAAAATAGTGAAACATTAAATTAATTGATATTATAAATACCCAAATAAATATAATATGAAACTTTTAATGAATTAAACTAATTTTCTAGGATAATATGATATATTAGGATTTATTTAATTTACTTTTTTCGAAGTAATCAATCTGTTATGAGTTTAAAAAAATCAACTATTGAATAGTGTCAAAATTGACATAAAAGAGTTTTTAAAACAAATATTATATTATTAATTGATATTAAATTCCTAAAAATCTAATGTTCGGCCAAGAGACTTATATCATGATAGGTGTATCATTAATGTACCACTTGGGGGTCTCTTGGATTTATATGGTATGTTTATTAACCATATAGTATAAAAATACAAAGAGACATTGTAAAATTGAAACTAATTAACTTAGAGTTAATACTTAAAGATAAGGTTAATATAAGTACCCAAACCTTTCTAAATTCTATTGGTTGAGTTATTTACCACCTCTCCCCACCTTAACCTATTAATAATTAACTTTTTATCCATTAGAAACCGAATATGAATTTAATATAAACAAATATTTCTAGCTTTTCCAAAGGTGCCCCTCACCCCTCTTATAAAAGGGAACTCTTCCTTCCCATTTCTTCACACCTTCAAAGCGTTTTGGTTCGGCCAAACTCTGCCCAAATACTCTCCCAACATCCCTAACTACAACCTAGAGGCCTTAGTTTGATCAGAAAGCCAACCTAAGGAGCCCTTTTGATCAAATCAAAAGGAAGAACCCGAAGAAGAGGTAATGATTTCACCACCCTTTTTCCAAGTTCATTTCTTCTTCCACTTCTTCTTCCTTTGTTGTTACCATTCTAAAATAATAACTCCAGTATAATATATATACTGTGATGTTATTATAAATATGGTACAACCATATTCAGTATTCTATCCACCCTTTGAATAACATGTCACCATACGTGCGTACGTACGGCTTACGGTCTCCACGTCATGGTGTAATTGTTATTCAATATAATATTATTTGGATGGGTATAATAATGATGTGTAACTCATTTAATAATAAATATAACATGTTAATGATTCAGTATATTTGATATACCATCCATTTATATATTATTTTAATATCAGAAGAATGATATTGTAGCTCGTGCGTACGTACGGACTACCGTCTCCACGAACGCGATGAGATTCATTCTCCATCGTATTCATTCAAGTATAATTATCATTTGATGATTTAAAAATGATATTTAAGTACTTGATATCATTCTGGATATGAATAATATACATCCTATCCTTTACAAACATGTCTTACGTAACAAAACATATAAAATAAAACAAGTAAGTTAACACCTGAAACAATGATAATACTAAGATATTATTATCCAATCAATATTAAAAGATCAAATATGATATCATATTAATGTATATGATTCTTATATAATTTAATAACAATTATTTCACCATTATACAGGATTTTAACCTACCCCAACCAAGGAAAAGTACAAGGTAAGGGTTATTTCACAATCTCTTCATTATCCGAGGTTGTTTATACGTAATAATCTACTGGGATCTCGTTATCATCCACATCCATGTTTCTTCAAAATGTATTTCAAAACATTTTTTACAAGAATATGGGTTAATGTAATTTATACCCTTGTTTGACTTTTTATAAGAGGAATCTTCCCGTTGTTTTCAAAACAAGGTCCTTTTTAACCTTTTCGACAGAATTAAGGTAAGAATGTTTTTTTTAACTTATACGGCGGGTGCGGTTATTTTCCGCTGTTATAAAATATTCAAAGCTTTCCTTACAAGCTTATAAGAATATTTTCAAGAAAATGTTTTATTTTATATGGCTCTTAAATGATTTCAAAAATAGAAAGAGATATTTCTCTAAAAAGTGTTTTGATTTCATCTATGTCAACATCCTTTGATGGATTTTACGCTTATTTGAAGTTGATTTATTATGATACAAAACTTCTATATTGTATTGAAGGTTTTGTGATATGTTTGACTGTGGATGTGATATTTTTATACCATTCATAGTTTATGGTGAAATTATTGACATTTCGTATGCTAGTTTTAATACGAATGTTTATGTTATGTTTAAACCTTTTCATATGGGAATGCATTGGACTTAATATGTGATGGGTGGAGCCCGCTATAGCTCCTCGATGCATTGGTAGGTCTCATGAGACAAACTAGTGTCTTGGCACAAGGCCTTGGAAAAATCTTATTTGTAGTCTTGGAACGAGGCCTTGGCTATGTGGTTATGATAGTCTGGCATTATGCATTCCAACATTATGAAAGTGGTTATTGATTTTGCATGTGATTATTCGATTAGTAGAATATCCATGTGAATAAGTAAATGACATTATTTCATTTTTTTTATGACATAACTTGTTGAATGTTCAAGTTTGAAAGGCTTTTTTTTAGTTATACATTGCCTTAAATGTTTATTCTTATTTATAAAAGTTTCCGCTATATTGTTATCCTTACTGGGCATTTGAGCTCACCCCTTTTCTATGTTTTATTTTTCCCAGGAAGTGAAGAAGTAAATTATGAATGACCTGCAGGGATATTATGTTGGGATATGAGTGTGGATTATGGAGACATTATATTTTTTTAGTAGTTTTTCATTTTATGATGTAATGTAAAACTTATGAATATATCTAGTGTTTCCAAGGCTACTAAACCAATCGGTCTTTCGAGATTTGATCATTCTTGTGATCATGCCAATGTTATGTAATAATGCACCGACTCTGGGTAACTAGGGTCGGGGCGTTACAGTTGGTATTAGAGGAAGTTTAGTACATTCCTTGGAAGCTAGATTTAGATAAACTCTGATTAGAGCACATAGATTTAAGATGAATTTTGAGGATTAGTATAGAAGAACTTCCTAGAATTTTGGTATTGTAGAGATTTTGTGAGTTTTCCAAGCAATACATCCTTGTCTGGATACGAGCAGGTAGATGCGGATCTGGCACAGATGTACCTAGGGGTAAAACCCGAAAACACCGCTATGAGCTAGACTCGAACGGGAACTGGTGCACGACAACGGGCCTTGCTGCACTCTTGGTTACGACACTCCCGGGGGATATGCTTAGGATAACTCTCATTTTCATTACAAATCATTATGAAGGGTTTATTAGTATATACTTCCTCAAAAGAGACATTTTTATGATTATGGATTATATCCATAAACTATTTAATTTATGTTATGTGTTACACAAGTTTGGGATTAGGTATTGTTATTCATAAACTAATCTAGTGTATGCCATTGTTTAGAAATGGCGCCTAGTAGACGGAATGAGAACTCCAGAAATTCACATGATCCAAAGAGAAGGAAGGATCATATATGTCATGGTCTTAAGCTAGAATTTATAAGAGAAATAGTCTCCCATGTATTATCATGATATGAAGAAATAATATCATGTGTTGATAAGATATGTAAAGAGTTTACTGAGTCCTATGGCTTTGAATGGAAGCAAGAGAAGAAAATGATGGAAGAGATAAAGATGGATAAATGGAAGAGGGAAAAGAATAATTTTCCCATATGTGGTAACTGTGGAAAGAAACACCCTGGAACTTTCATGAAAGGAATGGGAGTTTGTTATAAGTGTGGAGGAAAAGGGAACAAAGTACATGACTGCAAGGGTAAGAAAATGGTTTCAAATGTACAATGCTTCATTTGAAAGAAGTTTGGACACTACGCGAACCTATGTCCCAGTCATCAGACTATGCTGCAAATAATGCTATTGGATAATGATCAAGTTATGATACTACCACAGATGAAGAGGAATGATTAGAGTTCTTATGTTGATTATGTCAATTGAGTATTGTATCAGCAATGTACTTGTTATAATAATTATGGAGTATATAAGGATTGTACTACAGTACTATTTCATTAAGGACTTGAGATTGTGTGGAAAAAAGAAAAGTGACTCGATAGCAGGATAAATTTTTGGAAAATATATGGTTGAGAGAAAGATAAACCATAATATGGTTCTGATACAGAGTTAGTGATTTTAGAATAATACATGATTGATTTATTCTTGACTACCTTGAAACTGATTAATGATTTGTATATTCCATCATTTTTTGGGGTTTAAATTTTTTTTGGATTGATGAAGTATATCCAGCATTCTATATGGAATAAGGGATCATGAATGTAATCAATAAGGAATATAGTAATTCAAGATGTTTCAGTGTATTAAAAGAATACAAGATGTAGGTATTTATATGCTATTACGGGGTAAAAAGGATCTATATTATGTTTACCTTCCTTATAAATGTTGGACTGTGAGTTTGGATAGAAGTATTTTGGATAGTTCTAGTTTGAATTATTTTGGATTACCATAAAAGGACAACCCGGAGGTCGGGCGGAAACCCGTCGCGTCCGGCAAGGCTGCGAGACTTGAACCTGCAACCGAAGGGCGACAAGGGTGTATCACCTACCACTGGCCCACGAGATGTCCTGGATTAAATAATGTAGTTTTTATTAAAAGATCTTGTAGATGAATTATAAATTCGTTTATTTTGGAACCCTATACGAATAGTGTAAATAGAATTTTTTACATTCTATTATCTTTTAGAGTGAAAGATGAGTTTGTGGTAGAAATTTATTAATGGATAAAACTCTAATTATAAAGTATGTATATCTCCTTATGATCTTAGCCAATCTCATAAATAAATTCCTCAACATTAATAAAAGGAACTTAGAAAAAAAATTTTGTCCTAGATGGTACCTTAAATCATCACTAATTCATGGCTTTGGGATTGTTGGCCTTTTCATAGCCATGTTCTCTACCACTCTCCATCAGATAATTGATGGTTAGATTTCTCTTCCATATCCATATTTTCCTACATGGAACCCTAGTATGTGTTATTTTCGGTAATCTTCATACTTTCCACTCTTTATATTAAATAGAGGCCTCATTAATTCATTTTTCGATGTGGGATTTCAACTAAGATATTTTGAAATGTGAAAAATGTGTTATCCCAATACCCTATGTGTTATTAAACCGATGGTATTTCAAATCATCATAGATTGATGAGTTTAAGGACCTCATTTTTATACTTGTTTGTGATTTATGACCTCAATCACTACCTATAAATATTTATCTTTTTCCTCCAATTATATGTCTCTAATTGCCACTAATGTTCTTTTAATCGAGATCATAATTTGGTGGTGACCCTTCATTTCTCTTTTCCTCATATTAAGACTAAATTTTAGTAACCCAATTTCCGATGTGGGTTTTCCCACAAATATATTTTCTATTTTCAACCTTTTATTTTCTAAGAACAATTTCAAATTACGAGGACGCAATTTATTGAAGGAGGGGATAATGTAACACCCTAAGATTTCATAGTGTGTTATTTCTTCAAAATAATTCAATAACTTGCACTACACGCAACACCGAATTCAATCACACCGTAACTTACAAAAAAAAGCCATTCAAAAGAGGTTATGAATAGTATTATCTAAATTTTAAACTTTATATAATCCTTATAATTTTAGAATCCGTATTATGAGTTTCGTAGATATAATGCAAGAACAAATTCATTTTCAGTATTGCACATTTATCAACTTTTAATAGTGAACCCTTCTTAAATACAATATTTTAAACATTTTGACTAAATGGGGACATCAAAAAATTTAAAATGAAACATCCCAAGCTTCCACGGTATGCTTTCCTTTGAATAATACAGTAGCGTGTGTTGTACGCAACTTCGAGTTTTAACACACACCACAACCGATCAAACTAGCCGTTAGGAATAGTAATACCTAATTTTTGAAATTATATATATTTTATATTTAAAAATTGACTTCATTTTTGGATTCGTAGTGTCGAATTTACCCTATGGTGAAATTTTGGTACTTTTCGGATAACTTTCATATTTTGATGAATAGTGAAAATTACTAAATTTTAATTAAAAACAACTTTTTTAATCAAAATAATTAATAGTGATAAATTATGAATTTGATTGGTTTTAAAGTATATTAAAATATATTTTTACCATTTAATATAATGTTTGTCATTGGACATAATTTTACAATTAAGCCGAACATAAAAAAGTGTCTATCTTTTGATAGTTATTATCTCTTAAAAACACCCTTTTTGTTTTGACAGCAGGAATTAATTTTAAATGAATTTCTTCCACTTCTGTGTTTTGAATTTAGAAAAATGGATTCCATATTTGGAATCCGGATGTCCAAATTGTGTAAATATGTAACTTTTATTTTTAGACATTTTGAATAATTACTGTGGTAAATATTTTATTTACCATGGTTAAGGGTAAATCTGGTAAATAAGGGTTAAACAATAATATTATAATAAGACTAAATTACCCTAAAAAGTGTCCTAGCCTTATTGGTTAATACAATCTCGACCATAGGCATCTTTGTGTCGATTTGGGGACCCCATGGAGCCACTTGTAGGTGATAGGGACACTTTATTTTAATTAAGTTAAAATGAATACAAAAATGACACAAGCATATATCTTTTAGAAAAACAATTATTACATAAGGTTATATATGTTGGATTTTAGATTATAAATATTAATTAGAAAGATAAAACTATTTCCTACATAATGATATTTTATTTATAATTTTTAGACATTAAATAATTTATTTTATTTATGACACAATGATGATGCAGTAATTACTAAAATAGTGAAACATTAAATTAATGGATATTATAAATACCCAAATAAATATAATATGAAACTTTTAATGAATTAAACTAATTTTATAGGATAATATTATATATTTGGATTGATTTAATTTACTTTGTTCGAAGTAATCAATCTGTTATGAGTATCAAAAAAATAAACTATTGAATAGTGTCAAAATTGACATAAAAGAGGTTTTAAAACAAATATTATATTATTAATTGATATTAAATTCCTAAAAATATAAGGTTCGGCCAAGAGACTTATATCGTGATATTTGTATCATTAATGGACCACTTGGGGGTCTCTTGGATGTATATGGTATGTTTATTAACCATATAGTATAAAAATACAAAGAGACATCGTAAAAGTGAAACTAATTAACTTAGAGTTAATACTTAAAGATAAAGTTAATATAAGTACCCAAACCTGTCTAAATTCTATTGGTTGAGTTATTTACGACCTATCCCCACCTTAACCTATTAATAATCATCTTTGAATCTATTAGAAACCGAATATGAATTTAATATAAACAAATATTTCTAGCTTTTCCAAAGGTGCCCCTCACCCATCTTATAAAAGGGAACTCTTCCTTCCCATTTCTTCACACCTTAAAAGCCTTTTGGTTCGGCCAACCTCTGCCCTCATACTCTCCCAACATCCCTAAATACAACCTAGAGGCCTTAGTTTGAACAAATAGACAACCTAAGGAGCCCTTTTGATCAAATCAAAAGGAAGAACCCGAAGAAGAGGTAATGATTTCACCACCCTTTTCCAAGTTCATTTCTTCTTCCACTTCTTCCTCCTTTGTTGTTACCATTCTAAAATAATAACTCCAGTATCATATATATACTGTGATGTTATTATAAATATGGTACAACCATATTCAGTATTCTATCCACCCTTTGAATAACAAGTCACCAAACGTGCGTACGTACGGCTTACCGTCTCCACGTCGTGGTGTAATTGTTATTCAATATAATATTATTTGGATGGGTATAATAATGATGTGTAACTCATTTAAATAATAAATATAACATGTTAATGATTCAGTATATTTGATATACCATCCATTTATATATTATTTTAATATCAAAAGAATGATATTGTCGCTCGTGCGTACGTACGGACTACCGTCTCCACGAACGCGATGAGATTCATTCTCCATCGTATCCATTAAAGTATAATTATCATTTGATGATTTAAAAAATGATGTTTAAGGACTTTATATCATTCTGGATATGAATAATATACATCCTATCCTTTACAAACATGTCTTACGTAACAAAACATTTAAAAGAAAACAAGTAAGTTAACACCCGAAACAATGATAATACTAAGATATTATTATCAAATCAATATTAAAAGATCAAATATGATATCATATTAATTTATATGATTCTTGTATAATTTAATAACAATTATTTCACCATTATACAGGAGGTTAACCTACCCCAACCAAGGAAAAGTACAAGGTAAGGGTTATTTCACAATCTCTTCATTATCTGAGGTTGTTTATACGTAATAATCTACTGGGATCTCGTTATCATCCACATCCATGTTTCTTCAAAATGTATTTCAAAACATTTTTTACAAGAATATCGGTTAAAGTCATTTATACCCTTGTTTGACTTTTTATAAGAGGAATCTTTCCGTCATTTTCAAAACAAGGTCCTTTTTAACCTTTTCGACAGAATTCAGGTAAGAATGTTTTTTTACCTATATGGCGGGTGCGGTTATTTTCCTCTGTTATAAAATATTCAAATCTTTGATTACAAGCATATAAGAATATTTTAAAGAAAATGTTTTATTTTATATGGCTCTTAAATGATTTCAAAAATAGAAAGAGATATTTCTCTAAAAAGTGTTTTGATTTCATCTATGTCAACATCCTTTGATGGATTTTACGCTTATTTGAAGTTGATTTATTATGATACAAAACTTCTATATTGTATTGAAGGTTTTTTGATATGTTTGACTGTGGATGTGATATTTTTATACCATTCATAGTTTATGGTGAAATTATTGACATTTCGTATGCTAGTTTTAATACGAATGTTTATGTTATGTTTAAACCTTTTCATATGGGAATGCATTGGACTTAATATGTGACGGGTGGAGCCCGCTATAGCTCCTCGATGCATCGGTAGGTCTCATGAGACAAACTAGTGTCTTGGAACAAGGCCTTGGCAAAATCTTATTTGTAGTCTTGGCACGAGGCCTTGGCTATGTGGTTATGATAGTCTGGCATTATGCATTCCAAAATTATGAAAGTGGTTATTGATTTTGCATGTGATTATTCGATTAGTAGAATATCCATGTGAATAAGTAAATGGCATTATTTCATTTTATTTATCACATAACATGTTAAAAGTTCAAGTTTGAAAGGCTTTTTTTTAGTTATACATTGCCTTAAATGTTTATTCTTATTTATAAAAGTTTCCGCTATATTGTTATACTTACTGGGCATATGAGCTCACCCCTTTTCTATGTTTTATTTTTCCCAGGAAGTGAAGAAGTAAATTATGAATGACCTGCAGGGATATTATGTGGGGATATGAGTGTGGATTATGGAGACATTATATTGTTGTAGTAGTTTTTCATTTTATGATGTAATGTAAAACTTATGAATATATCTAGTGTTTCCAAGGCTACTAAACCAATCGGTCTTTCGAGATTTGATCTTTCTTGTGATCATGCCAATGATATGTAATAATGCACCGACTCTGGGTAACTAGGGTCGGGGCGTTACAATATGTTTTTACTCATGCATGTTATTGTTTACTTGGAGCCCTTGTAATTTTTTTTGTTTGATTAACCCATGATAAATGTGTTTGACATGGTAAATAATGGTAAATGGGATTAAATGGTATGATATGGAAATGGTAATAAATGTTGGTAATGGACCTAACTGGCTAACGAAACCTAATCATTTCAATGAAATTTATTATTAATTTCCTTTTTTTATTCACAATTGTTTATACCAGATATTTTCCATACATTGTTGGTGGTGGACTAAAGAGTTGAACTCATACCCTACTCAGGATGTCGTTGGGTACCCGAGTAGACTTCATGTTTGTAGGTCCAAAGAAAGGAAAAGGCCATCTCATGGAAGATGCATTGGCATGGGTGTACGTGAAGGAGTACCCAAACATGGTGTCAAGATAATTTTTGCAGATTTTGTAGTTTTATACATTATTGGGTTTTGTTTACTTTTTCACATTTATCATGGCATGGAATATTTTCTTTTGGACATGGTTTTACCATTTTTGGGGAATGGTTGATTATGAATTCTTAGGTAATATTGTTTAATATTCCACTATTTTATTTATATTTTATTTTAGATTATTCAGATAAAAATGGTCTATTATCTCCTCAATTGACTATTTGGAACCCTGATGTTAGTCAGAAACCATTGATGTACGGGGAGGACATCTAAAGTTCATTTAACCCCATCTCAGAGCACTGGTTTAGTGGCTCTCGGGCTAGGGACATTACAAAGTGGTATTACAGGAGGTCATTCTTCTCCTTATCTAGAATATTATTATTTGGGGACGGTAGAAACAAGGTTGGAAGAGTGTCGGGCCTTAGTAATGAACTCGTGCTTGGGAGTATCTGACCTAGGTATGGGGGAAAACCCATGTCACCAAGGGTTGGAATTATTGATCATGATTGTGAGATGTTACAGTTGATGATATTTCCCCATTGTTTGGTTCACATGTTTTTTGATGTGATGGTTTTATGATATTTAGCTCATAGACTCAATGTCACAGGGTTGTGCATTCATGCATCATTGTACTAACTTAGAGAGATAGGCATCATACATCATGGTGGTAATACACTGGATGGTTGTGTGAGGCATGAAAGATGTAATACACCATGTATATTTGTAATTAAAAAGGAAAAATTGTCATATACGAAACAATGGATGTGGGTGAAGATAAAATAAGGATAAGCAATGATTAATGAAATATATGTAATTAAATTTTTTTAATGAATTGAAAATATTTTTTCTAACATGTTTTGTGATCCTTGTGGTGGTGTATGTTTGTTTACCCCCTATGTACCACAGCCCGTGATAGGGGTGGTCAGGGTGATGTTTTTGGAATGTTATGGTTTTTTGGGATGATGCATGTATAATAGGTTGTTGTGGATGGTAAATATTCTTCTTGTTATGAAGTAATAAAAGTTTTATGGTGTGGGTTACAAACCTATTTTTTGACAATTTAGAGAAATGACACCATGATTTTGAGCATTGTTTGGGAAATAAGAGGCTACTGTTGAGAACACTCCTCCAGTAGAGGGGAAAGAGAATGTGATGATCTAGGAAAGTAAAGAAGATATGTTATGAGAGAACATGGATTGTTTTATGCAAATGATGGATTAGGACCCAGGGTAGGCTGCACACAGTATGTTTGCGCTAACCAGAGAGTTGTAGTTGCAGCACACTCTGACCTTTACGGAAGAGGGTGGGCCATAGGCAACAGGGTCCTAGATATAGTATGTCTATACAAAATTTGATCATATAGAGACTCCAATTCAGAAGTGATTTATGTTGGAAAATTATATGTTTTAGGTCTAGGAAAAGTGTTGGTGGGATTTTCTTGGAAAGAATGAGCAGGATGAGGGGATGTTGTTGAAATATTTATAAGAAAGGTTTCCAGAGCATTTTTACCCAGATACATTTAGGCAAGAGTGGGCTGCAGAGTTCATGATCCTATCTTAGGGATCAATATTGGTGATGGAGTATGTTAGTGGCTTCATAGACCTTAAATTCTATGTTCCATCATTTGTGGGGAATAAGGAGGCATATATGAGGCATTCTCATAATGGGTTGAGACACAAGATCTGGTCTTATGTGAATATATTTTTCATGAAGAGGATTATAGAGGTTGTGGATCAATCTTGGATATCGGAAGGAAACGTGAAGGGAGATTCTTGTAGTGGTCATGTGGTGCCAGTTGGACAGAAAAGTGGTGAATAATTAGAGGTTTGGATGTGTCTTTTTGTAGTTTTTAGTATGGGGTAAGTGTGCAAGGGGGTCAGAAAATATAGTCACCCTCCCAGGGTTGTGATCATGTGTTCTACTATCAATGTGGTAGGTCGGGGCACATGTGTGGCCAGCTTCATCATCCTCTAGTTAAGTGTCAGTCGTGTGGCATATTTGGACACATGGAGAGGTTCTGTAGGAACCATTAGTAGGTGAGCATGAATGTTTGTGACCAGAAGTTTCCAAGTGGTGGAAAGGGATCAGTTTCTCCACACAAGGATGGTAGATGGAGATCCATGGTCCCTAATGGCTTGGGGATTAGATGTGGAACTCAAGGGTAGGATCTCACATGACAGTTGGGTAGTGAAGTATATGGCACATAGGTTGAAGCCCAGTGTAGAGGTGTAGGTTAGCTTTAGGTACATTAGTCAGCACTCAGTGATGGTGAGGCATGGCCATTGACTTTTTGAGGTATGGTCCTTTAACTTGTACATTTTATAGTGCATGGTTTGATAATGGAGCAACAGACACTTTTATTTTTTCTTAGTTATTGGTACCTTTTGGTTTTCTTATGAAGAGCGTGTGAAGAATTTTTCTATTTACAATTTTTTTTTGGGGGGGGGAATAAAGATATCAGGAATTATAATGGATTTTCTTTGGCAGACAGTGAGTATCGTTTTAAGTGTGTCATTTTTGTTCATGAGATATTGGGATTTGACTCGATCTTGGGTATTGACTGGTTAGTCTTGTATCAGGAGAACATAGTCTTCCACCATCATAGGTCATCATTCTGGTCACTTCAGGGTGACATTTATTTAAATCTTGGAGAATGAAATGTTTAAGATGGTCATGTGGGAACATTTCATCAGAATTTTGGTAGGATCATGACTCAAGAATCATGTCTTGTACTTGATAATGAAAGAGGTGGAAAATATTTCTTCCCTCCACTAGTGGATCTATTTCATTTTGTGATTCATGAACATTTCTTGGGGTTTCCACCCGAAATGAATGTTGAGTTCACGATTGGGTTGCTTCCGAGAGCGTAGCTAGTTTCTATCCTACCATACATAATGTCTTCGGCATAAATCTATGACATAATGGTTAATCTTGAGGACTTGAAGCGTTAGGGGTTCAAACATCCTAGTATGTATCTTTGTGGATCTCCTATGCTTTTTGAAAAGAATGCTAATGTGGCATTAATTCTGCGTGTTGATAATCAGAAGATTAATCTGATGAAGGTGAAAATAGGTACCCTCTTACTAGAATTGATGACATGTTTGACTATTGGAAGGGTAAATCAGTGTTTTCAATGATTGATCTGTGATCTACTTATCACTAGTTGAGGGCGAGGCCTTATGATGTAACGCTAACAACATTCCGGAGACGATACATGTTTTTTGTGTTTGTGGTGAGGCCTTTCGGCTTGACAAATGTGCCAGAAGTGGTCATAGATTTGATGAACTGAATCTTTCATCCTTATCTCGATTAGATTATGGTTGACTTTTTGGATGATATCTTGGTGTACTTGAAAACTGATGACAATCATTCCCTATGTCCTCACATCATTTTGAGTACACTAAGAGAGAATCAGATATATGCCAAGCTTTAAAGTGTCAGTTCTAGATTGGCGAAGTGAATTTTCTCGGGCACATCAGATCTGAGCTAGGTGTTTTGGTGGATCTAGATAATGTGTAGGTTTTTCTATCTTAGGAGCAGACCAAGAGTGTATATAATGTTCTGAGTTTTCTAGTTTTGGTTTGGTATTATAGAAGGTTCAACTAGGATTTATCTTGCTCGGTATCCCCACTATCTGGTTTTGCAAAGAATACAATTAGGTTTTTGTGTTTTGAGGCTTATCATAATGCCTTTAGGAGTTGAAAAAGGGATTGAAAACCACATCGATCATGATATTACCTAAGCCAGGTAGGAAGTATGTCCTATTTTGTAATGTGTCTGGTATCGGTCTTGGGGCTATGTTGGCGAATGATGAGGGGGATGTGGCTTATGGTTCAAGGAAATTTAGACACCATTAGTGTAATTATCCCACTCATGATCTTAATTTGGTTGCAGTATTGTTGACTTAAATTTCAAGAGGCACAATTTGATGGGGTAATCATTCATGGTGTATACCAATCAGAAGTGTCTAAAGTATATCTTTTCACAGCGGAATTTGAATCTTCAATAGAGAAATGGGTGGATTATCTCTAGTATTTTGAATTTGCGATGGTATATACAATGGGGAAATATAATGATGTTTCCAATTCTTTAAGAATGAAGGCCTAGAGCCAGGTGGTTTAGGAATCCTCCACTGAGTGGAAGGTGATGGATTTGTTCGCAGAGATGCACTAAGAGGCGCGAGATAAAAATGGTTAGGTGGATTTTACTTATGTGGTGGTCGAGTGGATTCTTTTGGGTGAATTTATGGAATTAAACTTGATGATCTTGATTTTTTTTCATTAACAAAAGTCATAAAGGTGGGGAGCCACCTTTTGGTTTGGCCATTTGTGTAGAGGGGGTTGTTTCTGTTCACGGTCGTGTGGCTGTGTTGGTATACCTGTAGAAGGAGTTGATGCGTGAGTTCCATGCATTAAAATGGGAAGTGAATCCTTGTTTGAACAAGATATATCATGATCTCCGCATGTAGTTTTGGTGGCCGAGAATGGAAAAGGATGTTGTGGGTTTTGTGGCATGGTGCCTTAGCTTTTAACAGGTGAAGTTTGAGAATCAATGCCAAGGTGGTTTGTTACATCCATTTCCCATTCCAAAATGGAAGTGGGATGATGTGATGACATATTTTTTGTTGCATTAGCTAATAAAAGTGGATTATATCATACTAATTCAGGATACATACACAGTTGACCAGTTTTGTGAGTTGTATGTTTGTGAAATAGTACTTTTTTTGGTGTATCATGAACTATTGTTCCGGATCGTGATCGTCATTTCACACTATGCTCCTGGAAAGTGGTGTATAAGGTTCTAGGTACAAAGAATATTTTTAGTACGTCATTCTACATGTATATAGATGGGAAAATGGAGAGTACAATCTAAAATGTTAGAAGACATGTTGAGGGCTTGTGTGTTGATTTTAGTGGATTCGGTGAGAAGAACCTGTCTCTTGTTGAATTTTCCTACAATAATGGGTTTCATGGTATGGTTCAAATAGCACTATTTGAGGTACTCTATGGGAGGTCGTAATAATATATGTTGTGTTGGTTGTAGGCTGGTGAATCTGAACTTTTGGGGGTCTTGTACAAGAAACATTAGAGAATGTTGAGTTGATTCAAAAATGGATATTAAAAGCTCAGAGTTTGCAGAATTCATAAGTGAATAAGAGACAGAGACCTCTATAGTTCTAGAAGGGTGATAGTGTCTTCTTTCAGGTGTCACCATGGTTGGGTCACTAAATAATTCAATAATATAGAAAGCTATCACCTAGGTATATATAGCCGTTTGAGATTGGGGAGAGGATCGTGCTGGTGTTGTAGTGATTAGATCTTCCATAGTGGTATTGTGGGATGGATAATGAGTTTCATTTTTCACTACTTCAATAATATCACCTGAAACTATCTCATTTTTTTAATGTTGTTGATGTTGAACAGGAGAATTAGGATCCCTTTGAGGAGCATCCGATTTGTGTGGGGGATCGTGGTTAGAATGTCTTGCGGGGAAAGGATGTTCAATTAATGTGAGTATTATGGGAGCATGGTAATGTTTAGGATAAAAATTGGGAGAGGTAATTAGATATGTGAGCTCAGTATCCCGATCGCTTTTCGAGGAAGTGAAATGATTCTTGGGATCTCGGCTCGAGGATGAGATGTTTTAAGGTGGGGAGGTTGTAAGATCCCTGAACCTTGAAAGGTATTATCTCATTTTAGTTTGGTATGCATCCCTTATTTTGGTGAATTATGTGCATAATCATGTTTTTAAGGATACTTGGATTTTTCATAGGGTTCGGGACATGAAAAATGGAGAGAAAGGGGTTTTTTTGGGAGGATGAATGGTATAGTCATGGTTAGTGATAACCGTGGAGACATCCCAGGAAATCGTACAGCAGGTGGGTTTTGGGCAATGACCTTTGCATGGTCTGGGGATAGTTAGTAAAACCATGTCGGTAAACCATGTGGCCCATAAGCTTTTAAAAATTCAGATTGATTCCATTCCGGTTTTTTAACACCCAACTCCGGATTTCCACCAAATCCCGCTCTTCACTCTAGGAATGAACCAAATCTCCCAAAAGGTCAAAGAGATCGATCTTCCTCATTTTAGAGGCATTTTTGGTGTCATTGGTTGTGTATATAAGCTCCAAGTATGTATAATCCCATTTTTAGGTCCACTAGGGTAGATACCCTAAGAGGGGGGATGAATCAGGGTATGAATTATTAAAACAGCTTCCCCTTTTGATCGTATTTCTTTGTTATAGTAAACAATGTCCCCTCTCTCCTTCCCATTACAGAGTATTAATGAATCATAATGCATGCACATGACACAACAATTTTACTTGGTTCACCCTCACTAGGCTACGTCTAAGGAGAAAACATCAGTGTTGTGACAATGTACAAAATCCACTATAAGTGCACTACTGTTTACAAGGTCGAAGCGGAATAACTGTCCCTCTTGGTTTACAACCATTCACAATTTGAGGACAAACTACTCTCTCAACTGAAGTGATCTCATGTAATCTTCAAAACATCCACCCAATGTTTATAGGTCGTTAGGTCTCTTCATTATCTCTAATTAATGTATCCTACATAGTATGTAGATGATTTACTAACGTCCAAATTTCTCCCATAGATGAATCTCACTTTGGACCGATTGTACTGAGAAAACCCAATTTTTACCCGTAGCCTTCACTAGGCCTTGCCAGTAATTCCCTGCTTTTTTGCGAAATCTCGTTTTTTCACATCACCACTTTTATGTACAACTAGTGATTTTATGCACAATAGCCTTATTTTACACGCAGTGTTTCATTACATGTAACAACCTTTTTATGCATAGATTGAGCTTTACACACAAATTTCTTTTTTTACGTGCAGCCTTTTCTTTACATGCAAACACCTTCCTTCTCATGAAAACTTGAAGATTATGCACAACTCCTTTGTGTATTCCAATTTCTAATTCTAGAAATTAGATACTCTCTAAGACTTGATCTTCTTCAAATG
The DNA here is from genome assembly GCA_963277665.1 of Viscum album. Classification (NCBI taxonomy): domain Eukaryota; kingdom Viridiplantae; phylum Streptophyta; class Magnoliopsida; order Santalales; family Viscaceae; genus Viscum; species Viscum album. The sequence continues at coordinate 441,030,775 of OY728139.1, read as the reverse complement.
TGGGGGTCAATTCATATTTATAGGAGAAATCAACCAAGGCGTGAAAAACCCTCCTTCAACACGTAATTACTTTTGAGTGCAAAAAACACACATTCATGATACACCGTATTTCTCGTAATGCTCCAATTTTTCTTTCACCTCATGCCTTTGCCAATTTATGACCTTTAGATATCAAACCACCTCTTGCATGAATAGCTACATTCCTCTATTTAGTGCCCCAGCCCATTATTTCATACACCAATTTCATTTTCCATCCACCAATCTAATTTTTCACACACCTCCCTTCACAAAAAACACGTCTCTTTATTTTCCAATTTTCAGGCCCAAAAACATAGAAAACACTGGAAAACGGTTACACCTTGTATCTGCCCCTTTTCTACCACCTCTAGATAATCCATTCAATTTTCGAGGTTTTTCAATCAAACATGGATATCCATCAACATCTATTGAACCCAAAAAATCTCCATTTAGTCCCCCTTTGTCAACAAATTTGTATATCATGGTCTGCCTTGTCCACAAATACAACATGGAGGCCCACTTTATCAATATACACAATCACCTCAAAAATAATTCAATGATATATTCAGGTATTTTTCCCAAAAATATCATCTTTTGTGTTTGTTTAAACACTTCTCATAAAAATTCTCTGCACTTTGATACCTCATTAACGCTTCTTCTATTTGCGAGGACCATTCGCCTCTTAAGATTTTGATAGTGATCAAGGATTCACTCAACACATACTCAAATCCCACGTGAGGAATGATCGCCATGAGAAAACAAAGGAAATGAAAAGATCCTCAATGAATCAGTTCATTTCAAAAACCAATAGTTGACACCAAATTGATAACAATTGAAAAACAAATATTAATTGTTGATACAACACTGATACCAAATGGTGATAGCTTAAAACCTTCAGACACCATTCCAACCCCACTCTTCTACTTTTATTAGAATCCTTATCTCTCATGATATCTACTATTTGGTCGATCACTTCTAGAATCATCATATTTAATACTCTTCCCTATCTCATTGCTCTCCCCATCTCTCATTTCTCCACCTATCAGCTTATCCCCATGTCATTGACTAAGACATTTTTGCCCTTTTTTAGCCATAGTTTCTCCCACTAGAGAAGTCATTATTTCTCCTCCTTTATCAACAAACCCAAAGGTCACTCCTTTGTCATCTAAAACATAGTGTAGAACACATATAAGCACATTGAGGAAATACACACTATACCACATGGAGGGGGTGGGGGTCCCAAATCTACACTTTTTCAAATGCAGGGAGTCGACTGGACTCATAGAGCTAGTAGATGTCTCTCAAAAGATTATTTGTGTAAGGCCTTTGATAGAAATTCTAGAACCTGTAGTTTTGTAGGAACATACTTCAACTTCACAATTCCATGCTCATACTTCTCCTTGAAAAAAAATGATACTTTATTTCAATGTGATTTGTCCTTCAGCGATGGATGGTATTTTTCATGATATTTATAGCACTTGAGTTATCACACTGGATTCTGATTGGAGACTTCACTACAATGCCCATATCATCAAGCTTCTACTTCATCCTCAATAACTGTGTGCAAGCATTAGTGGATGCAATATAATCAGCCTCTGTGGTGCTCAATTAAATTCAAGCTTTCTTCTTGCTTATCCAATAAACACACAATCTTCCAAGATAGAAATAACATCCTGACATTGACTTCTTGTCATCTGCTTAACTAACCCAATCTGCATTACTATATCCCAATAATTATGATTGAGACTTGTCACTATATATCAAGCGGAAATCCACCATGCCCTTGTTATACCATTGACTTCATTTCACTGCAACCATGTGGCTTTCATTTGGATTACATAGATACCTCACTACTTGGAATGAGCCGAAGACAATGTCAGGCCTAGTCTCATTCAAGTACAACACACTTATGATGAATTTCTTGTATTGTGTGATATTAACTGCCTTTCTATCCTCATCTTCAGATAGTTTCATCTGGGAAGCATCCAGAGTCTTCCCCTCCTTGGAATTTTCCTTTCCAAATCATCTCAAAACCTCCTTTGAGTATTTGGATTGAGAAATGAATATTCCATTCCGGCCTTGTGTCACTTGTAGACTAGGGAAAATGTAAGCTCTCTAATCATTGACAACCTGAACTCACTTTTAATGAATTCGGAAAACATCCTGCACTGAGATTTATCTAATCCGCCAAAAATTATGTCATAGACATAAACAAGAACCATCATCATTTTATTACTATTTTTGGTGAAATAGAGATTGAAATATACTCCCCCACACTAGAAACCAAGCTTATTCAAGTACTGATCAAGCCTTGATTACCCTGCCCTTGGTGCTTCTTATAGCCCATATAATGCTTTCTTCAGTCTAAAAACCTTTTTATCATCCTCATGAATGAGAAAATCATCTTGATTCTTGATGTACAATTCTTCCTCTAGAACCCCATTCAAAAAATGAAGATTAAACGTTCATCTAGAAATCATTGATCTTTCTTTGCACTATATTGGCTAGGAATAATCTGATTGTCTCTAGTCTCGCAACTGGTGCTAATGTCTTATCAACATCTAATCCCTCTATCTAAAAGTATCATTTGTACACTAGTCGTGATTTGTTCTGAATCATTGTGCCATCTTCATTCATTTTGGTGCGATAAAACCATTTAGTCCTAATGAAATTATTATCTGTTATCCTTGAAACAATCTCCCATGTCTGATTTTTCTCAATCTAATCAAGCTCTAAATTCATTTTTTTAATGATGTTTTTTTCTTTAGTTATATCAACGAAGCATTTCAGATCTACCTGATGTAGGAAAGATGACTACTACATTGATTTCATTAATCTTGTCTAAATAGTATCTGACTGATCACCAATGATATTCTACCTGTTAATTTCAGCTCAAGTCATTAGCTTTTGTGTAGATATGGATTTTACTTCTCCATTATCATCATCAGTATCTTCTTCAGAATCGACATCATCCAATTCTTCTCCACATTCGTTTCTTTCCATCTCATCACATTCATCAAGAAATTTTTCACTGCTCTATTGAATGTTATCCACATTCTCCAATATAGGGAAATCATTTCTCTCAACTACTTTTCCCTACCCTTTATTAAAGCATTTATATTCCTGGATTTTTCCTGAGTATCCAAGGAATGCCTCCTCATCACATTATGACAAATTAATTTTAATGTTTTTCAATGTTGACAACAAAGAACATACTTACAAATATACGAAAGTATTTCACTACTATCTTCTTTCCATACCACAACTCATATAGATTCTTTCAATCCTTCAGACACAACGTAGACATGTTGGAAATGTAGACTGATGTCAAAACTGCTTCCTTCCAAAATTTCTCTATATGTTATCTTCTATGATCATCCTTCTGTCCATGTTATTAATGATTCAATTTCTCCTTTCAGCCACTCCATTCTATTGGGGAATTCTCACAGAGGAAAGTTAATTCCTTTTCCCATGTTTCTCGAGATATTCTTCCACCTAACTATTTGTGAATTCCATACCATTATTAGTACGAAACATCCAAATTTTCAGTCCAAGCATCCTTTCACACTCCCTCTAGAACTATTGTCAGTAGATGATCACATCAAACTTATGGTAAATAAGCAATACCTATGAAATTCTGTTATAGTAATCAATGAAAAAAACATAGTACCTCTTTCTTTCAATTTCACATAGTGTGATAGGACCACAAACATCAGCATGCACCAATTCGAGCACTCTTGTTGACTTCTTTTCTATTTCCTTATACGTCTTTCTAATGATCTTCTTTTTTTGGAAAGCATCGCACATGTGAGTATGATCACGTAAAAAAATTGGGAGGTCTCTTATTGCATCACACTTTACCAGATCTTCAAAGGATAGCTGGCATAGATGACCAATTCGTTTATACAACATCTTGTTTTCTTCCTCTCTAGATTCAAAGCACATATTTTCTTCTACTCCTACAAGTAATGGATTTCCCTTTGTTCGTTTTCCCTGTAGAACCAATTCCCCTTACCTTCCATTAATGATACACATATTCTTAGTAAACCTTGTAGAATGTGTAGAGTCACATAGCTGACTAATACTAAGCAGGTTGTGACTAAGGCCTTCTATTGTTAAGACATCAGCACGTCTCATCTCTTTTCCCCCAAACATGGCCTTTCCTGGGCCAATAATCATCAGGCCTCCATCATTTACAAACTTGAAAACTCTTTATTTTTCATATTTCATTCCTATAACATGACCTTTACTACCTATAATGTGAGATGTGCATCCACTATCAAGGATCCACACACCATAATGGTCTAATGCTATAAGGGAAATTACAACATCCACTGCCTTCTCATCCTTTTTCTTTTTGGTCCATATTTTTGTATTCACACTCAGCATAGATTGAGACTTCTGATCTTTCTCTGAGTATGACAGACAGACTTCATCTTCCAAAGCCGGAAATTTGTTTTTCATTTTATACACACCTATTGGTTTATTGATCTGCTGCATTCCAACATTTTGGTTCTGCTTTGGACCATTACTCTGTATGGTCAAATTACAGTACCTAGCCATGTTCCAAAATCCTCTGCACAAAAAATAGTGTACTTAGAAATATATTCCATAGAACCATTCTCTGTTTGGATACCACCTCTGTTCGTCTGCCCTTCAATATATATTGGCAATAGAGCACACATATTGTGAATTTCCTATCGTTCCACAACAATAACACCTGATATAAGGCTCATTATTTTGTTTCACTTCGGAACAACTAGTTTCTCCTTGGGATCTTTGAATATTCTGATTTTTCTTCATTCCCAAAGAAACCATCAATCTTAGAATGAGTGCTTATGGTCTGACTTCAATTTTAACAGCATTTTTTTCGATCTATCCCCCCATCGACCTTAGCATCTAAACGTAATTGATGCGTCCTTTCTACTGAACCATAGTTCTCTACTTTCAGCTTCTCATTTTTAAGAGTGATCTGCTTTCCTAATGTCCTATTAAGAGTCAAGTGTTTTCCTTGATCCTTATCATTTTTCCACAAACCAACTGCATATCCTTTAAGTTCATCAATAAGCATGATTTGATCTTTCTATGTGTTATTCAATCCATAAATCTCCCTTTTCTATTCTTAAATATTATTTTAGACATACTAACCAATTCTAAGTCCTCTGGTGATGATGACTTGAGTTTCTCAATTTCTTCTATCATCTCAGACTACTCTTCTTCTTGCTGCTGCTTATAGAGTTCGGTGTCACAAACTACTTTGTTGGAATTCAATGTGTTGGATCTATAAACATCTATCTCCTAAAGAGAAACCTATAACTTAGCTAGCATATCAACTCTTCCTTCATCTTTTTATTCTTCATCAATGTCAGTTTCTTCTTTTTTTCTTTCATTTCACATAGGCTGAAGCCTTCTTCTTGGTAATATTTACTTCATCCTCCTCATCTTCCTGTATGTTCTTGGGAAACCTTACTACCATGTGTCTAATCATTCCACATGGATAGTGAGCTTGTAGAAGTTTCCCCTTAAACATTCCTTTTTACTCTTTGAATATTTGAGGAAAAGAATGTAATCACATAATCTGTCTCTTCTTCTTCATGAGATTCTTCAATGGTGATCTTTATCATGGCCTTGAATTCCACCTCTTTGGACTTCCCCTTTTCCACAACATCATTATGGTCATTTCCCATTTCATATGCAACAAGGGTGCAATGTAGGTTATCCAATGATAGATATTTTGTGTCTTTATCTTCCATAACTAAAAATTTCATATTAAACTGAGGTGGAAATTTTCTCAAGATGCAGTTCACTATCCTTATGTCTTCAATAACTTCTCTAAGACCTCTCATGTCTTCAACTAGAACATTTACTTTGTCAAATAATGCATCAATAGACTCATTGGGGTTCATTCTCAGATTTTCAGACATTGTTCTACAACACTTGTAGCTTTGCCTCTCAGACCTTTGTATCTCCTTAATAAATTTTCAATGGTTTTCCCACATGGCAGGTTGTGATTTTCATGACATCACCATATTATAAATATAATTGTAAAGGGATCCCCCTAATGAATTAATTCTTTGGAACCAACATCCAATTTCATATGCTCAGCTACAGATAATGCACCACTATTAATATCGACTGTTATACAATGCGTTGCTTCTGGGAACTCATCCACTGCCAATGATTAGAAGTAGTGTTGCAACCAATTCATCCATAGCTAAAAATTGATCCCATCAATGATCATATTCTTTTGGGATTAGTGACCTCCATTTGAGAGAGAGACGATGATATCAACTTTTCCCTCTGATTTCAATTATTAGCTCCACTAAGGTAGATACCATGGGGGTGAATTAGGGTATGATTTATTAAAACAACTCCCACTTTTGATGTTTTTTTGTTGTTAGATAAAACCCTATTCTCTCTCTCCTTCCTATTGTAGAGTATGAATGAATCTTAATGAATTCATAGGTCATAAAAATTTTACAAGGTTCAGCCTCATTGGGCTACGTACAAGGAGAATACACCAGTGATGTGATGATGTACTAAATCAACTATAAGTGAACTTCTGTTTAGAAGTTCGAAGAAGACTCATTGTCCTTCTTGGTATAAAAACATTCAAAATTTGAGAACACACTGCACTCTCAACTGATGTGAGCTCACTGCTTCTTCAGAAGATCCAATCACAGTTTATAGACCCGTAGGTCTCCTCATTATCACTAATGAATGTATCCTCCATAGTACATAGATTCTCTGTTGACGTACAACATTCACCAGTAGATGATTATCACATTGCACAAGGTGTGCCAAAAAACCCCAATTTTTATGTGCATCCTTCACTAGGCCTTGCGTGTAATTCCCTGCTTTTGTGAAAAATCTACTTTTGGCACAATACTTTATTTACACAGAACCAATTATTTTATTCACAACATCATTCATTTATGGACATCTTTTTATTACACACAGAAAAAAAATTTATGCGCAACCTGTGATTTATGCAGAAATTTCTTTTTACGCACAACCTTTTCTTTACACCCAAACACCTACCATTTCAGGCAAACTTGACATTTACGCGCAACCCCTTTGCATATTACAACTGTGCACACTAGAGCATAGATACTCTCTAAGCCATGAGCTTCCTTGAATGAGGGGGTCACATCATATTTATAGGAAAAATCGACCCCTGTGCGAAAAACCATCCATTCACATGTAATCCTATTTGAGCATGAAAAAATACCTTTACGCAATACCGTATTTCACACAATGCTCGAATTTTTCACGCACCTTAAGCCTTTGAAAATTTTCGAGCTTCTGATCGCGAACCACCTCATGCACAGAAATCTACATTCCTCTATTTCATGTATCACACCATTATTTCATGCACCACTTTCTTTTTCCACGAACCGCTCTAATTTTTCACACACCTCCCTTCGCCAAAAACACATCTCTCCATTTTCCAATTTTCAGGAAAAAAAATTTGGCAAACACTCAAATATAGATCCACCTTGTATCTTATCTTTTTGTACCCCCTCCAGATCATCCAATCATTTTTTTAGGTTCATCAATCAAACATAGATAGCCAAAAACATCTCTAGAACCCGAAAAATCACCATGTAAACCCCCTTTGTCAACACATTTGTATATCGTGGTCTGATTTTCCAATAAATACAAAAAAGAGGATCGCTTTCTCAATAAACACAATCACCTAAAAATGATTCAATGATACTGTGAGGGTTTTTCCCAAACACCCATCCTTGTTTCTCTTTTGCGTTTAGAGTTTGTATCTCTTTTTCTTCTCCTTCCGAATCTCTAAAAACCTACTCCTTTGGTGAGATATAGGATTAATCTTAAAGGGCTGGTCGAAGAGGAATCTAAGGTCTTTTCTAAGAGTGCGTTCACTAATAGAGTCGAGGTAGGTGATCTTCAATTTTTATCACATGGTTTATTTATGGATTGGTGTATGTGTAGTTTTATTATTGGGTGTCTATTGGTATGTTTTGACCACCAATGGAATGTTTATTTAAAATGGATGTTAATAAGGTAAATGGAATCCCTCATGATCTCCATGGGATGCGTCGAGGGTGATGTGACTAATCTAGGGCCACACAAGGGGTGTGACAACTCCCCCAGACCAAGATATTTGTAAAGAACAAGTGATATTGTTGTGTATTTATATATAGAATTGATAAATATAATGATGAGTTTGATTTTATTGAAATAAAAGTTAGTTGATTCACCTTGTCTTAGTAAAAACCTAAGGGATATTGGGTTTACATGGAAATGATTAAAGACTATAATGAAATGGTTTATAATCCCAATAATGAAGCCTAGTGAGATAGGAATTATTAACTATGTGTAGTGAGATTGGAAAAATGAATGTATGCTTTGTCAGATAAGCATAATAAAATGTGAATCAGGAGATGTGGATAAATGATGTGAAATGAGGTAAATGTGTTAATGGTTTATGGAAAGGAATTAACTCTTTTGTTATTGTTATGATTTTTTTTCCTTGTGCAATGGTTGTGATGTTGTGTTAATGGTTAATGGAAATGTATTTGTATATAATATGAACATGGAATGGTAGAGTGGGGTATTTAATAAAGGTTATGCATCCACAGGACGAGTGAGACTGAGGTTATAAACTCCACCCTTAATGCATAAGATAGGGAAGAGGACTGAGGAACTTTACCCTAATGGTTTCATCCCCCTGGACTGAGGCTTCGAGGTGGGGATATGGTTGTCATGAGAAGGTTATTACTAGTGAGATAGGTTAACCATGTGTTTTTCTCATGCATGTGATTGTGTACCCCGTGTAACTTGTTATGTTTGGTAAACCCATGTTAAATGGGATGAAAAATCCATGTAATGTGTAATTAGATGAAATGGTATGATATATAAAAGGTAATAAATGTTGGTAATGGACCAAAACTAGCTAAGGTCCCCTAATATTTTCCATGTCATTTATTATTCATTTCCCTTTGGAATGAACAATTGTTATACCAGATATTTCGTAGAAACTGTTGGTGGTGGAATACAAAGTTGTACTCACTACCTACATAGGCCACCGTTGGATACCTGAGATGACATCATGTTTTCAGTTCTAGATAAAGGACAAGGTCCCTACTAAGAAATCATGTAGGCATGGGTGTACGTGGAGGAGGACCCGAACATGGTGTCAGGAAAATTTTGGGGATATGGGAATTGTCTACATTTTGGGGTTTCTTCAAATTTTCACTTGTAGCTTTTCATGTAATATTTAATGTTGGACAAAGTGGTACCAAGTTTTCGGATAGATTGTTTATGCATGTTTAGGTATTATGGTTTATTATTCCTCTATATTTTTTATCTTTGGTTATGGATTATAATGGTAAAAATGGTGAATATTTTTCCAAATTTACTATTTGGACCCCTCTACTTGTCAGAAAACTTTGGTGTACTGGGATGTGCTCTTAAGATCTTGTAACCACCAGGATGAGAGCACCTATTTAGTAGCTCTCGAGTGAGGGACATTATATGGTTATATCCTTAACCCCTCAACAAGAGATCAGTTTTGGGATCAAGTTACAACTATGTGTGTCTCCTATGTCATTTTATCCATAGAGGGTGACCCCTTATGAGTTTTGGGATATATTATTATAGCTAAAATATCATTTTTAGTGTGGTTTTGATCAGATGAGGCAGTCACCTTTGGGTGCACCCATTTTTTTGTGAATAGGGATGATGTAAGCATCAGGATTTGTATCAATTATCATCACTTCAACTTAGTGAAAGTGAAGAACTCATATCATTTTCCATGGATTTATGATTTATTATATCAGTTGAAGTGTGAAATTTGGATCTCATAAAATGCTTAGTATTCAATATATCATTAGATGTTAGTAAAGGATTAAGATGTTCTGAATATATATTTATATTTTCGCCATGGGGATTATGATTTTTTTGTAATTTAATTAGGTGTGAAGAATGATTAATCTATATTCATGGGGTTGAGGAAAGCAGTGTTTAGAGAGTTCCAAGATAAGTTCGTCGACGTCTTAATCAATAATATCCTTGTGTAATCTGTGTCTGAGGAGGAGCATGCATAACATCTTCATGCTTTTCGGGGAGTTCATAATCATGAGATGTTGTTTGGGATGTTGCTGAATTGTTAGTTTTGTGTTCATGAATTACATTTCATGGGGTTTGTATTATCCCAGTAGGTAGTGGATATAGATCCTTTAACGATAGAGGTGGTCGTGTCTTGGGTTACCCCCAATATAATGGCCGTGGTGGGAAGTTTCCTTATTCTTGTTGGATTATATAGGTTGATCTTATATAATTTATCTTGGGATTCAACTATTCTGTTATCCTTGACCTTGAAATATCTTGTCTTGTTATAAAATTTCCATTGTCAGACTTCGTTTGAGAATCTGAAATTAATGTTGATGAGTTCTTTGGTCCTTTGTTTTCCAGTATAGGGATATCGATGTTATATTTTTTGTGACACTACAACTACTAGGTTGGGTTTTGTTATGATGCAGTATAGATATATTGTTTGTATGGGTTCTAAAAGTTACATCTCCAAGAGTGTAACAATGCCTCCCATGATCTTGAGTTGGTGGCAGTTGTGTTTTTTATAATTTGGGGAGACATTACCTTATCAGTTATCATTTTCTATTTTTTACATACTATAAGAGCTTGAGGCATGTCTTCTCCCAGGGTTACTGGAACTTGCATCAGATTTAGTGGATGAAATTCTAAAAATATTAATACATCTAGATTTTATATACGTAAGGAAAGGGAAATTTTCTAGGTGTTGTGTTGAGAAGGAAGTTACACAGTGATATAATGCATGAATACGGGGATTTCATGATAGTGATGGAAGAAATATATGAATCTAAATTTGAGAGAGGATAAAGTAAGATGTTTTCTTTTCCAAAATATAGTGCATTCGTATTTGGTGTTGCAGGTGGAGGAGTCTTAGTTTTTGGATTCTAAGGAGGAGGTCTGGAGAGAAAGTGTTGTTTTCAGTGATGCCCCTATTTGTTGGTATAAGGATGGACTTCACCAGATTTTTTAGGGATGGATTCTCATTCCTTTGGTGATGTGTGATATAGTTCTTAGGTAGTCCCATAGTTCTCATTTAGTTGTACATCCTGGTGTGAGAATGAAGTACCAATATTTAAGAGGACATTTTTTTCCAGAGTGGTAGTGTATAGTCTCGGGTTTCTTTTCTCAATGTTTTGTCTTATATAAGGTAAAGTTAAATCACTGTGTTCTTGGTCGGTTTTTTTAGCCATAATATTTTACCTATTTAAGGAGGGAGGACATCTGGATGGGCTTCGTTACTAATTTTTCTCGATCTTAGGGAGGTTGCGATACCATATAGGTGATAACGGATCATTTGTAAAAAGTATTCCACTTTATAGTGTTCAGGGTGTTAATCTTAACAGAGGTTTTATTGAGGAAGTATCCCAAGGAGGTGGCAAGACTCCACGAAGTATTAGTTAAGATAATATCTGATAAAGATCCTAATTTTACAACCAATTTGTGGAGAGGTCTTCCAACATGATATTGGTTCTCAATCATGCCTTATCACTACTTTTCAACAGTAGATTGATGGTCAGACAAAGCGAACCATCAGGTCTCATGAAGAAATTTTGTTCTCTTATATCCTATATTTATTATGTTCATAGATAGAAAAAATTTACTTGGTCAGAATTTATTACAATAATAGTTTCCACCCCACCAATTTAATGGAACCATTTGATGCTTTGCATGGCTGGCCTTTCCATTCTCCATTATGCTAGACTGGGGTGGGAGAGGAAGTAATTATTTTTTAGGAAATGGTACATAATGAAAAATATGGTTTTGGTATTTTAGGGGAGGTTTAAGGCGTCATGAGATCATCATAAATCCTATGTAGACCATAGGAGGATACCTCTAGAGTTCAACATAGAAGATCACATGTACTTGAAGGTGACTTCGCTTTGTGGATATTGATGGTTTGGATTTGGGAGTATGATTTCTCCCAATTTTGATGGAACTTTCAGGTCTTTGGATCATGTTTGATCCATGGTGTATCAAATATCATGTCCCCCATACGTGATCCAGATAAAAAACATTTTCCACATGTTATCGCTCCACTAATATCTTTATGACGACTCACATGTCATCGATTAAGGAAAGATAGATTTTAGTGATGATTTACCCTTTGAGGGGCATCTTCTAGAGATCCAAGATTGTTTGGAGAGGGTGTTGTGTTGGAATTATATTCCCTTGGATCATGGATTATGGTGTAATGGTGGCATGAAGGAGATTTTTTAGGAATGTGGGTCACATATGGACACTCATTACCCCAAGCTATATATTATTTAGCTCTTCTTATGTAGTGTTGTTACCTTTTGGATGTTGATACTTTTGGTTTATGAGTTGTTTCCTCCAGTTGATCGCTCTCGATTTACTATTTTTTGAGTGGTATCTCCCCCTAGTGCGTGTCCATGTAACACCTTCAGTATTTATGAATTATTTTTTTATAAATAAAATTTCATGGATGGCTTTCATTGCATGAAACAATATGTTTTTCTTGAATTATATAAAACTATTATCTTTGAACTAAATGTAACACTTATATTAGAATTTGGTATGAAAAACACATTTTTTATTGTGTTAGACACAACGTTTAATTCCTTCGATATATTTCATTACACATAAGAAGAAGTATTATTGAACTACAATATATTAATAATAATAATATTAAAATAATATTATTGTTATCACCTATTAGTTTGAAAGGGAGTTATGAATAAGATTAACTAAATTATAATAATATCATTTACACATTTAAATAAAATGAATTCTTTGCTTATAATTTAATTTTAAATAAAAAAAACGAACTGAATATGAAGTATGTGATTTTGTGAAATATAGATTTTTATCCACATAAAGGTGACTTATTTAAATAAATCAAATTAATCACTAATATTGATATATATTAATTAATTTCTTATATTATAAATATAACCAGATTTTATTAAATTCAACCAATTAGTTTTATAGTTATAAAATAAGAACAAATCTAATTTTAGATATAAAAATTATATTTTTCTAAAAGGCAATTTTTGTACCATTTAATTGAAGACTTATTCTAAAACTAATTTTTGAAAATTTATGAATTTTTTTTTGAAAAAAAATTTTCAAATTTATTTTTTAATATAAAAATTAATATTGGATGAAATTTTGTATTTTTTTGAGTATCTTAACGTTTTTATGAATAGTGAAAAACATTAAATGTTTATTGAAAACTAAATTTTAGTATAAATTATTTATAGATTTAAATTATATTTTAAATTTTTTTAAAAGTATATTTAGATCAAATATAAATATATTAATAAATTTAGGTCATTTTAGTCAATTTCATATTGCTATTAGATAAATAAACTTTTCAATATTTTGAACATTTTCACAATAAAAACTCTTTTCATCCTGTTTGCTGAATTAATATTAAATTAATTTCTTCCACCAAATTATTTATATTTTGGAACGATTGATTAAATATTTTTAATAATGATAATTTAAAATTTATAATAAGTTAAACTAAATATTTTACCAAAAATAATAGTTAATTTAATTAAAATTAATATCATCGATCAACGTAAAAATTATTTTTTTATGTGGTTAAACATTTACATAAGAGGAAAAATAACATAGAAAAAAGTGAAAAATCCATTTTATCGATATATTGTTTTTAAAATTTAATCCCTTTTATCAAAGATAGACTATTATTCATGGCACAATATGTAAGTGAGACATCTCAATAGTGTTTGCCTTTTTGTATTTACAAGAACATTACTCCTCCTCCACTATAAAAGGGCACTCACCCCCATCACTTCGTCACACCACTGAATTAATTTTTCTCATAAATAATATGAAAAATAAAGCTCCAAAAAGCATCCTTTAATCCTATAATCTTCTCTTAGGGTACAATTAATCAAAGGAATTCCTATGGGGCAATCCAAAAGGAGTTACCCAAAGAAGAGGTAACATCATTTAACAAGAAGTTTTATTTAATTTATTTCCCCAATCACTATGTAATTCTTATTCCGTAAATATATAATAATATAAATATCATAAATATAGTGAGACGTTTTTATGTTTTTTGGGTGACCTACACTCACACACACTTCCCTCAAATTGGATACGCAATCATCATTTGTGTGTATGACATACTACCACCTCGTGAACTGATGTTTTTCATTCTAACATTACATGATTTAAAAGTTGGTAATTATGATATAATAACTGTTTTTATATATTATATATAAATATATATATGATATTTATGATGTCTTTATGATTCTATAATTATTTTATAACATGTACATTTATTCATTCCATTTTGTTGGAATATAATAACAACATTTGTTGATGTGTGGACTACCACCTCCTCAAAGCGACGTGATTCGTTCACACATTACATGGAATGCATTAAGGATGTGTTTAGTAAACTTATATGAAATATATGACATAATAATTAATCATTGAGGATAATATATATATAGATCATATAATTTATTTCTTTCAATACTACAAGAAATCTAAAACAACATTCATGCACATGCATGACGTACCATCCCCATGAATGATGTATTATTTTTCTATTTATATAATTTATATATTAGTATAAATAATTATCATATGAATAATTATGATATTTATATCATGTTTTACATTTTTAAAATAAGTCAATCAGGATCTATTTAATATTATCAAGAATAACATGTCAAAACATATACAGAAAAGGGATTATTACCAGAAATATACCTTTAACATAAAATTATAAATGGACAGTTAATATAATTTCATAATAAAATAATATTTTGTATGATATATAATAATATTTTTCTAAGTTATATTTATAATAATATTATATTTATTATATTTTAGGATTGAATATTTACTAATAAATTCCAGACTTCACGTAACGGAATTTCATCTCACTTTTTATATCCAAGAGATTTCTTCCATATTTATCACTCATTTATTTTATTTTATGTATATACTACCAAAATACATGTTATATCATGATATTTATATATTTTATGATATTAAAATACTCAATTTATTTTACTATTTCATGTGGATCATGATTGAAATGTTACTCAAGTAGTAAGGGGATTTTTAGTGTCACGTTTATTTCTATAAGACATATACCATATTCACCAGTCGTTTATTTTGTGTGGTGTGTATAATTAAAATGAATTTTCTATTTGAATATTATCCAAAAATTCATTTTAATTTACATATAAATTTTATGATCTCTATTTAATTCGGTTTACGGTTTTAAAGATACCAAATTAGTAAGGTAATTATCTCTCAAAATACCTTTTTTGATACACATGTTATGTTATGCACCCATATTCATTTACTAGGTGTATATAATTTCATTTTCAAGTTATAATATGCACATAATTATTTTCAGGATATTTTAATTATAATTTAATGTTATTATTTCCTCGATATTTTGAATGAAACTTATCAAAGTGGTAAGAGTTTATTGATACAATAACATTGTTTATTATGATTGTTTATGTTTATTCATCCATTAAAAAATATTATGATACATGTCTTAATAAATCTAATTAATTTTATTATACATTTTTAATCATGCTATATTCATGCCGTGGTATCAGTTTTCTGCTCTTTGTTACTAAATAATATAATTAAAAAAATAAATAATATTTGAACTTCTTTCTTAATTATGTCGAAAATATATTTAATTCCAAAACTGTGGTTCCTAAAAATGTTTTACAGAATGTTTATGAATACTATTTTAAGTTAATTTTCATGTAATGTTGTTTTATAAAAAATTATACTTTAAAAATAGCATAAATTGTTTTAAAATTTTCCAATATATGTTTTCAATGGTTATCATTAAGGAAAATGATTTTTAAAGTGTGTTTCAATGATAATACATTTTTCTCAAGAAGTGTTTTAAAAATATTTTCAATGATTAAGTTATAATTTTTAAACTATATTTTAAAATAAAAGTATTTTCAAATTGTTTTTGAAATATTATTCATAGAAAATATAATTTTTTCAATAAATGGTATAAAATTATTTTGAATCATTATTTATTTTTTTCAAGGATATTTTCAATGAAAATGGATTTGAAATAATTTTTCCAATAAAATATTTTTTCCTACTGCTTTTTTTAAAATATTGTTCAAAATTAATTTCCATATAATTTTACATCTTTTAGTGTTATTCAAGAATTACTGGGGATATGATACAATAATACCATTCAAATTATTTCTAGGATAGGTTTATTTTTTTTTTGTCACAATGTTAATGAATCCCATTTCTCTTTCATGGGTTATAAGTTAATGAAACCCAATTACCTTTTAGGGGTTATATGATTATGAAATCTACTTCTTTCAATGAGTTATTATCTTATTAAATGATTTTGAAATCATTCACACTTCCACAAGTTATTACATTATGTAATATATATTATTCCCTTTTCATTTCATGGGTTGTAATATTATGAATTCTTATGATCTTATTAAATAAGTATGTATAATTTCATTTTGTGACCGGTGTGACCTACACATAACATAAATTTAATAGGTAAATATTTATATATCATGATGTAGACATGGATAGAATGGAGGGTGAACTCAATTCAGTAAAGGACTTTGTCTACTAATATGGTCTTGGTAGTGAACCTTGACCAATAATATGGCCTTGGGAGTGAACCTCGACTAATAATATGGGTTGGGGAGTTAACACATTACACTATAATTAAATTTCTGAAATTGGGGATGGTTGTGTCTCCCAACCAATAGGTGTATCCCCCATGAAGTTATATATCATTTTTTTCACTAAGCCTTGACTTATAGGGACATATTTTATATGCTCATGTGTCTACCATAATTCAACGTCATATTCCTATGTTATAATTTCAAGGATTGTGATTATGATTTCTTTATGAATCATTTCCCATGAACAATCATTTTTTATTACATTATCCATTTTTATGTTCTTTGATATTCGAGGAATGAGTTTCCAATATTATTCTCATGTTCTCGTACCCTTATTCTTATGTAAAGCTATGATATCTCATTCATTTACCGTTACTAAGAATCTGAGATCTCCCTTAATTATGATTACATTCCTCAGTTTATGAAGAATTATTTTAATTTGGATAACTAAATTGAAATATATTTGTTGGAAAAATTTAATCCTTTTACCAAATCAGAAGATTGGGTTCCAACATTCCAAAGACATTAAACTATTATGGTCTACGTGAATGTATTTTTGTAAAGTAATGAATCATTTTCAAAAAAATGTAATATCCATGTATGCTATTCCTAGGTAACTATATTTGGTTTAAAATTAACGTTTAATTCATCCTTAATAAATGAGGATGAGAAAAATTTATTGATATACCTAGTAATCTTTTGAATTATATGTCTCAAGATGTCTATGATGATAAGTCTAAAAATAATAAAAAGTTTAAGAAAATTTCTTTGAAATTTGGTAAAGGGTAGATAGAGTGGTTTCTAGAAAATTACAACCCTATCATGATACTACAAGTGGATTCCCAATGAGAATAAAACGTTTTTTATAAAGTGGAAAATAAGAACAAAATCATGTAATTCTAAAGGGAAGATGAGAATTTTTAGTAAAATCCAGCGATGTGAATAATGGCCTCAATAAGGTATTATTGACTTTCATAAGATTTAATTATGTAAGGTATCATAATTATCTAAATAAATGACTTATATGAAATCAAATGAAATAAATTAGAATGTTTTTAAGAGTAATACTCTATATACTGATGATGAAGAGACTACAAACAACATATAAATGGTATGTTTTTTAATAGAATTGTTTAATATCATGATTAAATTGAGTAAACATGATTTTTATTTATATTTTAGTAAATGTGTACAAAGTAATAATATATGGAATCTTATTTAATGGAATATGGAATAGGTTGAATGCTTAAAGTATTAATGTTTTTGAATTGAAGGACTACTGTATATTTATCATGAAGTATATAAGGTTTTTTTGCATTTGATTTTCTTTAATGATTTTCAAGAATATTTTAAATGATACTAATGACATAGAAAAGTGATTAAATTATAAGGATAGATTAAGCAAAGGTAACCTTTAACATTTTTATGTGAATGATAAAATGATATTTATTATGTATAAAAGGATGATGATGTGGATAAAGCTAATTGGATAGTTTTTATAACCTCTCAACTGAATTTTTTTTATAAAATGGTTATTCTAACATTAATAGAGTTTAAAATATTTTTGGATTAAAATAATATATATACAATAATCATGGAATAATAAATCATGCATGCTTTAGATAAGGATTTATAGAAATCAATTTTTTACCATGTTTCAAGAGAATACATGATGATGAAATTCATATGTTTTGTATATGCCAAATAAGATCTAATATATGATATGTGGGGGGATAATGTTTTCTTATTTCACTAAATTTAGTGACCTACATTAAAATGTTATGGATTTTCATCTTTTGAATGGGTTTAAAGGTTAAACTCTTATGAAGAGTCTTAAGTTAAACTTTAGATGAAGTTTTGGAGATTATAGTATTTTCTCTCTATATGGGGATTTATTCATATTTGATGTCATTTACAAACAATCATTTTAGTGAAGTTAACTAAATACATAGGGAATAACATATCACCTTATTTATGGATCTCAATATCTATTTTTTCTATAGTAATGATAGATTAATCTTTATTCCCTAGTATAAGAGATAAAGTGAGATTTGATAAAGGCAACACCAAATGGTGAGATTTTTTATATGGAATGTATTTAAATCATGGAGGTATATCTTATTGTGGAAAATTCTTAAACTCAATGAAAAGGATCTTGAAGCCAAAATAAATTTTATCACAGTACCATCATTTATGATGAATCAAACAGCCCCTTCTATCATCACATATTTAGAAATTTGTGGTCATTAACATGTTCCAAATCATGTTCTTTATCACTCTCCATAAAAAATTAATAATTATATTTCTCTTTCATTTAAATGTTTTTACTTTCCACCTATATTATTCAATGTGGTAACCTAATGATGAGTTACTTTGGTAAATCATTATGTTTTTAACATTTCATTTTTAATGTAAGTTTTAGAATTTCTTTTTACAATGTTGGTTTCTATGAATGGAATGTTCATATATTATATCATTAATGTCCCAAAAAAATTTTAATATTAAAATTCATTTTAAGGGGTGTAGAATAAAAATCTATATGTTTTTTTGGATTAATTATTCTGAATAACAAAAATTTATTTGATGGATTTTTAGGCATAATAAACCATGTTATGATTTAATTATATGCCATATTTAATATTTAACTATAAGAAAAAATTATATTTTATAATTTTAATTGAAATAATATGTTGGTATCTATTACATATAATTATTTTTTCATTCTATATCTTTTGTTGCATACGAGACTGAGTTTTAGAAAAACTAAAAAAACTACTATTAACATTATTATTAATATTTTATTAAAGTTATCACATATATGTTGGAATAGAAGTTAAAAAAATGATTAAATAAATTGTAAAAATATGTTTTAAAAATCTATAAAAATTTAATTATTTGGTTATTAGTTAGCTTTAAATGAAAATAAAAACCAACTCCATATAAATGAACCGATTTTATCAAAAATTACTTTTATACAAAAAATGTTGTTTTATCTTAATAAAATATCTTAATAACTATTATTGGGATATGTAAATGATATTTATATTTTATAAATTTAAAAAAATTATTTCATTTTCATATAATTAATATGATTTTCATAAAATTATAATAAATCCTATTTTAGGAATAAAAAGCTATAGTTTTCTAAAAGGCATTTTAATTACCTCTTAATTGAATACTTGTTTGAGAAACATTTTGGGTACTTTTATAATTTTTTATTTGAAAATATAAACATTAAATTTAAAATATAAATACCAAAATTTTCATTTGGATATATTTTGGTATTTTTATGAGAAGTTTCATTTTATGATTTATCGTGAAAATGATGAATTTTAATTAAAAAATACATTTTTATATAATTTATTTTTATAGTAAAATTATATTTATACTTTTTTTAATGTTTATATATATATATATATATCAATTATACATATATTAATAATATTTTGGTCATTTGAAGTAGTTTCACATTGAGATTGGATATAAAAACATATCAAACTTTTAAACAATTTCACTTTAAAAACACATTTTTTCATCCCAACTATGATTTGAAATTTAAAATAATTTATGCCAATTTTGTTTTTAGAATTTGGAAAAATTATTTCCTTATTTTGATTTATAATAATTTATAATTTATATTAATCTCAACTTAGTTTTTGGCCAAAAATGTTTGTAAATGTAATTAAAATTAATGATAATGATTACGGTAAAATGAGTTTACTTGGTAGTTAAAAATTATCTTAAGGGACCAAATAACATAGACATATATACCAAATCCATTTTATGGAAATAATCCAGCCATATACTAAATTTTATATAAAATATAAAATTATTTGAGGCATATTATGTAAGGGAGATCTCTCAATAGTGTTTTCCTTTTTGTATTAACAAAAACTGCCACTCCCTTAAAAATGGGCACTCACCATCCCCACATATTCATAGCTATCAAGACCCATGGATCACACAATCCTTACCCAAATAATCTCCAAACATTGCCATATCATCTTTGGATCATCACCTTTGGTCGAAATAGAACTAAGGAATCCCATTGGAGCAAACCAAAAGAAGTTACCTAATGAAGAGGTAACACCCTTCAACAAGCACTTTAGTTTTATTTACTTATCCACCCCCTTAGATTACTATTATTACATGATTATATAAAAACATTTTAATAATTAATATAATGAGTTATTTTAATGTTCATGGTTTGAAATAAACTCACACACACTTCCATAAAATGGGATCCACAATCATCGTTTGTGTGTACAACGAACCATGACCTCACAAACTGCTTTTGTTTATTTTTCTATTAACACCTTTAAAGGGTAGTAATAATTATATAATAATTATTTTATATTATACATATGATATTTATGTGGTCTTTATTATTATTTAGATATTATATGACACATACATTCATGCTTTAATGTTTTTGGGAATACGATTACTTCATGTGTGGATGTAACACCCTGAGATTTTATGAAAAATATTATTTTTAATTTCATTAATGTCTTGTGTTGTACGCTACACAAACAAGAGCTTGCACAAGACGAATCCTTGACTTGCCTTTCATCACACGAAATCATGACCTTCCTCGATAGCGTGTGTATTACGCAATACTGAGTTTCACTAAACAATGATATGCTATTAAAATATTATTAAAACTAGCCATTATGAATAGTAATAACGACCTTTTAAAATTTTAGAAATTTTATCTCTCAAAATGGAATTCATTTTTGGATTCGAAATATCAAAATTAGCTTAGGGTGAAATTTTCGTACTTTTCGAATAACATTCATATTCTGATGAATAGTGAAAATTACTAAATTTTAATTAAAAACAACTTTTTTAATCGAAATTATTAATAGTGATAAATTATTAATTTTAGTGGTTTTAAAGTATATTTAAAATATATTTTTAAAATTTAACACAATGTTGGTCATTGGATGTAATTTCACCTTTAAACCAGTTATAAACAAGTGTCAATCTTTTGATAGTTATTATTTCTTAAGAACACGCTATTTGTTTTGACGACGGGAATTAATTTTTAAATTAATTAATGCAACTGATATGTTTTTAATTTGGTAAAATAGACATCATTTTTGAGTTCATAATATCAAATATATCTTAGGCGTAATATTTGGTATTTTTCTGGAAACTTTCATTTTTTGATGAATAGTGAAACCACTAAGTGGTAGTAAAAAAATGAATTTTTCATAAAACATAATTTTACCGCTTCTGTTAGTGGAATTTCAAAAATCCGAGAGACACGGTTGATGTCAGTAAGTAAAATGTGGTTCAATGAGATGAAAATATTTTTTTGGTGAATAGTAACTTTTTACTTTTTTACCGCGGTTAAAAGTAAATAGGGTAATTAAGGGTAACAATGATATTATTATTACCCTAACACATGTCTTAATTCTATTGGACAAGTGTAATTCGACCAAATACATCCTTAGGAGTAAAATATGACCATTTAGGCCCACATGGGTTAGATTAGGACATTTATCATTAATTTATTTAAAGAAAGGATAAAATAGTTAAAATCAAAGTTTAATAAGTAAATCATTTTTAATATGGTGTTATACATAAGATAAAATCGACTATAAATATTAATTAGAAATATAAACAGATTTCATACATAATCGTATTTTATTTGTAATTTTTAGACATTATATAATTTAATTTATTTATGACACAAAGATGATGTAGTAATTATCTTATTAATGAAATATTGACATAATTGATGTTATAAACACCAAAATAAATGTAATTTGAGACTTTTTTTAAATTATTCTAATTTTCTAGATTAATATGACATGTTTGTATTGATTTAATTAACTTTGTTCGATCTAATCATTCAGTTATAATTTCACAAAAATTAATTACTAAATTGTGTCAAAATTGACATAAAATAGTTTTTAAAACAAATATTATATTAGTAATTGTTATTTTATTCCTAAAAATCTAATTTTCACCCAAATTACTTAGATAAGGTTATATATATTAATAATAAACAACTTGGGGTTCTTTTGGCTGCTTATAGTATGTTTACTAACCATATAGTACAAGAACACAAGAAGACATGGTAAAAGTAAAATTATTTAACTTAATGTTAAATATAAATGATAAGGTAAAAATAGGAACCTAAACTTGTCTAAATTCTATTGGATGAGAGTATTTCTACCCATCCCTACCTTAGCTTCGAAATAAATCAATTTGGAACTATTTAAAACCAAAATTGACTTTATAATAAAATAATATTTTTAGTTTTTCAAAAGTAGCCCCTCTCCTCCCTTATAAAAGGGCACCTCCTCCCCCTCTTCCTCACACCACTTTGAGCCTTCCATCTAGGCCAACCCCTGAAAATGTCTTCTCTCCACTTCCCTAGAAACATCATAGAGGTTCTGGTCTTTTTCAAAGACCTATTTTATTTCCCTAAAAGGAGGTCTCAAAGAAGCACTTCAAAGAAGAGGTAATGTCCATTACCGATTCATTCAAACTTATTTCTTCTTCCACTTCTTCTTCTTAGGTTGTTTCATTATGAAGTAATTACATCAGTATCAATCATATACTGATTTGTGATTATAAGTATGAAACAACCCTATTTCACCATCTATCCATCCTACGGAAAACAAAATCACTGCGAGTGCGTACGTTCGGAATACCGTCTCCATGCCGTGGCGAAATCTATTTTCCACCACCACCTTACTTGGATGGATATAATGGTGTAAATAATAAGTATATATTTCTATTTTAATGTGATATATATTCTGAAATAGTATACATACACTCCAATACAGTCCCACGATCATGAGAACGATATCATCGCTCGTGCGTACGTACGGACTACCGTCTCCACGACGCGATGAGATTCATTCTCCTCTTTAACCATTCATGAATTATTATAATGTATATATAATAAGTAATCATAAAATATATTACATAATAATGATACTGGATTTATGTGTACATATATGTATGTCATCTACTTAATTCCATTCAACTCAATAAGGAAACAAAAACAGCATTCATGCGTACGTACGGCCTACCGTCCCATGAACGGTGTATTTCTTTCCATTTACTGATTTATTATATATATTAATATTCTGAATATATATTATATATAAATAATGTTTTATATTCTGGAATTAAGTAATCATGATCTATGTAATCATATGAATAATTACAAGTCAAAACACGGATGACAAATAAAACAATTTTACCCAAAACAGTCTTTAACATGGAATTTACAAAATAACGGGTAATATAAAGTCATATGTGAACCATATATGATATCATAACAATGAGTATGATTCTGTAATAAGTAAATGACATTATTTAAATCATTATACAGGAGGTTCGGACACTTACGAAGCAAATCGGACCTAAGGTAAGGAAAATATCACAATCTAATTTTTATCAGAGATTGTTTATACTTTGGCATTTACTGGGGTGTATTTTATTATCCACATCCATGTTTCCACAATATGTAATTTTATTCCCATTCACCTACAATTTTTTAAATCCTATTTTACCCTCCGGTTTGATTTTAGTAAAACATATGAACGAAATCGTTTTTCGTTTTTCGTACGAGGTACTTTTTTGACTTTTCCGAAAAATGTACGAGAAGAGTGTTTTTTTAACTTATACGGAATGAATGGATTTTTAAAAAATTATTTCCAAGAAGCTTCCTTTAAAAGTTTTAGAGTTCATTTTTAATCAACTTCTTTTAAAATTGTCTGAAATGTTAAGAAAGGAAAAGTGTTTTTGAAGTAGAAAGGATATTTTCTTCGAGAATAGAGTTCAAGTGTTTTATCAAAATTATTTTCCATCTAAGAAAATAAAAGGGTTATATTTTTATCCCTATTATTACATTGATTTTATTATGTTGTGATGGAATTATTTTTATGAATTCCGTTATCTTATATGAATTGTTTTATGATGTCACGATGTTTAAGAATCCCATTTTTATTACATGGGTTATTCTATGATGTGTGGTTTATGATTTTGTGGCACACATAAGAATGGTATCATTATGAGATGGGTGGGACCTATATCTCCCTCCAATGCATTGAGTAAATATTTTATATCTCATGAGATAGACATGGCTGGAACGGTCGGTTATACCGGTTCAGTGAAACAGGACTGAAATGAGGAGTGAACTCGGTTCAGAAAGGGACTTTGTCCACTAAGATAATCTTGGCAATGAGTATTTACTAATAATAAATGATTCTCTATGATTATGTGTGTATTCCACAAAGATTCATGTTTTAAGTTATGATTATTGGGGTTACATTTAACTACTATGATTTATCCAATGTTATGAAATTATGATCTCTTTTACAGGTTAAGATTTCCAAAAGATATGTTCTTATGAATATGACGTGATTGATATTTCGTTTGTTTAACCTTACTGAGCATTTGATCTCACCCTTTTATGTTTTAGTTTCCCCAGGACATAAAGAATGGATTTAGGTTTAACAAAAGAAGATCTTTATGGGAGATGTTGAAGGTCTTTCACCACGATTAGAAGATTATATTCCGAGTTTCCAAAGACAATAAACTATTACGGTCCTTGTGTGTGTGTTTTTGTTATGTTCTAAGTATTCCGCAAAAGTAATGTATTGTCTATGTACGTTAAGCTTCAAGTCTTTATAGTTGGTATCAGAGGAATGATTTTTTCAAACTTTGGAAAATAGGATGCGAAAACATTAGTGAGATCCCTAGAGATATTTCTAAGGTAGGTCTAGGGATGTCCCTAAGGATATGTATACGTATAGGATATAGTCCTAGAACTATGGTAACGATCATAGAATTTAACCTAAGATGTTAGATATTAAGGGTGCTTCCCCTTTACTATGTTATTTTCCCTAGCATGATTTTTTTCCTCTCACACTATTATTTTTGGGTTTTAGAAAATGGCTGGAAACAGGAAGATTCACGATAATGGAGGATATAACGGAAAATGGAATGATATTCTTAATGAGAAAACAAATGAAACTAGATTTGGAATTCCAAACATCATTATTATGCCGAATCATAAATCTCATTATATGAACAATAAACTCAAATTTGGTAAGTTTCCTAACTTGGATAATAAGAGAAAGATGGAGTTTCATGATGATCCTAGAGGAAAGAAAGTTCAATTTCCCCTATGTAAATCATGTGGGAAGAGGCATCAAGGAGATTGTTTCAAAGGAACTAGAAGATGCTTTGGGTGTGAAAAAAAGGACACAAATCCAGTAAGTGCAAAGGAAAATGATCAGTTAACACCATTGACAAGGATAATGGTATTGCTAGACATCAACAATGATTAGATGTTTTAAATGTGGAATGTACAGGCATTATGCAAACCCATTCCCTAATGGAAAATCTCATGAAGAGAATCAATATGGTTGTATGGGTAATATTTATGTTGTTGATGAGGAAGAGACTACAAATGATATGTGAGATGAAAGAATTGTTGAAGTTTAGTCAATGGTTTAAGAAGGTAGTGGAATGATTACATGTTTATCAAGTGTAATGTTGTATAAGTAATCTCATGGTACTATGGAATAAAGAGAAATCTAAGGATTGTTACACTGTTTTCATTCCTTAAGTTTTGAAAGTGTATGATTAATTGTACCAGTAACCATGAATGGTTGTTCATTTTTTTTTGGAAAGTAGATGACATGCGCATAAGGAAGAAATAACAAGATAATAAGATGTTTGATTGTATTCATGAGCTCATGATTGATATAAGGACTAAGTGATATCATGGTTTGAGTATATAGAATTTTTAGGATTTTGGTTTTTGGAAAGTGATAACTTTTAACAGCATTCATGTTTTCACTATGGTTCAATGGGTATTAATTTTTCAAGAGAATACACGATTAAGGCCTTCGAATGTTTGGAATGTGACCAACAAGACATATCTTATGATATATGGGGATCAACGATGGTATTAAATCTCTGGTAATCATTTTCACTATATTATGAGAGTGGACTGTAGTATTATGGATATGCCTAAAGATTGGAATGGATTATGTTGGACATAACTTAGTATTGTTTAAGGATAGAAGTTTTTTTGATATTATTGAAGGGATGTTATAGTAATATAGTTTTAGAAAAAGGACAACCTGCAGGACGGGCGATAGCCCATCGCGTCGGACAAGGCCGTGGGAATCGAACCCACAACTGAAGTGCGACTGGCCTTTATTGCCTACCACTGGCCTACAGGAAGTCCCTGTTTAGTAGAAACTAGTTTTATTATATTAAGCAGTATGATATATGAAGAATAAGTCCATTTTAGGAACCATATATGATTAATCTCACTATAGATGGACTTATGTATTTTTCTGATAACTTTTCTAACCTTTTGATTGAGACAGATGGAATGACCCATCATTCTATCACATGATCTGCTAACACATCACGAATTACAAATTCAACTTCATTTCTCTAAGAGATGAAGTGGAAATTGTCCAACGAACGACCAACGGTGCGACTATACCGAAATCACGAAATTATTTCTTCTAATTTTAATTTCATCAACTTTAGGGAAATGATCATGAAAAGAAATGTTGTCCTAGTGCTCTTATATCTGATGAATCCGATGATACCTTAGATCGTCACAAATTTATGGCTTTGTGATTGCTGGCTTTTCCATAGCCATGTTCTCTACCACTCTCCATCAGAACGTGATGGTTAGATTTTTCTTCCATATCCATATTTTCACCTATGTGGAATCCTGGTGATTAGTTTATTTGGGTAACCATTACGTTTCATAATTTTGTTTTTAAAGATTGGTTTTGGTATTCCTTTTTAAGATGTGGGTTTCTATCAAATAGTAAACCATTTATAACTCCGATGAATTTCGAGGGAAAATTCATTTTAAGGGGGACAGAATGTAACACCCCGAGATTTTATGAAAACTTTTCTTTTTAATTTCATTAATGTCATGTGTTGTACGCTACACCAAAAGGAGATTGCAAAACACGCATCCTTTACTTCCCTTACAATACACGCAATCGTGACCTTCCTCGATAGCGTGTGTAGTACGCAATACCGAGTTTCACTAAACAACGATATGCTATTAAAAAATTATTAAAACTAGCCGTTATGAATAGTAATAACCACCTTTTAAAATTTTAGAAATTTTATCTCTCAAAATGGACTTCATTTTTTGGATTCAGAATATCGAAATTAACTTAGGGTGAAATTTTGGTACTTTTTGGATAACTTTCATATTTTGATGAATATTTAAAATTACTAAATTTTAATTAAAACAACTTTTTTAATAAAAAAAATTAATAGTGATAAATTATTAATTTGAGTGGCTTTAAAGTATATTTAGAATATATTTTTACAATTTAATACAATGTTTTTCATTGGATGTAATTTCACATTTAAACCAGTTATAAACAAGTGTCAATCTTTTGATAGTTATTATCTCTTAAGAACACACTATTTGTTTTGACGACAGGAATTAAGATTTAAATTAATTAATGTAAGTGATATGTTTTCAATTTGGTAAAATAGACATCATTTTTGAGTTCATAATATAAAATATAGCTTAGACCTAATTTTTGGTATTTTTATGGAAACTTTAATTTTTTGATGAATAGTGAAACCACTAAGTGGTAGTAAGAAAATGAATTTTTCATAAAACTTAATTTTACTGCTTCTGCGAGTGGAATTTCAAAAATCAGAAATACACGATTGATGTCAGTAAGTAAAATGTGGTTCAATGATATGAAAATAATTTTTGGTGAATAGTAACTTTTTTCTTTTTTACCACGGTTAAAAGTAAAAAGGGTAATTAAGGGTAAAAATGATATTATTATTACCCTAACACATGTCCTAATTCTATTGGAAAAGTGTAATTCGACCAAAAACAACCTTAAGAATAAAATATGACCATTTAGGCCCACATGGATTAGATTAGGACATTTATTATTAATTTATATAAAGAAGGGTTAAAATAGTTAAATTCAAAGTTTAATAAGTAAATCATTTTTAATATGGGGTTATACATAAGATAAATTCGACTATAAATATTCATTAGAAAGATAAAACTATTTTCGAAATAATGGAATTTTATTTGTAATTTTTAAACATTAAATAATTTAATTTATTTATGACACAATGATGATGCAGTAATTATCTTATTAATGAAATATTGACATAATTGATGTTATAAACACGAAAATATAATTAATATGAGACTT
Source organism: Viscum album (assembly GCA_963277665.1). Lineage (NCBI taxonomy): Eukaryota > Viridiplantae > Streptophyta > Magnoliopsida > Santalales > Viscaceae > Viscum > Viscum album. The sequence goes on along the minus strand of OY728139.1, from coordinate 441,001,809 downwards.
TTTATGAATTACACTAATTTTCTAGATTAATATGCCATGTTAGTAGTGATTTAATTAACTTTTTTAGAACTTATAATTCTGTTATGAGTTTCAAAAAAATTAATTACTAAATAGTCTCAAAATTGACATAAAATAGTTTTTAAAACAAATATAATATTAGAAATTGTTATTTTATTCCTAAAAATCTAAGGTTCGGCTGAATGACTTATATAAGGTTATATAAATTAATAATAAACAACTTGGGGTTAGTTTGGCTGCTTAGAGTAAGTTTATTAACCTTATAGTATAAGAACAGAAGAAGACACGCTAAAAGTAAAATTATTTAACTTAATGTTAAATCTAAATTATAAGGTTAAAATAGGAACCTAAACTTGTCTAAATTCTATTTGATGAGAGGATTTAGACCCATACCCACCTTATATTTGAAATAAATCAATTTGGAGCTATTTAAAACCGAAATTGACTTTATAGTAAAATAATATTTTTAGTTTTTCCAAAGGAGCCCCTCTCATCCCTTATAAAATGGCACCTCATCCCCCTCTTCCTCACACCACTTTGAGCCTTGAATCTCGGACAACCCCTGCCAATTTCTTCTCTCCACTTCCATATAGACATCCTAGAGGTTTTGGTCTTCTTCAAAGACCTATTTTAGTGCCCTAAAAGGAGGTCTCAAAGAAGCACTTCAAAGAAGAGGTAATGTCCGTTACCGATTCTTTCAACTTTATTTCTTCTTCCACTTCTTGTTCTTAGGTTGTTTCATTATGAAGTAATAACATAAGTATCACTGATATAATGATATGTTATTATATGTATGAATCAACCCTATTTTACCATCTATCCATCCTATGGAAAATGAAATCACCGCGTGTGCGTACGTACGGAATACCGTCTCCACGCTGTGGTGAAATCTATTTTCCACCACCACCTTACTTGGATGGGTTTAATGGTGTAAATAATAACTATATATGATTATTTTAAAGTGATATTGATTCTGAAATAGTATACATACACTCCAATACAGACCCACGATCATGAGAACAATATCATCGCTCGTGCGTACGTACGGACTACCGTCTCCACGACGCGATGAGATTCATTCTCCACTTAAACCATTCATGAGTGATAATAAAGTATATATAATAAGTAATCATGAAATATATGACATAATAATGATACTTGATTTATGTGTACATATATGTATGTCATATACATAATTCCATTCAACTCAATAAGGAAACGAAAACAGCGTTCATGCGTATGTACGGCCTACTGTCTACATGAACGGTGTATTTCATTCCATTTTCTGATTTATTATATATATGTATATTCTGAATATATATTATATATAAATCATCTTTTATATTATGGAATTAATTAATCATGATCTAAGTAATCATATGAATAATTACAAGTCAAAACATGGATGACAAATAAAACAATTTTACCCAAAACGCTCTTTAAGATAGAATTTACAAAAGAACAAGTAATATAAAGTCATAAGTGAACCATATATGATATCATAACAGTTAGTATGATTCTTTAATAAGTCAATGACATTATTTAAATCACTATACAGGAGGTTCGGACACTTACGAAGCAAATCAGACCTAAGGTAAGGGAAATATCCCAATCTCATTTTTATCCGAGATTGGTCATACTTCGGCATTTACTGGGGTGTATTTTATTATCCACATCCTTGTTTCCTCAATATGTAATATTATTCCCATTCACATAAAATTTTTTAAATCCTATTTTACCCTCCGGTGAGTTTTTAGTAAAAGATATGAAAGGAATCTTTTGTTGTTTTTCATAGGAGGTACTTTTTTGACTTTTCAGATAAAAGTACGAGAAGAGTGTTTTTTTAAATTATACGGCATGAATGGATTTTTAAAACATTATTTTGAAGAAGATTCATTTACACATTTTCATGTTTATTTTTAATCAACTTCTTTTAAAATTGTATGACATGTTAAGAAAGGAAAAGTGTTTTTGAAGTAGAAAGAATATTTTCCTCAATAATGGAGTTCATGTGTTTTATCAAAATTATTTTCCATCTAAGATAATAAAATGGTTCTATTTTTATCCCTATTATTACATTGATTTGATTATGTTGTGATGGAACTATTTTTATGAATTCTTTTATCTTATATGAATTGTTTTATGATGTCACGATGTTTAAGAATCCCATTTTTATTACATGGGTTATTCTATGATGTATGGTTTATGATTTTGTGGAACACATAAGAATGGTATCATTATGAGATGGGTGGGACCTATATCTCCCTAGAATGCATTGGGTAAAGATTTTATATCTCATGAGATAGACATGGCTGGAATGGTAGGTTATACCGGTTCAGTGAATCATGACTGAAACGAGGAGTGAACTCGGTTCAAAAAGGGACTTTGTCCACTAAGATAGTCTTGGAAATGAGTCTTGAATAATAAGAAATGATTCTCTATGATTATGTGTGTATGCCACAAAGTTTCATGTTTTATGTTATGATTATTGGGATTACATTTCACTACTATGATTTATCCCATAGTATGAAATTATGATCTCCATTGCAGGTTAAGATTTCCAAAAGATATGTTCTTATGAATATGACGTGATTGATATTTCTTTTGTTTACCCTTAATGGGCATTTGAGCTCACCCTGTTATGTTTTATTTTCCCCAGGACATAAACAACGGATTTAGGTTTAAAAAAAAGAAGATCTTTATCGGAGATTTTGAAGATATTTCACCACGAATAGAAGATTATATTCCGATTTTCCAAAGACACTAAACTATTACGGTCCTTGTGTGTGTGTTTTTGTTATGTACTAATTATTCCGAAAATGTAATGTAATGTCTATGTACGTTAAGCTTCGGGTCTCTATAGTGGATGTGCAGACTACCACCTTCACAAAGAAATGTGATTCATTCACACATTACATGGAATGTATTAAGGATGGGTTTAGTAATATTATATTATATATATAAAATAATAATTTTACATTAATTGTAATATATATATATATTTCATTTTATTTATTTTTTCAATACAATAAAATCGTGAAAGCAACATTCTTATGTACATATGGCCTACCGTCTCCATTAACGGTGTATTCAATTTCATATATCAATATATTATATATTTTAATAAATATTTATATAATGAAAATGTAAGATATTTATATCATTTTTAAACTATTTAAATAAGTAATAAATTATCAGATATTAGTATCATGAACAAAAATTCAAAACATATATGAAAAACAGAGCAGTTATTACTTAAAACATAGCTTTAACATGAAATTATTGATAACCAGTTAATATAAAGTCACAATAAATCATATATTTTGTGATATATAATAATATTTGTAGTGTTATATTTATAATAATCTAATAATTATTTTATATTATCTTTGAATGTGTATGAATAAATCCCAGAGTTAAGGCTGTGGAATCCATCTCCCTTTTTATATATGTGATATACATTCCAAAATCACCAATCGTTTATTTTTATAATTTATATCCTAAAAAATAATAATTTATGTAAATAAATTGATATATTTAATTATAATAAATGTTTTTATTGATGTTATTATTTTATTGGGATTATGATTAAAATGTTACTTTAGTTGTAATAGGATTTCTAGTCTCAATTTTATTTCTGCGAGAGTTATTTCTTATTCATGACCCATTTATTTTTTTTGGTGTATATGTTTTGTCTTAATTTAATATATTAATATTATACTATAATTAATGTTTATTTAAATATCCATTTTGTGATCTATATTTCATGGGGTCTACATTTTAAAAGTTACCAAATTGGTCTGCTAATATTGCCCCATTTTTCTTCATTAACACACTGGTTGTGTTATGAAAAAATATTAATTTATGAGGCATATATAATTCCCATTGATAAGTTATATCTTTAATATTAGGATATTAATGATATTTTAAGCTTCATGTAATGTTATTATTTTAGGGGAATTTTTATTTATCATTAGTAAAGAGGTAGGAGTTTTTTCTAATATATCATCCATTATCAGGATAATTTCTGTTTATGTTTCCATCGATGAAATATTATAATCTATAAATCAAGAAATATAATGGTTTTTATTATTATATGTGTTTTCATTATATACTCATGCAATTTAACATTTTTACACTCTTTGGTACTTATTATTAATAACAAACTAATTTTTTGGAATATCTGACCTTATTTCTCTCTTCAATCATAAATCTATTTTATTCAAAAACCATGTTTTCATAAATATTTTCAATTTTTTTTAAAAAATAATATGTAAAATTTAAAGTAATTTAATTTTATAAATGTTTTTGGTTATAGAATAATTTTTAAAATGGTTTTCAAAGATTCCATTATATGTTTTCAAATGATATTTTCAAAGAAAAGCACATAAAAAGTGTTTTTCAAAGAAATGTTATTTTTATCAAAAAGTGATTTAAAATTATTTTCAATGATTTTTTCATATGTTTCAATGGATATTTTCAGTCATATGTATTCGCAATGTGTTTTTCAAATATTATAAACTTTTTTCAAGAAATGTTTAAAAATAATGGTTAAACCTTCCTTTATAAGTTTTCAAGGGAATTTTCAATGAAAAATATTTTCAAATTGTTTTTCAAAGAAAATATATTTATATAAATAAAATGTTTTAAAGGATATTTAAAAATTATTTTCCATATAAAATTGTATTGTTTATGTTAGTCATACCTTAATGTGAATATAATCTTAGGGTAACATTTCTATTATTTCTATGAATGTTTCATGTTTTGATGTCATGATGTTTATGAAACTCATTTCCATTTCATGGGTTATAAGTTTATGAAACCCATTTATATATTAAATATTATATTATTATAAAAACTAATATTTTTCATGTATTATTCATTGATTATATTATTTTGAAACATATCACTTTTCCATAGGTTATATTAATATGACATATTTATGATAACCATTTCATTTTGTGGGTTATTATAAGATGAATATTTATGATCTTATAGAATAGGTATGTATTATTTACTTATGGGATGGGTGAGACCTATATCTCCTTATAAATCATTACGTAATGATTTATATCTAATGATATATAAATGGATGGAATGGGGAGTGAACATGATTCAGTAAAGGACTTTATCCAGTAATATGATCATCAGAGTGAAAATTGACTACTAAGATAGTACTGGGAGTGATACTTGTCTACTATGATGGTTTTGAGTGTGATCCCAGTCCACTATAAGGAAAGGGTTTTGATTGGGGATGGTTCTATGTCCCTTACAGTAGGTACATCCCCAATGAATTTCAATGAGAAATTTTTGGTAAAGGTATTTTACTTAATGGGGATAATTTTATATTCTTATGTGTCATCCACAATGTGATTTATTATTCCTATATATTTCATTCCTAGATTAGGCTATTTAATATCTTATAATTAATGTCTTAGAATGCCATTCATTACAATTTGATTAACTTTTATGTTCTTTGTTATGATGGTTATGATTTTCCCATGTTATTCTCATGTCCTCACACCCTTATGTTTATGTTATTCTTCTGTGTTTCTTAATTAACACTTACAGAGCATCTGAACCTACCCATTATTTTTTTACTTTCCCCAGGTTATAAAGAAATATTTTAATTATGAATAATAAATGGGAAGATATTTTTGGGAAAAATTTAAGATCTTTCATCATGTTAAAATACTACGTTTCATGTTTCCAAAGGCACTAAATAATTATAGTCTTCAGGAAGTTATTTTTTTTAATTTTTTGAATAATCATATAAAATTATATAATTTAAATGTATGTTATACCTGAATCACTACAGATTTTATCAATGGAAAGTATTAGTCATCATTTATGTATTATGATAAGGAAATATTAGTGGGATTAATAGGGATATTTTTAATGATATTTCTATGGATGTATCTATGGATAAATACAAGGATGAGTCAAAGTTTAAGAAAATTTCATAGAATTTTGGTTAAGGGAGATATAGGGGCTTCAATGAAATTTCTTCAATATATAGATACAATAATTTTATGTCATGGGGAAATATTGAGATGTTTTTAATGATGAACAAATGAAAAAAAATCATGTAACAACAAAGGGAAAATGAAAAGTTCTGTTAATGCAATGCATGAGAATAATGGACTCCTAATGGTATCATCGAGTATCATATGATTTAACCATGTATAGTATTGGATTTATGTGAATCACTATCTTAGGGGAAATTTTGTGAAATAAATATGAATGTTTTTAAGAGTAATTGTATTGATAGTAATGATGAAGAGACCATAAGAGACATATGAAATATATGATCTATTTTATTAGTATTGTCTATAATCATGATTAAATTGAGTAGACAAGATTTTAATTTTATATTTTATTATATATATATATATATAATTAGAAAGCTTATTTAATGGATTAAGTATGAGGTGGAAGAATAGAATTATTATTCTTTTTGAATTCAATATTTATGTTATATGAATCATGAAGTATTTGAGGTTTTTTTGAATATGTTTTTATTTTTATATTTTCAAGAATATGTTAGATAATATTGATGACCTAGAAAAGTAATTTAATGGAAATGTAAATTTAATGGAAGGAAACCCTTAACATGTTCCTGAGTATGAAAAAATATTTTTAGTACTGATAAAGATATGATGACATGGATAAGGTAAATTAGATAGTATTACTGACCCCAGAACCAAAAAATGAAATTTTGAAAGTGAATTTTATTCTATAGTTTATGTTCATTATAATTTTTTTAATTTTAGGAATATATATCCAATAATATTTGGAATATGAAAGAATACATGGTTTTTATATGGATTAATGGTAATTCAGATTATTTTCAATTTTAAAGAGAATACATGATGAATATATTCATATATTTCTTAAGTCTCCAACAACAAATACTTTATGATATATGTGGGATCAATTCATTCTAGTTGAGATAAATTTAATGAAATTTTTATAAATATTGGGATTTTCATCTTTCCAAATAGTTTAAAGGTTAACCATTTATTTAATGTTTTAGGTTAAACTTTAGATATTATTTAGATATTATTGTTGTATCTGGATATATGAGGACTTATTCATATCATATAACATATAGTAACCATATTACTGTGATGTTAACCAAATATATATGGAATGACTCACTATTCTATTTACGGATCAAATGATCAATTTTTTTTTCAAGAATAAAAAAATTACCTTCATTCCCTAGAGTGAGAGATGAAGTGGGACTAGTTCAAGGAAAAGTCATGTGGTTTTATATTACTAATATAATGGAATTAATTCATGTAATTATATCTTCTTGTAAAATATTATTCAACTCAAGAAAAAGTGTATTGAAAAAAAAGTTATCATATTAACATTATTTCTAATGAATCAAATGGTCTCTTAGACGAACAAAGATTTATCATTTTTTATCATTAAATTTATCTGGAACATGTTCTCAATAACTCTATATAAGAACATGATATTTATTTTTATCTTATATATCAACTTTTTCACTTTCAAACTATGTTCCCCTATATGGGAACTTAATTATGCTTTACTTTGGGGAATCATTATATTTCAATTTTTCTATTTTTATTGGAAATTTTTGTTTTATTTTTTATGATGTGGGTTTCTATGAATGAAACAATCAAGTATTAAACATTAATGAACCAATTTAATTTTGAGGGAGAAATTAATTTTTAGGGGGAAGAATGTAACACCTATAGTTTTATAAATTAATTATTTCCAGATAAATTAAATTTCTGTAATGGATTGCATTTCATGCTTCACCAAGTTATGTTTTCATTATATACTATAGTTAAATGTTCACTAGATGGAATAATTATATTATATTCTTTTACATGTAACACTATTTTTTCCTTTTGTTACAAATAATGATGAGTTCCTTTGATAACTTATATTGCACAAAAGATAGGGTTTCACTGAACTATAATATACTTTTAATAATAATATTAAAATATTTTTATAGTTAACACATAGCCTTTAGAATTGAAGTTTATAATAAGATTTAATAAATTGTGAAAATATGTTTTAAAATGAATATAAATTAAATTCTTTTTTTATAATGTAATTTGACAAGAAAAAACATCTGAATATAAAAGAAGTTATTTTACGAAAAAAAAGATTTATTACCACAAAGGAATTTTATATTAATAAATAAAATTAACCACTATTAGTGAGATATATTAATTAAATTTATATATTAAAAATTAATCCAAGTTTTTTACATCTATCAAATTATTTTTATAGCCATAAATTAATAACATATCGAATTTTAGGCATTAAACACTATAGTTTTATAAAAGGTATTTTTACTGCCTTTTAATAAAATATTTGTTTTAAAACTAATTTCGATACATTTATAATTTTTATTTGAAAAAATAATATTCTTTTATTTATATATTAATATAGATATATACTTTGGATATTTTTTTAATATTTCTAAGAAGTTTCATTTTTAATGAATTGTGAAAAAAGTGAATTTTAATTGAAAACTGCATTTTCATCTAATTTATTTTTATATATAATTTATATTTTAAATGGTTTTTAAAATATATTTATATAAATAAAACATATATTAGAACAATTTAGATCATTTAATCAGCATTACATTGAAATTTTATATAAAAACATTACAAACCATTCAATATTTTCAATTTAAAAACTAGTTTGCATCAACGAGATTAATTTTAAATTAATTTCGTCTTGATATGTTTTTAAAATTTTCAAAAATGGATTAAATTTTTATAATAATAATAATTTATAATTTCTAGTATGTTTGAATTTTTTTGGACAAAAAATATGAGTGAATGTAATCAAAATTAATTCCAGTGATTAATGTAAAAACGAGTTTACATAGTGTTTTAACCATAACATAAGGATCCAAATTACCTATAAAACTATCCAAAATCATTTTTAGGGACATATTTTGACCACATAATCACCATTATATGAAATTCATCACTGTTGTAGTCACTTGATTTAAGGGAAACCTCTCTGCGTTATTTACGTTTTTTATTTACAAGAATGCCACTCCTCCCCTTAAAAAGGGCACTCACCCCTGACTTATTCTCACCTCTAATGCCCTTTGGCTCAACAAAAACCCTTCTAAATTATATCAAAACATCCCAAATATCATATTAAAATCATAACGTTGTGCATAAAAACCCAGTAATTCGTTGCTTGAAAACCTAAAGATGTTACCCAAGGAAGATGTAACATCCTTCAATAAGAACATTCGTTTTATTTCATTCTAAACCACTTAAATTATTACTATTCCATGATTATATAATAAATATGGTTTCTTATATAAAATTATATTTATTTTCAAGGTTATTACCTAAAATCACACACACTTCCATCAAATGTGATAAACAATCATCATTCATGTGTATGGCGGACTACCACCTCGCGAACCGATGTCATTCATTCTTCCATTACCAACATTCATGGTTGGGAAAAATAATGGAAATAATATATATATATATATATATGATATTAATGATTTATTTCGTCTTACATAACTATTATATGAGACATAACTTTATGTTTTCCATTTTTTGGAAATACAATTACTTCATTTGAGGATCTGTGGACTATTGCCTCATCAAAGAGATTTGATTCATCACATAGTACATGGAATGTGTTAAGGAAGTGTTTATTAAATGTATATGATATATATAAAATGATAATTATAACTGAACTTTAAAACATAGATACATATTTTTAATTGAATTTCTTTCTCTCAATTTCTAACGCCCGATTCCAGAAGACGCCCATATGCGCCCCATACCCGGTTGGTTACATGGCCTCAAGATCATTTTTCGAAATTCTAGAGGCTACCGGCTAGTAGTGAGGGACTTAGGTGTGATAGTAGGGAAACTATGCCCTCCTTAGTAGAGTAACACAGTGGAAGAGAAAAATAGATAACAAATAACGGATGTAGTAATAATCCATACGAAAGTGAATAGTGGAAGTATAAATAAATAAAAAGATAGAGTATACATATATAAAATGATGCATTGTACGTAAGTCTAGAAAAATATCCAAACACAACCCAATGCCTGAATACAGAACTGTACAAGGCCATGTAAAAAAGAAAACAGGTAAAAAAATCCTCAGCATCGTAAGCCTCAGCTTGGTCCCTTACTCTCTAACTCCATTGCATATCAAGTACTTAAAGTAGAAGTGTGCTTTACCTTATCTATACCTATAGGAATATAATATTTTGGGGCCCGAATTCATATCCCAAACATAGTGTGAGACTAAGTCCATGTAGTCAATCACCACAAGAGTTGTGCCTAACATTTAGTGAATATATGGTAAGTAATAGACAAAAGAAAGTAGGAAACAAGGAAGTAATCATTAGTAACCAGTCCTACAGTTTCAATGAAATTAGTTCGATACATCAACAGTAGAAAAAGCAGGGAACACTATGGGTAGTTCTCTCAGCCTAACCCCTCTAATTTAACCAAATCAAAGATACTAAATAGACTCTCAGAGGAATCTCTCTCATTCAATTCCACTTGTAGTCCCAAGTGTTCAAAGAATATATGAGGAAACTAACCCGGTCAATTCCCTTTATAGTCTAATATAGTCAAGGACTCTATGAGAAATATCACACGGTCAAATCCCCTAATATCCCCAAGTGTTCAATGACTCGCTAAGGAAGCTCACTCGGTCAATTCAACTAATAGTATAAAGTAGTTCAACGACTCTCTAAGGAAGCTCACTTAGTCAATTTCTCATTATAGCCTAAAATAGTTCAAATAATCTCTGAGGAAGATCACTCGGTCAATTCCCTTTATTGTCTAAAGTGATCAAAAACTCTCTGAGGAAGCACACTCCGTCAATTCCCTTTATAATCTCCTACGACAGGTTCTCACATCCCTGTATAAGTCAACGATCATAACAATTCAATACGTCCATTGTAAACCACAAGAACTACTTGGATAAATAGTCTAAAACATCTCAAACATGTTGGATAAAATAATCAAACCATCCTATATTAATCGGAATGGGAAAACATCAAGGAAGCCTAACGTCTAAACAAGACCAAAAGGCCATAATCACAACATGTGTGGGAAAACACAAACAAATCATAAAAAAGAACACTATTCACATCCAATTAGCTACTATTTACACATACCAGCATAGAAAGAAATTAACTTGGTTAAAACGATAAACAGACAAAACCTTGTTCAAGGGTATTGGGGAAAATTTCACATAATGCACAAAGCCTTTCAACGGAAAGGCAAAAACCCCTACCTCGACCATGTGAGATCGATATACTCTAGTGTCAGACCTTGTATCGACCTAGAGTGCAGTATATCTATAAAACAGTCTAAAATTTTCAACAAATGATATCTCATGATAGAAGAGAAATCAGAATATGGTGCTCTAGGATAAGAGAGAACTCACCGATGTGATTCCAATGCAACTGACGACGTTCGATTTGGATGATGGATGCTCACTCAGGGGTTCTTCGAAGATCCATGGTCATACAACATTCTTGGATGAGACGAACGAAGAAGGGGGGTGTTCTTTCGATTAGACATGAACCCAGTGCGTTTAATGAAAAGACAAAATATACGGTGTATACTTTTTATGTACACGGCGTGTACTCTCCTTTTTTGTACCTCACCTTAAGTGGCCTTCAAGTCACCCCCACATGGTCGTGTGCATGGCCACTACATGGCCAGAACATGGCTACCTGCGGTAACCGAGTCCACGATGTGTACAGAAAATGTACACGACATGTACTTTGGAAATATTTGTAAATTCCTCTTTTCCTCAAAGACGACCAGAAAATGAAAACATACTTGAAAAAGATGATCTGGGTTCTTTCAAACTTCCCCCCCTTAAAGAAATTCACCCCTGAATTTCCCTAGAAATGCGGCGTTGAAGAATAAACCCCAAACAGATCTGGCCACTATGATCGTACATCGGCCTCCCTCTCCCAAGTTTCTTCTTGTACTCGCCTGTGCTTCCATATCACTCATAACATAGGGACATACCGTCTATAGAGAACCTTATTACATTAATCGGCAATCTAGATATGATTCTCCATGAATGATGCATCCACTTAAAACTCCACCTCTTCAGGTTTGAAGACATGAGATTGGTTTGAGAAGTATCGTTGAAGCTGAGAAACGTGGAATACATCGTGCAAACCTGGAATCTCTGAGGTAACTACAACCGATAGGCAACTGGACCAACTCTCTCCAACACCTCAAAACGTCTGATGTACCTCGGAGAATGCTTACCATGTCTCTTAATCATCCTATGTCCCAACCGCAGAGTGACTTGCAGGAAAACCTGATCTCAGAGCTCGAACTCCAGAGGTTGTCTCTGCTGATTAGCATAATGCTTCTATCCAGACTGTGCTGTAGACAACCACTTCTAAATCAACTGTATCTGGTGTATGGTCTCCTGAACATGATGAGGTCCCAATATATCTTCCTCTCCTACCTCCAGCCAACATAAAGTTGATCAGCATGGCCTACTATATAAAGCATCATAAGGTGTTATCTGAATAGTTTCATAAAAATTATTACTATAGGAAAACTCCACAAGAGGTATATGATTCTTCCAAGAACTTCTAAAATCTAGCATGCATGCACAAATAATGTCCTCAAGAACCAAAATCATATGTTTGGACTGGACATCTATCTGGGGATGGTACATTGTACTCAAAATTACCCTTGTACCCAAAGCATTCTGAAGACCCTTCCAGAACTGAGAAGTAAAACATGCATCTCTGTCTGAAACAATGGAGTGTTGAACCCCATGTAAGCGCACAATCTAAGAAATGTACAACCATACAAGCACATCAACACTAAATTTTTCCTTGATCAGCAAGATGTGAGAAACATTCATGAGTCTATCAATGATAACCCACGAAGCATCATTCCATTGAGGCGATCTCGGTAAAACCATAATAAAATCCATCATGTCGTCATTCCACTTCCACTCGGTAATGGATAACTGAAAAAAAAGCCCTACTGGTCACTGATGTTCCACCTTCACCTACTGACAGTTGGAACACTTCATAATGAAACCAGGAACATCTCTCTTTATACCTGGTCACAAAGACTGATGGTGTAGATCACGATACATCTTAGTGACACCAGGATGAACTTCCCAAATTGAGGAATGAAATTCATGCATCAGCTCCTTGCGTATGTCAGTTGGTACCCATACGCACCTCAGGAATCATAATATCACATCCTCACCTATGGTTCACCCAGGAATATGGTCCTATCCCGACATGCTTTCCCATAGGAATAGGCCTTCAGAATCTGATAGTTGTATCATTCACACTCAATCAAGAAGAATAAATGTAACTACAATAGGATAAAGAATCATCTACACCTGTTTGTTGTGCACAAACAAATCCATCTCAGAGAATAGATCCATAAGCTACCACTCATAGCTGGCCTCTTGAACTACCTTTATCTGAGTCCTCATGCTCAATGAATCAGCCAATACATTGCCTTTACCAGGCGTATAGGCAAGCTAAAAGTCAAAGGACTGAAGGTACTCAACCCACCTTTGATGACTCAAATTCATATCATGATGAGTGAAGATGTACTTGAGACTCTTGTGGTCAGTGAAGACCACAAAATGCTCTCCCAGAAGATAATGTCTCCAACAGCCCAAGTCATGGAATAGTGCAACCAATTCGAGATCACACGCCAGGTAATTCTTCTCACGTTGCCTCAACTACTGAGACCCGTACGCAAAGAGTTATTCTTCCTGCATAAGCACAGCTCCCATCCTGATACCTGATGAATCACAGTATACAATATCGATCTTTCCCAGCTATGGAAAAACAATTATCTGTGTTGAAGTCAACCTCTCTTTCAGCTCTTGAAATGCTGACTTACAAGAATCTGACCACAAGAACTTCATACCCATCATAGTCAAACCCATGAGTGGTGCTTCTAAGCATAAAATTTCCTATATGAAACATCTATATTATCCATAAAGTCCTAGAAAATTCCATACCTCAAATATATTCATCAGATTCTATTAGGAAAATACTTCTCTCACTTTCTCTAGGTCGACTAATACTTTAATCTCAATGATAACATGACCCAAGAAGTGAATCTGGTCCATCAAAAAGTGGAATATTGAGAGCTAGCATATAAATGATTCTCTCTCAGTTTACTCAAAATGATCCCAATATGGGTAGCACGATCGTGTCAACTGTGAGCGTACACCAAGATAATTTCCACAAAGACCACCATGAAAGAATCCAAGAATGGACGGAACACTTGGTTCATTAGTGCTATGAAAAATAGGGGTGAATTCGTGAGACCGAACGGCATAGCCATATACTCATATAGACCATACATGCTCTGGAATACTACGAGAGGTATATATGATGGTCTAACCCACAATTGATGATAACCAGATATCATGTCTATCTTTGAGAACACTTGGGCTCCTCGAAGCTGATCAAAGAGGTCATCAATCTTAGGTAATGGATATCGGTTCATGACTGTTAACTGGTTCAGCTTCTGATAATCCACACAAATCCTAAGGGTACCATCTAACTTCTTCGCAAACAGGACACAAAAACCACATGGAGATGTACTGGGTAAGATAAAACCCTTTTCTTGCAACTCATCCAACTACTTCTTGAGCTCCTGAAACTCTTGTGTAGCTATCCTATATGGAGGAATGGACACCCATGCCGCCCCTGGCACAAGCTCAATAGAAATTTCTACCTCACGCTCTAGAGGAAAACCTGAAAATTTTTCGGGAAAGAAATCTATAAAACTATACACCACTAGAGGAATGTACATCTATGAAAACCCCTGGTCATCCATATAAATACTAGAAATATGGGCTATAAATCCTCCTAACCCATGATGCTCGGTTCCCTCTCTTCTCGTATTAACATCCCACTCTCCCTTAGGAAGAAAGGATCCACCCTTTGGTGATGTGAAACTCACCCTATAGTGATAGAAACCAACAACTACATGGAAGGGAGCTAACCTGTCCATTCCGAGAATAACATCATAGCCAGTCATATATAGGTCATAGAGGTCCCATAATATGTGACACCAACCAAACTCTAGAGGTAACTACTTTCACTGACATATGCTCGTCGTTCTAGACCCCAACAGAGTGTCTACACTACTGGAAATATAATTTTTTCCAACGGTTCACAACCGTTGGGAAAGCCCATCTAACCATTGGTATATGATATACCAACGGTTCTGATAACCGTGGGGAAGTAAGCCGTTGGGAAAAGGTTTTCCAAACGGTTTATTGGAAACCGTTGGTATAGGCACACAAAAGCCACCCTATCCCAACGGTTCTGCCAAACCGTTGGGATAGTTTTTCTCAACTGTTTGGGAGAACCGTTGGGAAATATCAGTTTTGGGATAGTTTTCCCAACGGTTCTCCCCAAACCGTTGGGATATCCCCAGGGATGAACTCTTTCCCAATGGTTTAGAACCGTTGGGAAAAGAGATATTTATCCAATGGTTCAATGAACCGTTGGTAAAAACATCCTTAGGATTATATGCCAACGGTTTTAAACCGTTGGCATATCCTATGGTGCAAATTGCATCAGCCTGCAATTTGCACAGCCCCTGTCCATCAGGCCACTCTCCACCAGGCCTCATTTTGACCTCATTTTCAATCCAATTATTGTACCTGCAATAAAATAAAACATACATATACAATTACGAACAAATTCATACACATTTAACATATAATGGATCCTGAAACTATACACATCCATAATTAAATTAGAATTCATAACGTAATTATAAACGTACATAATTCATATAGAATTCAATTTAAAATTTAGATGAAAATTATATGTGGAATCCGAAATTCAATTCATAATTTGATCGGTTTTCTCTATACCATATATTTTTACCTCAAATGATTTCCATTTTAAACAAAATACATACACTTGAAGTGATAACGGCCACACCGCACCTCAGATTGAGGCGGGGTTGACTCGTACACGTCACTTTTGACCCATGGATCGTTGTGCTAAAGTATCGACACAATCCGAATGCATTTGGTCCGTTTTCCGTATGCCAGTTGTTTTTTTTCATTTAAAATGGCATCCTTTTGAAATAAAAGACGGCCACTATGAGTGGTGCCGACCACACCACGTCTCCAATTGAGGCGGGGTAGATTCTTACACGTCACATATGACCCATGGATCATTCTCCTATGTTTAAATCGAAACTGAATGCGTTTGGTCGGTTTTCTGTATGTACTTAAAATGTTGTCCATTTTAAACAAAGGAGTGACACTTAGACTAATCCTGACCACACCGCGACTCAGATTCATCCCGGGTTGGCTCGTACATGTCACATATGACCCATGGATCGTTGTGATAAATTATCAAAAGATTCCGAATGCGTTTGGTCGGTTTTGCGTATGCCAGTTGTTCTTTTCATTTATAATCATGTCCATTTTAAACAAAAGAGACAGAGTTAGAGCGGTGTCGGCCCCACCACGTCTCGGATTAAGACGGGGTTGACTTGTACACGTCACATATGACTCATGGATCATTTTTCTAATGTATCGATAGAATCCGAATGCCTTTGGTCATTCTTCCGTATGTCAGTTGATGCCTTTCACTTAAAATGACGTCCTTTTGAAACAAAAGACGGACACTTTGAGTGGTGTCAGCCGCCCTGAATGTCGGATTGAGGCGGGGATGATTCGTACACGTCACATATGACCCATGGATCGTTTTCCGAATGTTTCAACGGAAACCGAATCCGTTTTGTCATTTTTTCGTATGTACATAAAATGATGTCCATTTTAAACAAAAGAGAGCCACCTAGACTTATCCTGGCCACACCATGACTCGGATTCATCCCGGGTTGGGTCGTACATGTTACATTTGACCCATGGATTGTTGGGATAAATTATCAACATATTTGTAATGTGTTTGGTCAGTTTTCTGTATGTCAGTTGATGCTTTTCACTTAAAATGACATCCTTTTGAAACAAAAGACGAACACTATGAGTGGTTCCGGCCACACCACGTCTCCGGATTGAGCTGAAACCACCTTGATACATTATAATTATTATTCGTGACATGTACGTGCAGACGGCACGTCAATCGGACGTGCGGTTTGCACGGTACGACTCAATATTCGTGTTCTAAGTGATGCGCGCGCTTCGTAAACACGCGTGAGGGGGGGCCAAACGGGCCGAACGAAGTCGGAATGGCCTGAAATCATACGAAAAATATGGGAGAGTGATCTATGAAGTGGTCGAGCAGACAACACGTCAATCGGACGTGCCGTGTGCCCGCGGTGACTGACAACGCAGTTCTGGTGTCATAAACGGACAAAACGGGTGTCCGACGGTCAAATTCATAGCGGACAACCTCAGATTGAGCTGAAACCACCGTGAACATTCTAATTATTATTCGTGACGTGTATGCGCAGACGGCACGTCAATCGGACGTGCGGTTTGCGTGGTACGGCTCAATATTCCTATTTTAAGTGATGTGTGCGCTTCGTAAACGCGCGTGAGGGGGGTCCAAACGGGCCAAACGAAGTCGGAATGGCCTGAAATCAGACGAAAAATACGGGAGTGATTTCTGAAGTGGGCGAGCATACGGTACGTCAATTGGACATGCCATGTGCCCGCGGTGACCGACAACGTGTCATAAACGGCCAAAACGGGCGTCAAACGGTCAAATTCATTGCGGACGACCTCAGATTGAGCTGAAACCACCATGAAAAATTCTAATTATTATTCGTGACGTGTACGCATAGAAGGTATAATGACCCATACTTTACATACATTGTTAATACTTCAAAATTGAAGCACACTTATTACAACATATGACAAAACCACAAAGGACCGTATAGGTATAGTGTCTTTAGAAACTGGGAAACATAAACAACTGGTTCATAAGTCTTCTACAGTGTCTCCCATTTATTTCATCATATCTAGGGTCCCATTTATCATATTCTACTTAATATCTATCTTCCTGACCTGGGGAAAAGAAAACATAAAAGGGTGAGCTCAAATGCTCAGCAAGGGCAAATAAAGGAAATAAAAATCATATCATATCTTTTTGAAAATCATAACCTGCAAAAGAGATCATAATATCTTAACATGGAATAAATCATAGAAGTGAAAATGAGATCCCCATAATCATAACATGAAACTTGAAACTTTGTGGCATGCACACATAATCATGGAAAATCATTTCTTGTTAGTCATGACTCATTGCCAAGACTATCTTAGTGGACAAAGTCCCTTTCTGAACCGAGTCACCCTCGTTCCAGTCCTGTTTCCCTGAACCAGTATAACCTACCGTTCCAGCCATGTCTATCTCATGAGATATAAAATCTTTACCCAATGCATTGGAGGGAGATATAGGTCCCACCCATCTTATAATGAATCCTTTCTTATGTGTGCCACATAATCATAAATCATACATCATCGCATAACACATGTAACAAAAATGGGATTCTTGAAACATCATGACATCATAAAACAAACCATATAAGGTAAATGACTTAATAAAAATAATTCCCTCACAAAATAATCAAATCAATGTAATAATAGGGATAAAAACAGAACCCTATATTATATTAGATGGAAAATAATTTTGATAAAATATTTGAACTCCATTCTTGAGGAAAATATCCTTTCTTCTTCAAAAACATTTTTCCTTTCATAACATGTAATACATCTTTAAAATAAAAGAAGTTGATTACAAATAAACTTGAAAACTTGTAATGGAAGATTCTTGGAAACAATGTTTTAAAAATCCATTCATGCCATATAAGTTAAAAAAACATTCTTCGTACTTTTGTCGGAAAAGTCAAAAAGTACCTCGTACGAAAGAAGACAAAAGATTCCTTTCATATTCTTTACTAAAAACTCACCTAAGGGTAAAATTGGATTTAAACTATTGTAAGTGGATGGAAACAATATTACATATTGAGGGAACATGGATGTGGATGATAAAATACACCCCAGTAAATACTTACGAATAAACAATCTCGGATAAAAATGAGATTGTGGTATTTTCCCTTACCTTAGGTCCGATTTGCTTTGTACATGTCCGAAGCTCCTGTATAATGGTTTAAATAATGTTATTGACTTATTCCAGAATCATACATATTGATATGATATCATATATGGTCATATTCTTAGCTTCTTGTTAGTAATATTTCATTGTTACTTGTTACTCGGGTCTTTATTGCCTTTTGTTCTTATGCGTGTTTTGCCGAATACATTCTTATTCTTCTTTTAAGGTTATAGATACCTTATATCCAGAATGGTATTAGTGTAACATATATCATATTTATTCATTCAATTCATTTATATAATTACTATGTAATGATGATCATGTAGAACGAGTAGCATCACATCGTGGAGACGGTATTCCGTACGTACGCACGAGTGATTATATCATTCCTATGATCGTGGAACTGTATTGGAGTATATATATATTATTTCAGTATCAATATTAATTTATAATAATCATAAATAGTTACTCATTACACCATTATACCCATCCTTGTAAAGTGATGGTGGAAAAATAGATTACACCACGGCGTGGAGACGGTATTCCGTACATACGCACGCGCGGTGATTTCATTTTTCCGTAGGATGGATAGAAGGTGAATTAGGGTTGTTTCATATTTATAATAACATATCAGTATGTAAGTAATACTGATGTTATTACTTTATCATGAAACAAATAAAGAAGAAGAAGTTGAAGAAGAAAGAAATTGAAAAGATCGGTAATGGATATTACCTCTTCTTTGGAACGCCTCTTTGAATCCTCCACTTAGGGAACTAAGATTGGTCTTTGAAGAAGACCAGGACCTCAAGGATTATTCTAGGGAAGTGGAGAGGAGAAAATGTCAGGGGTTTGCCAAGCTTGAGTGCTCAAATTGGTGTGAGGAGGAGGGGGAGGAGGTGCCCTTTTATAAGGGAGGAGAGGGGCACCTTAGGAATATCTCAAAATATTATTTTATATTAAAGTCAAAATCCATTTATAATGGTTCCAAAGGGTCTTATTTCGAAGCTAAAGTGGGGATGGGTCGAAATCCTATCAACTAATAAGGTTTAGACAAGTTTAGGGTATTATTTTAACCTTATCAATTAGATTTAACTCTAAGTTAAATAATTTAACTTTTACCATGTCTTTTTGTTTTCTTTCACTATATGGTTAATAAACTTACTATAACATGCCAAACGAACCCCAAATTGTTTATTATTAATATATATATCCTTATCTAAGTCATTTTGCCGAACCTTAGATTATTAGGAATGAAATAACAATTAATAATATAATATTTGATTTAAAAACTATTTTGTGTCAATTTTGACACTATTTGATATATGATTTTTGTGAAAGTCATAACAGAATTATATGTTCGAAAAAAGTTGATTAAATCAACACTAATATATCATTGTAACCTATAAAATTAGTGGAATTCATAAAAAGTCTTAAATTACATTTATTTTGGTATTTATATTATCAATTATGTCAACATTTCATTAATAAGATAATTACTGTATCATCTTTGTGTCATAAATAAATTAAATTATTTGATGTCTAAAAATTACAAATAAAATACCATCATGTATGAAATATTTTTAGCTTTCTAATTAATATTTACAATCGAATTTATCTTATGTATAACCCCATATTAAAAATGATTTACTTATTAAACTTTGATTTTAACTATTTTAACCCTTCTTTAAATAAATTAATAATAAATGTCCTAATCTAATCCAAGTGGGCCTAAATGGTCATATTTTATTCCTAAGTTTGTTTTTGGTAGAATTACACTTGTCCAATAGAATTAGGACATGTGTTAGGTTAATATTAATATCATATTTACCCTTAGTTACCCTATTTACTATTAACCGCGGTAAAAAAAGTAAAAAGTTACTATTCACAAAAAAATTATTTTTATCTCATTGAACCACATTTTACTTACTGATATCAACCGTGTCTGTCGGATTTTTAAAATTCCATTCACAGAAGCGGTAAAATTAAGTTTTATGCAAAATTCATTTTTTAACCTACCACTTAGTGGTTTCACTATTCATCAAAAATTGAAAGTTTTCAGAAAAATACCAAAATTTCACCCTAGGCTATTTTCGATATTCTGAGTCCAAAAATGAAGTCCATTTTGAAAAATAAAATTTATAAAATTTCAAAAAGTGGTTATTACTATTCATAACGGCTAGTTTTAAAAGCATATTGTTGTTTAGTGAAACTCGGTATTGCGTACGACGCAAGCTATCGAGGAAGGTTGCGATTGCGTGTAAAGAAAGCCAAGCAAGTGTTGTGTAGAAAAAGATTCCTTTGATGATTTATATAACATAAAAGTCTCGGGTGTAACATTCTACCCCCCTTAAAAAGAATTTCGCCCTTGAAATTCGTCACTTTGTAACAAACAGATGAGGATACTTCTCCCTCATCGTATCCTCAAGCTCCCATGTAGCTTCTTCAAGTTGGTGGTTCCTCCATAAAACTTTCACCAATCGAGTGGTCTTGTTTCGTAGGACTTTTTCGCTATGATCCAGAATCTCTATCGGTTGGTCTTCATAAGAAAGATCTTGCTCCAGCGGTACAACTTCTGAGCTGAGTACATGTGAAGGATCAGGTATGTACTTTCTCAGGAGAGATACATGGAACACATCGTGAACTTGAGAGAGATTCGGTGGAAGCGCCAATCGGTAAGCTACCTTCCCAACACGATCCTATATTTCAAAAGGACCGATATATCTAGGGCTCAACTTCCCCTTCTTTCCAAATCTCATAACCCTCTTCCAGGGAGATATTCGTAAGAACCCTTTATCACCCACTTCAAACTCTAGGTCTTTTCTTCGGTTGTCGGCATAACTTTTCTGTCGACTCTGAGCTGCTCTTATGTGTTGTTGAATAGATCTGACCTTTTCTGCCATTTCATCAACGAGATCAGGTCCTAATAGCTTTCTTTCCCCAACTTCATCCCAGCAAGTTGGAGTCCTGCATTTCATTCCATAGAAAGCTTCATAAGGATCCATCTGAATACTGGAGTGAAAGCTATTATTATAAGAAAATTCCACCAAAGGTAGGTGTTGATCCCAACCTACTTTTAAATCCATAGAGCAAGCTCTCAACATATCTTCTAGGGTTTGAATTGTTCTTTCAGACTGATCGTCTGTCTGGGGATGATAAGCTGTGCTGAAACTCAACTCTGTATCCAGAGTATGCTGAAGACTTCACCAGAACTTCGAGGTAAATCTTGGACCCCGATCAGATATAATAGAAAGTGGTACCCCATGCAATCTTACCACTTCCTTTACATATATCCTGGCATGCTGATCTAGAGAGACATCCTCTCTAATAGGAATGAAGTGTGCAGACTTTGTAAGACGATCAACTATGACCCAGATAGTATTATTGCCTTTGGATATTTTAGGAAGTCCTGTGACAAAGTCCATAGTGATGTTTTCCCATTTCCATTCGGGTATGGGTAATGGTTGTAACATCCCCTTAGACTTTTGTCTCTCAGCTTTAACTTGTCGACAAACCAAGCATCGAGAGACATATTCAGCAACATCTCTTTTCATGCCATCCCACCAGAAGTACTCTTTAATGTCCCTATACATCTTCGTGATTCCAGGATGAATAGAGAATGAAGAACTATGGGCCTCATCCAACAGCTCCTTCTTTAATTCGGGGATGGAAGGAACACAAACCCGATTCCTGAACTTTATTATCCCATCACAATCAAGGTTGAATTCAGGAACATTTCTCACCTTCTTTTGTAACTCGACATCTTCTTTCTGTGCCACTTTAATCTTCACATGTATAGATTGTTGAACATTCATTTGAGAAAGATAAGATTTTTCCCCTTCCATTATAATTCCAAGATCCATCCTTTGTAAATCCATAAATATTGGATCTTTTGTGATCCTCATCATGGATAAACTAGCATGGTCTTGTCGACTTAATGCATCTTCCACCTTGTTTGCTTTCCCAGTGTGGTAATGGATTGAGCAGTCATAATCCTTAATCAGCTCCATCCATCTTCTTTGATGCATATTCAACTCCTTTTGTGTGAAAATATACTTTAAACGTTTATGATCAGTATAAATATCACACCTTTCACCATAAAGGTAATGCCTCCAAATCTTTAATGCAAAGATTACCGCAGCCAACTCCAAATCATGTGTTGGGTAATTTTGCTCATGGATTTTCAACTGTCGTGAGGCATAAGCTATCACCATATCATTTTTCATAAGAACACACCCCAATCCCTTCTTGGATGCATCACTGTAGATCACAAACCTTTCTCCATTACAAGGCAGTGTGAGCACAGGTGCACTGGATAACCTTCTTTTCAACTCCTTGAAATTCTCTTCACATTCCTCTGTCCAGACAAACTTAACTCCTTTCCGAGTCAACTTGGTGAGTGGATTAGATAATCGTGAAAAATCATTTACAAAACGTCGATAATATCCAGCCAAACCAAGAAAACTTCGGATCTCAGTTACTGTTGTTGGTCTTGACCATCTTTCGATAACCTCTATTTTTGCTGGATCCACAGATATCCCCTCTTTTGAGATTATGTGACCCAAAAATGCAACTTTTTGAAGCCAAAATTCACACTTGGTAAATTTTGCATAAAGCTTCTCCTTTCTCAGGGTCTTCAATATAATTCTCAAGTGATCTTCATGCTCTTCCTTTCTCTTTGAATAGACAAGAATATCATCTATAAAGACTACCAAAAATTGATCAAGATAGTCTCTAAAGACTCTATTCATTAGATCCATGAAGATAGCAGGGGCATTAGTAAGACCAAATGGCATCACTATAAATTCATAGTGTCCATACCTTGTACGGAAAGCCATCTTTGGTATATCCTCCCTTTTGACCCTTAATTGATGATACCCTGAACGAAGATCAATCTTGGAAAAGTATTGAGCTCCGCGTAGTTGGTCAAATAAGTCATCAATGCGTGGGAGAGGATATTTGTTCTTGATAGTGATCTTGTTAAGTTCTCGATAATCAATGCAGAGTCTCATTAATCCATCTTTCTTCTTAACAAATAGAACAGTTGCTCCCCAAGGTGACGCACTAGGGCGTATGAATCCCTTATCAAGATTCTCTTGGAGTTGCTTCTTCAATTCCGGCAGCTCAATTGGGGCCATTCTAGAAGGTGTCTTTGAAATAGGCAAAGCACCCGGTACGAGTTCTATTGAAAACTCAACTTCACGATTTGGTGGAAGACCCGGTAATTCCTCTGGAAAGACATCATCAAACTCCCGTACAATGGGCATATTCTTAATCGTGAGTTTCTCACCAACCATTTGAGATAAATAACCTTCATTTAGTGGAATCAATACCCATAAGATGGAAGAAATTTCCACTAGAAGATTATGTTCATCCTTGCATTGATATACGATCGTAGATTGATCTGGAATATGAAATGTGACATCCCTTCTTTGGAAATTGATATGAGCTTCATGTAGAGAAATCCAATCCATGCCAAGAATCACATCAAATTCCACTAAAGGAAGGTTCACAAGATTTGCAGGAAGCACTTTCCCACAAACTTCGATCGGAGAAGAATTATAAACTTTTGATGCGACTGTTGTGCCATTAGGTGTTGTCACAGCTAACTCAACATCTAATTGTTGAGGTAATACAGTGATACCCTTAGAAAATTCATTAGAAATAAAAGAGTGGGTGGATCCAGAATCAAATAAAACATTTGCTACTTTAGAGTGGATGGTAAGTGTACCTTTCACCACTTCGTTATCGTACTCCACATCACTGATAGAAATTGCATGTGACTTTCCTTTGTCTTTAGCCTTAAGATTTTGTTGACGTCGACCATCATCATCAACCCTTGGATTTGGTCATTGATTGGCATAATGCCCCATCTCCTTGCACTTGAAACATTGAAGTGTAGTAGGTTCATTCTGTGTATCCCTTCCTTTGTTTGCATCATTAGACATCTTCTTCCCATTATCGCGGCATTCAAATGCCCGATGACCTTCCTTTCCACATTTAAAACATTTACTTGTCCCTTTAAGACAACTCCCTCCATGTTTCTTTCCACACTTTGAGCATAAGGAAAACCTCATCTTCTTTTCCGTGTGCTCTTTAGATTTTCCTTTGAATTCCATCTTCCTCTTCTTATCAAACCCATGTGACTGATGGGTTATTCCAATCTCCATCTCGACTTTGAGAGCACATCGAACGCTTTCCTCGTAGCTATTGAAGTCCCTTATGGCTAACGCCCTTCGAAGGCTTGGTTTTAAGCCACTAAAGAATCGATCGATCTTACTCTCAGGTTGGATAATAATACCAGAAGCGTACCTCGCAAGTCTTGTAAAATTTGCTTCATAGGTACCAACAGATTCATCATCCCTTTGCTTCAGTTCAAGAAACTCTTTCTCCATCTTTGTTCGGAGAATACGAGGGAAGTACTTATTGAAAAATAAGTTCTTGAACTCGTCCCATTCCATAGACTCAATTTCATCCCTTTGCCTCGTATTCTTAATAAGATTCCACCATTGATCAGCATCTCCTTCCAAACGATACACTTCTAGGATGACCTTATCATGTTCAGAACATTGAAGAACTGAAAATATCTTTTCAGTAGTACTAATCCATTGTTCAGCAACTAATGGATCAGTAGACCCACTGAAAGAAGGTGGACGCTGCCTCATGAAGGATTCAACAGAATGTTGCTCCTTCCTTTGCTCGTTTGGAAGTCCTGTATGATTCATAGCTTGAGAAAGTTGTGTGAGCATGGCTAAAAGATTTTTCATTCCAGCTCCCATATCGTTTGGTTGCTCAGGGGGACAATCATTGCATTGCCCATCGCATTCCGCATTAACATGGTTCCTTCGGGTTCCAGCCATTGACTAAAACCAAGAAGAATAGTGTGAGAAACACTAATTATAATTGGAAAACCACATAATTCAAGAATAAAATTTTCATGCTTAAGGTCTTATCCTAGGTTATTCAAGGCCATTTCTAAAACACTATGATTGTGTTCTATGGTTAGACTTATACTTAGGGTTCTTACTAAGGCTTTTACATCCTAGTTTCCAAAGGTTGACTATACCATTCCTCTGATACCAACTATAACAGTCTAGAATTACTTCCAGTGGACTACAATTGATACCTATCAGGGCACTCCATGGGCGGCTACACCCCCTGGGCGGGACACACCACCATCCCCAGTGGCAGCCATTTCCTCATGAAGCCCTTGGGCGGAGAGCCATGCTTCGTCCAACGCTCACATGTGAGAGTTCCCAAGGATCGGATACATTCCTACCTCCTTTGCATCTGATACAAACTATAACGACCCATACTTTACATACATTGTTAATACTTCAAAATTGAAGCACACTTATTACAACATATGACAAAACCACAAAGGACCGTATAGGTATAGTGTCTTTAGAAACTGGGAAACATAAACAACTGGTTCATAAATCTTCTACAGTGTCTCCCATTTATTTCATCATATCTAGGGTCCCATTTAGCATATTCTACTTAATATCCATCTTCCTGACCTGGGTAAAAGAAAACATAAAAGGGTGAGCTGAAATGCTCAGAAAGGGAAAATAAAGGAAATAAAAATCATATCATATCTTTTTGAAAATCATAACCTGCAAAAGAGATCATAATATCTTAACATGGAATAAATCATAGAAGTGAAAATGAGATCCCCATAATCATAACATGAAACATGAAACTCTGTGTCATGCACACATAATCATGGAAAATCATTTCTTGTTAGTCATGACTCATTGCCAAGACTATCTTAGTGGACAAAGTCCCTTTCTGAACCGAGTCACCCTCGTTCCAGTCCTGTTTCACTGCACCGGTATAACCTACCGTTCCAGCCATGTCTATCTCATGAGATATAAAATCTTTACCCAATGAATTGGAGGGAGATATAGGTCCCACCCATCTTATAATGAATCCTTTCTTATGTGTGCCACATAATCATAAATCATACATCATCGCATAACACATGTAACAAAAATGGGATTCTTGAAACATCATGACATCATAAAACAAATCATATAAGGTAAATGACTTAATAAAAATAATTCCCTCACAACATAATCAAATCAATGTAATAATAGGGATAAAAACAGAACTCTATATTATCTTAGATGGAAAATAATTTTGATAAAACATTTGAACTCCATTCTTGAGGAAAATATCCTTTCTTCTTCATAAACATTTTTCCTTTCATAACATGTCATACATCTTTAAAATAAAAGAAGTTGATTATAAATAAACTTGAAAACTTGTAAAGGAAGCTTCTTGGAAACAATGTTTTAAAAATGCATTCATTCCCTGTATGTTAAAAAAACATTCTTCGTACTTTTGTCGGAAAAGTCAAAAAGTACCTCGTACGAAAAAAGACAAAAGATTCCTTTCATATTCTTTACTAAAAACTCAACTAAGGGTAAAATTGGATTTAAACTATTGTAAGTGGATGTAAACAATATTACATATTGAGAGAACATGGATGTGGATGATAAAATACACCCCAGTAAATACTTACGAATAAACAATCTTGGATAAAAATGAGATTGTGGTATTTTCCCTTACCTTAGGTCCGATTTGCTTTGTACGTGTCCGAAGCTCCTGTATAATGGTTTAAATAATGTTATTGACTTATTCTAGAATCATAAATATTGATATGATATCATATATGGTCATATTCTTAGCTTCTTGTTAGTAATATTTCATTGTTACTTGTTACTCGGGTCTTTATTGCCTTTTGTTCTTATGCGTGTTTTCCCGAATACATTATTATTCTTCTTTTAAGGTTATAGATAACTTATATCCAGAATGGTATTAGTGTAACCTATATCATATTTATTCATTCAATTCATTTATATAATTACTATGTAATGATGATCATGTAGAACGAGTCGCATCACATCGTGGAGACGGTATTCCGTACGTACGCACGAGTGATGATATCGTTCCTATGATCGTGGAACTGTATTGGAGTATATATATATTATTTCAGTATCAATATTACTTTATAATAATCATAAATAGTTACTCATTACACCATTATACCCATCCTTGTAAAGTGATGGTGGAAAAATAGATTACACCACGGCGTGGAGACAGTATTCCGTACGTACGCACGCGCGGTGATTTCATTTTTCCGTAGGATGGATAGAAGGTGAATTAGGGTTGTATCATATTTATAATAACATATCAGTATGTAAGTAATACTGATGTTATTACTTTATCATGAAACAACTAAAGAAGAAGAAGTTGAAGAAGAAAGAAATTGAAAAGATCGGTAATGGATATTACCTCTTCTTTGGAACGCCTCTTTGAATCCTCCACTTAGGGAACTGAGATTGGTCTTTGAAGAAGATCAGGACCTCTAGGATTATTCTAGGGAAGTGGAGAGGAGAAAATGGCAGGGGTTGGCCAAGATTGAGTGCTCAAATTGGTGTGAGGAGGAGGGGGAGGAGGTGCCCTTTTATAAGGGAGGAGAGGGGCACCTTAGGAATATCTCAAAATATTATTTTATATTAAATTCAAAATCAATTTATAATGGTTCTTAAGGGTCTTATTTCGAAGCTTAAGTGGGTATGGGTCGAAATCCTATCAACCAATAATATTTAGACAAGTTTAGGGTATTATTTTAACCTTATCAATTAGATTTAACTCTAAGTTAAATAATTTAACTTTTACCATGTCTTTTTGTTTTCCTTCACTATATGGTTAATAAACTTACTATAACATGCCAAACGAACCCCAAATTGTTTATTATTAATATATATATTCTTATCTAAGTCATTTGGCCGATCCTTAGATTTTTAGGAATAAAATAACAATTAATAATATAATATTTGATTTAAAAACTATTTTGTGTCAATTTTGACACTATTTGATATATGATTTTTGTGAAAGTCATAACAGAATTATATGTTCGAACCAAGTTGATTAAATAAAAAATAATATATCATAGTAACCTAGAAAATTAGTGTAATTCATAAAAAGTCTTAAATTAGATTTATATTGGTATTTATATTATCAATTATGTCAATATTTCATTAATAAGATAATTACTGCATCATCTTTGTGTCATAAATAAATTAAATTATTTGAAGTCAAAAAATTACAAATAAAATACCATCATGTAGGAAATATTTCTAGCTTTCTAATTAATATTTACAATCGAATTTATCTTATGTATAACCCCATATTAAAAATGATTTACTTATTAAACTTTGATTTTAACTATTTTAACCCTTCTTTAAATAAATTAATAATAAATGTCCTAATCTAATCCAAGTAGGCCTAAATGGTCATATTTTATTCCTAAGATTGTTTTTGGTCGAATTAAACATGTCCAATAGAATTAGGGCATGTGTTAGGGTAATATTAATATCATATTTACCCTTACTTACCCTATTTACTATTAACCGCGGTAAAAAAAGTAAAAAGTTACTATTCACCAAAAAATTATTTTTATCTCATTGAACCACATTTGACTTACTGATATCAACCGTGTATGTCGAATTTTTGAAATTCCATTCACAGAAGCTGTAAAATTAAGTTTTATGCAAAATTCAGTTTTTAACCTACCACTTAGTGGTTTCACTATTCATCAAAAATTGAAAGTTTTCAGAAAAATACCAAAATTTCACCCTAGGCTAATTTCGATATTCTGAGTCCAAAAATGAAGTCCATTTTGAAAAATAAAATTTATAAAATTTCCAAAAGTGGTTATAACTATTCATAACGGCTAGTTTTAATTGCATATTGTTGTTTAGTGAAACTCGGTATTGCGTACGACACAAGCTATCGAGGAAGGCCGTGATTGCGTGTAAAGCAAGCCAATCAAGTGTTGTGTAGAAAAAGATTCCTTTGATGATTTATATAACATAAAAGACTCGGGTGTTACAGAAGGCACGTCAATTGGATGTGCGGTTTGCGCGGTACGGCTCAATATTCATGTTTTAAGTGATGCGCACGCTTCGAAAACGCGCGTGAGGGTGGTCCAAACGGGCAGAACGATTTCGGAATGGCCTGAAATCAGAAGACAAATACGGGTGAGTAATTTATGAAGTGGTCGAGCAGACGGAACGTCAATCGGACGTGCCGTGTGCCCGCGGTGACCGACAACGCAGTTCTGGTGTCATAAACGGCCAAAACGGGCGTCAAACGGTCAAATTCATAGCGGACGACTTCGGATTGACCTGAAACCACCGTGCAATATTCTAATTATTATTCTTGACATGTACGCGTAGACGGAACGTCAATCGGACGTGCGGTTTGCACGGTACGACTCAATATTCGTGTTTTAAGTGATGTGCGCGCTTTGTAAACGCGCGTGAGGGGGGTCCAAACAGGCCGAACGAAGTCGGAATGGCCTGAAATCAGACGAAACATACGGGAGAGTGATTTTTGAAGTGGTCGAGTAGAAGTAACGTCAATCGGACGTGTCGTGTGCCCGCGGTGACCGACAACGCAGTTCTGGTGTCATAAACGGCCAAAACGGGTGTCAAACGGTCAAATTCATAGCGGACGACCTCGGAATGAGCTGAAACCACCGTGCAACATTATAATTATTATTCGTGATGTGTACGCGTAGACGGCATGTCAATCGGACGTGCGGTTTGCACGGTACGGCTCAATATTCGTGTTTTAAGTGATGTGCGCGCTTCGTAAACGCGCGTGAGGGGGGTCCAAACGGGCCGAACGAAGTCTGAATGGCCTGAAATCAGACGACAAATATGGGTGAGTGATTTATGAAGGGTTCGAGTAGAAGGCACGTCAATCGGACGTGTCGTGTGCCCACGGTGACCGACAACGCAGTTCTGGTGTCATAAACGGCCAAAACGGGCGTCAAACGGTCAAATTCATAGAGGACGACCATGGATTGACCTGAAACCACCGTGAAACATTTTAATTATTCTTCGTGATGTGTACGCGCAGACGGAACATCAATCGGACGTGTTGTTTGCGCGGTACGGCACAATATTCGTGTTTTAAGTGATGCGCGCGCTTCGTAAACGCGCGTGAGGGGGGTCCAAACGGGCCGAATGAAGTCGGAATGGCCTGAAATCAGACGAAAAATACGGGAGAGTGATTTATAAAGTGTTCGAGTAGACGGCACATCAATCGGACGTGCCGTGTGCCCGCGGTGACTGACAACGCAGTTCTGGTGTCATAAATGGCCAAAACGGGCGTCCAACGGTCAAATTCATAGCGGACGACCTTATATTGAGCTGAAACCGCCGTACAACATTCTAATTATTATTCGTGATGTGTACGCGTAGACGGCACGTCAATCGGACTTGTGGTTTTCACGGTACGGCTCAATATTCGTATTTTAAGTGATGCACGCGCTTCGTAAATGCGCGTGAGGGGGTCCAAATGGGCCGAACAAAGTCGGAATGGCCTGAAATCAGACGACAAATACGGGTGAGTGATTTCTGAAGTGGTCGAGCAGACAGTACGTCAATCGGACGTGCCGTGTGCCCGCGGTGACCGACAACGCTGTTCTGGTGTCATAAACGGCCAAAACGGGCGTCCAACGGTCAAATTCATAGAGGACGACCTCAGATTGAGCTCAAACCACCATGCAACATTCTAATTCTTATTCGTGACGTGTACGCGCAGACGGCACGTCAATCGGACGTGCGGTTTGCGCGGTACAACTCAATATTCGTATTTTAAGTGATGCGTGCGCTTCGTAAACGAACGTGAGGGTGGTCCCAACGGGCCGAAAGATTTCGGAATGGCCTGAAATCAGACGACAAATACGGGTGAGTGATTTATGAAGTGGTCAAGTAGACGGCACGTCAATCGGACGTGCCGTGTGCCCGCGGTGACCGACAATGCAGTTCTGGTGTCATAAACGGCCAAAACGGGCGTCAAACGGTCAAATTCATAGCAGAAGACCTCGGATTGAGCTGAAACCACCATGCAACATTCTAATTATTATTAGTGACGTGTACGCGTAGACGACATGTCAATCGGACGTGCGGTTTGCACGGTACGACTCAATATTCTTGTTTTAAGTGATGCGCGCGCTTCGTAAACGCGCGTGAGGGGGGTCTAAAGGGCCGAACGAAGTCAGAATGGCCTAAAATCAGAGGAAAAATACAGGTGAGTGATTTATGAAGTGTTCGAGCAGATGGAACGTCAATCGGACTTGTCGTGTGCCCGCGGTGACCGACAACACAGTTCTGGTGTCATAAACGGCCAAAACGGGCGTCCAACAGTCAAATTAATTGCGGACGACCTCAGATTGAGCTAAAACCACCGTGCAACATTCTAATTATTATTCGTGATGTGTATGCATAGACGGAACGTCAATCGTACGTGCGTTGTGCGCAGTACGTCTCAATATTCGTGTTTTAAGTGATGTGCGTGCTACGTAAACGCGCGTGGGGGGGGTCCGGGGAGTGTTCAGGGTCCAAGGAGCAGGGGGGGTTGTTCGGGTGGCTGTCCGGGGAGTGTCTGGGGGGCTGTCCGGGGTCCAGGGAGGAGGGAGGGGGGTTGTTCGGGGGGCTGTCCGGGGGGCTGTCCGGGGTCCAGGGAGGGGGGGGGGGGCTGTTCGGGGGGCTGTCTAGGGGCTGTCCGGGGGCTGTTCGGGGGCTGTTCGGGGGGCTGTCCGGGGGGTGTTCAGGGGGTTGTCCGGGGTACAAGGAGGAGGGTGGAGGGCTATTCGGGGGGCTGTCTGAGGAGTGTCCGGGGGGGGGGTGTTCGGGGGTGTTTGGGGGGATGTCCGGGGTCCAAGGAGGAGGGGGGGGGGGTTGACTCGTACACGTCACATATTGTAGAGACTCGAATCTTGACGTACATGGATATTACATTACTTTTTCAGAATACTTAGTACATAAAAAACACACACACAAGGACCGTAATAGTTTAGTGTCTTTGGAAACTCGGAGTATAATCTTCTAATCATGGTGAATGATCTTCAATATCTCCCATAAAGATCTTCTTCTTTTTTCTACCTAAAACCTTTCTTTATATCCTGGGGAAAAGAAAACATAAAAGGGTGAGCTCAAATTCTCAGTAAGGGTAAACCAAAGAAATATCAATCACATAATTTTCATAAGAACATAACATTTTTGGAAATCTTAACCTACAAAAGAGAGCATAATTTAATAACATGGGATAAATCATAGTAGTGAAATGAAATCCCAATAATCATAACTTAAAACATTAATCTTTGTGGCATACACACATAATCATATAGAATCATTTCTTGTTAGTCAAGACTCATCGCCAAGACTATCTTAGTGGACAAAGTCCCTTTCTGAACCGAGTCACCCTCGTTTCAGTTCTGTTTCACTGAACCGGTATAACCTACCATTTCAGCCATGTCTATCTCATGATATATAAAATCTTTACCCAATGCATTTTAGGGAGATATAGGTCCCACCCATCTCATAATGATACCATTCTTATGTGTGCCACAAAATCATAAATCATACATCATTTCATAACCCATGTAATAAAATGGGATTCTTAAACATCATGCCATCAAAATCCATAAATAATTGATATCATTTCATCATAAGAAAAATGAAACCATTTAAATCATAGAGACATTTTACATGAAATAAACATATCAAATAATGTCATCTTAGATGGAAAATAGTTTTGAGGAAAAACACTTGAAATGAATTCTTGTGGAAAATATCCTTTCTTCTTTAAAATCATTTTGTTTTCACAAAATTTCTTGCAATTTTAAAAGATAAGGGTTTTGTTGAAAATAATCAAGAAATATTGTAGAGGAAGCTTCTATAAAATTAGGTGTTATGAAACCGTAAAAAAATCCGTTCACGCCGTATAAGTTAAAAATAACATTCTCCTCGTACTTTTGTCGGAAAAGTCAAAAAGTACCTTATATGGTAACCAAAGGAAAGATTCCATTCATACAATGTGGTAAAAAGTCAATAAAGGGTAAAAATGACTTTAAACATTCATGGAAGAATGGTAAACATTTTATAAAAACATTTTTAGAAAACATGGTCATGGATGATAAACGTAACCCCATTAAATACTTATGTATAAGCAATCTCGGATGAAAATGAGATTGAAAATTTATCCCTTACCTTAGGTCCGACTTGCTTTGTACGTGTCCGAACCTCCTGTATAATGATTTAAATAATGTTATTGATTTATTACAGAATCATATTCATTGTTATGATATCATATATGGTTCTCTTATGGCTTTATATTACCCGGTCTTTTGTAAATTCATGTTAAAGTAGCGTTTTGGGTAAAATCGTCTCATTTGTCGTTTGTGTTTTTAACTTGTAATTATTAATATGATTACTTGGATCATGATTACTTATATCCAGAATGTAAAACATGATTTATATATAATATATATTCATAATATACATATATATATATAATATTGATAATGGAATGAAATACACCATTAATGGAGACGGTAGTCTGTACGTACGCATGAACGCTGTTTTCGTTTCATTATTGAATTGAATGGAATTAAGTAGATGACATACATATAAATATACATAAATCCAGTATCATTATTATGTCAGATATTTCATTAGTACTTATTATATATGCTTTATAATCATTCATGAATGGTTAATGTGGAGAATGAATCTCATCGCGTCGTGGAGACGGTAGTCCGTACGTACGCACGAGCGATGATATCGTTCCCATGGTCGTGGAATTGTGTTAAAGTGTATGCATATTATTTCAGTATCAATATCAATTTATAATAATCATATATAGTAACTCATTACACCATTATACCCATCCTATTAAGGTGGTGGCGGAAAATAGATTACACCACGGCATGGAGACGGTATTCTGTACGTACGCACGCGCGGTGATTTCATTTTTCCGTAGGATGGATAGAAGGTGAATTAGGGTTGTTTCATATTTATAATAACATATAAGTATGTAAGTAATATTGATGTTATTACTTTGTCATGAAACAAATAAAGAAGAAGAAGTTGAAGAAAAAAGAAATTGAAAAGATCGGTAATGGTTATTACCTCTTCTTTGAAACGCCTCTTTGAATCCTCGACATAGGGAACTAATATTTGTCTTTGAAGAAGACCAGGACCACTAGGATTATTCTAGAGAAGTGGAGAAGGGATTTTGGCAGGGGTTGGCCGAGCTGGAGTGCTCAAATTGGTCTGAGGAGGAGGGGGAGGAGGTGTCCTTTTATAAGGGAGGAGAGGGGCACCTTAGGAATATCTCAAAATATAATTTTATATTAAAGTCAAAATCGGTTTATAATGGTTCCAAAGGGACTTATTTCGAAGCGAAAGTGGGGATGGGTCGAAATCCTATCAACAAATATGATTTATACAAGTTTAGGTTATTATTTTAACCTTATCAATTAGATTTAACTCTAAGTTAAATAATTTAACTTATACCGTGTCTTTTGTTTTCTTACACTATATGGTTAATAAACTTACTATAACATGCCAAAAGAACCCCAAATTGTTTATTAGTAATATATATATCCTTATATAAGTCATTTGGCCGATCCTTAGATTTTTAGGAATAAAATAACAATTAATAATATAGTATTTGATTTAAATACTATTTTGTGTCAATTTTGACACTATTTGATATATGATTTTTGTGAAAGCCATAACAGAATTATATGTTCGAACCAAGTTTATTAAATCAACACTAATATATCATAGTAACCTAGAAAATTAGTGGAATTCATAACAAGTATTAAATTACATTTATTTTGGTATTTAAAATATTAATTATGTCAATATATCATTAATAAGATAATTACTGCATCATCTTTGTGTCATAAATAAATTAAATTATATGATGTCTAAAAATTACAAATAAAATAAAATTATGTAGGAAATCGTTTTATCTTTCTAATGAATATTTACAATAGAATTTATCTTATGTATTACCCTATATTAAAAATGGTTTAGTAAATAAACTTTGATTTTAACTCTTTTAACTCTTCTTTGAATTAAATAATAATAAATGTACTAATCTAATCCAAGTGGGCCTAAATGATAATATTTTACACTTAAGGTTGTTTTTGGTCGAGATACACATGTCCAATAGAATAAGGACATGTGTTAGGGTAATAATAATATCATTTTTACCCTTAATTACCCTATTACTTTTAACCGTGGTAAATAAAAAAAAAAAGTTACTATTCACCAAAAATTATTTTCATCTCATTGAACAACATTTTACTTACTGAAATCAACCGTGTCTCTTGGATTTTTGAAATTCCATTCACAGAACCGGTAAAATTATGTTTTAAGAAAAATTCAGTTTTTTTAACTATCACTTAGTAGTTTCACTATTCATCAAAAATTGATGTTTTTCAGAACAATGCCAAAATTTCATCCTAAGCTATATTTCATATTCCGAATTCAAAAATGAAGTCTATTTTACCAAATTCATAACATAGAAGTTGCATTAGTTAATTTTATAATTACATAACGCTGTTAAAACAAATAGCGTGTTTTTAAGAAATAATATCTATCAAAAGATTGACACTTGATTATGTCTTGTTTAAATGTGAAATTACATCCAATGACCATCATTGTATTAAATTGTTAAAATATATTCTAAATATACTTTAAAACCACTCAAATTAATAATTTATCACTATTAATTATTTCGATTAAAAAATTTGTTTTTAATTATAATTTAGTAATTTTCACTATTCATCACAATATGAAAGTTATCCGAAATGTACCAAAATATCACCTTAGACTAAATTCGATACTCCGAATCCAAAAATGAAGTCTATTTTGAGAGCTAAAATTTCTAAAATTTTAAAAATTGGTTATTACTATTCATAATGGCTAGTTTTAATAATATTTTAATAGCATATCGTTGTTTCGTGAAACTCAGTATTGCATACTACACACGCTCTCGAGGAAGGTTGCGATTGCGTGTAATGCAAGGCAAGTCAAGGATGCGTGTTGTGCAAGCTCCTTTTGGTGTAGCGTACAACACAAGACATTAATAAAA
This sequence comes from Viscum album, assembly GCA_963277665.1. Classification (NCBI taxonomy): domain Eukaryota; kingdom Viridiplantae; phylum Streptophyta; class Magnoliopsida; order Santalales; family Viscaceae; genus Viscum; species Viscum album. Next base: position 440,964,752 of record OY728139.1, on the reverse strand, counting down.
TTAAAAAGAATAGTTTTCATAAAATCTCGGGCTGTTACATTCTACCCCCCTTAAAATGAATTTCGCCCTTGAAATTCGTCGGGGTTATAAATAGTTTACTATTCGAAAGTTTCTTCAATAGAAACCCACATTGTAATAAGGAATACCAAAACATGTCTTTAAAAACTAAAGTATGAAATGTAAGGATTACCCAAATAAACTAATCCCTAGGTTTCCACATAGGTGAAAATATGGATATGGAAGAGAAATCTGACCATCATGTTCTGATGGAGAGTGGTAGGGAACATGGCTATGGAAAAGCCAGCAATCACAAAGCCATAAATTTGTGACGATCGAAGGTACCATCTGATTCATTAGATATAAGAGCACTAGGACAACATTTTTGGTTTTCAAGATCATTTCCCTAAAGTTGAAAATTTGAATTAGAATAAATACTTACTTTATTTTGGTACAATCTCACTGTTGTTCGTGCCTTGAACAATTTCCACTTCATCTCTTAAATAAATGAAGTAGAATTTGTTATTCGTGAAGTTTTAGCAGATCATGTGATAGAATGACGGGTCATTCCATCTGTCTCAAACAAAAGGTTAGAAAAAATTATATACATAAGTCGATCTATAGTGATATTAATCATATATGGTTCCTAAAATGGACTTATACTTCATATATCGTACTGCTTAATAAAATAAAACAAGTTTCTACTAAACAGGGACTTCCTGTAGGCCAGTGGTAGGCGATAAAGGCCAGTCGCACTTCAGTTGTGGGTTCGATTCCCATAGCCTTGTCCGACGCGATGGGCTGTCGCCCATCCTGCAGGTTGTCCTTTTTCTAAAACTACATTACTATAACATCCCATCAATAATATCGAAAAAAGAACATCTATCCTTAAACAATACTATTTTATGTCCAACATAATCCATTCTAGTCTTTAGGACTATCCATAATACAGCAGTCCACTTTCATAACATAGTGAAAATGATTACATGAGATTTAATACCATTGTTGAACCCCATATATCATAAGATATGTTTTGTTGGTCACATTCCAAACATTAAAAGTCCTAAATCATGTATTCTCTTGAATACCCATTGAACCATAGTGAAAACTTGAATGCAGTTAAAAGTTAACACTTTCCACATACCAAAATCCTCAAAATTCTATATACTCAAACCATGATATCACTTAGTCCTTATATCAATCATGAGCTCATGAATACTTTTAAACATTTCATTATCTCGTTTTCCCTTCATTATGCGCATATCAACTTATTTCCAAAAAATATATCTCAATCACTTTGAATACCACATTAGACCAATACATAAATATTCCAATACTCCATGATAAAATATTATTTTGGAATCCCATTACATAAACACTTAATCATTCCACCACATCGTTGTCCTATTCAACATCGCCAATAGTGATCGCATGTGACTTCCCTTTGTCCTTTGCCTTTAGTGTTTGTTAATGTTGATCATCACTAACCCTTGGATTAGGGCATTTATTAGAATAATGCCCCATTTCCTTGCACTTGAAGCATTGAAGTATTGGTGGTGCGTTCTCTGCAGTGTTTGCATTATTCACATCATTAGAAACCCTTTTTCCATTACTTCGACACTCAGCTACTCGATGACCTTCTTTTCCACACTTAAAAAATTTTCTATTCCCTTTAAGACAATCTCCACCATGCTTCTTTCCACACTTTGTGCATAAGGAAACATTCATCTTCTTTTAACCATTATTCTGAGATTTCTCCTTGAACTCCATCTTTTGTTTCTTGTCAAAACCATGAGATTGATATGTAACACCAACTTCCATTTCTACCTTGATAGCACAACGCACAATTTCTTCATAGCTACTGATGTCTCTTATAGCTAATGCCCTTCGAAGACATGGTTTTAAGCCACTGAAAAATCGATCAACTTTACTTTCAGGTTGGATGATAATACCAGAAGCGTACCTTGCAAGTCTTGTAAAATTTGCTTCATAGGTACCAATAGATTCATCATCCCTTTGCTTCAGTTCAAGAAACTCTTTCTCCATCTTTGTTCGAAGAATACGAGGGAAGTACTTACTGAAAAACAAGTTCTTGAACTCGTCCCATTCCATGGACTCAATTTCATCTCTTGGCCTCATATTCTTGATAAGATTCCACCATTGATCAGCTTCACCTTCAAAATGATATACTAATAAGATGACTTTATCTTGTTCAGAACATTGAAGAACTGAAAATATCTTTTCAGTAGTACTGATCCATTTATCAGCCACAAGTGGATCAGAAGACCCACTGAAAGAAGGTGGACGTTGCCTCATGAAGGACTCAATAGAATATTGTTCCCTTCTCTGCTAATTTGGAAGTCCAGAATGATTCATAGATTGTGTACGTATAGCAATAAGATTTTTCACTCCATCTCCCATAACATTTGTTTGTTCAGGAGGACAATCATTGCATTGTCCATTGCATTGATCAACACGGTTCCTTCGGGTTCCAGCCATTGTCTAAAACCCAAAAAGAATAGTGTGAGAGGGAAAAATAATGCTAGGGAAAACAACATAATAAAGGGGGAGTACCTTCAATATCTAACATCTTAGGTTTAATTCTAAGATCATTAGCGCAATTCTAGGACTATAACCTATATGTATACTTAACATTAGAGACATCCCTATATATACCTTAGAAATATCTCTAGGGATCTCACTAAAGTTCTCACATCCTAGTTTCAAAAGGTTGACTAAACCTTTCCTCTGATACCAAATGTAGAGACTCGAAGATTGACATACATGGGTATTACATTACTTTTTTGGAATACTTAGTACATAACAAAACACACACACAAGGACCGTAATAGTTTAGTGTCTTTGGAAACTCGGAGTATAATCTTCTAATCATGGTGAAAGATCTTCAATATCTCCCATAAAGATCTTCTTTTTTTTCTACCTAAAACCGTTCTTTATATCCTGGGGAAAAGAAAACATAAAAGGGTGAGCTCAAATGCTCAGTAAGGGTAAACAAAAGAAATATCAATCACATAATTTTCATAAGAACATAACATTTTTGGAAATCTTAACCTGCAAAAGAGAGCATAATTTCATAACATGGGATAAATCATAGTAGTGAAATGAAATCCCAATAATCACAACTTAAAACATTAATCTTTGTGTCATACACACATAATCATAGAGAATCATTTCTTGTTACTCAAGACTCATCGCCAAGACTATCTTAGTGGACAAAGTCCCTTTCTGAACCGAGTCACCCTTGTTTCAGTTCTGTTTCACTGAACCGGTATAACCTACGCTTCCAGCCATGTCTATCTCATGAGATATAAAATCTTTACCCAATGCATTGGAGGGAGATATAGGTCCCACCCATCTCATAATGATACCATTCGTATGTGTGCCACAAAATCATAAATCATACATCATTTCATAACCCATGTAATAAAATGGGATTCTTAAACATCATTCCATAAAAAGCCATAAACAATTGATATCATTTCATCATAAGAAAATTGAATCCATTTAAATCATAGAGACATTTTACATGAAACATACATATCAAATAATGTCATCTTAGATGGAAAATAGTTTTGAGGAAAAACACTTGAAATGAATTCTTGAGGAAAATATCCTTTCTTCTTTAAAATCCTTTTCTTTTCACAAAATTTCATGAAATTTTAAAATATAAGGGTTTTGTTGAAAATAATCATGCAATCTTGTAGAGGAAGCTTCTTTAAAATTAGGTGTTATGAAACCGTAAAAAAATCCGTTCACGCCGTATAAGTTAAAAATAACATTCTCCTCGTACTTTTGTCGGAAAAGTCAAAAAGTACCTTATATGGTAACCAAAGGAAAGATTCCATTCATACAATGTGGTAAAAAGTCAATAAAGGGTAAAAATGACTTTAAAAATTCATGGAAGAATGGTAAACATTTTATAAAAACATTTTTAGAAAACATGGTCATGGATGATAAACGTAACCCCAGTAAATACTTATGTATAACCAATCTCGGATAAAAATGAGATTGAAAATTTATCCCTTACCTTAGGTCCGACTTGATTTTTACGTGTCCGAACCTCCTGTATAATGATTTAAATAATTTTATTGACTTATTACAGAATAATATTCATTGTTATGATATCATATATGGTTCTCTTATGGCTTTATATTACCCGGTCTTTTGTAAATTCATGTTAAAGCAGCGTTTTGGGTAAAATCGTCTCATTTGTCGTTTGTGTTTTTAACTTGTAATTATTAATATGATTACTTGGATCATGATTATTTTTATCCAGAATTTAAAACATGATTTATATATAATATATATTCAGAATATACATATATACATAATATATTGATAATGGAATGAAATACACCGTTCATGGAGACGGTAGTCCGTACGTACACATGAACGCTGTTTTCGTTTCCTTATTGAATTGAATGAAATTAAGTAGATGACATACATATAAATATACATAAATCCAGTATCATTATTATGTCATATATTTCATTAGTACTTATTATATATGCTTTATAATCATTCATGAATGGTTAATGTGGAGAATAAATCTCATCGCGTCGTGGAGACGGTAGTCCGTACGTACGCACGAGTGATGATATCGTTCCCATGGTCGTGGAATTGTGTTAATGCGTATGAATATTATTTCAATATCAATATCACTTTATAATAATCATATATAGTTACTCATTACCCCATTATACCCATCCTATTATGGTGGTGGCGGAAAATAGATTACACCACGGCGTGGAGACGGTATTCCGTACGTACGCACGCGCGGTGATTTCATTTTTCCGTAGGATGGATAGAAGGTGAATTAGGTTTGTTTCATATTTATAATAACATATCAGTATGTAAGTAATACTGATGTTATTACTTTGTCATGAAACAACTAAAGAAGAAGAAGTTGAAGAAGAAAGAAATTGAAAAGATCGGTAATGGTTATTACCTCTTCTTTCAAACGCCTCTTTGAATCCTCCACTTAGGGAACTAATATTGGTCTTTGAAGAAGACCAGGACCTCTAGGATTATTCTAGGGAAGTGGAGAAGAGATTTTGGCAGGGGTTGTCTGAGCTTGAGTGCTCAAATTGGTGTGAGGAGGAGGGGGACGAGGTGTCCTTTTATAAGGGAGGAGAGGGGCACCTTAGGAATATCTCAAAATATTATTTTATATTAAAGTCAAAATCGGTTTATAATGGTTCCAAAGGGACTTATTTAGAAGCTAAAGTGGGGATGGGTCGAACTCCTATCAACCAATAGGATTTATACAAGTTTAGGTTATTATTTTAACCTTATCAATTAGATTTAACTCTAAGTTAAATAATTTAACTTATACCGTGTCTTTTTGTTTTCTTACACTATATGGTTAATAAACTTACTATAACATGCCAAACAAACCCCAAATTGTTTATTATTAATATATATATCCTTATATAAGTCATTTGGACGATCCTTAGATTTTTAGGAATAAAATAACAATTAATAATATAATATTTGATTTAAAAACTATTTTGTGTCAATTTTGACACTATTTGATATATGATTTTTTTGAAAGGCATAAAATAATTATATGTTCTATCCAAGTTGATTATATCTACAAACATATATCATATTAACCTTGAAAATTAGTGGAATGCATAAAACGTCTTAAATTATATTTATTTGGGTATTTATAATATCAATTATGTCAATATTTCATTAATAAGATAATTACTGCATCATTTTTGTGTCATATATAAATTAAATTATGTGATGTCTAAAAATTACAAATAAAATACTATTATGTAGGAAATCTTTTTATCTTTCTAATGAATATTTACAATAGAATTTATCTTATGTATAACCCTATATTAAAAATGGTGTAGTAAATAAACTTTGATTTTAACTCTTTTAACTCTTCATTGAATTAAATAATAATAAATGTCCTAATCTAATCCAAGTGGGCCTAAATGATAATATTTTACACTTAAGGTTGTTTTTTGTTGGGATACACTTTTCCAATAGAATTAGGAGATGTGTTAGGGTAATAATAATATAATTTTTACCCTTAATTACCCTATTTACTTTTAACCGTGGTAAATAAAAGTAAAAAGTTACTATTCACCAAAAATTAGTTCCATCTCATTGAACCACATTTTACTTACTGACATCAACCTCGTCTCTCGGATTTTTGAAATTCCATTCACAGAAGCGGTAAAATTAAGTTTTATGAAAAATTCAGTTTTTTTAACTACCACTTAGTAGTTTCTCTATTCATCAAAAATTGATGTTTTTCAGTACAATTCCAAAATTTCATCCTAAGCTATATTTCATATTCCAAATTCAAAAATGAAGTATATTTTACCAAATTCATAACATAGAAGTTTCATTAATTAATTTTATAAATAAATCCCGCTGTTAAAACAAATAGCGTGTTTTTTAAGAAACAATATCTATCAAACGATTGACACTTGATTATGTCTGGTTTAAATGTGAAATTACATCCAATGACCAACAATGTATTAAATTCTAAAAATATATTCTAAATATACTTTAAAACCAATAAAATTAATAATTTATCACTATTAATTATTTCAGTTAAAAAAGTTGTTTTTAATTATAATTTAGTAATTTTCACTATTCATCAGAATATGAAAGTTATCCGAAATATACCAAAATTTCACCTTAGACTAAATTCGATACTCCGAATCCAAAAATGAAGTCCATTTTGAGAGCTAAAATTTCTAAAATTTTAAAAAGTGGTTATTATTATTCATAATGGCTAGTTTTAATAATATTTTAATAGCATATCGTTGTTTCGTGAAACTCAGTATTGCGTACTACTCACGCTATCGAGGAAGGTTGCGATTGCGTGTAATGCAAGGTAAGTCAAGGATGCGTGTTGTGCAAGCTCCTTTTTGTGTAGCGTACAACACAAGACATTAATAAAATTAAAAAGAATAGTTTTCATAAAATCTCGGGTTGTTACACATATGACCCATGGATCATTGTGCTAATGTATCAACACAATCAGAATCCATTCGGTCGGTTTTCCGTATGTCATTTTTTGTTTTCAATAAAAATGAAGTCCATTTTAAACAAAAATAGAGACACTTTGACTGGTGTCGGCCACACCGCGCCTCGGATTGAGGTGACGTTGACTCGTACACGTCACATATGACCCATGAATCGTTCTCCTAATGTTTCAACAGAAACTGAATGCGTTTGGTCAGTTTTCCGTATGTACTTAAAATATTGTCCATTTAAAACAAAAGAAAGTCACTTAGAGTGGTCCCGACCACACCACATCTCGGATTTAGGCGGGGTTGACTCGTACACGTCTCAAATGACCCATGGATCGTTGTCTTAATGTATCAACACAATCCGAATGCGTTTGGCCTGTTTTCCGTATGCCAGTTGATGTTTTTCACTTAAAATGATGTCCTTTTGTAACAAAAGACATACACTTTGAGTTGTTCCGACCACACCGCGCCTCGGATTGAGGCGGGGTTGATTCGTACATGTCACAAATGACCCATGGATCGTTTTCCTAAAGCATCAACACATTTTGAGTGCGTTTGGTCAGTTTTTCATATGTCACTTTTTGTTTTCACTTAAAATCTAATGGAAATTCATATAGAATATTTTTATATCATATTTAGTATGGATTGGATTTTAGTTGATCGTGCTATGAAACATTTCAGAGATAATGAAATTAAGGAAGGTGGAGGGGCTGTCCGGGGGGCTGTCCGGGGGGGCTGCCCGGTGGGTGTCCGGGGGGCTGTCCGGGGACCAAGGAGGAGGTTGGGGGGTTGTGCAGGGTCTGTTCGGGGGGTGTTTGGGGGTTGTTCAGGAGGTTGTCCGGGGTTGTTCAGGGGGCTGTCCGGGGGTTGTTCAGGAGGTTGTTCAGGGGTTGTTCAGGGGTTGTTTAGGGGTTGTTCAGGGGGTTGTCCGGGGTTGTTCAGGGGGATGTCCGGAAGGTGTTTGGGGGGTTGTCCGGGGTCCGGGGGGGGGGGGGGTGGGGGGGTTGTCCGAGGGGCTGTCCGGGGGGCTATATGGGGTCCAGGGTGGAGGGTGGGGGGTTGTACGGAGGGCTGTCCAGGGGGCTGTCCGCGGGGCTGTCCTGGGGTGTTTGGGGGGTGTTCGGGGTCCAAGGGGGAGGGGGGGTTGTCCAGGGTCCAAGAATTAGTGGGGTTGTCCAGGGAGTTCTCAAACACACAACCACTAAAAGACCACAACATCCATAAAAACAGACAATATATAAAAATAACTCAATTCTAATACTATACTACGAGTCTAGATAAAACCAACAACTAGAATAGATTAAACATCAAATCTCCGTAATATAAGTCAAAAATGTAACAGATCAATATGTCCCACATCAGCATCAGCATCACCATCATCATCATCATCACCCTCATCATCGACCTCCTCATCGTCCTCACCCTCCACAGCGCCTTCCTCCTCGCCTTCGCCCTCCTCCTCACCCTCCTCATCTCCCTCCTCTTCCGCATCAGACTCCTCGCCATCATCATCTTCAAGCTAGACATCGGCCTGACCACCACATGAACTGCCACCTGGTGCACCATATATAGAATGTATCGACGACATGTATTCATCAATCGCTGGGCTGGCCTCTGCTGGAAGTGTTGGACATAGAACTTCAATAAATTTCATAAATGCACTGTTTGCCCTATCAGACTGTTCTTCCATCTCTGTGGCCCTTTTCTCAGCCTGTTCTACTTGTGCCCTAACTTGCTGCAGCTTGGTGGCACTACAACTCATACCTGAGGCAGACCAATACCTCGTCAGGGCTATCCTAGGTCGGCAGTGTACTCTGCCAGAATGATCATCTCCCAACACCTGATATAAGTGATCAGATGGCCCAAAATTGTCTGCTTCTTGGGCATCGAGGGCCTCCACAGCATCCTGTTACAAATATAAATATATTATTAAGTTACAAAATAGATATTAAAATATAAAATCAACAGATTAAAACTTACAATCTGCTGCTGAGTCGCTTCGTTGACAGCACTTCCATCCTTTTTTCGTCTACTCGAGAAAAACAGTTTTGCTCGAGGCACACATCCTTCAATATTTTGTACTTGCCTCTACAATGACATTGAAAACAAAAGTTATATAAAATCTTTATCAAATGATTACATAATTGAGGAAACAAAAGAAAATGTAAGTCATAAAGAAAACTTATAAACAATTGTAATACCTGCTGCCTCTCATGATCTGGCATCGTCGTGCGTCCTAGTGTATGGAGGTATTTTTTTGCATCAATGTTTTTTTTATTTTTTCCAGATGATTCCTAAATAAAATTCGATAATGAAAAGGATGATATTAATGCAAAACTTCAAAGTTATTATTTAAATACCTCAAATGTAATTCATACCTTAAATTGGTTACTCGTCCAATGAGTAATCATCTGACGATACTGCTCTATAGGACAATATTCCATGCCTAGTACCGCCTCTAACTCAGTGCCAACTCTAGCACGCCGGCCAATATACAGCTCATGCTTGTAGGCTCTCCAAAGCTTGCCTAAATCCTTTAGACGTTCCAGTCGTGCACCCTCACCATCAGGAAAATTAAATCGAAGCTGAAATCAAAATATTAATTCATATAAATACAAAAATAATTCATGTCATTAAATACAACAGATTTTTTTACCCATATCTCTGCCCAAGCTCTATCTTTGACCTCATGGGGAAAATGTCTCCACGACAGCAGGTTGACGGGAATGATGTCGAAGTATTTGGCAACCGTCGCAAGAAAACTCCAACATTGCTGCCCTGTTTTCTCAACCATCTGATTGTCTTCATTATATTACACCATAACCTGTGTGCGGTGGTTCCACACCGAACACATGCGTGTAGGCCCCACCCCCGCCTCCTGTCAGTAGATGTATCGGTCATGAAAGAAAAACAAATATTTTATCAAAAAATGTTATAATGAAAATAAATATTGCTATAAAAATTTGTTAGGGTTTTATAAATATACCTGTGTTAGTCTGATCAATGAGTGGCGCCGGATCCACAAAACCTGATGGAACACCCTCTGGTGGAACAGGAGTCGAAGACGATGGAATATAAAAGCTCGGAGAGACAGAAGTAGAAGGAAAATGAGATGGAACAGCTGTATGACCTGATGCTGACTGGGGAGTGGGAATCATCATGGGATGTGAAAATGATGGGGCAGAAGATGCAGAAGGTAGCGAAAAAAATGGAGACCTAAATACCCCGTTTGTCCCTAACAACACATTGGGATCAGAATGTGGGAAGGCTGAAATGTCAGTGGGAGGGGCAGGGTCTATTCGGGCACGCGCAGCGCTACGTCCACCTCTGGTACGAACCCTCCTCGTACCACCGGACTGAGTACTAGGACCAGTACTAGGCTCCTCATCGAATAACTGTCGACGTAACGGTGGATCCTACAAAAAAGATTACAAAAAAATTAATTACATGACATTATATATTCTGTAAATATATATATATATATATATATATTTGAAATAAAGTACTCACTATAGGCACTAATGGTGGAATGCCCATCTCCTCCATCCGATGTTTGTTCTCTGCCATTCTTTTTTCTACGTCTCTCTTCAATTGGTTGCATTTCCTGCATTTGAAAACAAATATGTAATTAATTAGAAAAACAATATTAATTTGTAAACCAAAAAACTAAATATATGAGGGAATGAGGGGATTCATTGGTAATTTAGCTATCAATTGTTTTATAAGAGCTTGAATAAATTTAATAAAACATACAAGTTGTAATGTTCACCATGTTAGAAATATTGTTTGATTTGTTTTGAATACAGTTCAATTCCAAATTATAAAATGCAATTCAAATAAAACAGCAACCAATAAATATTGAAAATTCACATAACAGTCAAGTCAGCTAAAACATATTTGTGATCAATACTAAATAAATATGAATATTAAAAACCTTAACAACCCAACTAGAGGTAAACCAAAAGAATTGAGAACATGGATGAATGATTCTATATATTTCCAACCACAACTTCAGGTTCACAATAAACTCTGACAATTGAGCTATTGGAGTCATCAAAAGTAATAAATGGATTGGTTCCAATGGCAATAGGGACAGTGTCAATTCCATCATTAGAATCATCAAAAATATGTCTTGGAATTACTTCAACTATGACACCAAATTCAGGTTGAAGTTGATCTTTGACATAAAAAACTTGTTTAGCCATTGATGCCAACACATATGTTTCTTCAGTAGCAAGAGTGCAGGTCATATTAATTACTCGAAATCCACAATCATCAATAAATGTGCCATGTCTCGTAATCGAATCAAACCAATGGCATTTCATCATTGTGACTCGTCCATGAGAGTAATAATCCAATATTATTATTTTCTCAACGACTCCATAATAACCCACATTTTCAAGTAACGGTATACTATCTGATGCACTGGAATAACAATCTGTTGTGGTAGTAACCATAATACCATCATGTTGTGTTCTCAATTTTTTGGCTCGTTCAGTGATAATAAATCTGTACCCATTGATAACAATTGATTTACAGTCACGAACCACGGTATTAGGACCAAAAGCCAAAGCTCTTATTTCTTCAGAGACAGAGTCAGCAGACAAACTCAATACCTGCAATATAAATGACAGTTAAACATAAGTAAATTATGAAATAATTAATTTAAATAGTAATTTTTTTACCTTCAATTTTAACAAAGCAGAAAACTCTTTGCTATGAAAAGTATCTCTCTTTCTCAAAGATAAAGAATGATGCTTCCTATTTATCATTGTTTAATGATCCCCGTAGATAAAAAAATATGAATAGTTTAACAGATATATATGTAAGATATACATATTCAATTTTGTTACCTGATATAGTCATCGAACAAATCACAGTTGAACAAAACTGTGCGATGTACCATCTCCCGCTCTTCATGGATTAATGTCTTCAATGTATATGATCCATGAATTCCTCCTGTTTGAGGAAGTGATGGAAAACTGGGTTAAATTTTCTCATATTGTTCTTCTTCATTTCTCATTGGTCTATTCATTCATGTAGTAATATCAGACAAATACATCGAACAGAAATCCATACATTCTTGAGCTAAGTAACTGTTCACGATAGAACCTTCGGGATGATTCTTGTTTCGAAAATAAGACTTTAATGTGAACATATTTCTTTCAATTGGATACATCCAACGAAAAAAAGAAACATGTCCTCCGAGAAGTATTTCAGTTGGAATATGGACAGTCAGATGCAGCATGCATGTGAAAAATGATGGGGGAAATATTTTCTCCAACTCACACAAAATTAATGGGGCATATGACAAAATTTTTTTCAAGAAAGAATTGGACAACTTCTTAGCACAAAGATCTCTAAAAAAATGATACAACCGAATAATACCCACCCTTACATTATTGGACAAAAGATGACGGATTTCTATTGGAAGCAACTCATGCAGTAGAACGTGATAATCAGGAGTCTTCAATGATTTTAGCTTCAACTCTCTTCTGTTGACCCGTTTAGATATGTTGCTTGAATAGCCATCAGGAACTCTAATAGTCTCTAATACTTCTAAAAATTGTTTTTTTAGTAGGTGTCATCACATAAGAAGAACATGGAAGTTCCCATTTATTTTCACTGATACGCTTAGGATGCAATTCTGGTCTGATGCCCCAATCCACCAAGTCACGTCGAGATTGTAAATCATCTTTTGTCTTCCCATTGACATTTACAAGAACTGAAAGAAGCATTTCACATATATTCATTTCAATATGCATTACATCTATGCAATGACGTAGCAAATTGGTTGACTAATAAGGCAAATCAAAAAAGATACTCCTCTTCCTCCAATTGTAATAGGTTTCTCTGGAAACATTATTTCTCTTTCCAGATTTCATTTGAACCTTCCCGAATGAAAAACTGAAATCTTTCAATTCATTAAGCACATCAGTTCCAGACATACGCTGAGGTGTATCATCGATCTCTATAGTATTATCAAATCTTCGACGATTCATTCTATATGGATGATCCTTTGGAAAAAATCATCGATGCCCCATAAAACTAAAACTACAATGATGTTTCAGTCTTCTGGATCGTGTATTCTTCATACAAACTGGACATGACATTTTTCCCTTCGTGCTCCATCCAGACATCATTGCATAAGCCGAAAAATCATTGATCATCCACATAAGCACAACACGCATCTAAAATATGTCTTTTGAACATGCATCGTATGTGCACACACCCACATCCCAAAGAAGTTTCAACTCTTTTATTAAAGGTTGCATGTATACATCAATATCAATGCCAGGATTAGAAGGACTAGATATGAGTATACTCATGAAAGTGAAATATTTTTTCATACACAACCATGGGGGAAGATTATAAATGTGTATAAAAACTGGCCATGTGCTGTGTGAAGTAAGCATCTGCCCAAACGGACTAAAACCGTCACATGAAAGACCCGTCCTCACATAATGCACGTCAGCTGCCAAATCAGGATGTTGACCATCAAATCTCTGCCATGCAAATCCAACTGTAGGATGAACCAACTCATCATTAGTCTTCTATCTCTCGGTATCATGCCATCTCATTTTTATTGATATGTCATCAGACATAAAAAGATTCTGGAGTCTGGGGATCAATGGAAAGTGCCACATTACTTTCTGTGGAACGCGGGATGGTGTTCCATCAGATTTTTACTTCCAGCGGGATGTGCCGCATTTTATACATTCATTTTTTTCAACGGTTTCTTCCCAGAATAAACTGCAATCTTTCGGGGAAGCATGAATTTTGTTTCTGGAACATCCAAGTTCTTCAACTAACTTCCATGCCATATAGTGGTTTGAGGGAATATCTGCATCATCTGGAAGTAAATCCTTCAAGAGGGTAAGCATGTAATCGATTTCTATATTAGAAATCCCATGCATAGTTTTTCCATAAATCAATCGGATTAAAAATTCCAGCATTTTCATTTTATCGCATTGTCGATATACTGGAGTCGTGGCAGCATCATTCAATTTTTTCACCCTATCAATATCATCATTTTCACTAGATGCATCAGTTGTCCTCATATCGACGTCTTCTTGTGTCGAAATCCTTTCTTTTTCATGATGACGAATAAACGGAAACCGATCATCTATCAAATTCTCCATTCCAGTCCTTTCATTTCGATCATCACCAATTTGAGATTTCATTTTCACCCCATTGTGATACCACACAAAGTAGTATGCTTGAAAACCATTTTTGGTTATGTGGTAGCTGAATTCTTCACGACTCAACCAAGGTCTACCAACACAATTGGAACATGGGCAGTGTATGCGACCACTATCTGAAGAATTGTGAAATGCAAAATCTATAAAGCTCTCCAAATTATTTTGAAAATCGCTTGAGATACGATCGGTTTCATACATCCAACTTCTGTCCATTTTGTAAAAAGAATTCATATAAGTCATTTTGTCATAAACAATTCAATAGGACTGAACTTTAATAGAAAATACATTTATGTAAATGATAAAGGAAGAAAATAATCATGGTATCAACTACACATGTGAAAAAAAAATACTAATGTGTTATTGAAAAAATGTAAAACCAACAAGAACTTAATGTGTTATCACATCAGAGCATGCCTCATCCCATAACCATATTAGTAGGGTACCCACGTGGACAGCCCCGCCCACCCCTGTGGATAACCCACCGACCCCCGTGGACACCCCCTACCCCCTAGACAGCCCAACCACCCCCGTGGACAGCCCACCCACCCCCCTCGACACCCCTTCTCGCTATGGACAGCCCCCACCCCCTTGGATAGCCCGCCCACCCCCATGGAAACCCCTACCCCCTGTGGCCAGCCCACCCACCCCCCCTGGACAGCCCGCCCACCCCTCCTTGACAGCCCGACCACCCTCGTGGATAGCCCGTCCACCCTTGTGGACAGCCCGCCCACCCCCGTACCCCCCTGGACACCCCGTACCCCCCCGGGATATCCTCGTCCACCCTCCCAAACAGCCCACACCCCCCTCCCCTGCAACACCACCACCACCACCTAGACATACCAACCCCCCTGGACACCCCACACACCCCTCCCCCACCAGGACACCCCACCCAGACCCCCAGGACAGCCCACACCCCCTGGACAGCCCTGCCCACCCCCGTGGACAGCCTTTCCCACCCCAGTGGACAGCCCCGCCCAACCCCGTGGACAACCCACCCACCCCCCTCGACACCCTTTCTCCCTATGGACAGCCCCACCCCCTTGGATAGCCCGCCCACCCCCTGGACACCCCTACCCCATGTGGCCAGCCCACCCACCCCCCTGGACAGCCCGCCCACCCCTCCTTGACAGCCCGACCACCCCCGTGGACAGCCCGTCCACCCTTGTGGACAGCCCGCCCACCCCCGTACCCCCCTGGACACCCCGTACCCCCCTGGATAGCCTCGCCCACCCTCCCAAACAGCCCACACCCCCTTCCCTACAACCCCACCACCACCACCTAGACATACCACCCCACCTGGACACCCCACACACCCCTCCCCCACCAGGACACCCCACCCAGACCCCCAGGACAGCCCACACCCCCTGGACAGCCCCGCCCACCCCCGTGGACACCCCCTACCCCCTAGACAGCCCAACCACCCCCATGGACAGCCCACCCACCCCCCTCGACACCCCTTCTCCCTATGGACAGCCCCCACCCCCTTGGATAGCCCGCCCACCCCCCTGGACACCCCTACCCCCCGTGGCCAGCCCACCCACCCCCCATGGACAGCCCACCCACCCCTCGTTGACAGCCCGGCCGCCCCCATGGACAGCCCGTCCACCCTTGTGGACAACACGCCCACCCCCGTACCCCCCTAGACACCCCATACCCCCTGGATAGCCCCGCCCACCCTCCCAAACAGCCCACACCCCCCTCCCCTACAACCCCACCACCACCATCAAGACATACCACCCCCCCTGGACACCCCACACACCCCTCCCCCACCAGGAAACCCCACCCAGACCCCTAGGACTGCCCACACCCCCTAGAAAGCCTCGCCCACCCCCGTGGACAACCTTTCCCACCCCCGTGGACACCCCCACCCACCCCCGTGGACAACCCACCCACCCCCGTGGACACCCCCTACCCCCACAATCCATTATCCAAAACATATCAAATTAGTTTGAACACAATCCATAATTCCCACAATCCATTATCCAAAACATGTAAATGATCATGATAGCCTCCCCCAACTCTGATTTACATGTTTTTAACACTCTCCTTTCAAACATAGAATACAAAAACATTAAAGAAGTCCTCACAAACACAAACAATATCCTATTTAGATATTAATTTCAATAATCAATTAAACCACCAACACCTGGAAAAAATCTATTCATTAAAACAACTACAACAATATGGTTGAGATCAAATTTTACCTATTCGTATGGGGGTGTACCTGTTGGGATGGGGGGTGCTGGTGTTCTGATTCGCGAGAGCAGTGGAGGGATGGGGTTCGCTAGAGCAGCGGAGAAAATAGATTAGGGCTCTGTCCGAATGGGGAGAGGAGATCGCGATATGGAATTTGGGGGAAACCTTTGCCAATGGTTCCAGTGAACCGTTGGGAAATGTGTGAGTTTAGCACCTCTTTCCCAATGGTTCCAGTGAACCGTTGGGAAAGGGTCACACAATTCCCAACGGTTCCAGTGAACCATTGGGAAAGCGTCCACCGAAATTCCCTTTGCCAACGGTTTAAGTAAACCGTTGGTATACTACCGTTTGGAAAAGGCCAAATTCCAGTAGTGCTAGTCTCATGATATCAGTAGAAGAAAATATACAAAGCCCAAGGCTCTCCCAAACCGAATAGATGTAAAGCAATGAGAATCCCATGTATCAAAAAGGGAAGAAGATAAAAATGAGGATACTATGATTGTACCACAAACTATAGAGGGTCTGGGATCCTACTTTTGTTGGGTCTTCTCCACTGCAAAGTTTTGGCATGTACCATGGCTCTGTGACCCTTGCTGACAACTCTGAGCTGATCCACCCTGATGTCACTGAATACCGGGAAATTGGCTACCACAACCATGACCTCCACCTCGGCCTAAACGGCATGAAGAACTCCAGTTCCCAGACTTGTGAGAAACTGGTGGTGCTGCTCCTAAATATGGGGTCATAAAAAAACCCCTGTAACCAGCAGATCGTGAGATGATCTGACAGAAGCGCTAAAGATGACCCATCTTGCCGCCAAATCAGTACTCCACCAAGTCTCTCGGTTAATGTGGCATCGTATGCCCGCTCTTTCCACACTGGTATCACATCACATGGCTACTATAAGATACATCCCTCCAACTCTGATATCCTCATGAAATCGCCCTATGGTGCTTCCTGATATCAGCTGGCGGAGCACTAACTCTGGATGTCAAACCGCAAAAGGTCACAACATTAGAATCCCTCAGATTTTTCTCGATGATTAGTGCCTGGTTGACTATAGAAGAGATAAAATTAAAACAGAAGATATTCACTTTAGATCAGAAGTTGTTCCTCATACCATCCTCGAACATCCTTGCTAGGAACAACTCATCACCTCTTGGAATAGGCATGAAATGTTTTAGCTCTGTGAAGCGAGAGTTATACTACATAACATAAAGAGTACCCAGCTCCAGACTCATAAACAATCGGGCTTGATCATACCTCAACATCTCTGGGTAGATGTAATCATAGAAGATGAACTGAAACTCATCTCAAGTCATATTCTGCTAGCATCCCGCCTGTGAGATCACATCCCACCACCACTTGAATGAGTCTGTTATAATGTAGATAGCGAGCATCACCCTCATCTCTGGAGGTATCTCCAGATGTTCAAATATCATCAGGGTGGCTTCCAGCCATGACTCAGTAGCCTGGGGTCCTCCTTCCCCTTTGAATGTTAGAGGATTCTACGGCTTAAAATCCCACGTCATTACTTCCATAGATGATGTAGGAGGTGGTGCTCTCGGAAAAGTCTACATCATCCTCAAAAATTCTTCCTTGAACTAAGAATCGGAACCAATGTTAGGTATAATTTAAGGTGACAGGACTGTGAAAACTAGAGGATCTACCGGCTCTCCCTGATCAGCCATGTTCAGTGTCTGATCATCGCCTTACAACTAGAGTACAACTAGAGGAGGTCTCAGTGGCATGACTCTGCAAGGTCAAGCGCACACCATAGATTAAGATCATCAAGGACTAAAAACTAGAAGCGTAAGAGGGGAACAAGAGAAATAAAATAGTCATGTTTTACAAAATAATACAACATAGAGTATATAATAACTGCACGGCGTGATTCCTTAATTTTTTCACATGGGGATGTACTTCTGCCAGAACTGGTCATGTAACACCCCAAACACATGGCCTATTGTCCTTACACAAGGCGTGTAATTGAATTTTATTCCCCTACTTGATTCATTCTACACAGCTATTCAACACAGATCCTCTTAGAACAGGGTTACACTACATGTTTGTTCTAGACATGGAGTGTACTAGACGAGCTTCCTCGACCCATGTTGTTCGTGACATGGTCTGATACACGGCTCACAATACAAGGCATGTTCCAGAAGGGCACGATGTGTACTAGACAAGATAAAAATGACATGTGTTTTTAGTTACATAGCAGGATTAAAAGATTACACTACACGGCGTGTTTATAACTGACACATAATGTATCACCTAAGGTTTATCAGTTCGTGTTGTTAGTCACATAGGAGGACACATGGTCAACCCTACACAGCATGTACAACTCGTACACAATGTGTTCCCACGAGAACTTCCCTATCTCATGTCTCTACCCACACTGCCTATAACACAATTAGAGACAACATTGTGTGTACATACAGTACACAGAGTGTACTTAAGAAAACCAGTTTCATCCCAAACAGAAGAACACACTCCATGTTGTCAAAACTGCACGGCATGTTTTCTTGGTTTTTCAGGACAGTAAGCCTCAATGACTACTCCAAAGCCCATAAAAACACTAAAATGAACTCCAAAGTGAAAATATATGACTTGTGAGGGTCTATACTCCCCCGAATCAAATTGTGGCATCTTATTCATGTTATAAACAAGGTACAAAAGTCAATGATCCACCAAATTACAGTCAATGAGGGCCCATAACACCTCAAGAACCAAAGTTAGGCATTTAGTAAAACAAAAACTCACAAAACAATACCCTATAAAATAATAGGTATTTTTATCAAGAAACTATCACAAAAACATGCATATCTGGATTAACACTTATCACAACAACATGAAATCACTAATGCACCCTATTTGACATAGAATGAATGCATGACATGTGATTCCTAGCAATCACCTAAATGATGCATGATATGGAAAACCCCCATCTCATCAAGTTGAAATAGAAATAGAACCTCAATAACATCCACAATAGAAACACAAATAATGTGAATCACTCAAGGTAAATTCAAATCAACTTTAATAATAGCAAAACAAAAAAAAATTACATCACAAGGTAGATTGGCTTTTCCCTGTACATGGGATAGCTACTCCGGGGCATAACTTATTTTCATGTACCAATTATCTCTTATCCCTTGATATAGGCTCAAAATAGTATGTCAAGAAGAATAGAATTCCTCTAATACCACATTGTAACATCCCAGTTCTGGAATCCACCTAGAGGCGCCCCGTACCAAGTAGGTCACATGACATCAAGAGCATTTACCCCAATGACAGAGGCTACTAACTATCATTGAGGGCCTTGGGTGAGATTGTGTGGAAACCATACCTTCATTGGCAGAGTAACACATCGGAAGAGAAAAATATATAACAAATAGAGAAAGCATTAATAATCCATATGAATGTAAATAACAGATGTCTGATGAAATAAACAGCTAGAGTATACATATATAAACTAATGCACGGTACATATGTCTTGGAAAACAACCAAACACAACACAATGCTGGAATATATAATTGTACAAATCCATGTACAAAACAAAATAGGTAAAAAAATCTACAGAATCACAAGCCTCAGCATGGTCCCATTCTCTCCAGCTACACCACATATCTAGTACCTGAAGTAGAAGTGTGCTTGCTCTTATCTATACCTGCAACAATATAATCTATTTGGTCTAAAATGCATATCCCAAATAGGGTGTGAAACTAAATCCCAGTAGGCAATCTTCATAATATCTGAGCCGAACAGTCAGTGTATATATGATAGGTAATAAAAAAGAAAGTAGTAAACAAGAAAGTAATCAGAAGTAACTAGTCTTACTTTTTCAAGGCAATCAGTTCTATACATCAACAACAGAAAAAACAGAGAACCCTCTAGGTAGTTCTCTCAGCTTATCCCCTCTTGTTCAATCAAAACAAGAATACTACATAGACTCTCAGATGAAGCTCTCTCAGTCAATTCCCCTAATAGTCCCAAGTGGTTAAGGTCTCTCTGAGGAAGCTCACAAGGTCAATTCCACTAATAGTCCAATGTTGTCAAGGACTCTCTAAAGAAGCTCACGCAATCAATTCCCCTTATATCCCCAAGTTTTCAAAGAATTTCTATGGAATATCAGTCGGTCAATTCCACTTATAGTATTAAGTGGTTAAAAGATTCTCTAAGGAAGCTCACTTGGTCAATTACCCTTATATTCTAAAATAGTTCAAAGACTCTCTAAGTAAGCTCACTCGGTCAATTCCCCTTATAGTCTAATGTGCTCAAAGACTCTATGAGTAAGATCACTCCGTCAATTCCCCTTATAGAATCCTACACCAGGATCTCACGGCCCTGTGCAATTCAACCAGCATAGCAATGCAATATGGCTAAAGTAAACCTCAAGAACTAATCAGGACTATTGTCTACAACATCTCAAGCATGTCAAATAAAATAATCACACCATCCTACAATACTAGGCATGAGAAAACATAAAGGAAGACTTACGACTAAACATGAAAAAACAACCATAAGCAGAACATGCATGGGAAAACACAACTAATTCATAACATACAAACCTGTTCACATCAAATTAGCATATATTTACACATACCAGTATAGTAGGAAATTAATAGGGTTAAAATGTTAAACACACAATACCCCATTCGAGGGTATTGGGAAAAAGTTAACATAATACTCAAATATTTTCAACGGAAAGGCACAAACCATCAAACTCAGTGTTGTGAGATTGATATACTCTGACATCAGCACTTCAATCAACCTAGAATGCAATCGATCTAAAAAATGACTAAAATTTTTAGCCCATGATATCTCACGAGAGGAGAAATCAGCATATAGTTCTCTAGTAGAAGAGATAACTCACTGATTCTACTCCAATGCAACCAATGGTTTTCGATTCAGTGGATGGATGCTCTCTTGGGGGTTCATCAATGATCCATGGTCATACAATGATCCTGGACGAGAGGAATGAAGAAGGGGGGTGTTCTGTTGATTAGATGCAACCCTAGTGTGTTTAATGAAAAGAATAATATACATGGCGGGTAATTTTTGAGTACACATTGTGTACTCTCCTTTTCTGTACTCCACTTTATGCAGCCTCCAGGTCACCCCCACATGGCCATGTGCATGGCCGCTAAACGGCCAGGACACGGCTACCTACGGTAAGCTAGTACACGACGTGTATTCAGAAAGTACACGGCGTGTAAATCGAAAAAATACATAAATTCATCTTTATCTAAAAAACTACCAGAAAAGGAAAATAGACCTAAAAATGAACATATGGGGTGTTAAAAAATACAAAAATAAAATGGAAACATCGTTCAGGCGTACGTACGACCTATAGTCTCAATGAACAGTATATTAAATTTCATATTTATATATTTTATGTATTATCATAAATAGTTATATACTGAATATATATGATATTTATATGACATTTTACATTATTGAATTAAATAAATAATTATCTATGTAAGAAGATCAAGAATAACAAGTTATATAATATACAATAATTTAGTGTTTCTTACCCAAAACATAAATTCAACACGGAATTGTAAAAAACAGATAATGTAAGGTCATAATAAAATAATAAATGATATGATATATAAGAATATGGTTATTTTTTAGATTTATATAAATATTATATTTATTATACTGTAGGATTGAATGTGTATTATGAAATCCAAGACATAAAGTAGTGGAATTTCATATTGCTTTATTTATTCGTGAGATATGTGAAATATATATCACTCATTAATTTTTGTGGTGTATATAATACCATATTAAATATTATATCATATATTTTGTTTATAAAATTATATTATAATTTTCAATTAATGTGATTCTTTAAAGGGGATCATGATTCAAAATTTACTCTATTAGTAATGGGAACTTTTTACATGCTTTTCTTTCTATGAGGCTTATACCAAATTCCCCACTCATTTATTTTGTGCGTTGAATATACATACCATGAATATAATATATTAAAATTATAATAAAATTTATGGGTATTTATATATCCATTTTATGATCTCTCATTCAGTGTATTTATGGTTCAAAAGTTACCAAATCAGTATGGTAATTTGGTCTTCATTTTTATTCTTTGAGACATGTGTTATGTTGTACACCTATATTAAATTAAGATGGGTATATAATGTCCATTGAAATATTATATATTCAATATAATTACTTAATGATATTTTAAGCCTCATTTAATTTTATTCTTTCATGTGGATTTTGATTCAATGTTACCAAAGTAGTAAGAGTTTATTAATACAATCTCATATTTTATCAAGATTGTTTATGTTTATGCTTCAATTAGTGGAATTTTATGATCCATCTCCCAATAACACTCAGGAATTTTGTTATCCTCTATTTATTCATGATATCTTCATTTAAATGTAACATTTTTGTACACTTTGGTACTTAATATGATTATGAAAATGTTTTTAATAAAATATGGCCATATTTCTCTCTTTGGTCAGAAATATATTTTATTAAAAACCATAGGTTATAAAAATGTTGTAAAAAGTGTTTTTAAATTATATATCAAGATAATTTACATGGAAAATATTATTATGAAAGTTTCTGTTTAATAAAATTAAAAAGGAATTCAAATAATTCTTCATAAATTTTCAATGGTTATTTTCAATTAAAATTATTTTCGATTTGTTTTCCCAAGAAAATATATTTTTCTCAAGAAATGTTTTAAAATTATTTTAAAATTGTAATTTATAAATATTCATTGATATTTTAAAAATAAAATATTTTTATTTTTGTTCAAAAAAAAATTATTTTATAAAAAGAAATGTTTTCAGATGATTTTCAATGCTTCAGTTATGTCTTTTCAAGTTTATTTTCAAATAAAATTATTTTCAAAGTGTTTTTTTAAAAAAAATTATTTTTCTCATTTAATTTTTTAAAATATCATTAAAAATTATTTTCCATTAAATATGAATTCAGTTGGTGTTATTCATGCATTACTGGATATATGATCCAAGGGTACCATTAAAATTCAATCACTAAATTGTTTATGTTTTGGTGTCATGATGTTTATGAACCCATTTATCTTTCAAGGATTATATGTTTATCGCATTTCTCTTTCACAGATTACATGCTTATGAAATCAAATATTTTAATAGTTTATAAATTGGTGAAATAAATATTTAACACATATCAATTCCATAGCTTATGATAAAATTACATGTTTATGATACCCATTTCATTTCATGTTTCATGATATGGTGAATGTTTTGGATCTTTTAGAACAAGTAGGTATGATTTCAAAATGATATTTGTGGGACCTTTATCTCAATCTAATTCATTGGGTAAATATTTATATCTCATGATATATACATGGTCGAAATGGGTATTGACCTCAATTTGGTAATGTACATTTTCCATTAATAGGTTATCGGTATTTAAGCTTGACTACAATGATGGTATTGGGAGTGTGCCTTGACAATTAAGATAGTTTGTGGAGTGAAATAATTCCACTATAATGGAAGGGATTCAATTAGGGATGATTTTCATACCATCCTGGTAGGTTTAGACAACATGAAGTTACTTAATAACTTTTTTCCATGAGCCATGACTTAGAAGGAATGGATATATATGCTTATGTGTCTACAATAATTCCATGTGTTATTCCTCCATTATGCTTTCATAGATTATTCTATCGATCCTCTTATTATCCATATCTTATGAAATCTTAATATTTATACCATGTTTTATGTTTATGTACTTTTATACGTTGGGAATGATTTTCTAATGTCATTCGCATGTTCTTACACACATATACTTTTGTTATTCTAATTTATCTTCTTTGTTTACCCTCAATAATAATCTGATCTCACCAATTATTATGTTTCATTTCCCTAGATTATGAATAATGGTATTATGTATGAGTAATAAATGTGAAAATATTTGTGGAAAACAATTATGGTCTTTCACCAAATTAGAATATTTTGTTCCATGTTTTCAAAAACAATAAATATTATGGTCCATCCATATTGTATTTTTCAAATGTGAAAAATATATATCTAAAATGATGTAATAACCATGTATGATAATCCTGGGTCACTAATGTTTATATATGGTTGTTTTTTTGTATAATTTTTCCTTTTTTGTTACAAGTTAGGTTGTTGAACTCCTTTGTTAACAAGATGTTTGAGATGTATATCACAGGTTGGCTATTCGAATGACCCCTTATCATTTTCCTTCTATATATGATTTAAAATTCTCAATAATGATAATTGTTTTAGAGGTATATAATGTAAGCCCTAGATCCATGTTTACTACCCCTTTGTGTGTTTCTATGTATCATTATTATCAAAGGACTCTTGGAAGTGGTTTGGAGGGTTTTGGCTACAATAGTTTGGAAGCTATAAGAAATCAAATTGATTAAAGTTAAAACACATAAAAGTGTAGTTCTATTCCAATAGTTCACAATGTTTAAATTTTCCCAGTTAAATAATAAATAGGTGAAATTTTTTCCATCATAAACATACCCTCAAGAATTACATGATGTGAAATGGGATTAAATGTTGTGAAAATACCCTATTCAGCATATCTTTAAAGGGTTCATCGTTTCAATTTTTTTAAAAATGCAATGATTTCCAATTCCTCCTCTCTCATTTTTTGAGATTAGTGGCTCCCTCCCTTGAAATTTTGAAGTTAATTCATTGGGAAACAATTCTAGTCCTTCCCTCTTCCATCTATGGTGGTCCAAGGTGGGTGTTTCCGTAATTTCCATTGGTGTTTTTTCCATTATGTATCAATTACCTTTTATCTTGTTTCCATGTGATGGAAGATGATATTCCAGGTTTATAATGGGGTTTTATTTGTTTTTTTGTTGTGGTTATGATGTAGAATCGTAGTATAGATGTACTTATTATGGGAGAGGCGATAAAAGATCTATGAAATGGTATATTATCATTCAAATAATATGACATATTTTAAGGTAGCAGATTCATTTCTTCTATATATTTTCTGTGCAAGAGAAAATTGATCATTCTTTATCCCGTTGGATGATAATAAAATTCACCAAATAATTATAAAATCCGGATTAAGAGATTATATGGAGATCACATTTTAAGGATTTTTTTATTTATATGACAATAGTTATTTGACACTTGTTTTTAATGGTAGTGTAATATTTATGTTTCATGCTTGGTTAGAATGTTTTTTTTATTGGAGTAGAAGATTGAAATTCATAGATAATGAAAATACAAAAATAATTGATTATTAGATGGATTAAGAAATTAAATAAAATGTTTTTTTGTATTTAGATAGTTAATAAAATTTAGTGATAATTAAATTGATGAAATGTGCATGAAAAATTGAATTGATATTCTATATGATTAATGGAATTGATAGATAATGTGAATCAGGTATATACTTGATTATAATAATTTGAAGGTCATGTTAATATTTATTGGTTATTCTATTGGATTTTTTGAAATTGGGATAAATGAAAAGATTATGTTTTTAATTAGATATATTGTTATATCCACATGGTTTAGGTTTCCCATAGTTGGAACCTGTAAAAATGTATTGGATAAATCCTGATGGAATAAGAATTGGATGTGTGATAAAAAATAATTTGGCAGGGGTTGATTTTCCCATTTCTTGTGAAAGTTGAGTGCATTATATTAGAGAAATGAGAGGTCATTTTCTTGATAAGTTTGTATTCCTTATATTGAGTGCCTAGTTACCCTTTTGATTTATTGTATGATCCTACCACTTTTGTGATGTTCTATGGATATGATCCTTGTGATATAAGCCTGATATGGCTGATCATCTAATGGAAGATATAAGGCGGGGAGGCTCAAATTTATTGTGATCTATGTATGAATGTTACTTAGCTGGATTATGTGATATACGTGCAGAGGGAGGCATATATTATGTGTTATAAGTTAATTCCTAAGATGGTCAGATGCATTTATATATGCATGTGGGTGTCCAGGATGGAACTAGAGGTTACAAAATGGGTTAAAGTTGGGATTACCCTTTGATGAGATTCTACGATCTAGTATTCTATATTAAGAATATATTTAATGGATCATGGATAAGGTTATCATTTTATCTAAATTTCATTCCCCGCTTATTAGGGTAGTTGGAGGTGCATGTTTTCATGGTTCCTCGTGGTGGTATGTTGGTATTGGTTTCTTAGAGTACTTGGATGTGGAATTATTTTAATAATAAATAAATAATTATAACCCCATGGGGTTGGTTAATGATGTAATTAAAATTCTTAAAAATTATCAATCTTCATAAACCCTAGTCAAGGTTTTGAATATAATTAGATAGAGTGGAATTTAATCTGATGATTAATGTAATTTATTTTAATGAAATGTCGAAAAATGTTAATTATTAATTAATGGTTAATAAATTAATTAATGTAATGAATTGATATAAGGAAATAATGATATAATGTAGCTCTTTTATTTTATTTTTTGATTATAGAATATCATATTTTAGTTGAGGAAGCTAAGAGTTTGAGTGATGTTAGGTGTTTTGTGTGTAAGACTAGGTTATGGAAATAGTTTAGTTGTGAGCTATATTATATCATGTATATATTTTGATTTCATAATCTACCACACCCATGTAGATATGGGAGAATGATATCCTATGGTCTATAGGAGGGAGTTTTCCTTAATATCTCAGAGTGAGGATGGATGGATGACTACCACCTCTGGCCCTGATCACTTCTCATGTTAGTTATATGTGCCAGTATGCATTGCAGTTTTCTTTACCATATTCTTGTGTAGATGTATGTTATGGATTTTTGGTATTTCAACCAAATGTATTACCAGATATAGAATCAAAAGGATTATTATACGTATTACATGTATAGGTTATGATGTCTTTAGTTACTTACTCAGTTCATGGGACGTAATAGCTTTGGGTATAATACACGATGTTTGATATACATCATACAGTGTGTTTTGGATTGTGCAAACTACCTGGTATCAATATTTGGATATGTTAATGGGATGATTTGATAATGTGATGCATGAAGATCATGTTGTGATTCATTTCCCTGGTGTTTTTAGGTAAAATTACTTTTGGTAAGAGATGGATCAGGATGTGAAAATCCATGGAATAGTAAAAATCTAGTGGAAAAGTGGAAGGTGGGTACCCTTGATGTTAGATTTTTATATTATATAATCTATATTATGATATAACTAGTGAGAGTTAGCCATGGTGAGGCTGGGAACATAGTATACATGATTTGGTGACTTGTTAGTTTCACCATTTCTCATCGTTTTTTGCAAGATTTACTTATCTTTTAAACTGGAGGCAGCTGGGAGGATCATATTGAGTATAATATTACTTTTCCCAGATGATTAAGTAAACATTTTTCAGGAGGTTTTGAGAAGGTCTTAGATTATAATGTAAATTACTAGCTCATGGTTCTATAAGAGCTGTTTGAGATTTGGGGTCATTGTCGTCTTTACTATTTTAGGTACATAGAGTTTTACGTTCAAATATTTAGTTTTTTATGAAATTTCATGGCTTAAAATAGGATATATATATATATATTTTTTGTGTGTGTGTGTTTTTGTGTATGTTTTGATTATTTTATTTGTCTTATTGGTATGTGCGACATGTTTCTCTTAGAGGGTAATGCCTCCCATATTCTGGTTTATTATACCCTCAGTGATAGTCAGTAATACAGGCCCTACATTAGGTGGGACTCTATTTTTCACTATCTCTCTCCCCTCATTTTTGTACATTTGGG
Organism: Viscum album; assembly: GCA_963277665.1. NCBI lineage: Eukaryota > Viridiplantae > Streptophyta > Magnoliopsida > Santalales > Viscaceae > Viscum > Viscum album. The sequence continues at coordinate 440,936,573 of OY728139.1, read as the reverse complement.
GTGAGGGTTCATAAAAATCCCAAATTCTTAGGGTGTGACAGAAATTATGTGAAATTATCATTAATAAATGAGTTGTAAAATCATTATTTTTAATTAGTGGTAGTTTATATGAAAAACCAATAATAAAATATAGAAAATTGTGGTTTTTATTATAGAGATACAAGTATCAATACACACCTAAGTATCATATATATTCATATGGTTAAAATGAAATCATAAATACTTTCATGTATCTATCCTCACATCAATGTAATAACTTCTCATAAGAGAAAATTTATTTTTATATCTATCCATATCTAAATACAAATATATAGTCTACATAATTTATGACGACTCCCTCATTGTTACATGGAAAAATGTTATATATGATTATATACGTACATTTATTTAGTATAAATTTACCCTTATAACATATGTATCATGTTTTAATAATCTATATAATCAATATAGGGAAACATAAAATCTCCACACATTTAAAATAATAGAAGGGAATATTCTATCATAATGAATGATAATCATACAGTGAGGAATAAAGTTGTGTTTTACATGTAAATAATAATGGGAAAAAAAATAAAATCATATCATGAATATTAGTAAGTATGTTCTTTATCTTCTATAATAGCATAAAAATACAAAATAAACATGAAATCCTCCCATAATAGAATAACATATATCAACTATACATTTCATCATATAAACGTATTTTTAATTTTAATTTCCATAAAAGGAATCACTATATACATGAAATAAATAACACAAAATACATTTGATGGCTCATAACATAGTTTTTATATCACAATCATGCATACTGGTAAATAAATAAGTAATAAATATATATTACTAAAACAATTATGGAAGGGTAATCAATATTCCATTTCATTATAAATTAAAAAAATTTGTAGAAATGATTTTTAATAAAAAATAATTATCATTGTATTGAACAGTTTACCCCATTTCATTTCTATCGTAGAATTAACATTGATATGAGAGAAAAGGGTGGGTCAAAAAACATAAAATTTATTAATACATAGACCACATTAGATAGGTAATGAATTTTGGTCCAGAGATAATGTTAAAATATATCCATGTGGGGGGGGGGGGGGTTAATTGACCCTTTAAAATGAATAAATGAATTTAAAATATATATTACAGTTATAATTTTAATGTTGTATAAAATAAAGGAATTTGAAGAAAAGATATTTTTTAGTGGATTGGATTTAAATTATCATACTCTAATCTTCACCCCTCTCAAGAATGGAGAGTGATAACACCCACTATAATGAATATATGGAAACCATAAAATGAATTTTTTCCACCAAGAGTCATAATCTATTTACAAATCAAATTCCCCCTTGAAGGATTAAATCAATATACAACCGCCTTTTTCTACCTATAGACACAATTCGAAATACCTACTATATTCCCTTTGAGGCAGAACCAAATGCATGGTTTTGGTTTTAGGTCCACAACCCATAATACTACCTATTAAAGGGTAGTATAAACATATAAAATTAAACACATATAAATAGAATCTAAACAAGTAAAAGAAAAAAAAACCCAAATAAATTCTATATAGTATGAGTGTAAATAAAAAATAAAATTTCAATTATAAATGTATTACACAATTTCCATTTGGCGTAGAGATGTAGTTGATAAAAAAATATATATCTATCTCATAGTTCAAGAATATCATCAAACACAATATCCTAAACCGTTTCTATAAACTCTATAAAAATAGATTTTATTTGAGCAATGAAATATTAATATTTTAATATTTTTTCATCTATTATCTTCTCAAATCACGAATCATGCATGGAGATTAAATGAACTACTTCATATTTTCCAATTCTTTTTCCTAGATGATATTCCAAATGTAAATATTTTATAATTAAAAATATATTCATGAAATTCAACCCTGATATCCCATAATGGGATTTATTATAACAATTAATACTATAGTAAATAATATGAATTAATATCATTGGGAAAATTCTTGATAATAATCCTGACTTCCCTTTTTTATATTATCTGATTTTAATTAGGATATTTCAATTTCCATTATTCTAGTGTTAATATATGTTCTCACTTAATCCCATGGGATTATAAATTAATTCATCATAAAAATTTTAAAACCAATTCTCAAGTACTCAAAATAATTAATACAAAATTTTAGAACCAAAATATAGTAATTATATCCTTAATAAAGTTGTCAAAAATTGAAATGTAAAGTAATACAAAATTCATAACATATTTCTAGGTTTTAAAATATCCTATACTAATTCACATTACCACGTAAGAAAATCCATATAGGGTATTTTCAGAGAGCATTTTTTCACTAGATATTCAAAACTCACATCATAAAGAAATTTTAGTAGCAGTATCTATATAAGTAATTTATGTATGAAAATTACTTGTGTAAGATATTTTCTCACCAATTCAAATCTTAAAATCTTTAAATAGTTGAACATAATGAATATCTAACTGAAAATACCTTCAAATTATTTAATAAGATTTATCTATGGTTGAATTATATTTATATAATTTCATTAACTTTCAATAGTTTCAATAATCACCTTAATCAAGATTTTATATGTCATGTTATCATCAAAATAATTTAGGGAATTAGTTGTGAAAAAATATAAAATTTATACTGAATACATGAAGTGAATTTGAACTTTAATTTTTAAATTATAAATATAGAATTATAATTTGATGTATTATAATAATATATATATATATTGTTTATTAAATTTAAAACACACAATGAATCACTTAATTTTTTTGTTTTATATCTCATGCTATGGTGGAAGTACATAATAACACTAATCGGTTTCAGTCATGGTAAATCTGTTTCACTCAAACTCAATCTGTTTCCATATTAGTTTTTTTCTTCCCATGATTGATTCGTTTCACTCCATGTTAATATTTTCACTCATGGTCGATCTATTCCACTCATGGTTGATCACCAAGGGAACATCAATACATTGTCAAAATTTATTTCCCAAATATGTAAAATTATATTTTAAGGTCTCAAATGACTCATTTATCCGAAAAACACTTCAAAAACATGTATATCATGATATGATGAATAAAAGCATAAAAAATATTTTATGAAAATAAATATTATGATATTATAAAGACAAATAAAAAATTAATTAATACATAATTGAATGTAATAATACTTTTAAAGTAAACAAAATAAAGAATGATTTGTAATTATGAAAAAATAAATTGATTCCTGGAGCCAATCAATAATATCCCCTTTTAAATAGTTGTAAACCAAGTTTGTTTTCCAAACTGCCCCCATTTTGAAATTATCAATAAGAATTATGGTTTATATATTCTTCACCTAATCAAGGAATGATCCCCGTGGATGATAAGGGTGGAAGGAAACTAGCCCGTCTAAAGCTATATCAAACACTAAACAAGGATTGCATTTCATTTAAAATGAATTCTTTAATGACTTGAAATGAATTAAGTAGTAAAACAAAATTTATGTAAACTATAAAGAGCCAATATTATAAAATAGATTCAATTTATACACTAGATGAATTAAAGAGATGAAATGTTTTATCTCAAAATCAGAGTCAGACTCCCCAAAAATATATACTAAAGGACATATATCATGGATCCACAATAGAGTTAGATGAATATTAAAACACTTTCATGAAAATTAAATGGACGACCCTTCTAAAAATAATATTTTTTACTTAATGAAAAAAATATGTGCACAAATATAAAAATAGAAATATTAAGAAATAAAAATATCAAATATTTCATGTATATCTGAAAATTTTCTAAAAAAATTCTCAAACTCTGCCTAAATCCATGAAATATATATTTAAATATCCATTACACCATGTACAATATTATTTCCCAGAATCCTATTAAATTCTAACGGATTAGTAAATATATCAACTAACGGATTTTCTGTAGAATTAAATACCAAACTAATATTTCTTTTTTAACAGAATCTGAATGAAAATTGTATTTAAGATCAATATGCTTTGTCCTAGAATATTGTAAGGAATTTAAGGAAAATAAATAGAAAAAATGTCGTATAAAATTGGAATATTATTAAAATCATATATAAAATCCTATTTTTTATCTTAATCTATAAATATTGAGTACAATATGATACATCAGCTATACATTTTTATTTGATGGTTGAAAAATAAAAACAATTGTTTCTTTGAAGCCCATTAAACTATTGATTTACTAAGTAAATAGAAAATACTTGATTTTTTATTCCTATCTATCTTTTATTATACAAAATAAGAATAAAAATATATTATCCAATAAAAATTAGTTTTTGTGGTATAAAAAACCATGATTCTGAAAAATTTAACATATATAATTATACTTTTTATATATTAAATATTATTTTCTAAAGATATCATTGATAACTAGTTCAAATGAAAAATTAAAATATTATATCATTCTAATAAGTAGTTAAATATAATAAACTTCAAATTATTCCTCTATAAAAGATAACATGAATATATTTTACATATTTATTACCGAAATATTTAAAATATATAGATTGATTTTTAAAAATGTCATAATTACATTGAAAAATTCCCAACATAAGGATGTCTTTCAGTTCCCCCATCATACTCATATCAAATTCTAATTTCCTTAATTCAAAAAAGTCATTAAAATTCTTTTAAAAGAATATCCAAAAAATAACATAAACATGAATTTGTGTTATAAAAATAATAATTCAAAAAATCATAATAATTAAATTATTTTTAACTTTTTCATTCTAAATTTTTTATTAAAATAAAATTAGATACCACAGAAAACTATGATCAAGGAGCTTCCTTAAACCCATATAACTCTTTATAAAATTTATAAACATGAGAATGATGTTTTTCATTTTGAAAATTGTGGGATTTATAAAATTTGATTCTTTATAAATTAAAAAATGAAAAATAAGTTTTGATATCCATTAGAAAAAATTCGAATCCGTGAAAAGTAGAATAATCAAATAATATCTGAATTTTTTTAACATAGATAAGGGTGAAAAATATTCATCAAAACCAATGTGTTACTCATGAGATAAAATTTAGGATAATAATACATGTTTATATTAAACTCTATTTCTAGATTTATTGATGTTATTTCTAAAAATTCATTTTGTTCCAATAATATGAGAATTACTTATAGTAACAAAAAAAGACCATATGTTATTCATAGTAATATAATTTACTTCATATTTCATTGTTAAGATACAATTTCCATCAAATAAATACCCATCAGTATTTTTTGGTACAAAATAAAAAATAAAAGAATTATAAGAAAAATATTAATAATATATTATCTAGTTTGATATTTTGATTTATCATTACCCATCACATTATCTATGGGATTGTAACAGCCCGAGATTTTATGAAAAATATTCTTTTTTATTATTATTTCACTAATGTCTTGTGTTGTACGCTACACCAAAAGGAGCTTGCACAACACGTATCCATGACTTGCCTTGCATTACACGCAATCACAACCTTCCTCGATAGCGTGTGTGGTACGTAATACTGAGTTTCACGAAACAATGATATGCTATTAAAATATTATTAAAATTAGCCGTTATGAATAGTAATAACCACTTTTTAAAATTTTATAAATTTTAGCTCTCAAAATAAACTTCATTTTTGGATTCGGAGTATCGAATTTATACTAAGGTGAAATTTTGGTACTTTTCGGATAACTTTCATATTCTGATGAATAGTGAAATTTACTAAATTATAATTAAAAACAAATTTTTTAATCAAAATAATTAATAGTGATAAATTCTTAATTTGAGTGGTTTTAAAGTATATTTAGAATATATTTTTACAATTTAATACAATGTTGGTCATTGGATGTAATTTCACATTTAAACCAGACATAAACAAGTGTCAATCTTTTGATAGATATTGTTTCTTAAAAACACGCTATTTGTTTTAACAGCGGGATTTAATTATAAAATTAATTAATGCAACTTCTATGTTATGAATATGGTAAAATAGACTTCATTTTTGAATTCGGAATATGAAATATAGCTTAGGATGAAATTTTGGCATTGTTCTGAAAAACATCAATTTTTGATGAATAGTGAAACTACTAAGTGGTAGGTTAAAAACTGAATTTTGCATAAAACTTAATTTTACCACTTCTGTGAATGGAATTTCGAAAATCCGACAGACACGGTTAATATCAAGGACTAAAATGTGGTTCAATGAGAAGAAAATAATTTTTGGTGAATAGTAACTTTTTACTTTTTTTTACCACGGTTAATAGTAAATAGGGTAACTAAGGGTAAATATGATATTACTATTACCCTAACACATGTCCTAATTCTATTGGATATGTGTAATTCGGCCAAAAACAACCTTATGAATATAATATGACCATTTAGGCCCACTTGGATTAGATTAGGACATTTATTATTATTTAATTCAAAGAAGAGTTAAAAGAGTTAAAATCAAAGTTTATTTACTAAAACATTTTTAATATGGGGTTATACATAAGATAAATTCGACTATAAATATTCATTAGAAACATAAAAAGATTTCCTACATAATGATATTTTATTTATAATTTTTAGACTTTAAATAAATTAATTTATTTTTGACACAACGATGATGCAGTAATTACGCTTTTAAGGAAATATTAACATAATTGATGTTATAAATGCTCAAATGAATGTAATTTAAGACTTTTTATGAATTAAACTGATTTTCTAGGTTACTATGATATATTAATGTTGATTTAAGCAACTTGGTTCGAACATTTAATTCTGTTATATGACTTTCACAAAAATCATATATCAAATAGTGTCAAAATTGACACAAAATAGTTTTTAAATCAAATATTATATTATTAATTGTTATTGTATTCCTAAAAATCTAAGGTTCGGCCAAATGACTTAGATAAGGATATATATATTAATAATAAACAATTTGGGGTTCGTTTGGCATGTTATAGTAAGTTTATTAACCATATAGTGAAAGAAAACAAAAAGACAAGGTAAAAGTTAAATTATTTAACTTAGAGTTAAATCTAATTGATAAGGTTAAAATAATATCCTAAACTTGTCTAAAATCTATTGGTTGATAGGATTTCGACCCCTCCCCACCTTATCTTCGAAATAAGACCCTTTGTAACCATTATAAACCAATTTTGACTTTAATATAAAATAATATTTTGAGATATTCCTAAGGTGCCCCTCTCCTCCCTTATAAATGGACACCTCCTCCCCCTCCTCCTCACACCTATTTGAGCACTCAAGCTCGGCCAACCCCTGCCAAAATCCCTTCTCCACTTCCCTAGCAACATCCTAGAGGTTCTGGTCTTCCTCAAAGACCAATTCTAGTGCCCTAAGAGGAGGTCTCAAAGAGGCACTTCAAAGAAGAGGTAATTACCGTTACCAATTCTTTCATCTTTATTTCTTCTTCCACTTCTTCTTCTTAGGTTGTTTCATTATGAAGTAATAACATCAGTATCACTCATATACTGATATGTTATTATAAGTATGAAACAACCCTATTTCACCATCTATCCATCCTACGGAAAAAGAAATCACCGCGCGTGCGTACGTACGGAATACCGTCTCCACGCCATGGTGTAATCTATTTTCCACCGCCACCTTACATGGATGGGTATAATGGTGTAAAGAATAACTATACATAGTTATTAAAACATCATATTGATTCTGATATATTGTATAATCCACTCCAATTCAATTCAATATTTATAGAAATGATATCATCGCTCGTGCGTACGTACGGACTACCGTCTCCACGACGCGATGAGATTCATTCTCCATGTTAACCATTTAAGAATGATTATAATGTATATATAAGAAATAATAATGAAATATATGACATTATAAAGCTACTGGATTTATGTATATATACATATTTATGTCATCTACTTACTTCAATTTCAAGACAATAAGGAAAGAAAAACAGCGTTCATGCGTACGTACGGACTACCGTCTCCATGAACGGTGTTTTTCATTTTATTTATCTACCTATTATTTATATATATATATACTGAATATATATGATATATAAATCATATTTTATATTCTGGAAGTAAGTAAATCATGATATAAGTAATAATGATGTCAAGAACAACAAGTCAAAACACCTACGATAAATGAAACGATTTTACCCAAAACGCTTCTTTAACATGGTATTTACAAAAGAACGGGTAATATAATGTAATAAGTGAACCATATATGATATCATAACAATGAATATGATTCTGTAATAAGTCAATAACATGATTTAAATAATTATACAGGAGGTTCAGACACTTACAAAGCAAGTCGGACCTAAGGTAAGGGAAATATCACAATCTCATTTTTATCCGAGATTGTTTATTCGTAAGTATTTACTGGGGTGTATTTTATCATCCACATCCATGTTTCATCAATATTTAATATTATTTTCATCCACCTACAATTGTTTAAATCCATTTTTACCCTTCGGTGAGTTTTTAGTAAAAGAAATAAAAGGAATCTTTTGTCGTTTTTCGTACGAGGTACTTTTTGACTTTTCCGACAAAAGTACGAAGAATGTTTTTTTTAACATATACGGCATGAATGATTTTTTAAAACATTATTTCCAAGAAGCTTCCTTTACAAGTTTTCAAGTTTATTTTTAATCAACTTCTTTTATTTTAAAGTTTTATGACATGTTATGAAAGGAAAAATGTTTTTGAAGTAGAAAGGATATTTTCCTCAAGAATGAAGTTCAAGTGTTTTATCAAAATTATATTCCATCTAAGATAATAAAAGGGTTCTGTTTTTATCCCTATTATTACATGGATTTGATTATGTTTTGATGGAAACATTTTTATGAATTCCTTTATCTTATATGAATTGTTTTATGATGTCATGTTGTTTAAGAATCCCATTTTTATTACATGGGTTATGCGATGATGTATGTTTTATGATTATGTGGCACACATAAGAAAGGATTCATTATAAGATGGGTGGGACCTATATCTCCCTCCAATGAATTGGGTAAATATTTTATATCTCATGAGATAGACATGGCTGGAATGGTAGGTTATACCGGTTCAGTGAAACAGGACTGAAACGAGGGTTACTCGATTCAGAAAGGGACTTTGTCCACTAAGATAGTCTTGGCAATGAGTCATGACTAACAAGAAATGATTTTCCATGATTATGTGTGCATGCCACAAAGTTTCAAGTTTCATGTTATGATTATGGTGATCTCATTTTCACTTCTATGATTTTTACCATGTTAAGATATTATGATCTCTTTTGCAGGTTATGATTTTCAAAAATATATGATATGATTTTTATTTCTTTTGTATACCCTTACTGAGCATTTGAGCTCACCCTTTTATGTTTTCTTTTCCCCAGGATATAAAGAAAGGTTTTAAGTAAGAAAAAAAAAGGGAAGATCTTTATGGGAGATTTTGAAGATCTTTCACCAGGATTAGAAGATTACGTTCCGAGTTTCCAAAGACACTAAACTATTACGATCCTTGTGTGTGTGTTTTTGTTATGTACTAAGTATTCTGCAAAAGTAATGTAATGTCCATGTACGTCAGGATACGGGTCTCTACAGTTGGTATCAGAGGGAGGTTTAGTCAACCTTTGGAAACTAGGATGCGAAAACTTTAGTGAGATCCCTAGAGATATTCCTAAGGTATGTCTAGGGATGTCTCTAAGGTTAAGTATACGTATAGGTTATAGTCCTAGAATTGCGCTAACGATCTTAGAATTTAACCTAAGATGTTAGATATTGAGGGTACTACCCCTTTATTATGTTGTTTTCCCTAGCATTATTTTTTCCTCTCACACTATTCTTTTGGGGTTTTAGACGATGGCTGGAACCCGAAGGAACCGTGTTGATCAATGCAATGGACAATGCAATGATTGTCCCCCTGAGCAACCAAACGATATGGGATCTGGAATGAAAAATCTTGTAGCCATGCTCACACAACTTTCTCAAGCTATGAATCATGCAGGACTTCCAAACGAGCAAAGGAAGGAGCAACATTCCGTTGAATCCTTCATGAGGCAGCGTCCGCCTTCTTTCAGTGGGTCTACTGATCCATTAGTTGCTGAACAATGGATTAGTACTACTGAAAAGATATTTTCAGTTCTTCAATGTTCTGAACATGATAAAGTCATCTTAGTAGTATATCGTTTGGAAGGTGAAGCTGATCAATGGTGGAATCTTATCAAGAATACGAGGCCAAGAGATGAAATTGAGTCCATGGAATGGGACGAGTTCAAGAACTTGTTTTTCAGTAAGTACTTCCCTCGTATTCTTCGAACGAAGATGGAAAAGGAGTTTCTTGAGCTGAAACAGAAGGATGATGAATCTGTTGGTATATACGAAGCGAATTTTACAAGACTTGCAAGGTATGCATCTGGCATTATCATCCAACCTGAAAGTAAAGTTGATCGATTTTTCAGTGGCTTAAAACCAAGTCTTCGAAGGGCATTAGCTATAAGAGACTTCAGTAGCTATGAAGAAATTGTGCGTTGTGCTATCAAGGTAGAAATGGAAGTTGGTGTTACATATCCATCTCATGGTTTTGACAAGAAACGAAAGATGGAGTTCAAGGAGAAATCTCAGAATAATGGTGAAAAGAAGATGAATGTTTCCCTATGCACAAAGTGTGGAAAGAAGCATGGTGGAGATTGTCTTAAAGGGACTAGAAAATGTTTTAAGTGTGGAAAAGAAGGTCATCGAGCAGCTGAGTGTCGAAGTAATAGAAAAAGGGTTTCTAATGATGTGAATAAAGCAAACACTGCAGAGAACGTACCACCAACACTTCAATGCTTCAAGTGAAAGGAAATGGGGCATTATGCTAATAATTGCCCTAATCCAAGGGTTAGTGATGATCAACATGAGCAACCACTGAAGGCAAAGGACAAAGGGAAATCACATGCGATCACTATTGGCGATGTTGAATATGATAATGATGTGGTGGAATGATTAAGTGTTTATGTAATGGGATTCCAAAATAATGTTGTATCATGGAGTATTGGAATATTTATGTATTGGTTTAATGTGGTATTCAAAGTGATTGATATATTTTTGGAAATAAGATGATATGCGCATAATGAAGGGAAAATAAGAAAATGAAATGTTTAACAGTATTCATGAGCTCATGATTGATATAAGGACTAAGTGATATCATGGTTTGAGTATATAGAATTTTGAGGATTTTGGTATGTGGAAAGTGTTAACTTTAAACTGCATTCATGTTTTCACTATGGTATTCAAGAGAATACATGATTAAGGACTTTGAATGTTTAGAATGTGACCAACAAGACATATCTTATGGGGATCGACGATGGTGTTAAATCTCTGGTAATCATTTTCACTATGTTATGAGAGTGGACTACAGTATTATGTATAAGCCTAAAGATTAGACTAGATTATGTTGGACGTAAGTTAGTATTGTTTAAGGATAGAATTTTTTTTCGATATTATTGATGGGATGTTATAGTAATATAGTTTTGGAAAAAGGACAACCTGCAGTACGGGCGACAGCCCATCGCTTCGGACAAGGCTGTAGGAATCGAACCCACAACCGAAGTGCGACTGGCCTTTATCGCCTACCACTGACCTACAGGAAGTCCCTGTTTAGTAGAAACTAGTGTTATTATATTAAGCAGTATGATATATGAAGTATAAGCCCATTTTAGGAACCATATATGATTAATCTCACTATAGATCGACTTATGTATATAATTTTTGCTAACCTTTTGTTTGAGACAGATGGAATGACCCGTCATTCTATCACATTATCTGCTAACACTTCAAGAATGACAAATTCAACTTCATTTATTTAAGAGATGAAGTGGAAATTGTTCAAGGCACGAACAACAGTGAGATTGTACCAAAATAAGGTAAGTATTTATTCTAATTCAAATTTTCAACTTTAGGGAAATGATCTTGAAAACCAAAAATGTTGTCCTAGTGATCTTATACCTGAGGAATCAGATGGTACCTTATATCATCACAAATCTATGGATTTGTGATTACTGGCTTTTCCATAGCCATGTTCTCTACCACTCTCCATCAGAACATGATGGTTAGATTTCTCTTCCATATCCATATTTTCACCTATGTGGATACCCTGTGATTAGTTTATTTGGGTAATCGTTACATTTCATACTTTAGTTTTTAAAGCCAAGTATTGGTATTCCTTTTTACGATGTGGGTTTCTATTAAAGAAACTTTCGAATAGTAAACCATTTATAACCCCGACGAATTTCGAGGGCGAAATTCATTTTAAGGGGGGTAGAATGTAACAGCCCGAGATTTTATGAAAAATATTCTTTTTTTTATTATTTCACTAATGTCTTGTGTTGTACGCTACACCAAAAGGAGCTTTCAAAACACGTATCCTTGACTTGCCTTGCATTACACGCAATCGCAACCTTCCTCGATAGCGTGTGTGGTACGTAATACTGAGTTTCACGAAACAATGATATGCTATTAAAATATTATTAAAACTAGCCATTATGAGTAGTAATAACCACTTTTTAAAATTTTAGAAATTTTAGCTCTCAAAATAAACTTCATTTTTGGATTCGGAGTATCGAATTTATACTAAGGTGAAATTTTGGTACTTTTCGGATAACTTTCATATTCTGATGAATAGTGAAATTTACTAAATTATAATTAAAAACAAATTTTTTAATCAAAATAATTAATTGTGATAAATTCTTAATTTGAGTGGTTTTAAAGTATATTTAGAATATATTTTTACAATTTAATACAATGTTGGTCATTGGATGTAATTTCACATTTAAACCAGACATAAACAAGTGTCAATCTTTTGATAGATATTTTTTCTTAAAAACACGCTATTTGTTTTAACAGCGGGATTTAATTATAAAATTAATTAATTCAACTTCTATGTTATGAATATGGTAAAATAGACTTCATTTTTGAATTCGGAATATGAAATATAGCTTAGGATGAAATTTTGGCATTGTTCTGAAAAACATCAATTTTTGATGAATAGTGAAACTACTAAGTGGTAGGTTAAAAACTGAATTTTGCATAAAACTTAATTTTACCACTTCTGTGAATGGAATTTCGAAAATCCGACAGACACGGTTAATATCAAGGACTAAAATGTGGTTCAATGAGATGAAAATAATTTTTGGTGAATAGTAACTTTTTACTTTTTTTACCACGGTTAATAGTAAATAGGGTAACTAAGGGTAAATATGATATTACTATTACCCTAACACATGTCCTAATTCTATTGGATAAGTGTAATTCGGCCAAAATCAACCTTATGAATATAATATGACCATTTAGGCCCACTTGGATTAGATTAGGACATTTATTATTATTTAATTCAAAGAAGAGTTAAAAGAGTTAAAATCAAAGTTTATTTACTAAAACATTTTTAATATGGGGTTATACATAAGATAAATTCGACTATAAATATTCATTAGAAAGCTAAAAAGATTTCCTACATAATGATATTTTATTTATAATTTTAATACTTTAAATAAATTAATTTATTTTTGACACAACGATGATGCAGTAATTACCCTTTTAAGGAAATATTAACATAATTGATGTTATAAATGCTCAAATGAATGTAATTTAAGACTTTTTATGAATTAAACTAATTTTATAGGTTACTATGATATATTAATGTTGCTTTAATCAACTTGGTTCGAACATTTAATTATGTTATGACTTTCACAAAAATCATATATCAAATAGTGTCAAAATTGACACAAAATAGTTTTTAAATGAAATATTATATTATTAATTGTTATTGTATTCCTAAAAATCTAAGGTTCGGACAAATGACTTAGATAAGGATATATATATTAATAATAAACAATTTGGGGTTCGTTTGGCATGTTATAGTAAGTTTATTAACCATATAGTGAAAGAAAACAAAAAGACAAGGTAAAAGTTAAATTATTTAACTTAGAGTTAAATCTAATTGATAAGGTTAAAATAATATCCTAAACTTGTCTAAATTCTATTGGTTGATAGGATTTCGACCCCTCCCCACCTTATCTTCGAAATAAGACCCTTTGTAACCATTATAAACCAATTTTGACTTTAATATAAAATAATATTTTGAGATATTCCTAAGGTGCCCCTCTCCTCCCTTATAAAAGGACACCTCCTCCCCCTCCTCCTCACACCAATTTGAGCACTCAAGCTCGGCCAACCCCTGCCAAAATCCCTTCTCCACTTCCCTAGCAACATCCTAGAGGTTCTGTTCTTCCTCAAAGACCAATTCTAGTGCCCTAAGAGGAGGTCTCAAAGAGGCACTTCAAAGAAGAGGTAATTACCGTTACCAATTCTTTCATCTTTATTTCTTCTTCCACTTCTTCTTCTTAGGTTGTTTCATTATGAAGTAATAACATCAGTATCACTCATATACTGATATGTTATTATAAGTATGAAACAACCCTATTTCACCATCTATCCATCCTACGGAAAAAGAAATCACCGCGCGTGCGTACGTACGGAATACCGTCTCCACGCCGTGGTGTAATCTATTTTCCACAGCCACCTTACATGGATGGGTATAATGGTGTAAAGAATAACTATACATAGTTATTACAACATCATATTGATTCTGATATATTTTATAATCCACTCCAATTCAATTCAATATTTATAGAAATGATATCATCGCTCGTGCGTACGTACGGACTACCGTCTCCACGACGCGATGAGATTAATTCTCCATGTTAACCATTTAAGAATGATTATAATGTATATATAAGAAATAATAATGAAATATATGACATTATAAAGCTACTGGATTTATGTATATATACATATTTATGTCATCTACTTACTTCCATTTCAAGACAATAAGGAAAGAAAAACAGCGTTCATGCGTACGTATGGACTACCGTCTCCATGAACGGTGTTTTTCATTTTATTTATCTACCTATTATTTATATATATATACTGAATATATATGATATATAAATCATATTTTATATTCTGGAAGTAAGTAAATCATGATATAAGTAATAATGATGTCAAGAACAACAAGTCAAAACACCTACGATAAATGAAACGATTTTACCCAAAACGCTTCTTTAACATGGAATTTACAAAAGAACGGGTAATATAATGTAATAAGTGAACCATATATGATATCATAACAATGAATATGATTCTGTAATAAGTCAATAACATGATTTAAATCATTATACAGGAGGTTTGGACACTTACAAAGCAAGTCGGACCTAAGGTAAGGGAAATATCACAATCTCATTTTTATCCGAGATTGTTTATTCGTAAGTATTTACTGGGGTGTATTTTATCATCCACATCCATGTTTCATCAATATGTAATATTATTTTCATCCACCTACAATTGTTTAAATCCATTTTTACCCTTCGGTGAGTTTTTAGTAAAAGAAATAAAAGGAATCTTTTGTCGTTTTTCGTACGAGGTACTTTTTGACTTTTCCGACAAAAGTACGAAGAATGTTTTTTTTAACTTATACGGAATGAATGGATTTTTAAAACATTATTTTCAAGAAGCTTCCTTTACAAGTTTTCAAGTTTATTTTTAATCAACTTCTTTTATTTTAAAGTTTTATGACATGTTATGAAAGGAAAAATGTTTTTGAAGTAGAAAGGATATTTTCCTCAAGAATGAAGTTCAAGTGTTTTATCAAAATTATATTCCATCTAAGATAATAAAAGGGTTCTGTTTTTATCCCCATTATTACATGGAATTGATTATGTTTTGATGGAAACATTTTTATGAATTCCTTTATCTTATATGAATTGTTTTATGATGTCATGCTGTTTAAGAATCCCATTTTTATTACATGGGTTATGCGATGATGTATGTTTTGTGATTATGTGGAACACATAAGAAAGGATTCATTATAAGATGGGTGGGACCTATATATCCCTCCAATGCATTGGGTAAAGATTTTATATCTCATGAGATAGACATGGCTGGAATGGTAGGTTATACCGGTTCAGTGAAACAGGACTGAAACGAGGGTTACTCGATTCAGAAAGGGACTTTGTCCACTAAGATAGTCTTGGCAATGAGTCATGACTAAAAAGAAATGATTTTCCATGATTATGTGTGCATGCCACAAAGTTTCAAGTTTCATGTTATGATTATGGTGATCTCATTTTCACTTCTATGATTTTTACCATGTTAAGATATTATGATCTCTTTTGCAGGTTATGATTTTCAAACAGATATGATATGATTTTTATTTCTTTTGTATACCCTTACTGAGCATTTGAGCTCACCCTTTTATGTTTTCTTTTCCCCAGGATATAAATAAAGGTTTTAGGTAAGAAAAAAAAGGGAAGATCTTTATGGGAGATATTGAAGATCTTTCACCAGGATTAGAAGATTACGTTCCGAGTTTCCAAAGACACTAAACTATTACGATCCTTGTGTGTGTGTTTTTGTTATGTACTAAGTATTCCGCAAAAGTAATGTAATGTCCATGTACGTCAGGATACGGGTCTCTACAGGGATGATATCTATGTTTCATGCATGAATATTAATGAATAGGTTCACAGTGAGAAGAAACAATCTCTCCTTAATATGTGAATGTTTATCTTGTAGCCATTAACCATCAAAATTAAATTCCTTAAATTCTTCTTCAAGTTAATCTATATCATCATATATTTTAATCAAATATTTTTCATTAAAATTTACCTAAATTATTTTTTTAACAACCATGGTTATTTTTATATATACTCTACATGAAATATTATTATTTGAATATACTATGAAAATTATTTAATTATATTTTCCATCAAATTTATATAAATCATTAATAATAATAATTATGATAAATTTTAATCGAAAGAATGCGAAATAAGAAACATTAGGTTTCATCACATCCAAATCAAAAAAGTGACTTTTCTGACAAGGGACATATATTATATTAGTAATTTATCAAGAATTAGTAAAAACCTATTCGTGGAAGTATTTCAGTATGTTAACTCATTTAACATAGCCATATCCATTTAATGGATTGTTCTATTTTTCAATTAACTCCACAATTTTTAGGGGTCCTAGGTGGTGTTAATTGTAAAAATATATATTTTTACCATTAAAATAGATTAATTTTATGTTATATAATTTAATATAATGATCAATTGTATTTTTTTAATTAATTAACCTTTCAATTTTTGAATTAATTTGATAAACAAATAAAAAATTAGATCACATTTCAGAATCAACAGTTGGAAAATAAACCTAAGTGTATATAATAAAAGCATACAAAATAACAAAACAATATATTTTACCTCTTAAACTAGTATATTTATAATGAATAAAAATATAAATGAATAATATCACATGACCTTCTAATTTTTACTAATTTTAATAAATTAAAAATAATTTTTTATTTACCTTTCATTCACCAATCACAAATTAAGGGGTTACCCACTATAAATTTTGGAAACTATAGAACAGTTTAGTTCTTGGATAACTTGTGTGTTAACTAGATTTTAGCCTCAGCCATCCTCCTATAAAATAAAATTTTATTATATTGTAAGACATTTAAAATGTAGCATTTTGGTCATTTAATTCACAAAAATTAATTGAATAAATTTTACTCTTTTTTAGAAAAACAAAACAAATCTTACCTTAAAAACATTGCATTTAATTTTTTTTAATTTAACATAAATTCCATCATCACATTGCTGATAAATGAATTTAAAATTATTTTTGAAACTATCAAAACATAAATCTTTATAAATAATAATAGAATTAAAAATTCCATCCAATCCCAAACATTTTACATTTACTTTTAAATTATAATAAAAACCAACATTACCTTTATTAGATTGAATGAAAGATTAATGTTGGAAATATCACCAATCATTTTACTTTATCATCTGTTATCCATGTACCAAACAACCTTTTCGATTCTACCATGATGTGGTTTCAATAAAACATAATTAATAATTCTTTGATACCCATCAAAATTTGGTTCAAATGGGATTAACAAATAAATTATTGGGAATCAAAAATTATTTTAAAAACATTTTCATTGGATGTAAAGAAGATAATAATATGAAAATTAATTCCTTATTATGTCAAATAGAATGTGGGAATCTAAAAAAATAATCATTAAAATAATGTCCTTTCATTTGATATATAAAACTTATAGAAGTAGATGTACATCCCCTAGTTATTTTTAAAAATATAGTATTATACATTTTAGGAAAATTGTTATCATAATGGAGATTATATCATGTTTTTTTTATTCAGACTTGTGACTATATCAATTATTTTCATTCCTTGAACAAAAATGGAAAGGTTTGACTTTAAACATTATAATTCAATTTTGATATGTTCATTCTCCTAAACAAGAAAATATTAAAATTCTGATTTTAAGTTTAATGTCATTTAGTGTGAAACTATCCTCTCATTTTATTTATCATTTTCATCTAGTGAATTTTTCATATTTTTTTATGCACTTTTTATATATAAATGTGAATAATTTTTCTAATCCTTGATATATTTCATCATATTTCCTCTCCCCTAAAGAACATCATGATGTTATCTCTTAAGGCTCTTATATAAACTAGTAAATTTTCAAATTTATATAAAATTATATAAACTTATTTAATAAATTCCTCAAAAGATGGGTTTTAAAATTAATATTTATAAGAGATATAATATGTATAATCCCTCACTTGATTTAGTGAATCCATTAAGCACAAATCTACAACATCATTTTCAAACACCAATTCTGTAGTGATACATGAATCCTTAGTAAAACTATATTTAGTAAACATTTCTTTTTTTAATAACTTTTATTTAATTCTCTTATTATTAACCATCATTAATCTTGGTAAATAAGACTAGATGATCTCCATTTATCTATGTAAGAACCTCAATCTTATTTTCAGGTATGTTTTCCCCTTTTCTGGTGATTTTGAGGAAAAGTGGAGTTTCTAAAAATTTTATCAGTACCTGCTGTGTAATTTATGAGTACATGTCGTGTACTCGGTTACCACAGGTATCAGGGTGCTATCTGTGTAGAGGCCATACCCACGGTCGTCTGTGGTGACATGGAGACCACCTAATATAGTGGTCGATGAAGGAATGTACACAATGTGTACTTATTATGTAGATGCCTTGTACATTCAATTATTTCATTAAATTTATTGGGGTCATGTTTGACGGACAGAGCAGTCTCCTTCTAGGTTTGGTTCATCCAAGAGTGATAGCATGATTGTGATCCTTCTTCGAGCCCCTAATCAGGCGTTTGTTCTATTAATTGACCACCGTCGATTGTGTTGGGGTCGCCTATTTAATCTCTTCCTTCTTCTAGAGCTTTATTTCTTTATTTTTCCTCTTTCAGGAGTTATCATCGATTGAAAGTATTAGAAATTTTTATAGATGTACAGTGTTCATGGGCGATTCAAGGATTAAGGTTCATGTATAACAACCGTACAACACCAAGGTATGAGGTTTGTGACTTTCTGTTTAATGTATTTGAGTTATATGTGCGGAATTTGTCCATACCCTTGAACGGGGTTATGAGTGTTTGTAGTTTTAGCCTGGTTAATTTCCTGTTATGATTGGATGTTAGAATATAGGTTAATTGAATGTGAATAGGGTTAATTTCTATTCTTTGGAAGTGTTTCACCAAGAATATTTTGTTTGTGACTAATATGTATTTTTTTCCTGTTAGGATGGAGTTTTCTTTCCATGCCTAATATTGTAGGATGGTGTGATTTTGTTTATCTGCCATGCTGTTATGCTATAGACTGTTATCCATGAAGTTCTTGAGGTTTACTTTGGCCGATACACATTACAATGCTTGTTGTACTTACACAGGGCCGTGAGAACTTGGTGTAGTAGACCATATAGAGAATGGACATAAGGGATTCCCTAGAGTTTCTATTTATTTATCACAATGTGAGACCATAGGGGGGAATGACATGGAGCACTCCCTCAAAGGGTTTGTAATTTCATTATGAGTCGAAAAGAGGTACTGAAGTTGAGTGCTTCCTCAAAGTTCTGATAGTTTCCTTTAAAATACTATAGGGGAATTTATTGTGAGTGCTTCCTTATATAGTCATTAATTATACATGGATATAATGGGAATTGATGTTGAGTGCTTCCTCAGAGAGCCTTTACAAAATCTGAACCATAGGTTTTATACAGTGTCTACATCCAAGAGGGTTTCTTGTGTTTTCTAGGTAGGACCAGAGGGGATACGATGTGAGTACATCCTAGAGGGTTACTATATTGTGATTATCTTCTTACATGATATGTGGTGTATGAATGATTTGAATCTGTAGTGATGTTTACTGTTGAGTACATCCTTGTTTACTGCTACTTTTTCTAATTACCTACTATATATATTCACTGACGTTTAGGCACATATCTCTTGGTGTTTTCCTGTAGGGATTTAATCTTACACCCCGTTTGGGTTATGCTTTTGGGCTCAAATATATTATGTTGTTTCAAGTGACAATAAGTTCAACTTCCCTTCTACTTTAGCTACTTGACTGCTACAGAGCTGGAGAGCATGCGAACAAGCAGTGGATTGTGATGCTAATGAGTTATTTACATGCTTTCTTGTACTTTGGTTTAGTTCTATATTTCAGCATTGTAACTTGATTGGCTTCTTTACAAGACATATGTATCAAGCATCATTATATATGTGCTCCAGCTGCTTATTAGATTCAGTCTTCTACTATTTACTTTTTTATTCTATTGTTACTGTTTCCTCTATTGTATATCTATTTTACTTCCACTATGTTACTCTGCCAATGAGGGCATAGTTTCCCCACTATTTCACCCAAGGCCCTCACTACTATTCGGCTCCCTCTAGTGTTAGGGGAAATGAGCTTGAGACAATGTGACCAACTGTGTACGGGTTGCCTCGGGGCGGCATCTGGAACCGGGATGTTACAAAGATGTAGCAGAGGAATTATTTTCTCTTGACATACTATTTGGAGCATATAGACATGGATATGAAGGAATATGTATTTGGTAATTGGTTTTTCCCATGAGTAGCTAACCCTTTTATAGGAAAAATCTAATTTACCATGTTTGTTACAATTTTTCTTGTTTTGAAATTATTACAGTTGATTTTATTTCACCTTGAGTGATTCAAATATTTTGTGTTGTTAATGTTCATGTTATTGAGGTTATATTTCTATTGAAACCCTATGAGATGAGGGTATTCCATCTCTTGCATCATATAGAAACTTGATAGGGATCACTTGTCATGAATTCTATCCATGACATATATGGTGCATTAGTGACTGCATGTTGTTGTGATTGGTGTTGTACTAGATAATCATGCTGTTGTGATAGATTCCTTGATTAAAATATATGTTGTTTGATAGGGTATTGGTTTTGTAAGGTTTTTTTTCAATGAACATAAACCTTTGGTTATTAAATTGTTATGAGCCCTCATGGATTAGAATTTGGTGGATCATTGATCTATTATGCTTGTTAATGACTTGTATAATATACCAAGATTTGATTTGAGGGGATTATGGCCCCTCATGAATCAGAATTTGGCACTTTAATGTTCGTTTCAGTGTTGTTCTAGGATCTAGAGTAGTTTCCGAGGTTACTGTCTGAAAAAACCCAGAATACACATCGTGTAATATTGAATACATGTCATATGTTCTTCTATTCAAGAAGAAATAGTTTTTCATAAGTGCATGCCATGTACCATATATACACATTGTGTAGTCTCTAACCATTCCTTAGAATATGTGTGTGGGGACTCTGGGATTGAAATTCAGTTGTAGGACATGCCATTTCCTTCTGGAACACGCCATGTAGTGTGATCCGTTTATCCAGCCGTGTCAAAACGGGTCTGTGAAGCTCGTCTAGTACACACCGTGTATGGCACTAACACGCAGTGTAGTCTTGTTCTAGGAGAACAGTGTGGCCTATCCATGTAAGGGAACTCCTGAAGGGGAAGAGGATTCATGTACATGTTGTGTGTTTGGACAACACACCATGTGTACGGTGTGTTACACGACCAGTTCTTGCAGAAGTACATGCCCTTGTGAAAGGCCTGTGGTAACACGCCATGTAATCATTATAAACTCCGTGTAGTCATTATACATGTAGTATATCAATGTTTTGAAAAACTTGAATGCATTCTTTATCCTCTTTCCTCCAAACTCTTATAGTTTTCAGTCCTTGATAATCATGATCAATGGTGTGTGCTTGCCCATGAATACTTATGCCACTGGGACATCCTCTAATTGTACACTAGTTACAGGGCAATGATCAGACACCAGACATGACTGATCAAGGACTACTAGCAAATCCTTTTGTTATGCTAGTCTTGGAACTGGACATCATTCTAAACATAGGTGCTAACGCACTATTTCGAGAGGAAATTATGAGGTTTATACAGACCATCTAGGGAGTGATCCCTACTGCCCTGTCGATGGTAGTATTGACGTGGGTTTTCCAGCAGAAGCATCCTCCAACATTCATAGGGGAAGGAAGACCATAGACTATAGAGTCATTGATAAAATCCACGCTTACCATCTTCGTGCATCTGGGGATGCCTCCAGAGAGGATGCCCAATCTCACTGTGTACATGCTTCACGATTCTACCAAGGGATGTTGAGATGGGATATCATAGGTGGGATGCCAACATGCTATAGCTTGGGAGGAGTTTCAGCATACCTTCCACGATTACTTCTATCTAGATACTTTGATGGCTGATCGATCCCGAGATTTCATGAGTTTGGATTAGGATAATACTTCTGTTATAGAGTACTCTTCTCGCTTCACCGAGCTATAACACTTTACACCCTTTATAGGGAGAGATGGTTTGTTCCTAAAAAGATGTTTGTGTATGGTCTCAGACAGGACATCTAGGTTCAGGTGAACATCTTTAGGTTGACGTCGATATCTTGTATCTTATACCAGGCACTGATCGCAGAGCATACCATAAGGGATTCTGGAGCTATGAGATAGTGTGGTTCAGCATCCAATGTTAGTGGTTCACCGGTTGTTAGCAGGAAGTGTCATAGGGAGACTAATCATGGAGATCCGAGTAGGCAGGATGCACATTCAGGTAGCTAGGTGGTATGCTACCAGTGTAAGAAGGTCGGGCATATGAGGAACAATTACCTGAGAGACCCATTGGAGTACCGATCTTATAGAAAGATGGATCATCTATAGTGTTTCTATTAGATCTTATCACCAGCAGCTAGTGACATGGGTTCTTATATGACTCTGTATTCAGGAGTTGCACCACCAGTTTTTCATCAGTCTAGGAACTAGTGTTCTTCTTGCCGTTTAGGCCGAGGTGGAGGTCACAGTCATTGTAGTCAGTCAACAGGACTTCAGCAACAACAGGGTGGATCAGCTCAGAGTGGTCAGGCAGGGTCACAGGGTCACAGGGCCACGGTGCAGGTCATGATTTTGTAGTGTATCAGACCCAAAAAGAGTAGGATCCCAAACCCTCTATAGTTAGAGGTATGATCTTAATTTCCTTAGTTTTAGCTTCCTCTCTTTTGTATAAAGGGACTTCCCATAGATTTATATTTTTTTGCTATTGTGGATATCATTGGTATCTGTATATTTACTTATACTGATGTCTTGATGTTGGACACAACATTGGGGACTGAAATAGCTAGTGTACATCCATGTAAGGAGTTACCTCTTGAGGTTGGTGGGTGTCACTTATTATGGGGCCTTTTCATCTTAGAGATGATGGGATATGATGTCATTCTTGGAATGGACTGGTTAGATCCTTTCCAGGTAGTTTCTGATTTCAATCGTCATATTGTATGTTTCACTTCACCAGAGGGAAGATCATTACTTCATAGGGGAAAATGGTATGTCCTGATGAGTAGAGAGGGACATGAGCATCATGGGTTACGAGGAGTTACGGCCCAAATTTCTAGTCTATATCTGGATGACCAGGGGACATTTCAAATAGAATTTCCTTTAGTGGTGGATCATTTCATGGAAATATTTCTAGAGGAATTTTCAGGTTTTCCTCAATTGTGAGTTGTATAATTTTCAATTGAGCTCATTCTAGGAGTGTCATTGGTGTCCATTCCCCCTTACAGGATGGCTACACAAGAGTTACATGAGCTCAAGAAGTAGTTGGAGGAGTTGCAGACTAAGGGTTTCATCTAAACCAGTACATCTCCTTGGGGTTATCCTATCTTGTTTGTGAATATGGTAGATAGTTCCCACAAACTTTTTCTGTATGATCATAAGTTTAACCAGTTGATGGTCAAGAACTGATATCCCTATCCGTTTATTGATGATCTATTTGATCATCTATGAGGAGCTCGGGTGTTCTCAAAGATTGACTTGTGATCCGGTTACAATAAATTATATGTTAGACCATCAGATACACCTCTTACTGCTTTCCAGAGAAGGTATGGTCTATAAGAATATGTTGTTTTGTCATTCGGTCTAGAGAACATGCCAGCAGTCTTCATGGTCCTAATGAATACAATGTTCCATCCATACATGGATTCTTTCATGTTGGTTTTCATGGATTGTATCTTAGTGTACTCTCACACTTGACATGACCATGATACCCATCATGACATCATTTTGAGTACACTATGATAGCATCAATTATATGATAAGCTCTCAAAATTCCACTTTTGGATGGATCAAATTCATTTCTTGGGTCATTTTATCTCATAGAAAAGAGTATTAGTGGACCCAGAGAATGTGAGATCAGTAGTTTCCTGGGAGAATCCAAAGAATGTTATCAAGGAACAATGTTTTCTAGGGATGGGTGGATAATACAAAAATTTCATATAGGACTATTCATGCTTAGCAGCTCCACTGATAGGCCTAACTAAGAAGGGTGCAATATTCATGTGGTCAGATTCTTGTAAGTCAACTTTTCAGGAGAGAGAAGGGAGGTTGTCATCAACACTGATACTAGTATTTCCAAAGTCGGGAAAGATAATTACTGTGTACTATGATGCATCAGGTATCGGGTTTGGAGTAGTGCTTATGTAGGTGGGAAGGGGGCATTGCGTACGGGTCTCCGTGGTTGAGGCGACATGAGAGAAATTACCTGACACATGATCTTGAGTTGGTTGCAGTTGTTTATGCCTTACGCTGTTGGAGACATTATCTTCTGGGAAAGACTTTTGTGGTTTTCACAGACCACAAAAGTATCAAGTATATATTCACTCAGTGTGACATCAATTTGATATAGTGAAGGTGGGTTGAGTACATTTAGTCTTTCAACTTTGATCTTGCTTATATGTCTGGAAAAGTCAATGATATGGTTGATGCACTGAGCATGAGGACTTAGATATAGGCAGTTCAGGAGGCCAACCGTGAAAGGAATCTTATGGCTATGTTCTTTTAGATGCATCTGGAGGAGCATGACAGGTAAGGGGAGACATTTCATTCTTCTGTAGATGTTACCTTTACTCTTATTGATCGTGTGATAATGAGGCAACTATAAGATTATGAAGGACTAGTCCTATTGTAATGTGTGTATGGAGAGGACCCTATTCATGGGTGGAATATATGTGATGATGAGATATTGTGTTTTCATGGGAGCATATGGGTGATAGAAGACATACATGTGGATATTATGTGGGACTTTTAGTCCTCAGTTTGGGCAGTTCATCTTGGTGTCACCACAATGTATCGTGATCTACACCTTCAGTATTGGTGGCTAGGTATGAAGAGAGACATTTTTGGTTTTGTGATGAGGTGCTCCACCCATCACCAGGTGAAGGTGGAGTGTCAATGACCATTTATGATTTTGCAGTAGTTACCCATTCTCGAGTGGAAATGGAATGATGTCATGATGGATTTCATGATAGGTCTGTTGAGGTCGCCTCAAGGTAATGATGTTGTTTGGGTTATTATTGACAGAATCATGAAGGTTTCTCACTTACTGCAAATCAAACAGAATTTCATTAGTAATGAACTAGGACGGTTGTACATCCGTGATATCATATATCAACATGGAGTTACACACTCCATTATTTTAGACAAGGATGCCTGTTTTATTTCTCTGTTCTGGAAGAGATTGTAGAAGGCCTTGGTCACACTGGTGCTTCTGAGTATAGCTTACCACCCCAAGATTAATGGCTAGTCTGAGCATATGATTGATTTTCTTGAGAACATGCTTTATGCATGAATCATGGATTTTGGAGGTTCTTGGGATAAACACATACATCTTGTGGAGTATTCCTAAAACAACAATTTTCAAGAAAATATTCAGATGAAACCTTCTGAGGCTCTATATGATAGGCCATACCGATCACTTTTTGTTGGCTGGAGGCAAGAGAGGTACCTATGTTGGGACCTGATCATATCAAGGAAACCAAAGAGTAGATTATGTTGATTCGGATAAGGATGTATACTGAACTGTCTCTCCAGAAGTCTTATGCTAATCAGTGGAGATGACCATTGGTGTTCGAGGTCGGGGATCAGGTTTTCCTGCATATCACACCGAGGATGGGTCACTGGTGGATTAGGAGACAGGGTAAGCTTTCACTTAGGTTTGTCAGGCCGTTTGAGGTTTTGGAGATAGTTGGTCTAGTTACCTATCTGTTGCAGTTACCTCAGAGGTACCAGGATATGCATGATGCCTTCAATTTTTCCCAACTATAACATTACTTCTCAGACCCCTCTCATGTTTTTCAAACTAAGGAGGTCAAATTAGAGGTGGACGTCTCATTCGAGGAGCATCATATCGGTATTCTTGATTGTAGTATGATGGTTCTCCATGACCATTATGTCCCTATGGTATGAGTGATATGGCAGTACGAGTATGTACAATATGAGACCTAAGAGAGGGAGGATGATATATGATCTCATTGGCTAGAGCTGTTTGAGGATTCTTCTTCTACGCTGCATTGCTAGGGAAATTCTTTGTTGAATTTTTTTAATGGTGTATGTTTGTAAGAACCTGAATCTTCTTTTCCTAAATATTTTCCATTTTTTGGTTATTTTGAGTAAAAGTGGAGTTTCTGGAAATTTTAGATGTACACCCCTTGTACTTTATGAGTACACACCATGTACTTGGTTACCTCAGGTAGCTGAACGTTGGCCGTGTTGCATCATGTACACGGCTGTGTGTTGTGACCTGGATACCGCCTAATGTGGGGGCTAGTGAAGGAATGTACACATCATGTACTTATAAAGTACACACCATGCACATTTCTTATTTTTCATTAAATGCACCAGGGATTCATTTGACAGACAAAATCATCTCCTTCTAGGTCTAGTTCGTCTGTGAGTTAGAGTAAGGTCGCGATCCTTCTTTGATCCCCCGATCAATTGTCTGTTATATGAATCGATCATCATCAATTGAATTGGTATTGCCTCAGTAATCTCTTCCTCGTCCAAGAGCTTTGTTTCCTGATTCCCTATTTTTCATGAGTTAACTCCAGTTGAATGTTTTAGTCATTTTTGTAGATATAAAGTGTTATTGGGAGATTCATGGCTTGATGTTCACATATAACAATCGTACTACACCGAGGTAGGTGGTTTGTGCCCTTTCATTGAAAGAATTTGACTTATATGGGAAAACATTTCCCTGTAACCTTGAATGAGGTATTCCATGTTTACGGTTTTAGACCTGTTAATTGCCTACTATTCTTGTATGTTGAAATAGAGGTGAATTTAATGTGAAAAATGTTAATTTCTATTATTTGGAAGTGTTTTCCAATGGATATTGTTTTATGACTATTTGTTATAGTTATCCTGTTAGGATGCTATTTTCATTCCATACCTAGTATTGTAGGATGTAGTGACTTTGTTTATCTTCCATGTGGTTATGTTATAGACTATTATCCAAGTAGTTCATGAGGTTTAATTTGGCCGATACGCATTGAAATGATTTTTTGACTTATACAGGTCTGTGAGAACGAGGTGTAGTATACCATGGGTTTAATGGACATAAGGGCTTAACTAGAGTGTTTGTTTATTTACCACACTGCAAGACCATAGGTGTATTGATGATGAGTGCACCCTCAGAGGGTCTATAATTACGTTTCATGGCCACAGGAGGAATTGAAATTTAGTTCTTACTTAGAGTGCATGTAGTTTCTATTAAAATACTATAGGAAGAATTGATGTTGAGTGTTTCCTCAGAGAGTCTTTAATCATACTTCACTATAAGGGGAATTGACGTTGAGTGCTTCCTCAGAGAACCTTTACAAAATCTGAACCGGAGGGATTAGACTGTGTGTAATTCCCAAAGTGTTTCTTGTGTTTTCTATGTAGGACTAGAGGGGATAGTTTGTGAGTACATCACAAAGGGTTACCCATTTTTGAATATCTACATTCTATATATGTGGTGTTTGAATTCTCTGAAACTATAGGGATGTTTACTATTGTGTACTTCGCTTTTTACTACTTCTTTTGCTTATTACCTGCCATATATATTCACTGACTATTAGGCATAGATCTCTTGGTGGTTTCCTACTGGGCTTTTGTCTCACATCATGTTTGTGTCATGATTTTGGGGCCAAACATAATATATTGTTGTAGGTATATATAAGGTAAATCACCCATCTACTTCAGGTACTTGACTTGTTTGGAGTAAGAGAGCATGGGACCATGCTGACGCTTGTGATACTGGGGGGGATGTTTACTTGTTTTATTGTACTTTGAATTTGTTCTATATTTCAGCATTGTGACATGTTTGGATACTTTTCTAGACATGTGTATCATGCATCATTATATATGTTCTCCATCTACATATTACATTCACTCTTTCTCTATTTACTGTTGTATGCTATTGTTACCTTTTCCACTAATGTATATATGTTTTACTTCTACTGTGTTACTATCCCAAGTAGTGCATAGTTTCCCCACTATAACACCCAAGTCCCTTGGTGCTAGTCAGTAGCCTCTGGAGTTAGGGGAAATTCACTTGAGGCAATGTCACCAATCGGGTATTGGGCGTCTCTATGCGGCATCTGGAACCAGAAAGTTACATTCTACACTCATTACTGATTATATACTGAGTATCAATAGAAATGAAATTACTTTTATTTTTTATCCTTATGACCATCCTTAGAATATTTTTTCCCATATATCATTGAGTAGATATTATTAATTATATATCTTACTTTTTTAACATGGGTAATATAATTCCTAGAACTACTCTATATCTCATAATTAGAAGAGTATGTAGATACATTTTAATTAAATGAAATTTATTTAATCTTTGAATTCATTTATCCAGCAAGATTTTTAATCTTGCAATCCTATTGTAATAGTGATAAAATAAGCTCATGAAAAGTGTATAGATTCATATTATTACATTCATAAGTAATTACATTTTTATCCTTCCACTTATTAGGAAGTTTTCGAAAAACTATTTCAATAAGTAGAATATTTTCCAAAGTCTGTACTAAAGAAGACATACCTTTTATAATAATAATATTTGAAAATTTTTATTTACATTTTCATATTCTACCATCTTAAAGTCATGATATTAGGATCTTAAATTAGGAGACCAAGTTTGAATAATTTTATCCAAGCCAAGATGTTTAACTGATAAAATTTTCTAGATTCCATTACAATCCTACAAGAAAATACATTACTGTATACATTATTATTTATTATGATATATAATATATTTACCACCATTAAATTTATCACATAATTTACTACGTAAATTCTATTTAATGATTCGGGTTCACATTGGGCTAGAATATATTTATTTTCTATTAATTTTTAATGATCAATTCTATGTTTCATTCCGAAAGTTTTCATTCAAGATATCCAATGAGGTGGTTTTTTATGTATCCATCCATCATATGAACTAGTTACAAACATATTAAAATTTTTCCTTTCCCCTTTTTTGATATGTCATAAATTAGTTAGTATAGCTGAAAAATAATTCTTGTGGTCATCTTATGATACCAAATGTTGGTCCCATGTTATGATGATCGTATATCCACGAGGGGATGTAATATGATATTTTAATGTCCCAATTTACCTATTTAGCCTCATAGAACTTCATAAAACATGAAAAATGATATTACAAATCCAAAAATTAAAACAGATAAGCATGGAATTATTATTATATGATATAATTTAGGAAATAATTAATTAAGACATAACTTGAATTAATAATACTTTTAAACGGATCACGGAAACAATTTTTTTAATTATCAAAACATAAGGTGATTCAATGATTAACCCAATAAGGAATATTCCACCATTTTAGTACTTAAAAAAACATATCCCAAATAAAATTTTATATCAAACACATAACCCTATGTGGAAATTTAATTTAGAAAAAAACACTATCATATATAAAATTTGTGAATCAAGGCCTCCTGCTACCACCTAGAAGAAGTTTCACTAAACGAAAAAATTGATTTCAGACCCTATATAAAGTATATAATAAGGGATTCATTAAATAGAAATAAAATAATTAATAAAATTTAAGAATATATTACAATTATACTATAGATACCTTAATAGTTATCCATTTCACGATCTTTATGCAGGAATAAAGTCACCAAATTAAATGGCCCCTTTGACAAGAATAATAGATGGAGGATGTCCTAACAAAAATATATTTTGATGCATATATGAAGATAAAACAAAATATCCGAGGTTTAAAATTATTTCAATCGATTGATTTTAGAATGGAAAACTTCTCCCATTTTAAAAAGCACTACAACACACCAGAACTCTGTCGGGTCACTACTGGACATCTAATGACCATAATACGGAATCACATTCCTTGTGCAAGCCTACTGAGATATAATTTCCTCATAACATAATACCATAAAATTATTTTAAATATTTATATTCCTATAAATTTCCTTAACATAAACTATAAAAATATTCTAACCACTAATCCAATTATTTAACTATTTTATGTTTCCCAAAAAATTCAATTTTTATTTGTTATTAAAATCCTCATAAATGAATGTGAGTAGCCACACACTATATTGTTATAAACATAAACATAAGTAAAAAATTATTTTTTATATGTTTATTCATGTTTTTTTAACCACAAAAAATTCTAGGTCCTCCCTCATTTTCTGGTTATTGATTACATATGAACACATTTGATTGTGATTCAAAAACCATAATAATCTATAAGATTATAGATTTTATTTGAACATTATATTATACCAATTCTTGAGAATATGATCCTATTCCACCTCTTTTGGTATTTAAATATTATTATGGATAAATCCATTTTTATAATCCAAATAAAGATGTTGAGAAGGATGTGATGGTTTTTAGAACCATCCAATAACTTATTTATCATTTAAATAAAAGTCACCTCTTTACGTTAACTATTTATAATAAACAAAAAATAGTAGTGGTATTTGGATTCCAATTTCAAGACCCACTCTATATTATAACTTTATATGAGGTACAACCACATGAATTAAATTTTCAATAAACCCCTCAAAAGGGGATGGATTTTTTTATATTTTTATCTAGATCGTATGACTCCATTTTGACAAGGGATTGCATAAAGGAGAAAAAAATTACATTAACTCAATATTAATCCCAATTTAAATGGTATTATTATTTTAATTGTTTAGTTTTTTGTATTCTAATCCCCTTTATGTAATCTAAACAACAGTGTGAGATTGAAATTTTAGAAGGAAATTATTTTTTCAATTACTAGAAGGGAATATTTTGTACCAAAGATCTGAAATGGAATTCAAATGATTATTATGACATAAAGTGATGTTTTTAAACATGGAAGGATGATTAGTAGTTTTTTCGGTGGTTTTAGAATCATACGAACGGTTTGGTACATGGATTTTATCTTTTTGAAAAGTGAATACTGAGGGGAATAGTTAGTACTTGGTTCGTGAAAACTGTGCAGCCATGATATCTTAAGAGAACGAGCTTGGAAAACCATGTAGGAAGCCCAAACCCATGTCATCCTATGTAATAAATTGAAGATGTAAAACAGATTTTGATCATGGTTTTATAAAACATGCCTCATAATCATATATGGTGGGTGTTCCTAGGATAGTGGAGGTTCATAGTTGGCACAAAGTTTGGCCAACCGTGTGATGAAACCATGTGACCCGTTAAAAAGGATGAATTTACACTATTGAACCTATAATATTTAAGGAGAAAGAAGCCTATTTTAATTCACCATATCCTTCACATAACCCTATTTTCCCCTCCTTTTATTTCCTTCTTCATGCCCCATAAAGACGTGTTCTTTGTGGCTTCTAAAGTCATTTTCATGGGATTTTGGTATGTATTTGGCCCCATTGGCAACCATTGTAATTCTATTCTTATTAATATAATTATTGGTTTTTTTAGTGATGGAGATTAATTATAATTCCACCAAATCATGTTATAAATAGATACTGGTGATGTAGATTTTTCTCTACCTAAAAAATGAATGACCAAAAGGGTCGTCTTCCATTCTCCACATGGAATTTTATTGAGGTATACCACCATAATGATTTTTATAACTCATAAAATATTAAATTAAATTTATATGGAATTTTTTTCAATTATTCTTAGGGATTATTCTTGATTCAAGGTTGACCATGGTTTTTGTGTCATTCTAAAGCGTTTATTCATGGTTCCAATGCATCAAGATCGACTGATAAGGTTTTTTTAATTATGCCTTTATAATTAAATTTATTTTACTATTTATATCTCATATATTTTTATTAAATAATTATATTTTAATTGAAATTAAATAAATTCTTGTGGTTTGGTTTTGAGACAAGACCTCATATGTCTTGGATAATCTTGGACAGACCATAGAAATTAATACTATCCCATGGAAAATAAATGGAAAACTTCTTATGTGGCAGATTGAAATGTGGAATTTTTCCATTTTTGTAGGGGGAATTGAATTATTATGATCCACATTGATGTATATTCCCAAACTACATGATTTATATTGAATTATTTTACGATATAAATTTTATAATTTAAAATTGATTGATTCCTAGGGTCATGAATAACCCATGTGTTCTAGATTTCTTCCTTGTATTTAATGGTCGAGACCAAGACCCTTGAGACATTGAGTGCCTCAAGACCTCTTAGTATGTGAGGTTGATAATGGTGTGGAATTTCATCCCTTATAAAATACTGGGTGGATAGACATTAGGCATAATGGGAATGAGTTTCAT
Source organism: Viscum album (assembly GCA_963277665.1). Lineage (NCBI taxonomy): Eukaryota > Viridiplantae > Streptophyta > Magnoliopsida > Santalales > Viscaceae > Viscum > Viscum album. The sequence goes on along the minus strand of OY728139.1, from coordinate 440,903,479 downwards.
GTGTGGATAATCCTAGAGAGATCATGGGAACCAAGAAGATTCAAGATTCAACTCCAAATGAATTTCATATTGGAAAGACCCTGTGTATTCAGAATATTAATGCTACCCCTTTTATGATTCTGTGGAATGTGAAATCCTAGTACATTAGGTTTTTTAGCAAAGACCATGACTCTAGCCTAAATGGTCCTAGGTGGGTTACTTTTACATCATTACAATTTTTTAGGATCCCAAGATGAATGCATCTGCTTATGGTTAGACCATGACAATCCTATAAGGGATATTGTGGTGGCCAAAACATCTCATGCATAGATATTTCATATTCTATATGAATAATCTTTATACTACACAAACATGTTCTTGAGTATCATAATAGATTAGTTCCTTTTAAGACGATGTACACAATCTTCATATTTAGTGAAATATCTTCAATGTTTCCCATGAGGTTATTACCCTTTGAATAAACATTTATAGTTAATAAGACAAGAATCATTAATAAATTAAATATCCTGAGCCATGAGAGCATAACATTATCATAATACACAGAATTTTTTTCTACAAATAATAATAAAATATCATTTCCATAGTGGTCACGGAACATTGTCAAAACTATAATTTTAGAAAGTTTTCACTCCCAAAACCTTATTAGTAGTCACATATCACTCCAAAGACTATCATAGTGGATAGAGTGAAATTCTAAAATGGGTTCACACAAAATTCCAATCCTATTTAGTTCATGAGATATCAATCATTACCCAATATGTTGAAGGGAGATATAGGTCCCACTCGTATTTGGTTATAATGTAATAACAAAAATTGGTTATAACAAAAATAACATCACAAAATGAATCTCACACATATAGTTTCCACAATATCATAAAATAGTCATCATATCAGAACCCAATAAATGAAAAGGGTTTGATAAATATTTCATCATAATGTAACCTGTAAAAAAATAAGGTTTTTATAATAAATTCATCATTTCAAAAAATAATAACTCATAGAAAAGAAATTGGTTTCATAATACTTTTATTATGGAATAACATGTGGAAGAGAAATAATAGTCATAGACATCTTATCATTATAAACATAAACTACCAAGGGAAATAATAAAAATGGTATCCTTGGACAATATCCCTAGTAAAGTTTATGTAACCTAAAAGGATGTCATATTAGATGGAAAATGATTTTAAAAGATCACATGGAATATTTTTTGAGGGAAATAAATTTTCATATAAAATTTATTCTTAAAAATAACATTAAATATAATATTTTTTAAATATTTTTTAGAAAATAACCATGAAATCATATAAAATAATCATTTAAAATTATTTAAAATGTTCCTTTTTGAAAATATTGTTACCTCTTTGAAAAAAATTAAAACATATAACAATAATAATATATTTTTCATTATAAATAACCTTAAAAATATATAAATTAATATAAAATAATTATATAGTCATGATAGTGGAAAATTACTTTCGTGTATACAAGTTAACATATAATTAATTTTACATTTTCAGTAAAATCCAAAGAGGCATTGTTTGGAAAACAACATGATGATTCCTTTCAAATAATTTTGTAAAAAATGAAATCATCGGTTAAAAGTTTATCAATAAATCATTTGATTAATGTTAACAAAAATATTTTTGTGAAATTTGGTTTTTCAATAAAAATGGGTTTTTATTTACTAGGGAAATAAAGATGATTTTTCTTTAAATCATTCTTTTAAACTCTTGTTTACATTTGGTAAGGGAAATTAAGGAAAACATGTATTCCCATGAAATATCCATAGGAGAATAAAAATAATGATATTATTATGATATGGATCATAATGTTTCATCATTAAAAACATAATAATAAACAATATCGACAAACAATGAGGTTGTATCATAAAACCCTTACCACTTTGGTAACGTTGAATCATAAGCCCCACAAAAGAGTGATCATAAAATGGATATGTGAATACAAATAATTTTAAGGATAATAATCAAAAAAATAAATTCAAGGTTATTATATGCATCACATTAATGAATCACTCAGTGAATATGGAATTTGCCTCATAAAATATAAAAGATAGATGGAAACACCTTACCTTATGTCTCGAATTCCATTGTACATGTTCAAACCTCCTATATAATAGTGGTTTTTTATTATAAATATATTAATGAACCATAGTAATATGTATCATACCATATATTATATTATTATTACCCCTTATTACTCTTTTATAAACAATTCCTTGTAGAATTATGTTTTAGGTAATAACTGCATTGTTTTTCATGTAGGTTTTGTTTTTTTTATTTTCACTCCCATTAATTTGATCACGATTGCATCATATCCAAAACAATAAAATTTATTTAAATATCATATATATTCAGAATATATATATTTATATTAATACATAAAATTTAGATATAGAAAATGAAATACATTGTTCATGGTGGTGGTTCTTCGTATATAAACATACATATAGTTTCCATTTTACAGATACATTGAAAGAAAGAAAGGTAAATAATATATTATAATTACTGTATAATTTTCATTATATATATATAATTTATATTGAAACATATCATTATTACATTATATATTAACCCGGTGTGAAGACAAAATCACATCGCATCGCGAGGAGGTTGTTTGTCGTACACATGAGCGATATTATCATATTTCCATGGAATAGAATGTAAATAGGTACATGAAATTTCATTATTATATAAGTATAAATATGTTGTGAATATTATATTTTTTTAATATGTACTTATTTTCATCTATGTAAAATAGAAACTAAAAACACATCACATTGGTTCGCATGGTGGTAGTTCTCCATACACACAAACAAAATTATTATTTTACATTGGTTTAGAGGTAAGATTATAAAATTTGTACTATAATATATTATATATAATATTATAATAAAAACAGTATATAAAAATTAATTCCTTCATATTATCCATCCATGATAGGTGGTGATGTAAAACAAATAACACCGGTTTGGGAGGTGGTAGTCCTTTATACACAGGAGCTATAATATTGTATACCATTTTATGGAAGTGGATATGGATTTAGTGAATTAAATTGATATAAAAACAAATAGTTATATGAAAATGATACTAAGGATATTATATCATCATGTTTCAATAATAATTTAATGATATAAATGAATAAATAAAAAAAATCTTTGTTGGTGTCATTACCTCTTAATTAATAAAATACATTTGGATTGCAACAAAAGAATTTTTATGTTGTATTTATGAAACAAAAGGCTTATAAGATAATAGTAAAACATAAATAAAGTTATTTGGGTTGATTCTATCCAAACCAATGGGTTTTGTAATTGTGAAGATTATAGGAGAGTGGTGACCTTTTAAAAGTGACGTGATTGACACACTTATAATTTTTTTAAAATAAAAAGGTGTGCCAAAAATTTTAAAATGTTTCCAATTTTCTGTGTATTATTTTTTATATTTTATATAATATGTATAAGAAATTTCCCGAAGACATCCTATGATTATAAGGCCATGTGAGTATGGAATAAATGTTTGAAATATATTAAAAATTTATATATCATGTGGGTACAGTTTTCCTGAAAACATGGAATAAATCTAGAATGTTGTCTTAGAAAAGAAATCAAATGGAACCATTGAGTTTGGAGTACCATAGCTGTGACCTAACCATTTCTATAGAATTATGTATATGAAAAACATGTTGTGGTATAAAATGAAAAAAATAAATACATAATTTGTTTTTTGGTATAGTAACCAAGATCATATATTAATACATGTTTATAAAGATAAATTAGGGTAGAATTATAAGCCCTTAAAACCTAAAGAGAACATTATAGAACGTTCGTGGAGGAAAATTCCATATCATATCAGAATCAGGGATCTATTTTCCATCAAAACATTTGGATATTTCCAATAACAGTAGTACAAGACCAATCTTAGTCATAAGTCGATCCAAAACACATCTCAAATGCTTTTTTAAGTAAAATTACCTATTTTAATATTATCCATGTAAAACATTGATAAATTCCACAAAATATAATTTATTTGTGAATAAATGGTAAATTAAATTGATGGATTGATTCTTATTTTTTTATTTAACACTCTTTGTTTTCATTTTACAATGACAACGGATCAAGACGGAACACGCAGAAGCCAAGGTTTGTTCCTAAAATTTTATTGATTGTAGATTTCCCCACCCATTCTTCACACATTCATAATGGGAAATTTATTTTTCCAATGGTTTGACAAATACCTGGTATTTGATCATTACATGTCCATTATTTAGTGAAGAAAATCGATATTGTGCATGTGGTTCCTAATCAAGAGTATGATAATGGTGTGATGATGTTAAAGGATTATCATATGATGTTTTTAATGAATTTGTGGTACCCTTTCTTCTCGATTTCAAAGATGCATCAATTGATGATATGAGTGGGCATTTGCTGAGTGGATTAGAAGTAGAAATATTAAAATTCTAGTGAATGGAGGCTTAGATGACTTCAAATATGTAGATTCTATAAGAAACAGTTTCTCTAGATATGAATAGAATAGTGAATAATAGAACATTTGGGCTATATAAAATGTCACATTATACAACATGTAATCTAGAATTATATGCAGTGTGAGACCTTTTATGTGGTGTTATGGTTTCCCCATATAGTTATATAACACACATCATGTGACACTACCACACACTGTGTGACACATGCTTATAACTTGGTGTGTATCACATGGGATACAAAAACATGAGAATTCCATGTACATGGACATAGCCATGTGTACATGGTCATGACAATGTGTGCATGAACTAGTATATGGGCACAAATAGTGGTACATGGGAAATGGAACATGACATTAGGGAAGTGAAGAGTGATCTCTAAATATCATTCCATTCTTACATGCGTTTAATGTGGAGATTATCATGTCGTGTGAGGAAGGACCAAACGGGAATAACATGAGTTGGATGGAAATTCCATATACCCCTAGTAGACATTGTGTACCCCATTTGAGGGTATTTATAGACCTTCATTTCTTTTTCATTGACCAGTCTTGGTTGAGTGTGTACAATTGGTCCATTACCTTAATGGTACAGTGTGGTATTAAATCCATAACCTAGGATTGTAATCCCATATAGAGGATGCGTGTTAGATGGAGATTGTGGTGTCCCTATGTAAGACTAAAGAATGATACTCAATCATCATTTTACCATAGGTATAGATTGTGGAATCAGTGTGAATTCCTTGAGAATTGTGTTTATCCTCCATCTTGTTGGTCATATCGGTAGTGTTAACGATGTCCATGGAATACAATCCCCTACATAAAAGGATGATCCAGATTGGGTATGTGGTGTCCCCAACAGTTCTATGCATGACTCCCAATCTGAGTATCAGGTTGTTCTGAGAGCAGAGAACATTCATGGTTAGGGAGTAATGATCATGGCATCTTGGTTGAGTGTCTTTAATGATGGCATGGTTAGGGGAGTCTATTATCTCAGAATGAGAATTTCATAAAGAAGAATTTTGTTATTGGAAATTGGTTATGACCTGCTATGGGTGTGGTTCCCATCATGAGTAAATCTATTTTTTTATGTTTTTACTTTATTGTTTAATCATTTTAATGATCATAATATTACTAATGATTCATGTTTATTATTTTCAATTTTTCCTACTGGGTATTGTTATAATCACCCATGCACGGGCTATTCCTACACTTTTTGTATCTTATGTAAATGATGGACCATTTTATGGTGCTTTTGATGGATAGGGAGAAGGTGCATTATAGATAAATCTTGACAGATTGATGTTTTTTTTTGGGTTCTTTTATTTTATTTCAGTCAAAACCCTAGTATCAGTTTGGACTATACAGACCATATCCTCTCACATATATTATTACATATTTTTAAGCATAATGGATTATTAAATTACTAGGCAAGAATTATAAAGTCTAGAGTCTGTGGATGATAAGATACATAAAGATAACAACATGTTATTAGAATTAAAAATCATTATTCTAATCAACCATAATGATCTCTTAAAATCAGTTAAGATCTAAAATCATCATAGGATAACCTGGGAAATATATGAACAAAAGGGATGCGGTGAAAATCCTAATAAGGGTATAAACATAGAAATAAAAAAAGAACATGGGTTAGTAGTCATAAAAATATGACATAAAATGAAATGTATCCTTAATAAACATAAGAAGGAATAACATATTTATCATGGGGAAATAAAATAATTGAATCATAGGAATGTGGAAAACACACAAAATATAACATAAAAATGATTCGAAGATTACTACCAAGATCATTTCACAAAGTGGAAAAAGCTTAATAAAAGAACCATGTTCACTCACTATCCAAACATGACATATAATGAGACTAAATATTACCCCATATATCATAAAACTATATTGGTGAACCCATCATAACATTTTCATGCATTTGTGTTATATAAGAATAATCAAACATGAGGTATAAAGATAAGGGTTACCCAACTAAAAAATGAGTATCATAAACAAGCCACATGGTATAACAAAAGGGCGTATCATAAAAGAGTTCAAGAATGAATGGATTTAAATAATAAATGGACATTAATAAAGTAATATAGTCCTAGATAATGATATATTTTGTCCAAATTATGGGATAAATTTTAAAAAGAGTGTTTAGGAAGATTTAAAAATGAACCACTTTATTGTGGTGTAAGGGAAAACATAAAATAGTTTTTATAATGGGAAATTTATAGTTTTTTGATAAAATTAGAAATGAAAAATGTTTGTATTTAATGGTTAGATGATTAATTTTTAAAAAATAATGTTTAATTGAAGGAGATTAATTAAAGTACTTAAAAAGGAGTAAGGATTTGAGAAGTTATCTTTAATAGGGTTTCCTTATGAGGAGTAAATTTAAAGGGAACCTTATAAAACATATATTTCACTGTCAGAGAATGAAAAATAGGTGTGTGACCATTTATTTAGAACATTAATAATAAATTTATGATTCTTAATTATGAATAATTAATAATTACATTTGGATAAAGGTTGATAAAGTGTAACACTATGGAAAAAATAGAGGTTTAGAAAGAATCCCTTACATTAGCTCTGAAATTGTTCTTCACTTGATCATAATGTCCAAGATAATAAAATTAAATACATATATTATTTTATTAATACCCTTTTATAATTTTTTTTATTTAGTTTAATTTTATTATGTTAATTTATTTCCTTCTTGATGAGTTATAATATACAATTTCATCATTCTAGAGTGTTCATTTCCTTGTTTTTCAATATTGGTTCACTTGTATAAATGTATAAAAGATCATGTAAATAGAGAATATATATATATATATATAATTGAATTTATATTTTCTTAATGAGCATATATATGACTAACTTTTTATAAAATTAATTTTTTTTTATTTTGGGTGAGGATGAATAATTAGGAAAGACGTGAGTGATAATCATTTATATTATTTCGGTGGGTTTTGATCATCAAAATATAGTTTCATTTCATTATAAATTATTTTCAATGAATTTTTTTTTCAGAACATAAAAATGGTTATAAAATACATTTTAAAATATTTTACAACCATTTTAATGGTTTTATATCGATCTGTGAAGGGGTTAAAGAATAATAAAAACTTGTTATCTTTGTTGGCAATAAATGAATACTTCATAGATGATATTTTGAAAAAGTAAGAGGAGACAATATATGATGACAAATTTTACAATAGAATAATTAAATAAAGTTACATATAAATTAATTAATTTATCACTGATGTTTGGGTAGTGGAGGTGAGGATATTATAAGAGAGGAAAAGAATGTGAAATGAAAATAAATAAAGCAAAAGTGGATTTTACCTCATGATTTATTCTCCTTGAGAGCCTCCTTAGAGAAATTGGTTTTGGTATTTTGTTGAGAAATAATCCTCAAAGGAATGGAGAAGATACTTTTTGAGAGTACTAGGTATAAATTAGACAATAGTCTAGGATTAAGAGGTGTGAGGAGAAGAGGTAGTGAGGGGTGGAATTTATAGTGGAGGAGAGCGGGGTTTTCCCATTATTTTAATCATTAGTTTATAATTTTTCCTCATGCTTATGAATAGTTTTATAATTATCAATAAATATTATAAAATAATGAAGGTATGTTTTCATTATGGTTATTATATCATCAATGACTCAATGAATAGTGTATTTAACTTATTATGTGTTTATATAAAAAACTACCATATATAACTATTCCGTAAAAATTCATGTATTTTAGAAAACCACCACAAATTCACCATTATTTTTTTAAATCGGGTTTAATTCAGAAAATAACTCTATTTTATGATAAAATAATTCTAAATCTGATCAATTTAAATTTGAAGTAAAATTATCATTTACCCAAAAAATAATGATTTTAATATTATAACTGATTTTTTACACGTTTATAAAATAATAATGGTATCACAAAATTATCTTATAGTCATAAGAGAAAAAAATTTTAATTTATGAATCAATTTTTTAAAAATATTTTTTATTTTAAATCATTATATTAATATTAAAATTATAAATAAATATTTATGTTTTAGAAATAAAATATCACCACCTAATTAATAATTTCTAAAAAATTATTTATTTGATATAATTTTTTCAAATTTGCATTTCTGAAATGCCTAAATTTTATTTATACAATCATGGGTGAATTTACTATTATAATTTTTGTTTTACAATTAATAAGTTTTAAATAAATATCCAGAATTTCACGTTACTCTTCCTTTGGTATAGGTTCCTTAATTTCTATAAATACATCTTATTTCATTAATTATTAATTTATAAAGTTTCCAATTTTGTATCTATGTTATTAAAGGTGATTTATAATATATGGAATAGTTATAATAATGGAAATTCAATTGATATAATTTTGGGTTGTTACATTATTCAACCTTATGAATTTTTTCCCTCAAAATTTCATTTTAAAAATTATGGGGAAATAGGTGAGGGTAATTATCAATAATCACTCCCTCTCATTTTCATATATCCTTTTATGCTTATAGTTCTACCATAGTACATTGGTTAGGTGAGTAGTCTTATTGAATATAACATTATCTCTATGGTCCAATATCTTTACTGGATGCTCCTCGTAAGAGAAATACTTTTCCAACTGTACCACAACTAGATTCTGTAAATGTCAAAGATCTTGTATGCACATCGTCAAGAGGGAAACATGAAATATATCATGTACATGATACATAGTTGGTTGATGTGCTAGTGGATATATAAGAACTCTAATTTGATCAAGAATCTCAATGGGGATGATATAATAGTGATTTAGCTTTCCATTCTTCCCAAATCTAAATACCCTCTTTCCTGGAGGTATGCAGATGAATACCATGTCTCCATCATTAATCTCTAGGACTCTTATATGATTATATGCATAGCAATTCTATTGACTTTTGGATTCTTTGATGTCCTATTGAAGGGGTTTCACCATCTCTACAAATGCTTCAACTATTTGAAGTCCTAGTATCTTATTTTCACTGACTTCATACCATAATGTTAGTGTTCTGCATCATTTCCCTTAATGTGATTCATATAGATCCATTTTTTTGCTCGAGTTGAAATTTATATTATAAGAGAATTTGACCAGAGGATGATGTTGGACCCATATTTTTTTGTCCATTGAATATTATCTCAACATGCCTTCTAGTGTATTAATAGTCCATTCCGACTGGCCATGAGTTGGAGGATGATAATTTGTACTCAAGTTTAGCAGAGTGTTTAGATCACATTATAGGATTTTCCAAAACATCAAGGTGAATCTCAAATCTCAATCAGATACAATCAATATTGGTAATCCATTCTACCATAAAACTTCTCTGATCTATATTTGTGCAATTTTATCAGGTGATAATTCCTCTCGAATTGTGATAGCATGAGCTTTCTATACAATATGATACCCAAAATCCAACAAAGCATTATTTTTTATGGACGTATTTGAATGTCCAGGGACAAAGTCTATGGTGATTTTTCCCATTTCCATTTTGGTACAAGTAAATTTTTCATCACCCCCACCGAATGTTTCCTTTTGACCTTAATTTTTTACATACCCAGAACTTTGATGTATATTCTGTGATCTACATCTTCATTTTTTCCAACCAACTATTCTTTTGGAGATTTAGATACATATTTGTGCTCTATTGGTGATTAAATATGGTTAAGCTAATAATTTATAAGCTCCTTATTTATCTATGAAAATTATGGCACACATAGTCATGAGCAAACTCTCACAACTCCTTCCTCTTAAATTTTGAACTCTAAGGATTTACCCATTCTCATGGATTCCACATTCTTCTATATTTCCAAATAGTTTCTTTGAAAATCCTTTATTTTCACTCTGATGAATGGTTGAGTAATAATTTCAGAAATGCTTGGTGATGTTCCTTACATTATTGATTCTGGTTTCCATCCTATGTAAATCTAATAAGATTGGATCCTTCTCAATTCTCATCATTGATAATGTTTCATGATCCTATCTACATAGAGAATCTATCACAGTATTCACTTTTCTAGGATGGTAGTGGATTGAGTAGTAATAATCCATGATAATATCTGACCAACTTCATTAGCGCATATTATGACCCTTCTATGTGAATATATACTTGAGTCTTTTATGATAATATATATTTCACACCTCTACATATGAAGATAATGCTATAAAAGTTTCAACTCAAAGATCATAACTACCAACTCCAAATCATGCGTGGGATAAGATTTCACATGAATTTTCAACTTCCTTGAGGATTAGGATACTAATTAATCATTTTTATTATTAAACATGCTACTCTATTATTTGAATCATTTTTAAACATCATAATGAGTTCCCCACTTGTGAGTAGAGTATGTACTAGTGATGTGATAGGCCTATTTTCAATAATTTGATAAACTATTCACCTTCATTAGTCTAGATAATCATTACACGCTTCTATGTCATATGGGTTAGTGGGTTTGAAAATCATGATAATATAATAAAAAATATTTTCTAATAAACAGCTAGACCATGGAAACTATGTATCATAATTACAAATGGTGGCCTAGTCCAATTTTTGATTTCCTTTGTCTTGGAAGGCTATTTAGGTATTCCATTTTTGTTTATCACATTCCCAAGTCATGATACTTCCTCCATCCATAAATCACATTTATTGTACTTTTCATAAAGTCTACCCCTTCCCAAATCCTTTACCAAAGTATTAAAATGATCATCATATTCCTCGTTTCTCTTAGAGTATATTAGAATGTCATCTATAAAGACTCCAAAAAACTTGTAAAGTTAATCTATAATCCCTCTATTCATTAATTCCATGATTTTTTGGGGTATTAGTGAGTCCTAAGGGAATCACTATAATCTTGTATTTTCCATTACTTCTTCAAAAGGTAGTATTGGAAATTTATTCCTTCCTCTCATTTAATTGGTGATATCATGAATGAAGGTCCACCTTAGAGAAATACATGTCCTCATGTAGTTGATCAAAAAACTCATCTATATATGGGAGGGTATACTTATTATTTAATTTTATTGTGTTAGTTCATAACAATAAATATAGAGGTGCATTGATCCATCCCTCTTTATGATGAGGAGACCAGGTGCACCCCATGCGGAAGTAGTAGGGCATATGAAACCATTGTTAATATTTTCTTGTAACTTCATTTTTTTCAAATAAACCCTGTAAATCCAATATGTTGTATTTAATGTAGGAAATTATCTAGGAATAAGTTCAATTAAGAACTCAGCCTCTCAATCAAGAGGATGGCGAGGTAATTATTTAGGAAACACATCAATATAGTCCCACACAATGGGCATGTATTCAAGCATGATCTTTTTATGTATCCCATCAATTTTTTCTGGATATGCTTTCTCATAAAGAAATAATATCAACAAATTAGAAAATGATTTTGATATAGATTCATCATCATCCAAACACATGTATTGAATTATAGGTTACCTCAAAATGTGAATATTGAAATCATATTCCCAAATACGGACGTTGTATTTTTATAAAGATAGTCAATTTATCCCCAATATAGCAACAAATTCCACTGAAGGAGGTAATAAAATATTTTTTCTTCGGTTTATACCAAAAACAATAACTATGGGAAGTTATCTATATTGGATTCAATAATTGCCTCATTTTCTATTCTCACAGATAACTAATCCCCCATATTTTGGGGTGGTGTTTAAATTGTTCTACTAATATTGCAAGATATAAAATATAGAATAGAACAAGAATCACATTGTATAATGGTTATTGATGAATTAATAACCATCATAACTTTCACCACACCATTTTTGTGTCCACCTTATCAGTAGTGATAAAATATTCCCTTCCTTTCCATTTTGGAGGTTGTTGTTATTGATTTCCTCCAACAACACTATTCTTAGGGAAATGGCTTGCATAATTCCCATGTTCTGTAAAGTTGAGACACTTAAATACTAACTTATTATTGAACTCATCCTTACTTTATTCTTTGAAATTAGTGGGATACTACATATCCCCCAATCATTTATTATATATATCCCCTTCTCTTCCACATTTTAAGCATCTATTGGTTCCCTATAAGCAGTTTTGGCGATGCTTCCTCCCAAAATTTGGATATGTGTGATGTTGGGTATTCTTTCCATTAGGGTATATATATTGATCCACCTATATAAAACAACATTTTCCAATTTTTATCTTCATTCTCATGAGACAAATAAGTGTCCTTGATCTCCATTTTATCCTTAATGGTACAACTTATAATTTTTTCATAACTATTGACATCTCAAATCACCAACTCTCTTCATGGGCTCATATTTAGTCCACAAAATAATTTATCCACCTTAGATTCATTGTTCATGATAATTCAAGAGTTTTATCATGATTGAATTGTGATGTTTTCCTCACATGATCTGAAAGAATTTTCATCCTTAGGCATCGGTCCAAGAAATTTCATTTCCATTATGATATATAGGGTTGGGGGAAAATGTTTCTTGAAATATTTATTATTGAATTCCTCCCATCCATGGAATCGATTTTATCAATATACTTTTTTCTTGATCAGTGTCCACCAATTACAACAATCCCTATAAAAATGGTATACTTAAATCACTACTTTATCTTCTTCTGAGCACTATAGGATAAAAAATATCTTATCAATAAGCTTTATCTGTTATTTCACAGTGATGTGATCTATATATCCACTACATATTGGAGGGATTAATCACCTAAAGGATTCTACTAGAACATTCTCATACTTAGGATAAGGAGGGTCTTCTAATATATTCATGTTATTATTCATAACTTTATCCAGTTGAGAAATGATTTCCATGATGTTTGGGAACCATTTGTCATCCTATTTGGAATATCATTATAGAAATCACCACGTATACAGTCACATTGATTAATTTTATAGGTTTTCCTATTTCTAATAATTAAATAAGAAATATAATGTAATATTATTTGGGATTAAATACTTATATACAAATAATATTAAAGTAAATTTTTTTACAAAGAAGGATAAAATTGTGAAAATATTATTTCCTTACTTTTGATTCCCTGAGATTCAATCTAGGTTATCTATGGTGATAGAATTATCCATATGGTTATTACTAAATTCATCTAGTCCTAATCTAAGAAAAATAACAATTCCATTGTATGATAGAAACTATAGAGACCCTATCCTTTTACACATATTATTACATAATTTTATGAATAACTAACCATTATATTAAAATCCAAGGATCATAAAGTTTAGTGTCATTGGATGATTATGTACGTATAGCTGAAAACAATAAAATAAAAAGAAATTTTTTTTAATCATCCATAAATAACACCTATATTTATTGAGCTCAAACATCTTCATAGGATAACTTAAGGAATACATGATCAAAATGGATGATCTATGATCCAAGTAAGGGTATAAACAAAGGAATAAAACAAATAACATTGGTCAGAATACATATCATGATAACCTAAAAATCCATGGATCGTGAATCGTAAGAAGGAATTATAACATATAGATCATGGTAAAATGTAATGAATAAATCATAAGAATTTTGAAACAACACACTAGATGACAAAAACCTGAGTTAAGGATAACATCCAAGATCATTGGACATAATATACAAAGTCCGATTTTGGAATCATGTTCACTCTAGGTCCCAACATGTAATATCGCAAGACTAAACATTACCCAATGCATTTGATCACTATCTAGGCCCACCCATAAAAACATTTTCATGAATATGTGTTCTATAAGAAGAATCAAGAATGAGGTATAAACATAAGGGTTACCCCAAAAAATGAATTGGGTGTCATAAACATGTAATAAAGCATAACCAAAGTGTGTATCTTAATAGAGTACATGAAATAATATATTTAAATCATAAATGTATATTAATAAAGGAACATTGGCATAAATAGTTATAAATTATGTCTAAATTATTTTAAAATATTTATATAGAGTGTTTATAAATATTTAGAAATTAGCCACTTTATTCCTGTCTAAGGAATAACAGTAAAGAGTCATTGAAAAGGAAAATTCATAATTATTTGTATAAAACCAGAAATTAACAAATAGATTTTTTCATTATAACATTATTTATTTTATAAAAATAATGGTGTCATAATATATTAAGTATGGTACCTAAAAATGAGTAGTAATTTGAGAAGTTCGATTTAATAGTGCTTGCCTATCGGGATGAAATGGGAATGGAACCTTATAAAACTAGTATTTCCCCACAAAAGATATAATAATAAGGATATAAACATATTTTTGGAATATAAACAAATAATTTATCAGTATTAAAAAATAATAATTCATAATTACATTTGGATAAAGAGATAGAATGTGTGACCCGATGGAAAAAATTGAGGTTCAGAATGAATCCCTTACAGTATGTGTGAATGTGTTATGAACATTATTTAAATGATTCATATAATAAAATTAATCAATTAATTAATTAATTCATAACCTTTTCTACTTGTATATAAGTTATTATAATTTTATAATATTTATTTATGGAATTTTTTATGAGTTATAATATACAATATCATTATTCCGGAGTGTTCATTTCCACTGTTTTCATGATGGGTTCACTTGTATAAATAAATGGAAGATATTTTAAAATGGGAATAAATAACCATAAATGATGTGATATTTTATTAACGAACATACATAAGATTAAATGGTTATATAATTTTTTTTTGTTTTATTTGGGGTGAGGATGAACCATTAGATAGGACGTTAGAGATCATTGTTTAGATTATTTGGGTGGTTTTTTTATTATCATTAACTAGTTATTTTTCATTATTAATTATTTTGTATAAAATTCCGTTATATAACATAAAATGTTTATAACATAAATTTTATAATATTTATCAACCATTATAATGGTTTTATTTCCATCCTTGAAATCTTTAATGTAAAATTAAAATTTTTCATCTTCGAAGGAGATAAATCAACACCTCATAGATTATATTTTAAAAAGGGAAGAGGAGAAGAGACATTATGGTTGATTATAAATTGAAATAATAACCTTATAGTAAATATAATAGACCATGGAAATCATTCATGTGTGGAAATAGTATCTAATTAGAGTATAATAAATTTAATGAAAGAAAAAAATAGATAAAATTGATATGATTTTACCACTTTAATTCTTCACCTTTAGAACCTCCTTATAGATATTGGTTATGGTGTTTTGATGATTCTAGAACCTCTAGGACTTGGGTTAGAGATGTGGAAAGATTATTGTAAGAAATTGGACAATATTCAATGCTTGATAGGTTTGAGGATAAGAGGTGTTTAGAGGTGGTATTTATTGTGCTGGAGATATGTATTTTCTCATAATTTTATTCATTAATTTATTATTATGTCCCCTAAAGAATAAATAAAAGCATGATAATTTTTACTAGATATATTAAAAAAATCAACGAAAATTTATATTTAATGATGGTTACATTAGAAATTAATCAATTAATAGTTTATTTGACTTATAATGTAGCTATACCATAAATTACCATATTTTACTATTCAGGAAAAATTCTTGTGTTTTAGAAAAATTCAAAAAATTCACCTTAATCATTTTTCTAAATGTATAATTAAAAAAATAAATTAATATTATAGAAATTAGTTTCTAAATATGATTATCTTATTTTTTAAATATAATCATTATCTATAAGAAAAATACTAATTTCAATATTATAAATGACTTAATAAAACTACCAAAAATTAATTACGATATCGTAAAATAATCTAATAATCATAAGACAAAAAAACAATTTATGAATTTATATTATACAAATAATTTTTTTAATTAACTATATAAATTATAAAATTTAAAATATTCATTTTTGTTTTATAAAAAATATGAACACTTAATTAATAATTTATAAATCATTTTTTACATATACTATGATATAATTACATCATTTTACCATTTATGAGATACCTAACTTTTATTTATACTTTCATGTCTGAGGAAACTATTCTATTGGTCAGGCTTACAATTCAAATGGCTTATATTATTATTTCAATGGTCATGATTTTATTCCTCTTGTATTGGTTCCATAGATTCTAAAAATACATCTTATTTCATTCATTATTAATTTATAATGTTTTTATTGTAGTCTCAATGTGATTTAATGTTATTTATACTATATGGAATAATTATAAGAAGGGAATTTCATTGATATAATTATGTTTTGTTACACGGATACTCTATAGTTTTTGGTTCGACTTGTAATTGGACCCTTTTTTTCTTTTAGTGCTTTAGTTAAATGATCTCATTTTGAGATTGTATATGTATGCATGAATTAGTTTTAGTTGTTGTACATTTTAGAACTGTATGGTCCTAGACTTGGGTGAATCTATAAAGGTACATTGGGGTACTACCTCAAATTTGTTGGATATGCATACTCATTGTTTATCTCTATCCCCTGACCTATTAGAGGATGGATTAGGGTTGTCATACGTCAGATACCGAGGGGTCAATTCATGAATGAGTGGTGATAAAGGATTTAGATCTACTATAGGACCGAGGTCTATGAGATTAATTTAGGTAAATAGTGTTATATATTTTAAGTTCATCTTTCCATCCAGGGACTCCTGTGTTGGTGTGATGAACAATGTATCCATACACCAGGACTCTAATCACCTAGTGTTTGACTTAGTGTATATAGAAATTGGTTGTTGGGAAAAAATTGGCACACGCATCATATATGAATGGGTTTTGGTTTCTTTGTCGTTATTGTTCGAGCTCCCCATAAATACATTTTAACGATGGTATATATTTTTTATTTCATCATGCCTCCACGAAAATATCCAAATATGATTCTACTGCATGTTCACAAGGATGATTCATCGGGTGATGATGCTTTAGTAAAGTGTATTGTAAAAGAGATAACACCAATGGTAGGTTTACTATCTTTACCCCCACCTGTTGACCAACTGCTAGTGCTAGTAGTTCTAGCTGAATAAGTGCACAATCTGAGCGTGATTCATGAGTTATAGAGTTAGTGAATCCTAGATTTCTAGTTAAGATAGACCCATAGGTGGATAATGAATTGATAAAGGTAGTCACCCTTTTGTTTTCTCCTTTCGATGATGCCAAAAGATCTTATGGTGGTCCTCATAGTGTGTCTTCTTCAAGTATTTATTGGGTGATGGTGGAGTTTAGTGACTCAGTCACATGATATAATAGCTCTATCCTAGTCAGAATTATAAAGTCTCGTTATGAAGGATTTATAGTTATCCATGTTGTTATTGGTACACCTACAATATATTCTACATATATAGTAGGGTGGTTAGACCATAGATATGTATCCAGTGAGGTTTACTGATCTATTACGATACTCTATAGACATGGTTTGGAATCTATTTTTTATATTATAGTCCTTTGATTAGTTTTTACACTAGGATATCAGGGTCTTAATGATATGTCTCTATATTCCCACATATGTTGGACTTCTAGAGAAATCCTTTGTGGTGGATATATTCTTGGAAGAGCTAGTGCTAACAGTACCACTCTTAATGGGCACACAGAAGTTGAGACCTCAATATAAGGTAGTTGATGGTAGTCACTACGATCCAAGCATGTCATACGCTTCATGAGGTGATATTAGGAAATTGAATTAGAGGTACATGGCTCTCATGATGGCTTCAATCATATAAAGGAGAAGGGATGTCTCTACTATGATGGTCAGGGAAATATGGATTAGTATTATGTGCCCCATCGTATAATTGAATGAGATACAGTCAAGGGACCAACAATATAGAGAAGGTGGTAGGATCAAGGTATTCCATAGGGTAGTGAATGTAGAAGTGGGGGCAATGGAGAAACATGAGGTGGTCAAGAGTTTAACCTATTACCACCACCACCCCAAGGTGGTCTACACCAGGATCAAGGAGATTGTGGTCAAAGACGAGTTCAGGTGTTGTATATGAAATTCTATAACCCCAAGGATCCATGGATGATACAATCAATGATCATTGTATTTTCTACCTTAGTTTCAATATTGATAGACATATGTGTGAGTCAATCCTTTCATTCCACATTTCTAGTTCAACACTCATGGATTTCTATTAAGACTTTAGATCAACCTTTGTGGTGAGAGAATCTGAATGTTTTCCAAACAGTTATTGCACACTAATTCTAACAGTGTGATCATACACATTGTGGCCATTTTTAATTTGGGATCGCATTGTAGCATCAATGAGGCCATATGAATTCATCATAGGTGTGGACTGGATATCCATAGTTCATGACCCGATCGACTATTTTAGGAGGATAAAGCGGTGTGTCTATAGTGATGGGAAGAGGATTTCATTGATAGGTGAAATTGAAATAATGGAAGAGTTAGAAGGGCTCAGTAATAAGAGAGTATTTCCTATTACTCAACAGTTAGAGAGAAAGACTCTTTGTGAAGTGTATATTATGGGATATGAGTTCCTGGAAGTGGTGGAGGAGTATGAGGAAATCATTTTTATGAAAATTTCAATATTAACTCTCCACTTATTGATAGAATAATTCATTCACTTGAACACTGGGATGTTCGCAATATCTACAAAATAATATCGGATGGTTCCTATAGATATTCACGAGATGATGCTTCTATTAGAGTAATTTCAAGATAAATTCTTTGAAAAACACAACATTTCACCCCAATTAAGTCCCTCTGTTGTTTGATAAGAAAAAAAATGAAAGATTGTGGTTATGTGTCAATTAAAAGATCATGAACTAGGTGACCAAGAATAACAAGTATCCACTACCTATGATTAAAGACAACATTAATTATTTTTGAGGGGCAGGAAATGTCACTATGATTGTCCTCAGATCATGATATCACCAGCTATGAGTACATGATGAGGATATACCATAGAAGGCATTCAGATCTTACTATGGTCACAATGGGTAATTGGTGATTCCCTTCATCATGAGGAACTCCCCATTAGTATTCATGAGACTCATGAACTATATATTAGATCCCTTCATAAACCTGTTCATATTGATCTTCATCGATGAAATCATAGTATACTTGTTTTCTATGGAGGATCACATAAGACATTCTAGGATAGTCCTGGACACACCCTATGAGAAGTATCATTATGGAAAGCTCTCAAAGTTTTAGTTTTATATTTTAATGGTTAACTTATTAGGACAAGTCATATCATAGGTAGGACTGGCCGTAGACACAATGAAGGTTGGGGTAGTGATTTCGTTGGATCCACCCAAGAGTTTTATAAGGTTATGCAGTTTCCTTGGGTTGGTAGGGTGCTATCAAAAGATAGTATCAAATTTATCAAGAGTAGAAACTCCCAAAATTTATTTTACCCCAACTGGTAAGCGTTTCATGCAAAATTAGGGTCACTGAAAATGATTTCATTAGTTTATGGAAAGAATGGTTGTCTCTCCCAAATTAAGATTTCTAGAGAAGGTTTTTGAGAATTTATTGTTCTATGATGCAGTAGGGACCATAATTATTTGTATTCTAATTTATAGATTGGTGGTGATGGTCTTCGGTTTATGTCATTTGAGGCCACCTTAGTTGAAGTATGTGACCCATGATATTTAGTTAACACCATTAGTCTTCTCACTAGAGATGCAGTGAAACTATTATATTAGAGAGCAGTTTATCATCTACTATGAAAATAGGAGTCTCATGTATATCATATCACAGAAATTTTGTAACTTGAGATAGAGTTGGTGAATAGAGATCCTCTAGTACTATGACTTTGGTATTTTCTATACTACAAGGAAGGGAAACCTGTTGGGAGATAATCTAAATAGAATATCTTGATTAATGTTGTTGATTAAGGTGTCAGAGAAATTTTTCTCATTAAAATTTTCCATGGTTATTTGGGATGGTTCTTCATATCTTCAGTCAATGGTTGCTACCCCTCCTCTATTACATCCTATCAAGGATGATCAGCATAGAGATACAGACTATGTGACCTTTTGTACTATCATATCCACTGGACATGCTCTTGATGGATATTCATAATGTGGGGAGAATGATCTATTTATTTGATGATAGATGATGGTAACATTGATTTTTCAAGAGTATTTGATGATAGAGTTTCATATATCCTCTATTGCGGTGCATCCCGGTGTGGAAATGATATATTTGGGAAGCTGGCATAAGTTTAAGAGGCCTCGCATGGAGCGTTTATTTTCATGGTTTTCTCTCAATGCCTCACTTTATAGCATGTTAAGTATTAGCACCATGTTATAATGGGTTAAGCTAAACCCCTTTTGATTCCTGAATTCAAGTGGAATGAGATAAAAAAATAATACAATATTTGATTACCACACGAATATAAGAGACAGAATTTCATATAGATTGACTCATCAACTCATCCCACTTACTAGCCATTCTTGATCATAGTTCAGTGGAGAGCTTGAGATCTCTCAATGTGAAAGAGATATTCTGTCTCTATAGAGTTCTCTTAGTGATCATTTCATATTGTGATTCATGATTCACATCATGATGATAGATATACTATCAGAGGCCTTTAACACTTAGTTTCACTTGAGCATCCATTTCACCCCCAAACTAATTGTAAGACAGAGTGGACCATTCAGGTATTGTATGGTATGTTCAAGAATGTCATGTTGTATTTTGAACTTAGTGGGAGGATCATCTACCCCTAGTGGTGATTTCATAAAAAAAGATACAATTACCTCAGTGGTATGTCACCATTAAAGGATTTTTATTGGTCACCCTACAAGTTTCCACTTTGTTAAACTCATCCTAGAGAGTTTTCACTCATGGGCCCATAGTTGGTGCAACATACCATAGAGATGGTTCAAATATTCTTGGAGAGGATGAGGACAACATATATCCATAAAAAGTCTTATGGAGACCGATGATTGAGACCTCAAGAGTTCAAGGAGAGAAAAGATGTGTTTTTGAGGGTTTCACCCCAATGTGGATTTTAGATAATTGGTTGGGGTAGAAAGCTATATCCAAGATTCATTGGCCCTTTCTAGATACTACATATTATTGGCTAGGTGGAATACTGCTTGGACCTATCACTATAGTTGTACCAGTTAAGAGATGAATTCCATGTGTAGTAATTGAGGATTTATGTTCATAACTCATCTCATGTTATTGACTAGGGAGAGCTAGAAATCATTAATGGATATAACTTTTTCTATGTACCTGTTAGTGATTGAGGATCATCTGGAGAGGATCCTCCGTGGTTGATCAACTCCCCCAATGCATGTTTGATGGTAGCATGTGAATCTTTAGGAGATCATCATGGAGAATTCAACAGAGAAGCTATCCCATTACCCTAATCTTTTTTAATAGATTTTCCACTTTTAAAGATATAAAACACTATGTTGAGGAGAATATAATTACTAATATTTATTATTTTTTATTTTCAGATATTTTATGGAATATTATTGAGACCATGTGCTATGAAAACATTTGATTCTAGGAATCAGTGATCCCAGAACAAAATATTCAAATATATTAAATATTTAAAAATCACATGGCTCTGTTTTCCTAAAAAAAGTTGAATAACTCTTGAATGAGGTCCTAAATTTGATACATAAGGGTATCTTTGAGTTCATATCTTGGGTCTTACACTAGGCATTACATAACCATTTTCATCTCATGATGAATATGAAAAATCAATCATAGGTGATAAAGAATAATATATAAAAATATTTAGTTTATTAATTTTTTACATAGAAACTGAGATAATCTATAAAAAAGAATTTATAGTTATATATATGGGTTTTCCACTAAATCATTTTGACATAAAGAGAACTTTGGAGAGAATTCTTTGAAGATGATGACATATTAGATTAGGCCCAAGGTATAGTGTGCTAGTTGAACATGTGAATCTCACCAAAGATAGTAGTGAAGGACTATTCGCTGTCAATGATTATTCCAAACCACTGGTAGGATGTCTTTTTTGTATAATTCCATCCCTTTCATTTATGCTTACCAAAAATGAATCAATTCCACAAACTAGAATTGATTTGTGCATCAATGGTAGATTAAATTTAAGGATTTATTCTATTCCATTGATTTTAACCATATTGTTTTTGTTTTTATATAATAATGGATTACATTGAAATGAATAAATTTCATGGTTTGTTCATCACAGTTGATGTCTTATTTATTTCTCCCCTTTTTCTACACACATTCTTCATTTCCAATTTCATTGGCCCATGGTCTGGTGAATACCAATTATTCATTCTTTGCATGATAGTTCGTCTACTAAATGGATCGATACCATTGCTTCAGTTTGTGATTGAGGTTACAATTGAGGTGAGAAGATGATAGAGGAAGATCAATGAAAGATCATAATGGATTTACTTTACCCCCTTATATCGGTCTCGACAGCTCATCTATAGATGGAGTGAGTAGGAGTTTCATGAGGGGATTTGATGCCCGGATCTATGATCTATGGTGACTAGAGGCTTGCATGACCCAGGATCTGTAGATTCTGAAAATAATTTAATCATTGAAAGTGTCATTTGATTTGAAAAATCCCAGGTTGCATGGTGTGAAAACCGTTGATACAAGTCGTGTGAGAACCCCTATATGTCACTAGGTTTTCCCCCATAGAGTTGAATATCACCAAACCTACAACCCCACCACAAACATTATGACATATGTTTGTTTATCAGTGTGTATCTAGAGGGATGCATAGACATGGGTTGGCCATGTACAATGACATGACCTGTTGTACATGGACAAGACCAGGTGCACACTGGTTGGTAGATGGGTACAGAAAATAGTGCATGGGTATAAGCAGACTGCACGATAATGGTGAAATTTAATATCTACATGATATATAAAATTCATACACACCATTCATATATATATTTACATGTCATGTGATTCCACACCACACTGGATGACATATGTTGTATGGTCAAATCGTATACCCCTAGTACACACTGTGTGCCAACATTGATGGTGTTTGAATCCCTTCTTCCCTTGGTTATTTAAATGACTTTGTGGAGTGTGTTCCCTTTTTCCATTCCCCCAAGGTTATAGTGCAGTATTATTTCTACATATCAGGATTTTGATCCCTATAGAGGATGTTTCTCAAATAGAGTTCATGGTGTACATCCGTGAGACTGGAGTGTGATACTCTATCATCGTTTTACCCTTGGTGGAATTTATGGAATCAAAATGACCTCCTTGAGTGAGTAATTGATCTAACAACAAGAAGTTCATACCATTTGGGTTCATAGTAATGTTTTTATATGATCCCCTACATAGTGGGTTGATCTGGATTGGGTTCATGGTGTCCCCCAGCAGTATTGGATGTGATCCCCTATCTATGTATCAAGGGATTCTAAGAATAGTGAATATTTTAAGTTATTTCCAAATGATCATGACCTCTTGGATGAGTTTATCTTGTGATGATGTGTCTGATGGAGTGTACTCTCTTAAATTGATCACTGATTCAAGAAAAATCATGTGGATGTCAGTTTGTTGTGACTGCCTAGTCGGGTGGTTTCATTCCTGAGTATATCAATGTTTTTCGGTTATACCTTTATTTTTATATCATTTTTATGAGATAAATATTCCTGATTCTAAATGTTTAGTGTTTTGGGGTGTCTCACTATGTATTTTAATACTCACCCTTGCATGAGTTCTTCCCACATGTGTCGTCTCTTATGTAAATGATGGACCATATGATGGTGACCTAGGAGGACATGGAGTAGGTGAATCATAACATCAGCATTACATAGAATGTTTTTTCCTGGTGATTGAATTTTTTCGTATTCCTTTCCATTGAAGAAGGTTTAACTCTATATAGTTTTTTTGGGCTTATATTTGGCCCCTTTTATACTTTTAGTACTTTACTGTTATACTATGATTGTGGAATTACAAATGTATGCATGCATTTGTTTCATTTTTTTACTTTTCAACATTCTATAGGCTTGGATTTGTGTATGTGTATATACATACATTATTTTAATGCACCCAATTTTTGGTATTTTCCAACTCATCCCTATTTACAATCCTGTGGACTATTGGATGCATTTTTGGGGGTAGTCAAGGTTCCAACCCTAATGGGTTGATTTGCAATAGTATTTCTCATGAAATAAGGATAAAAAATGGTCATTATCACACCTAGAAGAGATAATGTCAATATATGGATAGATATTGGGTGTTGGAGAAGTTTTGAGACATTTTTAAACCTCATTTCATTATTTATCCCCATATTAAACCAATTTTTACCCTAACCACGGTTATTAATTTTTACAAGTTTAATATTCATTATTTTTTTGAATAACTATTTCATCGGGGCCACTGCCTATGTGTTCATGTGTGTTGGCATGTTTTTTACCTCACATTCCCACTTTCCAAAGGTGAGAGTATTTAATCACTTTCAAAAGTGATGTCTGATCCTTAATTGAAATAGAATAATGTGATGTTTGTTCCTCCTATAGTGGATTCCTTGTTTGAAACCGTTTCCTAATCCGTGATTCCCTCATTGAGCTATATCATGTTAATGGATCTCATTCCTGGGGAAACTCTTTGTGGATGCCAGTAAATTAAACTGATTCTACCTGGACATTCTAGATGTTCATGATAGGTTAAAAAACATGTTTAAGGGAAGTAGTTATGTCGGGAATTGAGGGAATGATTGGACACTGGGAACATTGATCACATTTATTCTTCCACTTATGAGGCCTGTAGATGCTCATTTCTGTCACAAAGTCTAACGACTTAAAAAGGGAAATACCAGAACCCAAAATGATTCATCCTTTTAAGAAACATCAAAAATTGAGAAACGCGTGAACAAAGATTCATTTTCACTTGGGTCGCACAAGTTCCACCAAAGTCACGCAAGTATACATGTGTGCCGCCCAATGGTCATGTAGGTGACTTGCGTGCCCTCTATGATTTTTGCCTAAGGTCTTCAGAAGCCTATAAATACCCCGTGTGGGCCCCCCATTTCAGGACGGAAAAATTCTAAAACTCATATTCGAGCTCTGGTCACCAAGTCTCTTCTGGAAGTCTTCCAATCAATTCTAAGGTAATTTCATACCTAGAATTGATGGCCTAAATTGGGGAAACAAGGCCTAAGTGTTGAAACTCATCAACACCTGCATGCCTAAGTGGCCTGCCCTTAAGGGAAATGGCCACACTTGCGTGCCGCCTTACCCGTTCAACAAAACTTGCATGCCACTCTTCTGGAAGCCTTTAGGGATTGTAATATGGGCTTGAGACAAGTATTACCCAAGTATTACCCTAAGCATTGACCGTCGCGCAAGTACCCCTATGTCACGCAAGTATACTTGCGCGACCAGGACTTGCGTGCCTCTCTCTTTTTGGATGCCCCTCCTACATATTCACTTGCTTTCTTCAAATCCACCTCTCCTCTTCATGATTCAGCCTTCAGAACCATCTTCAAATCCATTTATGGTGTGGTTCCTTTTGTTGGAATCTTTATCTGAATGTAATTTAGTGGAACATCTCTCCAACCCTAGGGATTTTCATATTTTCATGTCACTAAGGTGAGATACCTCTTTCATTCAACCTCATCCTTCAAAAGATGAGTGGTTCCCTAACATGGGCCACCTTTTCAGGAGTAATACCCAGTCATAATTGCTCTAAATCAGGCATCTTCCTTAGGAGTAATCCCAACTTAGAAATTCCATTAACATGGGCCTCCTTCTCACGAGTATGTCCCAATCTCAAAATCCCAAATTTTGAAATCCTCTTTAGGAGTAAACCCCATGTCCTATAACCTGGGCCTTCTTTTTAGGAGTTAGTCCTTGTATTCAAGTTCCCATAATTTTGGGCATCCTCTTTAGGAGTAATCCCCAACCATAATTCTTTTAATATGGCAATCCTCCTTAGGAATACGCCCCATGTTCCTAAAATCCAAATTCCCTTAACCTGGGATTCCTTTTCATGAGTAAGCCCCAGTCATAATTTCCTTTAACCTGGGCCTCTTCTTTAAGAGTAATCCCCAGTCATAATTTCTCTTTACCAGTCTTAATTTACTTTTTATTTGGGCTTCGTTCTTTGGAGTAAAACCCAATAATAAGTCCTCTATAATTTGGGCATCCTTATCAAGCTTAAGTCCTATGTTAAGTATCCAAATCTCTATAAAGCACATATCCATTTATGGAAGTTGTTCTAGGGTTTCTTCCCTGAAGTAAATCCTAATCATCATCTATCTGCGAAGTAATACATACATAAGTCCCACATCATTTCTTATAATTGCATCTATAATGGCACAATTGTCTGGTTTTACCAATACCTCTTGTTTCTCACACCTAGAATGACTCATGTAATCTTAGAGGGTTAAAGTAATTATGAAATCTATATTTGAGCCATCAATCATGAATAAACCTCATACATTAATCAAAATATGTGGGTTCAGATTCATTTTCTAAAACAAAGGATACTTAGGTAGCCCATTTGCGGGTACGATTCAATCTCTAAAATAATCTATGTCCTTCTAAATGACAATAAACTTCAAGTTCCCCGCAGAGTGGATTTAAAAATAGTATGGTTATCATAATGACCAAGAGATTTCTATATAATGTATCTAAGGATACCATTGACTAAGAATCTCTAACAAATACAGATGATTCTCTATCGATGGATAACCTTGAATACATATAAAAGATTCTTTAAATCTCATACATATTAATCATTTATTGTCAGATCTAAAGGAATGATCATTTTTGTACTTGGTAATTTAATAAGGATTCACGAACATAACTTAAATCAATAAAGAGAGCCCCGAAGTAAACAATAATTTCCCTAAAAAAGGTGTGATGATTCCGACCTCCCATCCTCTCGAATAATGCAAACTCTTAAGCCTCATCGGTTCACAACTAATGATAACCTACCTTTGTAAAGTAGGTCCAAATGGATATGGAATCATTTGATGTTTATGGTTCTACAAAAAAACCCATTAGAAACCTCTTGGAATGTTTGAACCTTAAATCAATGAGGTTATCCCCAATTCCAGAGGAAGAAAAAAATGGTGAACCCGACGTGAATCCTTAACCAAGTTAAAAATGATGTTTTACTAATTTTTTTACGCCCCTATTTAAAACTCAATGAGAGGGCCAAAAAAACAATCAATAACATATGTGTTTACCCAAAAAGATGTATTGGTCGAAAATATCTTGATTATGTATGTTATATCAAACAAGAACTCTTTTCCATGATCTTCTGCATTACAAAAATGGCTTCTCTTAATTTCACACCTATGAATACATCTGTTGTGAATGCCGCTACTGCTACTCCTACTGGATCATCATCCGCTATGAGGAAGACATCACCTACTCAGCATCTTCAATGTTCGGTATCATATGCGCTGGTTAAGGAGTAATGTCAAAGCGGTACTATTCTGACTCTGGAGGCTTCTAGACAAGCCCTCCAAGTCAATAATTCACCCTGGTCGTCCGAACAGTGATGAACAACGATCAAGAACCAAGTGGTTCCAACCACCGTTTCCAACCATTTCGGGTCATTATCCCTGGAACACAATCATTAGTCCCTCCCATATTTTGGGGAGGTGAATGAACAGGTCCCTCAGGGAGTCAATTCAAAGAGACATGAGTCCTTCGTGAGGGCTAACCTCAAAAATCACCGCCAGACTCGTGCAACAGTGTGCCCTCAACATGATGAGGGTGTCGTCTCAAGGCGTTAAACTCAGGTTCCTCGAACCCGAGAAGGCATGACTAACCACCAGAGGTGACAACCAGTTAATAGTGAGCAAGTTATTATCTCTGTCATATCCGGAGAAGTCCACAAACCTAACATGGTGGAAAGCAATGAGCGGGCATCCACACCTGTCCATTTTAATTCCATACTCTAGCAGACTCGTCTGCCAGCAACATGCCAATCCTGCCTGGCAATTCCAGCAGAGTACTATAGAATGGAACATACACCTGTTTATAAGTCATCAGTTCGTCAGCATGCTCATCTGACAAATATGATGAAGCCCGCCAACCCAATGTGTTGACAACTAGTAAACATGCACATACACCTGCTTACACTCATAATCCTGCCAGTAGCTGCATCTGTCAGTATTGAAGGAAGATTTTCTACCACGTTTTGGGGAGTGCAATCAGTAGGCACATACACCTACTAGTATTGATTATGCCTACTGACAGACTCGTTTGGTAACACCCGTAGAAGTCAGTCATAAATCTACGACAACAAACATGAGGTAGACTCAACTCTCTACCCCCACACTTGAGTACTATCATAATTCACTGACAGGAAAAGGAGGATAGGAGCAGGAACACACACCTACTCCAAGAATGGAATGGATGTATATCCGCATTCCTATAGCTGAAGTCAGCAAGCATATTCTATCAATGGTGAAAGAGCAGAAGAAAATCCCTGCTCATATTCTGGATGCCTACTAGGATATTATAACAGTTTCAGTAGCATCACAGGGAAAGAAATGCAAATCTATCCCTACCAATGGAGTGATGCATCAACAGTTCGCTCTGGAATCGACACACACATCTGTTCCAGTCCATAAGGGTTATGGGGCGTACTACCCCATATCATTCGGACAACCAAGTCAGGCACATACACCTGATTTGAGTGGAGATAATCAGCCTAACCTGATCATTACTCCTGAGAAGGCACATAAACCTACCTATAATGGACACATTAGTTAAGAAGTGGTTCCCAATGTGAGTAAGAAGGCGTCTAAAAAGAAGACCCGTCCAGCACAATCAAGAAATCAGGGGACAATTTTTAACAAGGCTTTACTCGATGCTGGAGTTCTTGATGCACTCAGACAATTATATATTGCAACTCAAGATTCTACTCTCTCAGTTTAAAATAGTCCGTACGTTAATTCCTAAGGTTTGCATCAGATACTTCTTCATGAAGGCTTGATTCATGACATGTCGGTCGATATAAAACATTCATATTCATATAAGAGCCACAAGAACCCTCTGTGTTGCCATAAAGACAAGTATAAAAATGTTTCTTCTTTTGCAGTAACCCACAATGGTGGTCCTCCCCATGATTATGAATTTAGCTGTGAAATTCCTCTCTGAAGTATTAAGTCACATTGCCTGGAAAATGTTCCAATATACAATGTAGTAACGTGAAAGCCCTCTTATCTTGAGGCATATGAAAATATGAATCTAGTCATGTATGATTCATTACCTATAGCATGTTTAATACTTTGTTAATCAAAAGATATCCCAGGGTATAGCTCATTCTCCGAACCACCCCTGAGTCATGCATCTTCTAGTTTGATAAGTGAATTCTCTAACAATATTGTTAAATCTGATGAAGCACCAGCTTTGGTCTAAAGAGGTAGAAGAATAATCATCAAATGATAAGGAGGAAGTACTGAATTTGAGAAAACAACTGGCAAAAGGTGAAGTGCCTGTTATGTTTTGGCCTTTGGATGACTCTTAGTATGACATTCCAGATATGTTGATGGAAGATTGTAATCAAGATATTAGTCTCAACATGTGCAAAACTCTTTGTTAGTTGAAAAATAAAATATTATATTCTGATGAATATGAAAATCATGTAAAGATAATAGAAGGGTTAAAACACCAAATTGATTTTTCTTCTCTCTTAGTTTCTCAATATCTGAAGGCTGAAAAGCAGCAGAGATCCCATCCGCGTCAATGCCTTGGCGCACTATGAAGGTTGTACCAGTTAATTTCCATTGCCCCATCTGGTATTCATATCAGGGGATGGGGTGTTCATGGAGCACTAAAATTCAATGTACTCTCAAGTTATCAAAGCCCATCAAAATTGGTCTAATGCAACGCTGTTACCCATGTCCGGCCACAACCAATTGGCTTTATTTTTAATCAATGGCTCACTGAAGAACAAGCCTCAACTAGTTCCTCTCAAAATCAGGAATACAAAGAACAAGTTGTTGAATTACTCCTGCATCATGAAAATGAGAATATTGACCAGGCTACTCGTTTGGAGCATGCACATCATCAAGTGATAGAAGTCTCAGAAATCATCCAACGACATTTTGAGCTGGGTGATAAGAGTGGATGCAGGTTAATGCATCCATCCAATTTTCGGACTAATGTCTATATGATCAGAAGATATTTTAAGAAGGAATTATATATAGAAACTAAATAGCCACCCCAACTTGCCAAACTGGGGACTCTATTAACCCAACCCTCAGAATCAACAAAATAGGATTCGAGGAGTTGAGCAGAAACAGTAGGAACATCCCCAGTCCAATTGACTGGGGACTCCTTCAAATCCTCAATCTCTTCCTTAGAGAAAGTCAGTCTTCCCTCAATTAAGGAAGAATGTCCAATAGGAACGAATATCCAAATTATCAAGAGATTCCCTCCAAATTATGGTTCGTCAAGAAGTTCCCGAGGGATCAAATCAGCAAAAGGCAGTGTCTCAACAAGGACATAGAAGAAGGAAATATCACAAAAATGCTGATAAAAGAGATGCAATGCATTATGCAACAATTAATGTCACCAATTAAATTTTTTTTCTAATTCCCCAGATGATTCTCACTCAGATGGATCAGATGAAGAGGTTCTAACTCAAGAAGATGTACACACAGATACAAATGAAGAAGGTGTGCGTACAATAAATCAAAGGCTTAACCAGAATCTGGGTATTCCTCCAAGTAAACCACTTACCCCTCTGTGAAAAGTGTCCAATAAGTGGAAAAAAGGAATCAACTTACATACCCATCCTCTGGAGAAGGCCAATAAATCTTGCTAGAGAAAATATTCACAAAACAAGAGGAAGAGATAAAGGAATTAAGGAGGTTGAATGCAGAACTACATCAAGATTGTCTTCCTCCTAAGAGTGATAGAGTCAGTTACCCAAGGGAATTTGTGGAAATTACTGATATGGATCGAGAGTATCCTCCTTTACCAGTACACCCTCGTAGGTCTAATCCTATGGGTCTGGTGCAACAACAACCGACAATACTACCATCAGTGGCAGTTCAGGTCACCACATCTATCCAAGCTCCAGTTATTGCACCTGCACAGGTCAAAGCTCAACCGGATGTTTATCAAAAGATAATGACTACCATTGAGTCATTAACAGCTCGGTCGGAATCTATGGTAGGAAAGCATGCACCGGTTCAACCGGAGAAGAGATATTACTCTGAGTGGGTAGACTCAATTCCTCCCCCATCAAATTTTTCATGTTCCACATTCCCAATCTTTAATTGTTCAGGAGACCCAGAGAAACACTTAACATATTTTGTTTCTTGCTGCGATCCTATGATAGGAACCCCTAAGCAACAATAAGCAGTTATGCTCATGTGTTTTGTACAGTAATTACAAGGGCCTGCTTTTTTATGGTATATAAGCATGCAATCTTGGTCAATTACTGGGTGGGAGGATCTTCGTCAACAATTCCTTCTTCAATTAAGCTCAACTTTTCCAACGACAATAGTTTTTGATCTTAAAAATTGTATGCAAAGGGATAATGAAAGGGTTTTAGGTTTCATTTCTCACTGGAAGGGATTAACCTATTCCCTTTGCTTAGAAATCCCACAAGAATAATTTTTCCCAATCTATGTGGCAAATATGTGTGACGAATTGCACACACTGTTGATCCCTGTGAAATACACATGAGGGTTTCGAGACCTTACTTAAATTGTTCAAAAGATTTAAGATTCTCTTATAAAGACTAAGGATAAAGCTCATGTAATTCCATCAGCTCCAGGATGGGGAATGGGTAAAGAAGAAACTGCTACAGTTAGGCTTAAACAAGCACCTATACCTGCTTCTACTTCAAGACCTTCATCTTCTCGAAGGGCTCCACCTCCTAAGTGTCAACAACAGAGACCGTTTCGTCAATATGACCAAAGAGATCAAAGAGGAAAAAATTTAAGAATTTAATGAAAAAAATAGTCTTTATGAAATGAAAAAGTTCTTGGTTACTTTATTTCGGCTCCGGAAAATAATTTGGCTCAATTAACAATTCCCAAATGGCAGAACAAGTAAATAGATGAAGACCATCCCAACTATTACCCATTTTATCAAATGTTGGGGCATCCCATTCAAGAGTGTTTTGTCTTCAAAGAACTCCTGCAAAAAATGGTGGACTCGAGACAAGTCAAGTTGAATGGTTCTTCAGCTCTGGTTGCATGTGTAACTGCTACGAATCCAGAGGGAGAAGGTGAGTGGCTAGAAGTCAAGAACAAAAATTTGCAAAAATATGATGATTGGATGGTCAGAAAAATGATCAACCAAACTCATTCCATTTTGAGCACGCAATTGAAGAAACCAATTGGGTCTTCTGCTATGAATGCCACATCAAAACCCTCTTTATCAGAGGTAAAATCCTTGAAAAATGACATAATTCAAAGAAAGAAGAGAAATCAGAAGAAGATGAGATCGTGTCAACGAAAAAATTGTCTTTGACTATGGAAAATTTTAAGCGATCTACTTCAAAGAAACGGGCACCACCCCACCCAACGACACATCCTAAATTAGATAATTAGGCAGAGTCTTCATCAGATAAAGAGTTGATCTTTGGTTCTGTTAATATGATTCATTTAACAGATCCTTATGCCAGTCGCCGTTTTTGATTTTGATGAGCCTGAATTCCTTGTATCAAATAGAGGAATTAGAGGAAGTTCTAGAGGTCTGGGATACAGAGGAAGACATGGATATCCTAGAAGCCACTACGTCAATCATACCCTTGCTAGAACTGTGTATACAGCAGAAACTCGGGGCAGAACCCTTCAACGGGCTCAACAAGAACAAGAAAATTCATCCACCAATAGCAGATTCAGTCCTGGAAAATGATTCCGGAGGATCAGTTAGAGATTCAACCTTCTTCCTCTCAGCATGTAAATAGACATATTAGGTCTAATATTCCATATCCAGGAGTATTTCAAACTTCTACCCCAATACAAGATGCATCTACTTCCAAAGAATCAACTTATAAGGTACCTGCAAAACCACATGTTCATGTTGGGAAACGTAGACCTTTGGATCGAAAGTATGATGTACTGAAACACATGGCCGAAGTACCGGCCATGTTATCAATCCTGGATGCATTGAATTTATCAAAGGATCTTCGGGAGGCACTCATTGAGGCTTTGTGTAGTCCTTAAGAGATTGAAACTAAAATTGCTGCAGCTGAAGACTACCATGTAGAGAATAATCCTGTAGAATGCCATGTAGTGATATCTTTCACAGATAAAGATGAAGATGATGTCGTTCATGGACATATCAGACCATTATACATATCTGGAAATGTTAATGGTGTAAAAATCCAATGATCTTTCATTGATAACGTTTCAGGAGTCAACCTCAACCCCATTCGTACACTTCATCGATTGGGCCTCACAGAATTTGATTTATCTCCTTCTACTATGATGTTGCAAGGACATGTTAAAAATGAACAAGAACACCTAGGTTAGATTGCACTCCTAAATCAGTTTAGAGATCTTGTATCCAATTTAGATTTCATGGTTTTTGATCATGGCACAACATTCAATATTTTTCTTGGAAGACCCTGGTTACATCAACATGCGATTATCCCTTCATCATACCATCAATGACTCAAATATTGTTTCGATGGTCAAATTGGGACATTATGTGGTTATAAATCCCCCTTAAAAACATGTGAATAACAATATATTGAGGCGGAATTCTATCACATGAAGGGTAAGGAGAAATCCATATCAAGGGAGGTTACCGAGGTTAATGCTCCATTTGGTTTGGAAAAGATTCCAATAAATCCATTTACACATGTGAGTGCAGATTATTTGTTTCCTATCAATCAAATTGAAATGATAGACCCAAATCAAAATACTCTTTTGGAAACGTCAATAATGTCAATTATGGAAATCAAGCCAGACATCATGGGAGAAATTGGTGATTCACCAAGCAATGATGAAAGCTCAAATGGAGATGTATTTATTTCATCTGCTAAAATCCATCAAGTCTATAATTTTCCAACCAGGACAGAAGAAGTTATAGCAATGTCAGAGGTGAACGATGATGTTGATTCTCAATCCACCATCTCATATTTATTACAAAAGGAATACCCTTTAGCATCATTTGGGTCGGAAATGGAAGTTTCTTCTTCAAGATGTTCAAATTTTAACATCTCTTCTGATCATGGAAATTCTACTCCATCATCAACTATTTAAGTATAAACAGAATAAATAACACATGTTGAAGAAGAAGAGGAAGATCTCAGGGATGCTCCTCCAACATTTGAAGAGGGTATCTCTACTACGGTGGATGAACTCAGAGAAATAAATCTGGGTAAAAAAGAAGATCCATTCCCACTTTAATTAGTGCATCCATGAATCTTGAAGAGAAAAAGAAGTATATTTTATTTTTAAAGAAAAATCGAGATATATTTTCTTGGAACTATACAGAGATTCTAAGGCTTGATCATGATGTGGCTACTCATCATTTGGGTTTTCCATAGAACATCGAGGATTCAAGAAATCCGCTAGATGAACACACCCAACCTATGCTTCCAAAATTGAAACTGAGTTGGATAAGCTTATCAAAGCTAAATTCATCAAAGAAGTTCAATATCCCAAGTGGTTTGCTAATATTGTCTCTGTGAAAAAGAAGAACCTACAAATTAGAGTTTGCATTGATTTCAAAGATCTTAATCGGTATTGTCCTAAGGATGATTTTCCAGTTCCGATAACAAAACACTTAATTGATGCAAGAGCTGGCTATGAAGCACCTTCCTTCATGGATGGATATTCAATATATAATCAAATCTAAATGGCTCCAAAATATGACGAATCTAAAGCCTTCAGAGCCCCTCAGGATGTGTTTTTCTATCAGGTAATGGCCTTTGGCCTGAAATATAACGACCCATACATTACATACATTGTTAATACTTCAAAATTGAAGCACACTTATTACAGCATATGACAAAACCACAAAGGACCGTATAGGTATAGTGTCTTTAGAAACTGGGAAACATAAACAACTGGTTCATAAATCTTCTACAGTGTCTCCCATTTATTTCATCATATCTAGGGTCCCATTTAGCATATTCTACTTAATATCCATCTTCCTGACCTGGGGAAAAGAAAACATAAAAGGGTGAGCTCAAATGCTCAGCAAGGGCAAATAAAGGAAATAAAAATCATATCATATCTTTTTGAAAATCATAACCTGCAAAAGAGATCATAATATCTTAACATGGAATAAATCATAGAAATGAAAATGAGATCCCCATAATCATAACATGAAACTTGAAACTTTGTGGCATGCACACATAATCATGGAAAATCATTTCTTGTTAGTCATGACTCATTTCCAAGACTATCTTAGTGGACAAAGTCCCTTTCTGAACCGAGTCACCCTCGTTCCAGTCCTGTTTCACTGAACCGGTATAACCTACAGTTCCAGCCATGTCTATCTCATGAGATATAAAATCTTTACCCAATGCATTGGAGGGAGATATAGGTCCAACCCATCTTATAATGAATCCTTTCTTATGTGTGCCACATAATCATAAATCATACATCATCGCATAACACATGTAACAAAAATGGGATTCTTGAAACATCATGACATCATAAAACAAACCATATAAGGTAAATGACTTAATAAAAATAATTCCCTCACAACATAATCAAATCAATGTAATAATAGGGATAAAAACAGAACCCTATATTATCTTAGATGGGAAATAATTTTGATAAAACATTTTAACTCCATTCTTGAGGAAAATATCCTTTCATCTTCAAAAACATTTTTCCTTTCATAACATGTCATACATCTTTAAAATAAAAGAAGTTGATTACAAATAAACTTGAAAACTTGTAAAGGAAGCTTCTTGGAAACAATGTTTTAAAAATCCATTCATGTCGTATAAGTTAAAAAAAACATTCTTCGTACTTTTGTCGGAAAAGTCAATGAGTACCTCGTACAAAAAAAGACAAAAGATTCCTTTCATATTCTTTACTAAAAACTCACCTAAGGGTAAAATGGGATTTAAACTATTGTAAGTGGATGGAAACAATATTACATATTGAGGGAACATGGATGTGGATGATAAAATACACCCCAGTAAATACTTACGAATAAACAATCTCGGATAAAAATGAGATTGTGGTATTTTCCCTTACCTTAGGTCCGATTTTCTTTGTACGTGTCCGAAGCTCTTGTATAATGGTTTAAATAATGTTATTGACTTATTCCAGAATCATACATATTGATATGATATCATATATGGTCATATTCTTAGCTTCTTGTTAGTAATATTTCATTGTTACTTGTTACTCGGGTCTTTATTGCCTTTTGTTCTTATGCGTGTTTTGCCGAATACATTCTTATTCTTCTTTTAAGGTTATAGATACCTTATATCCATAATGGTATTAGTGTAACATATATCATATTTATTCATTCAATTCATTTATATAATTACTTATGTAATGATGATCATGTAGAACGAGTCGCATCGCATCGTGGAGACGGTATTCCGTACGTACGTACGAGTGATGATATCGTTCCTATGATGGTGGAACTGTATTGGAGTATATATATATTATTTAAGTATCAATATTACTTTATAATAATCATAAATAGTTACTCATTACACCATTATACCAATCCTTGTAATGTGATGGTGGAAAAATAGATTACACCACGGCGTGGAGATGGTATTTCGTACGTACGCACGCGCGGTGATATCATTTTTCCGTAGGATGGATAGAAGGTGAATTAGGGTTGTTTCATATTTATAATAACATATCAGTATGTAAGTAATAATGATGTTATTACTTTATCATGAAACAACTAATGAAGAAGAAGTTGAATAAGAAAGAAATTGAAAAGATCGGTAATGGATATTACCTCTTCTTTGGAACGCCTCTTTGAATCCTCCACATAGGGAACTAAGATTGGTCTTTGAAGAAGACCAGGACCTCTAGGATTATTCTAGGGAAGTGGATAGGAGAAAATGGCAGGGGTTGTCCGAGCTTGAGTGCTCAAATTGGTGTGAGGAGGAGGGGGGGAGGTGCCCTTTTATAAGGGAGGAGAGGGGCACCTTAAGAATATCTCAAAATATTATTTTATATTAAAGTCAAAATCGGTTTATAATGGTTCCAAAGGGTCTTATTTCGAAGCTAAAGAGGGTATGGGTCGAAATCATATCAACCAATAAGATTTAGACAAGTTTAGGGTATTATTGTAACCTTATCAATTAGATTTAACTCTAAGTTAAATAATTTAACTTTTACCATGTCTTTTTGTTTTCTTTCACTATATGGTTAATAAACTTACTATAACATGCCAAACGAACCCCAAATTGTTTATTATTAATATATATATCCTTATCTAAGTCATTTGGCCGAACATTATATTTTTAGGAATAAAATAACAATTAATAATATAATATTTGATTTAAAAACTATTTTGTGTCAATTTTGACACTATTTGATGTATGATTTTTGTGAAAGTCATAACAGTATTATATGTTCGAACCAAGTTGATTAAATCAACCCTAATATATCATAGTAACCTATAAAATTAGTTGAATTCATAAAAAGTCTTAAATTACATTTATTTTGGTATTTATATTATCAATTATGTCAATATTTCATTAATAAGATAATTACTGCATCATCTTTGTGTCATAAATAAATTAAATTATTTGATGTCTAAAAATTACAAATAAAATACCATCATGTAGGAAATCTTTTTAGCTTTATAATGAATATTTACAATCTAATTTATCTTATGTATAACCCCATATTAAAAATGATTTACTTATTAAACATTGATTTTAACTATTTTAACCTTTCTTTAAATAAATTAATAATAAATGTCCTAATCTAATCCATGTGGGCCTAAATGGTCATATTTTATTCCTAAGTTTGTTTTTGGTCGAATTACACTTTTCCAATAGAATTAGGACATTTTTTAGGGTAATATTAATATCATATTTACCCTTAGTTAACCTATTTACTATTAACCGCGGTAAAAAAAGTAAAAAGTTACTATTCACCCAAAGATTATTTTTATCTCATTGAATCACATTTTACTTACTGATATCAACCGTGTTTGTCGGATTTTTGAAATTCCATTCACAAAAGCGGTAAAATCATGTTTTATGCAAAATTCAGTTTTTAACCTACCACTTAGTGGTTTCACTATTCATCAAAAATTGAAAGTTTTCAGAAAAATACCAAAATTTCACCGCAGGCTAATTTCGATATTCTGAGTCCAAAAATGTAGTCCATTTTGAAAAATAAAATTTATAAAATTTCAAAAAGTGGTTATTACTATTAATAACGGCATGTTTTAATAGCATATGGTTGTTTAGTGAAACTCGGTATTGCGTACGACACAAGCTATCGAGGAAGGTCGCGATTGCGTGTAAAGCAAGCCAAGCAAGTTTTGTGTAGAAAAAGATTCCTTTGATGATTTATATAACATAAAAGTCTTGGGTGTTACATTCTACCCCCCTTAAAAAGAATTTCGCCCTCGAAATTCGTCACTTTGTAACAAACAGATGAGGGTACTTCTCCCTCATCATATCCTCAAGATCCCATGTAACTTCTTCAAGTTGGTGGTTCCTCTATAAAACTTTCACCAATCGAGTGGTCTTGTTTCGTAGGACTTTTTCGCTATGATCCAGAATCTCAATCGGTTGTTCTTCATAAGAAAGATCTTGCTCCAGCGGTAGAACTTCTGAGCTGAGTACATGTGAAGGATCAGGTATGTACTTTCTCAGGAGAGATACATGGAACACATCGTGAACTTGAGAGAGATTCGGTGGAAGCGCCAATCGGTAAGCTACCTTCCCAACACGATCTAGTATTTCAAAAGGACCGATATATCTAGGGCTCAACTTCCCTTTCTTTCCAAATCTCATAACCCTCTTCCAGGGAGATATTCGCAAGAACACTTTATCACCCACTTCAAACTCTAGGTCATTTCTTCGGTTGTCGGCATAACTTTTCTGCCGGCTCTGAGCTGCCCTTATGTGTTGTTGAATAGATCTGACCTTTTCTGCCATTTCATCAATGAGATCAGGTCCTAATAGCTTTCTTTCCCCAACTTCGTCCCAGCAAGTTGGAGTCCTGCATTTCTTTCCATAGAGAGCTTCATAAGGAGCCATCTGAATACTGGAGTGAAATCTATTATTATAAGAAAATTCCACCAAAGGTAGGTGTTGATCCCCACCTCCTTTGAAATCCATAGAGCAAGCTCTCAACAAATCTTCTAGGGTTTGAATTGTTCTTTCAGACTGACCGTCTGTCTGGGGATGATAAGCAGGGCTGAAACTCAACTCTGTATCCAGAGTATGCTGAAGACTTCGCCAAAACTTCGAGGTAAATCTCGGATCCCGATCAGATATAATAGAAAGTGGTACTCCATGCAATCTTACCACTTCCTTTACATATATCCTGGCAAGCTGATCTAGAGAGAAATCCTCTCTAATAGGAATGAAGTGTGCAGACTTTGTAAGACGATCAACTATGACCCAGATAGCATTATTGCCTTTGGATGTTTTATGAAGTCCTGTTGCAAAGTCCATAGTGATGTTTTCCCATTTCCATTCGGGTATGGGTAATGGTTGTAACATCCCCTTAGACTTTTGTCTCTCAGCTTTAACTTGTTGACAAACCAAGCATTGAGAGACATATTCACCAACATCTCTTTTCATGCCATCCCACCAGAAGTACTCTTTCAAGTCCCTATACATCTTCGTGCTTCCAGGATGAATAGAGAATGAAGAACTATGAGCCTCATCCAGCAGCTCCTTCTTTAATTCGGGGATGGAAGGAACACAAACCTGAATCCTGAACTTTATTATCCCATCACAATCAAGGTTGAATTCAGGAACATTTCTCACCTTCTTTTGTAACTCGACATCTTCTTTCTGTGCCTCTTTAATCATCACATGTATAGATGGTTGAACATTCATTTGAGAAAGATAAGATTTTTCCCCTTCCATTATAATTCCAAGATCCATCCTTTGTAAATCCATAAATATTGGATCTTTTTTTATCCTCATCATGGATAAACTAGCATGGTCTTGTCGACTTAATGCATCTGCCACCTTGTTTGCTTTCCCAGGGTGGTAATGGATTGAGCAGTCATAATCCTTAATCAGCTCCAACCATCTTCTTTGATGCATATTCAACTCCTTTTGTGTGAAAATATACTTTAAACTTTTATGATCAGTATAAATATCACACATTTCACCATAAAGGTAATGCCTCGAAATCTTTAATGAAAAGATTACCGCAGCCAACTCCAAATCATGTGTTGGGTAATTTTGCTCATGGATTTTCAACTGTCGTGAGGCATAAGCTATCACCATATCATTTTGCATAAGAACACACCCCAATCCCTTCTTGGATGCATCACTATAGATCACACACCTTTCTTCACTACAAGGCAGTGTGAGCATAGGTGCACTGGATAACCTTCTTTTCAACTCCTTGAAATTCTCTTCACATTCCTCTTTCCAGACAAACTTAACTCCTTTCCGAGTCAACTTGGTGAGTGGATTAGATAATCGTGAAAAATCTTTTACAAAACGTCGATAATATCCAGCCAAACCAAGAAAACTTCGGATCTCAGTTACTGTTGTTGGTCTTGACCATCTTTCGATAACCTCTGTTTTTGCTGGATCCACAGATATCCCCTCTTTTGAGATTATGTGACCCAAAAATGCAACTTTTTGAAGCCAAAATTCACACTTGGTAAATTTGGCATAAAGCTTCTCCTTTCTCAGGGTCTTCAATATAATTCTCAAGTGATCTTCATGATCTTCCTTGCTCTTTGAATAGACAAGAATATCGTCTATAAAGACTACCACAAATTGATCAAGATAGTCTCTAAAAACTCTATTCATTAGATCCATGAAGATAGAAGGGGCATTAGTAAGACCAAATGGCATCACTATAAATTCATAGTGTCCATACCTTGTACGGAAAGCCATCTTTGGTATATCCTCCCTTTTGACCCTTAATTGATGATACCCTGAATGAAGATCAATCTTGGGAAAGTATTGAGCTCCGCGTAGTTGGTCAAATAAGTCATCAATGCGTGGGAGAGGATATTTCTTCTTGATAGTGATCTTGTTATGTTCTCGATAATCAATGCAGAGTCTCATTGATCCATCTTTCTTATTAACAAATAGAACAGGTTCTCCCCAAGGTGACGCACTAGGGCGTATGAATCCCTTATCAAGATTCTCTAGGAGTTGCTTCTTCAATTCCTGCAACTCAATTGGGGCCATTCTATAAGGTGTATTTGAAATAGGCAAAGAACCCGGTATGAGTTCTATTGAAAACTCAACTTCACGATTTGGTGGAAGACCCGGTAATTCCTCCCGAAAGACATCATCAAACTCCCGTACAATGGGCATATTCTTAATCGTGAGTTTCTCACCAACCATTTGAGATAAATAACCTTCATTTACTGGAATCAATACCCATAAGATGGAAGAAATTTCCACTGGAAGATTATGTTCATACTTGCATTGATATACGATCGTAGATTGATCTGGAATATGAAATGTGACTTCCCTTATTTGGAAATTGATATGAGCTCCATGTAGAGAAAGACAATCCTTGCCAAGATTCACATCAAATTCCACTAAAGGAAGGATCACAAGATTTGAAGGAAGCACTTTCCCACAAACTTCGATCGGAGAAGAATTATAAACTTTTGATGCGACTGTTGTGACATTAGGTGTTGTCACAGATAACTCAACATCTAATTGTTGAGGTAATACGGTGATACCCTTAGAAAATTCTTTAGAAATAAAAGAGTAGGTGGATCCAGAATCAAATAAAACATTTGCTACTTTAGAGTGGATGGTAAGTGTACCTTTCACCACTTCGTTATCGTACTCCACATCACTGATATAAATTTCATGTGACTTTCCTTTGTCTTTAGCCTTAAGATTTTGTTGACGTCGACCATCATCATCAACCCTTGGATTTGGGCATTGATTGGCATAATGCCCCATCTCCTTGCACTTGAAACATTGAAGTGTAGTCGGTTCATTATGTGTATCCCTTCCTTTGTTTGCATCATTAGACATCTTCTTCCCATTATCGCGGCATTAAAATGCCCGATGACCTACCTTTCCACATTTAAAACATTTACTTGTCCCTTTAAGACAACTCCCTCCATGTTTCTTTCCACACTTTGAGAATAAGGAAAAGCTCATCTTCTTTTCCGTGTGCTCTTTAGATTTTCCTTTGAATTCCATCTTCCTCTTCTTATCAAACCCATGTGACTGATGGGTTATTCCAATCTCCATCTCGACTTTGAGAGCACATCGAATGATTTCCTCGTAGCTATTGAAGTCCCTTATGGCTAATGCCCTTCGAAGACTTGGTTTTAAGCAACTAAAG
The DNA here is from genome assembly GCA_963277665.1 of Viscum album. NCBI lineage: Eukaryota > Viridiplantae > Streptophyta > Magnoliopsida > Santalales > Viscaceae > Viscum > Viscum album. The sequence continues at coordinate 440,860,640 of OY728139.1, read as the reverse complement.
AATCGATCGATCTTACTCTCAGGTTGGATAATAATACCATATGCGTACCTCGCAAGTTTTGTAAAATTTGCTTCATAGGTACCAACAGATTCATCATCCCTTTCCTTCAGTTCAAGAAACTCTTTCTCCATCTTTGTTCGGAGAGTACGAGGGAAGTAATTATTGAAAAATAAGTTCTTGAACTCGTCCCATTCCATAGACTCAATTTCATTCCTTTGCCTCGTATTCTTAATAAGATTCCACCGTTGATCAGCATCTCCTTCCAAATGATACACTGCTAGGATGACTTTATCATGTTCAGAACATTGAAGAAATGAAAATATATTTTCAGTAGTACTAATCCATTGTTTCGCAACTAATGGATCAGTAGACCCACTGAAAGAAGGTGGACGCTGCCTCATGAAGGATTCAACAGAATGTTGCTCCTTCCTCTGCTCGTTTGGAAGTCCTGCATGATTCATAGCTTGAGAAAGTTGTGTGAGCATGGCTACAAAATTTTGCATTCCAGCTCCCATATCGTTTGGTTGCTCAGGGGGATAATCATTGCATTTCCCATCGCATTCCGCATTAACACGGTTCCTTTGGGTTCCAGCTATTGACTAAAACCAAGAAGAATAGTGTGAGCAACACTAATTATAATAGGAAAACCACATAATTCAAGAATAAAATTTTCATGCTTAAGGTCTTATCCTAGGTTATTCACGGCCATTTCTAAAACACTAAGATTGCGTTCTATGCTTAGACTTATCCTTAGGGTTCTTACTAAGGCTTTTACATCCTAGTTTCCAAAGGATGACTATACCTTTCCTCTGATACCAACTATAACGACCCATACTTTACATACATTGTTAATACTTCAAAATTGAAGCACACTTATTACAACATATGACAAAACCACAAAGGACCGTATAGGTATAGTGTCTTTAGAAACTGGGAAACATAAACAACTGGTTCATAAATCTTCTACAGTGTCTCCCATTTATTTCATCATATCTAGGGTCCCATTTAGCATATTATACATATTATCCATCTTCCTGACCTGGGGAAAATAAAACATAAAAGGGTGAGCTCAAATGCTCAGCAATGGAAAATAAAGGAAATAAAAATCATATCATATCTTTTTGAAAATCATAACCTGCAAAAGAGATCATAATATCTTAACATGGAATAAATCATAGAAGTGAAAATGAGATCCCCAAAATCATAACATGAAACATGAAACTTTGTGGCATGCACACATAATCATGGAAAATCATTTCTTGTTAGTCATGACTCATTGCCAAGACTATCTTAGTGGACAAAGTCCCTTTCTGAACTGAGTCACCCTCGTTCCAATCCTGTTTTATTGAACCGGTATAACCTACCGTTCCATCCATGTCTATCTCATGATATATAAAAGCATTACCCAATGCATTGGAGGGAGATATAGGTCCCACCCATCTTATAATGAATCCTTTCTTATGTGTGCCACATAATCATAAATCATACATCATCGCATAACACATGTAACAAAAAGGGGATTCTTGAAACATCATGACATCATAAAACAAACCATATAAGGTAAATGACTTAATAAAAATAATTCCCTCACAACATAATCAAATCAATTTAATAATAGGGATAAAAACAGAACCCTATATTATCTTAGATGGAAAATAATTTTGATAAAACATTCGAACTCCATTCTTGAGGAAAATATCCTTTCTTCTTCAAAAACCTTTTTCCTTTCATAACATGTCATACATCTTTAAAATAAAAGAAATTGATTACAAATAAACTTGAAAACTTGTAAAGAAAGCTTCTTGGAAACAATGTTTTAAAAATCCATTCATGCCGTATAAGTTAAAAAAACATTCTTCGTACTTTTGTCGGAAAAGTCAAAAAGTACCTCGTACGAAAAAAGACAAAATATTCCTTTCATATTCTTTACTAAAAACTCACCTAAGGGTAAAATTGGATTTAAACTATTTTAAGTGTATGGAAACAATATTACATATTGAGGTAACATGGATGTGGATGATAAAATACACCCCAGTAAATACTTACGAATAAACAATCTCGGATAAAAATGAGATTGTTGTATTTTACAATACCTTAGGTCCGATTTGCTTTGTACGTGTCTGAAGCTCCTGTATAATGGTTTAAATAATGTTATTGACTTATTCCAGAATCATAAAAATTGATATGATATCATATATGGTCATATTCGTAGTTTCTTGTTAGTAATATTTCATTGTTACTTGTTACTCGGGTCTTTATTGCCTTTTGTTCTTATGCGTGTTTTGCCGAATACATTCTTATTCTTCTTTTAATGTTATAGATACCTTATATCCAGAATGGTATTAGTGTAACATATATCATATTTATTCATTCAATTCATTTATATAATTACTTATGTAATGATGATCATGTAGAACGAGTCGCATCACATCGTGGAGACGGTATTCTGTACGTACGCACGAGTGATGATATCGTTCCTATGATCGTGGAACTGTATTGGAGTATATATATATTATTTCAGTATCAATATTACTTTATAATAATCATAAATAGTTACTCATTACACCATTATACCCATCCTTGTAAAGTGATGGTGGAAAAATAGATTACACCACGACGTGGAGACGGTATTCCGTACGTACGCACGCGCGGTGATTTCATTTTTTCCGTAGGATGGATAGAAGGTGAATTAGGGTTGTTTCATATTTATAATAACATATCAGTATGTAAGTAATACTGATGTTATTACTTTATCATGAAACAACTAAAGAAGAAGAAGTTGAAGAAGAACGAAATTGAAAAGATCGGTAATGGATATTACCTCTTCTTTGGAACGCCTCTTTGAATGCTCCACTTAGGGAACTAATATTGGTCTTTGAAGAAGACCAGGACCTCTAGGATTATTCTAGGGAATTGGAGAGGAGAAAATGGCAGGGGTTGGCCGAGCTTGAGTGCTCAAATTGGTGTGAGGAGGAGGGGGAGGAGGTGCCCTTTTATAAGGGAGGAGAGGGGCACCTTAGGAATATCTCAAAATATTATTTTATATTAAAGTCAAAATCGTTTTATAATGGTTCCAAAGGGTCTTATTTCGAAGCTAAAGTGGGGATGGGTCGAAATCCTATCAACCAAGAAGATTTAGACAATTTTAGGGTATTATTTTAACCTTATCAATTAGATTTAACTCTAAGTTAAATAATTTAACTTTTACCATGTCTTTTTGTTTTCTTTCACTATATGGTTAATAAACATACTATAACATGCCAAACGAACCCCAAATTGTTTATTATTAATATATATATCATTATCTAAGTCATTTGGCCGAACCATAGATTTTTAGGAATAAAATAACAATTAATAATATAATATTTGATTTAAAAACTATTTTGTGTCAATTTTGACACTATTTGATATATGATTTTTGTGAATGTCATAACAGAATTATATGTTCGAACCAAGTTGATTAAATCAACACTAATATATCATAGTAACCTATAAAATTAGTGGAATTCATAAAAAGTCTTAAATTACATTTATTTTGGTATTTATATTATCAATTATGTCAATATTTCATTAATAAGATAATTACTGCATCATCTTTGTGTCATAAATATATTAAATTATTTGATGTCTAAAAATTACAAATAAAATACCATCATGTAGGAACTCTTTTTATCTTTCTAAATAATATTTACAATCGAATTTATCTTATGTATAACCCCATATTAAAAATTATTTACTTATTAAACTTTGATTTTAACTATTTTAACCCTTCTTTAAATAAATTAATAATAAATGTCCTAATCTAATCCAAGTGGGCCTAAATGGTCATATTTTATTCCTAAGTTTGTTTTTGGTCGAATTACACTTGTCCAATAGAATTAGGACATGTGTTAGGGTAATATTAATATCATATTTACCCTTAGTTACCCTATTTACTATTAACTGCTGTAAAAAAAGTAAAAAGTTACTATTCACCAAAAAATTATTTTTATCTCATTGAACCAAATTTTACTTACTGATATCAACCGTATCTGTCGGATTTTTGAAATTCCATTCACAGAAGCAGTAAAATTAAGTTTTATGCAAAATTCAGTTTTTAACCTACCACTTAGTGGTTTCACTATTCATCAAAAATTGAATGTTTTCAGAAAAATACCAAAATTTCACCCTAGGCTAATTTTGATATTCTGAGTCCAAAAATGAAGTCCATTTTGAAAAATAAAATTTATAAAATTTCAAAAAGTGGTTATTACTATTCATAACGGCTAGTTTTAATAGCATATTGTTGTTTAGTGAAACTCGGTATTGCGTACGACGCAAGCTATCGAGGAAGGTCGTGATTGCGTGTAAAGAAAGCCAAAAAAGTGTTGTGTAGAAAAAGATTCCTTTGATGATTTATATAACATAAAAGTCTCGGGTGTTACATGAAAAATACAGGCGCAACATATCAGCATGTCATGCATCATATCTTCAAGCACTTTTTAGGGATGCTTATTTAATGTTATGTGTATGATTTGGTGGTTAAATCCAAGAAATGTTCTAATCACATGGCTTATTTGGAATTAATATTCCACAAACATGGGAAACATAATTTGAAGATGGACCCCATAAAATGTGATTTTGGGGTAACCTTAGGAAAATTTTTCATCTTTGTTGTACGCCATCATGTTATCGAAGTAGATCCTGAGAATGCAAATTCAATATTTTGTATGTAACCTCCTCAGAAAGTGAGTGAATTGAGAGGACTTCAAGGAAACATAGCCTATATTTGGATTTTCATCACCAATTTAGCAGGAAAAAGTTTACCATACTCCAAATTGATGAAGAAGGGAGTCACTTACCAGTGGACTGAAGAATGTAAAGAATCATTCGATATTCTAAAGAAATATCTCTTGATTCCACTGGTGTTAATTACCCCTGTTGAAGGAAGACCACTTATCCTATATGTGATAGCCTTAGAGAGATCATTGGGTCCCTTTATTGCTCAAAAGAATGATGCTGGGAATGAAAACAGCCTTTACTATATTAGTCGGACTATGCATGAAGCAGAAACCCAGTATTCAAGTATTGAGAAGTGATTCCTAGAATTAATCTTTTTAGTTGAGAAGTTGATACAATATCTACAAAATCATGAGGTCCAATTTGTATCTCGCAATAACCCGCTCAAATATATCCTTATTCATCCAATGTTTATTGTACATTTGGAAAGGTGGGAAGTTATTTTGTAGCAATTTGATATTCAATATGTGTCTCAAAAGGTAATAAAGGGCCAAGCTCTAACTAACTTCCTTACTGAACACCATTCAGTAGAAGATGTATCTTTAGATAATGAACTTTATAATGAGGAAGTCTTTTCTATTCAAGATAGTCTTCAAATATGGGAAATTTACTTTGATGGTACTTCCAAAAGTCCTATAGGGAAGAAAATGAAAGATCCTAAATTCAAAAAATTTGGGTTAAGAATTGTACTCATTTTCCTGAAAAAGGAAGTGTTACCTTATTCATTCTCATTGTTGGGAGGATGGACAAATAATGAAGCCGACTGCCAAGCTATTATCGCAGGATTGGAGTTGGCACTTCAAGCACAAGTGAATCACTTAAAGGTGAAAGGTGATTTAGACATGGTAATCACACAAGTAAATGGGGATTATGCAATCAGAAAAGAATAACTAATCCCTTTGTATGATTTTTTCAGAGAGTTAATGGTGGAATTTTCTTCGGAACTGACATTTTCTTATGTCCCAAGATAACAAAATACCCATGCTGATGCACTGGCTAATATAGCCACAGTTATGGAAGATCCAAATCGGGATGAGAAAAGCATTAGTATTTCCCACCGTCATACAATTTCACCTAATATTCAAATCAGAACAGAGGAAATAAATGAAATTAGTCCCATTCCTGAACCATATATTCATAATACAGGATATATGACACCTATCAGGGAATACCATCAAAATGGAACACTTCCACCTGATAAAGCTGGGAAAGTACAAATCTGGCAATGTGTGGTCAATTTTAATCTTTATGATAGCCCAGATCACCTAGAAAAAATTCTATAAAAAAGTGGTTTTGTTGGAATTATCTTCATATGCATTGATGGTTAAGAGACAATGGCTATCAAGAAAGAAGTACAAGCAAGAGTCTGTGGTGCCCACCAGTCTAGACATAGACTATCTGATGAAATTCGAAGGCTTGGAAACTTTTTCCCTTCAATGATACAATCTTTTATTAATTTCATAGAGAAGTGTAATTCATGCCATGTACATGCCAAATTCATTCATCAACCCCCAGAGTTTCTTTATACAGAAAAATACTCATGGCCATTTTCCACATGGGGAATGGATGTAGTAGGACCATATCCTTCGGCTACATCCAAGAAGTTTAAGTACATTCTTACTGCTACTGACTTCTTTTCTATATAGGAAGAGGCAACACCCATAAAAAAATTCAACTCTGAATGCATTGTTAGCTTCACCAAGTCGAACATCATTACAAGATTTGGTGTCCCTTATACCATATTGACGAACAATGGCACCAACATCTGTTCATCTGAGGTGAGGAAGTTTTATCAAGAATACAACATCAAATCCAATCATTAATCTCAGTATCATACAATAGCCAATGGCTAGATATAAGCTTTCAATAAGACTCTCTCAAACAAACTACAAAAGATGGTGGATAAAAATAAGAAATCATGGCCTAGTAAACTCTTTCATGCTTTATGGGCTTATCAGACCACCACCCGCACTGCAACGTGTTCAACTCCATATTCATTGGTATATGGAACAGAATCAATCTTTCCCATTGACGTTCAATTACCCTTGCTCAGAGTATCCATTTTTGATCAGTAATCTATAGATGAACAATCTCAAAAGCAATTGGATGAATTGGAATGGTTAGATGAGAAAATATTGTGCACCTTACACCACATAGAAGTCTAAAAAAATTGAATAGCATGAGATTCCAACAAATATGATGTTCTTTGTTCATTCATTCAGGGAGAATAGGTATTGGTTCTCAGAACTACAATGATACTATGAAATAATCCTCACATGTTGGAACCAAAATGGTAATGACCTTATTCAACACATAAGGTCTACTCTAATGGAGCTTATTCTTTAATCTCAATTTATGGATAACTCATCACTACTCCAACCAATGATATATTTATGAAGAAGTATTTTGTGTAATGCAAATTACATCATCCAAAAAGTTGTTAAACTGTAGCATCAACAGTTCAATCATATGACCTTAAACTATTTTCACCCCCGTCCAACATGACGTTAAACTGTGACGTCCTAGAAACATGATGCTAAACAGCACAGAAGTCCCTTACGTCTAGCAAGATGTTAAACTGCATAATCTCTGGTCCACTCATATGACCTTAAAATATTCGCACCATCGTCCAACATGACGTTAAACAGTGAAAAATTCCCTAATATGTCCAACATGACATTAATCTGTGTCCTCTTTTGTCCTCACTACATGAAATTAAACTGCATAGTCCCCTTTTCGTCCAACATGACGTTATACTATATTGTCCCCATCGTATTAGCTATAGGAAACTAAACTGTACAACACCTTTATTGTCCAATATGACGCAACACTGTGTTCACGTCCAACATGACGTTAAACTGTGTCCCTATATTTTTCCAACATGATGTAAAACTGAATAAAGTCCCTTAATACGTCCTACATGACATTAAAATTTATTTTGTCCCTGCTACATGACACTAAACTGTGCAGCATAAATAGTCCTCACTGCAAAAATTTAAACTTCATTGTCCCTTCACACGTCCTACATGACCTTAAACTGTGCATCGTTAAGGTTGTTGCTACCTCTAATTTCTCACACCGAGTATGACTTATAAGAGATTAGAGTAAACTTCAACTATAACACCCTCTCTAGGATGCTAAAAATTTGTATGTCCCCAAAACGATTTTTAGGTAGTTGTTCTGAAAAACAAACTGATTACTAATTTATTCTTTAATTGAACTACGCGGACTTTGATCCTTGCCTTCTAGGATCGGTATGTAGGCAACCTTCTGTGGTTCAAGCCCAAAACCAATATCTTCACATCAGATCATTTCCATCTCATATGATAATTGATCTGTGAAGCATCCCCAAAACCAATACGGTTTACATTGGTTCTCAATAATTCTTACTATATGATGTTAAACTATTCGCAATTTTATCACGTACAAAAATAAACTACAATATTATTTGACACCCTCACCAGAGAGGGAATCATTATTTATATTGATCTTTGATCATGTTATCATCTAATGACAATGCGCATACAAGAAAATGCATGAACCTTTTATCTTGGGACAAACCATCATTGCACTAAAGTCCCCATTTCACCCTTCAGTTGTATGAACTAAATCTGTACAAAGGGTATTTCAAGAACATCGTGCATCTTGATTCCCATCCTTATGGGAAACATAGGAACATTCAAGCATCCCTCGAATCCAGCCCCAAGTCTTTGGACCTAACACCAAATTATACTTTCAGTCCTCTAGCTAAAAAGTCCCCATGAAAACACACACTCTGTCTACATTATAATGGTCCGAGTTTTATGACCCTAAACTAATATTTCCTATACCTTCATCCCACATGAAATTAAACTCTATTTCACTAACTAAGTATTTAATGATTCCTATCCTTATGAGGTATGTAGTGAAGTCCATCACCTCAATCTAGGACCCTTCCACAACATGATTATGGTTAGCATTGATCTATGTATCTCTTTCATGCATTGAAAAATACCCATTTCCATGTGTCATACTCCTAACCTTATATACTTCCGAATCTCCATAACACCTTTCTTGACATATGGTCACAAAATGTCCAATTTTATTGTGTTCTTTTTCCTGACCATGCAGCACGTTCCCTTAGGCAGCCTTGCATAAAGAGTCTACATAACAGACATGTCAGCTAAAAGATGGTATTATTTGACTATGCCGCTAATGCCCTTAGGAAGCCCTGCATAATTCAACCCCCTAATGGGTTTGTCAAATAGTGGTATCATTATTATTTGGAAGAAAATATATTTTGTCTTTAGTTTCTAAATGAAAATATGTAGGGATCCACAAAAATGGTCATCCTTAACATATCTATCCCATACTCTTTTTCATGATATGAATGTATTCAAGTCTATGGTTTATATTTTCCATCCCTACATTTAGGCAAGACCTTCATAGGAGTGACATTCATCCAGCTCTTAGACAATCCTGTTTGGAAATATCTTTTCCATATTCAAATACCTCTATCCATGCAGCAAACTCTATGCTTTGGAAAATATGAATCCCGATAAAATTCCACTGGCTTCTAAGCAATAGAAAAGTAAATTTCAGCGGCCTTCCATAAACAATCTACCAAACAAACTTGTCAGCCAAAAGATGCTATTATTTGACCATACATCCAATTCCCTTAGGTTTCCCTACATAATTCAACCCCCTAATGAGTTTGTTAAATATTGGTCACTTCATTCTTGGGAACTACTTCTTCTAATACCTTTTAGCCATTTTTCATTTCATTGCTTAGATTCAAAATTTATGAAGTCATCATTTACATATTTTCACTCATAATTCAACATGGTAATATGTTTTCAGATAACTTATCAAGGAATTGAGTCAATGTTAATACATTTGTTCAAAGATATCTCAACCTTAAACATTAGCCTTTTTATGTCTGACGTGCATGAATTTAAACTCCCACAAAAGACAAGGGAACTATAAACAAAAGTCAAGTTCCAGCTCACTAAACATACATTTCATATGATTTAGGTAATATTGAAAAATTAAAATATTCAAATTTTGTAGGGATATTTTTATAATCCTAGTAAAAAATCAAACTATGCTTACTAGGCCAATTGAAATAGTCAAAAATTTAAAGCAGGTAGTAACAGAAGGAATGCACAAATGATTGAAGATGATAGAATTCTTCATTGATGCACATGAGTTAGAAGGACATCAACAGATTGGAGTCTCTTCTATTTTTAGGAATTACCAAAAGTTATCAACATAAATCTTTATTTGATTTTCAGCATCTCAAGATTCATCAGAAACCACCTAGAATTCATTCATTCAACTGGATACAATAACAGATGCAATGATACCAGCTCTTCTTGGAACAATTGTAAAAGAATTTTCTTGAGTGTGGTTTGAGAAACTTTTCTACTAATCAAACAGTAACATTGTTTCTATCCAAGAGACTTAGAAGATGGATACATGGATTTGTGAATGGAGCATTGGAAGTAAAGAGCCATTTGGAGAGAGTAATCTTTTCAGATATTTTTTCTAATTTCATGATAATCTTCTCTCTATCAATTAGTAGCGGAAAACATATCAGTGCATGGTTTTCCATTTTCATATCTAAAAGAAAATGGCATAAAGGAAAACTTTGAAATTTCACCCCATTGTTGTTTCTCTTAATGCAAAACATAACCAAAATAGAAGAGTACCAGTGCAGCTGTATCTTGGGCATATAATTCATTGCATTTGGAACGTCGAATCCTTGAAAATAACCATGGCCATGTAGAGGCAAGTAGATGCTATGTGGGAAGTCATGATGATATTTATTCAAGTACTTGGAAATATCTGAGAGAGTACTGCCATAGATATCATTGTAATAAAAGACAATGACATTCATCATGTCATCAAGTTGTTTTCTATCCAGTTCATCAGCTGTTCCAATTATCCTGGGAGCCATTTAATCTGCACAATAGTTGTATAATTAACTCACAAGTAAGTTAATTTTTCATAAAATTTGTGAAGAAAATTGAAAAGTGGATAAGGTATTAAGGCGTTCAAGTCCCAAATTTAGTGCGCAAGTATAAGTGTGTCGCGTATGTTTTGGTGTGCAGGTATCACCACACAAGTCCAAATACCACTACATCAGCGCGACACAAACGAAGAAGTGGAAAGCTGAGTAACTTGTGCGACGAAAGCATATTGTGCGGTGAGAGCTCGAAAGTTTGAAATCCGATTGCTTTGCACAAGAATGACTGCATATATATAGGCAAGGCCACACCCCTACGTGCCAAAACCTGCACGACTTATACTTGTGTGCCGCCATTTGTGCGCTCAACACATACGTGCCAAATGTTCCTTGGTTTTATTCTTTACCTCAGAGTCACATCCTCAATTCTTTTGGATCCAACTCTGAGGGGGGACTTTTGTAGACGCTCCTTTCCATCACAAAGTATAGCGACTTAAAAAAGAAAATAGCTGAACCCAAAATGAGTCATCCTTTGACGAAACCTAAAAAATTGACAACGGAATGAACAATGATTCATTTTCACTTGGGTCGCGCATGTTCGACCAAGGTTGCCCAAGTATAAATGTGCACCACCCAATGGTCATGCAGGTGACTTGCACGCCCTCAATGATTTTCTCCCAGGGTCTTCACTAGTCGATAAATACCCCCTGTGGGCCCCCCATTTTAGGATGGCAAAAATTCCAAAACTCATATTTGAGCTCTGTTTTCCCAAGTCTCTTCTGGAAGTCTTCTGAACACTTCTAAGGTAATTTCATACCATGAATGGAAGGTCTAAACAAGGAAAAAAAGGCCTAAGTGTTGAAACTCATCAACAATTACACGCCTAAGTGGCCAGCCCTTTAGGAAAATGGCCACACTTGCGCGCCGCCTTACTCTTTCAACATAACTTGCGCGCCACACTTCGGGAAGCCTCTAGGGATAGTACAAAGGTCCTGAGACATGTCTTTCCAAAGTATTACCCTATGGGGTGACCGTCACGCAAGTAACCTTATGTTGTGCAAGTATACTTGTGTGACCAGGACTTGCGTACCTACGCAGGACTTGCACACCTCTCACTTTTTGGGTTCCCCTCATTCCTATTCACTATCTTTCTTCAAATCCACCTATCCTTTTCAATATTCAGCCTTCAAAACCATCTTCAAAGCCATTTATTCCATAGCTCCTTTGTTGGCATCTTTATCTGAAAGGAAATCAGTGGAACATCTCTCAAAACCTAGTGATTTATATATTTTTATGTCTCTATGGTGAGAGACTTCATTCATTCAACCTCATCCTTTAAAAGATGAGAGGTTCCCTAACCTGGGCCTCCTTTTCAGGAGTAAGCCCGAGTCATAATTTTTCTAAATTGGGCATTGTCCTTAAGAGTATGCCCCACTTATAAATTCCATTCACTTTGGCCTCCTTCTCAAGAGTAAGTCCCAATCTCAAATTCCGAAATTTGGGAATCCTCTTTAGGAGTAAGACCCAAGTCCCCAAACCTGGGCCTTATTTTTAGGAGTAAGCCCCAGTATTCATGTTCCTATAATTTTGGGCATCCTACTTTAGACTAAGCCCCAACCATAATTCTTCAAATATGGGAATCCTCCTTAATAATTATCCCCATGTTCCCAAAATCCAAATTCCTTTAACCTGGGCATCCATTTCAGGAGTAATCCCCAGCTATAATTTACTTTAACATGGGTCTATACTTTAAGAGTAATCCCCACTCATAATTTCTCTTAACTAGTCTTAATTTACATTTGATTTGGGATTCCTTCTCAGGAGTAAAACCCATTACAATTCCTCTCAAATTTGGGCATCCTTCTCAGGATTAAGTCCTAAGTAATGTATCAAAATCTCCATAAAGCCCATATACCATTATAGACCCTGTTCCTGGGTTTCATCATGGAAGTAAATCCTAATCTTCATCTATCTGGGCAGTCATTCATACATAAGTCCCACATCATTTATAATAATTTCATTTTTCATGGAAAAATTGTCTTATTTTACCAATACTTCTTGATTCTCACACCGAGCAATACTTGTGTGAGATTAGAGTGTAAAAATAATTATGACCTCTTTATTTGAGCCATCAATCATGCATAAAACTCATTCTTATTTACTTGAACTATGTGGGTTATGATTCCTTTTCTAAAACAAAGGATACGTAGGTAGCCCATATGCGAGTATGATCTCAACTCCAAAATAATCTATGTCTTTCTGAATGATAATAAACTTCACGTGCCCCACTGAGTTGCATTAAAAACAGTATGGTTATCATATTGACCAAGAGATTTCTATATAATGTATCAAAGGATAACATTGAGTAAAAATCTCTAACAAATACAGATGATTCTCTGTCGATGAAGAACCTCGAATACATATAAAATATTCTCTAAATATCATTCATATTAATCATTGATTGTCAGATCTAAAACAAAATCTCATTTTCATACTTCTTAATTTAAAAAGGAATCCTGAACATAACTGAAATCTATAAAGAGAGTCCCGGTGTAGACAATAATTACACTAAAAAGGTGTGATAAGTCTGACCTCCCATCCTCTTGACTAATGCATACTCTAAAGCCTAATCGGTTCACAACTAATGAGAACCTGACTTTGGAAAGTAGGTTCAAATGGATATGGAATCATTGGATGTTTTTTGCTCTACGAACAAACACATTAGAAACCTCTTGGAATGTTTGAACCATAAATCAATGAGGTCATCCCCATTTCTAGAGCAAACAAGGCCATATCACATGAGGTATCTTTGGTATAGAACCCAAGGCATACTCTATCAATCATGAGGTATCTAATACTGACAGAGTATGTCGTGCAAGGATTTCACCTCAGGGACCCATGTTTTTCATGAAGTAGTTGATGACCTGGGAACATGTAATCCAAGTATATCACATCATATATCCCATTTTTTTCATGAGTCATATACTTGGGGTTATAAGTTTAATGTCTTGCAAAGGAGGAGTTGAATGATCAAAATGACCAATGAAGGTGGATCAAGGAGGTGCATCCCCAGGATGGAAAATTTCACACCTAAAATTTTATCGATGGATAGATCAGAACACTTCATGGTGGAAGATCCAAGAGGTGTGTCCCATAAAGGGAAGATGTCACACTATGAATTTTTATCAGAACACCCATGGGGGAGGAGCAGATAGGTGAATCCCTAGGAAATAGCTCTGATGTTTACCATTGGTCATGATTGAACCTTGGGGATACATCTTACAAACCCTATTTAGAAGATAGGGATCAAAACCCATATAGTTTGATGACATAGTTTTTTCTCATATGACATGACCGAAACATGTTGATTAACATCTTGTGGTAATAATTGCAGTGTCACGAAAGTAGAATTTATTAGGGATGGTTTGGGGATTACTGGTGGAAGCTACCCATCTCTAGAGTATTTTTATTGGTTTTAATTTGTGTGGGGCTTAAACATTAAGCTTCCTGAGATACTTGGAGGATATTTGTCCTCCCATGTGAGGGATAAGATCTTAACCAGAATGTAGTCGTGAGAAAATAAGGATGGATTTGAATGTAGTGTTTTCAACATAAGGATGTTTCATATGTGTCCTATTTAGTTGGTAATCAATGAACACATATTACGGAAAGGTGACGTTTCTTATGTGTGAAATTAGAACAATATAGTATGGTTTTTGGCACTTACACTCTAGGGAATTACTATATAAGGAGAGATTATGGTTTGGTCTTACACACGAAGGTATCCCGTTTGAGTGGAGACTAGGGATTAAATATATGGAGAAATCCTATATGGTGACTCAGAGGATGTCATGATCACCACTAACCTCTAATATTGCTTGAGATTTGTTCAGTGTGGAAAAATGAGTAAGCAGTATACCTGATGCTCATATCATGAAATAAGTGACAATGAGATATGGCGTGGGACTTATACGTGAAATATTATTGAGGACGAAATCATTACCTACGATGTGGAACTTATTCCATGTGATTCATATATAGATTATCATGTTCCTCTCATATAGGGTATGTGGGGATTGCATGTGAAAGATACCAGGTGAAAGAGGGTAACTAAGAGGTGGGAGAGAAGGTGGTATCCCATGATGACCATACATGGGTAATTAGGTGTTCATAACAATGGTTAAGAATACATATTTATGTAATGTTTTAAGGATGTTGAGACTAATCATTTTTATGTCATGAATTTTGGACATAGCGGAATCACTCCATACCCCTTGGGCTTACGTGATCATATCTATTGTGCCTTGAGGTGGGGATGGATTTGACATTTCCAAGGTTCAATGACTGGGTGGAGTGGTCACTTGTGAGGTCCATGTTATCGTACATATTCTGAGACACAATAGTTATGTGGGTGTCTCAGGACATACTTAAAGTGGATTGGGCCACAGGAATGGGTGGCACAGGTCACATTGGAACTTGAGGTGTATTTAAATTGATACATGATTGGTGTGGGACCCTGGGGAACTCAACCATCAATATGGGGTATCAAACTATTTGAGGTAGTGTGTAGAGGCACAATAGAGGTGTTTTTTAATGCTTAGGTCCTGAAATAGAGGTTCTTAATGATGCTCTGTTTCCTTGAGGATATTTGGGCCTTAATTGAAATGATCCTTAAATTTCAAGGAAATTTTTTTTTCATAATTTTTTTTTGGAATTTTACAAGAACGCAGTTTCTGACGGCACCTGATTCTGAGGCCCGGTGTGCCCGGAATCACTTTCCGAAGTTTGGCTCGGGTACGTTCAGTGAACGGACGAGCGGGTTTTTCTAACTTTTGAACCGGTGCTCGGAATCTAATTCCGAGGGCACTGATGGAATCACAGCGCCGGTATTTGCTTAGAAACGCCTCTTCCGGAGATGCATTTGCTCCGTTGTGGTTTTTAATTTTCGGGT
Source organism: Viscum album (assembly GCA_963277665.1). Classification (NCBI taxonomy): domain Eukaryota; kingdom Viridiplantae; phylum Streptophyta; class Magnoliopsida; order Santalales; family Viscaceae; genus Viscum; species Viscum album. The sequence continues at coordinate 440,844,963 of OY728139.1, read as the reverse complement.
GTTAAGTTATGAAATAAAATAAAGTTGTGCGGCAATTTTTTTTTATTTCACTTAAAGCCACTTGAAGACCACATTAAGCTGCTTAAGCTCAGTTGAAACGGATAGGGTGCAATTCAAAATGTCCTATCAACTTGATAGGATATTTGTGAGGTGGGTCCAACATGAGCCCCACTGTTTCTTTTCCGCTAAGTAACACACCCGCGAAAACCCATCATTATGAAAGTCAATTGACGCGTTTCCTTAATTTCTTAACGCACCAATTAATTGGGCGGTTTTATTCGTTGAATTAATTATATGAATTAATTTAATCATTTCTTAACCTGTTTAATATCCGTTGGAGTAATAATAAAATAAGAACAACACACAACTTCTTGAGGATTGATCGTTGAGTGGTTTTTGACATAATCTTGGGCCTTCATCCTCCTTCGCGAAGAAGGTGAAGACCGCGAAGAACCCGAAGAACTCCGTCACCCTTGGAGATTGATGACCCTTCAACTGAGACGTTCTTCCCCGCCACGATCTCCGATCACCAACTGCTTGAGGTAGGAGAATTTGGGTTTCATTTAAATCTTTTTTGTGGTTTATAACAAAACATGGATTTAATCGATATAATTAAATTTTTTTTTCTTGGTCCTCGGAGTTCGTCGACGCAACACCGGATAACACGACGACGCGAGGGTCTCCTCCTTCCGCGATGATCAATTCCGCGAAGAACGCGCGTGCGACGACTCGACGAGGTAAGGGTTTTATTGGGAATGATTTTACTCTGTGGATGTTTCCATTCAAAACAAAGAACCTAGTTTCATAAGAAAAATATTAATTTATTAAAATTGTCATTTGTTTTGTTTTCTATGTATTGATTATTTCTCCCTACTGTTATCATCTAATGCAGAGGGTGTAGGCCAAACAAACACGGCCCGACAACCCTCCACTGTTCTTCGTTGTTGTGCAGATTTGGAGGGAGATGACAGAGCATGCCGCAGAGGCGATTTGATAATTCCGCAGTGATGAACGGACCCCTGGAGGAATAGCGGCGTAGACGGGAATGGAATCGGACCACCAGAGCGACTCCAGTGGCCCACAGAAGCCACCGGCGGTGCCCCGGCGCACTGTCGGAAGGAGCCGCTATGGCTTCAGCCGCGGCGGCGGCAGTGGTGCTAGTGGATCCCCAGCCACGCGGGTCCGGCGCACACGGGACGCGGCATTGCCGCGTCCGCTGAACGCAGGGCGGCCCCCTGCGGGGGCCGCGGTGTTGTCACGCGGGGGCAGGGCCCCCCCGTGTTGCTCGGCCGCTCAGCCGAGCCGAGCCGGGCCGGACCGGGTCCAGCCGGGTCGGACCCGGGCCGGGTCGACCCGGTTCCGCCGACCCAGGGGGGGTCGGGCCGGGTCGGTCCGGGCCCAGACCCCCCCCCCCGTTTGCGGAACTTTTCGGTCTTTTTACCATAACATGAGCTTCGGGCCACCGATCAACGCGATGTCAGTGGAAACGCGAACCTTGAATCGAGACGGTCGTTTTGGTATATTACACTTATGGTTTCAGAATACTTTGTTTTCGGTCGGGTTGGTTCGTCCACGAAACCAACCGGGCCTTCGGAGCAGAAACACTCATATCTTGATCTCCGGACGTCCGATTGACGTGTCGACAACTTTGGTGGATTACTCTATGTGAGATGGATCTTTTGGCATACTCTGCCCGAGGTTTGGACACAGGTGGAGTACAGTCTGGTTGGTTTTTCCACAAAAACCAACCGGGCCCTGGGACGATAAAGCCAATAACTTTCATACCGGCCGTCCGATTGACGCGCCGTCTGCGACGTTGAGTTCCTGTTGACGATACAGAACTTTTGGATACATCAACTCTGGACTTTATGTCAGTTGATGTATCAGCCACTCGGCTCGTTGAGCGGACCCTCCCGAACGAGCTTTCTATATGCGGGAACCCTAGTGCTAGCTGCGACTTTGACAACGACGACTGTGCAGAGATCCTCAGTGGACTGCGACGACGACTGTGCAGAGATCCTCGGTGGACTGCGATGATGACTGTGCAGAGATCCTCAGTGGACTGCGATGACTACTGCACTCAGCGATCCTATGTGGATCAGTGCTACAGATCCTGTGTGGATCCGATCCTATGTGGGTCAGCGCTCAACGGTTCTGTGTGAGCCAGTGCCTACAAGTCCTATGTGGTTCCGATCTTGTGTGGGTCATTGCGGGGGTTACTACCTATCGATCCTTTGTGGGTCCGACGACATAGATGGATCAGTGATCATCTTTATTTTCATCCGAAGAAGTATACCTGTGTGAACTGAATATTGTGTTACTATCCTTTGTGGATTGTGTTGAGATTTCCATTGTGTATTTACTGTTTACTCTCCTTTGTGGTTTGTGTTGTTATATCCTGTGTGGATTTACATTTTTCTTTCCTGTGTGGATTGGGTTGTGCTTGGGCTCTGGTGTTGGAGCCGAACAGGAATTGATGACTTAGGTATATGTATGGGAATATACCTAAGCAGTGTCAGATGTTACTTTGTGATTGTGTCTTTCCTTTGTAGTTTATCCTTTGTGGATTTAGAGAGACCTTCGGGGTCTCGGGGTCCCTACTGAGTAGCTTATACTCACCCATGCACGGGATATGGCCACACTTCATTGTGTTGGTTGGAGACGATGAACAACACTGATCATGGTGGAGGCTTGCGGAGCAGGTCGATACCTGGAGGTGGACAACTGGGTGGGATGTACTCAGAGCGGATGGCTGGACCGAGGAGCTGTGGAGGCTATCTGTGCTCACCCTTTAGGTGGGACTTCCAGAGGGTGGATCGACGCTACGGGTTTTCTTTTCAGTTGTTGTTTTTCCCTTCAGTTGTACTTTACATTTGGTCTTGTATTTCCGGCCCCTTTTACTTTCAACACAGCTTGTTACAGTTTTTACTTAGTGTTTACTCTTTCCACTTGCTTATTCTCCGGTGGTTGTTTACTTTACAAATGAAATGACTACCCTATTTATTGGGATTTACGACTTGGTGCTAGTCGCCAGCCCCTTGCCTATAGAAGGCGAGCTTGGGGTAGTCACGGCACGGGCCCTGAGGACGGTTCGTGGCACTAATAAAAAGAGAGATTCTAGAAATAGGGTGACACTTCATGGGGATGGAAACCTGTTCTAGGAAAGGACTGGTTTGTGAATGCATAATACTTCAAAAAGCCTCATGTTCCCCATAGGGTCTTAATCCTTTTCAATGGGTGTAGACCTTTAGGAAAGGAATATTCACATATGGTGGAAGATTTTATGAACATATGAAAGGGATTTTCATGATGCCCATGTACCTTGAATGATCCATTTTTAATTGTATTTGTGATGCTCAAGAGGTTCATGAGTTGGGAGAAATTCAGAAGATCAAAGGTCATGTAACAACCCAATAATAGTGGACTAAAGGGGTATTTATAGGAAATTGGATTTTTCCAATATTATCTATGTTTATTGAAGAAGATGGAAGATTTGAAAATGGGAACTACACCATTAGACTCATGAATTCACCATCAACATTTCATGTAGTCATGAAGTACTCCTCGATTTTGAATGTCATTTCATGAAGAGTTAGCATCAATCCTTCATGCACTCATGAAGGGACACCATGGATAGGGAGATTACTCATCTTTGACCATTCATGAATGATTAGGTCCCCATAAAATAGAATCTTAGATAGATTTTGGGCCATCTAAGGATGAATTATCACTAAGCAAGCCATCCCTTCCACGAATATTCCCCTAACACATATTTTGACCCCCAACCCCCCCCCTTAAAATGGTAGATGATGGTGAAAAAGATGTTCATATTCAATGGGGTAACAATAAAAAATAGTCATTTTTACACCTATTCATGAATATTCCTCATGAAGGATTCTCATGAGGATCATATATGATGGCGTCTAGCATGAAGTGTATCACAAATCCTCAGCGAGCGGGCAACTATAAATAGTGGTGGGGGGACTCAAGGTCACTAAAATTTCATGGGAAGGAATCCTTTTAATATCTTTTCATAATGATCTACATCCTCATGCATTTACCCTAAGAATACTACTTTAGATAACTAGAATTCTTTATTTTCAATCTACGTTTGACACTTAGAAAACCTAACACTGCAAACATCATCTTCGAGATGTGTTCCCTATAACCCAGAACTATACAAATAGACATCACGAATGAACTACATGAAGTAGGATAAAATATCCTTTAACTACCAAATCTAATGGATAATCAGAAAGTTCTCACTGATGATTCACTGAGGGAAGACTTGGTGGAAAACATCTTGATTGAGGAGTGAATCTGAAGTACCTCCGACCACAAGTCACTAATCGAACTACATTCAGAAGCTTAGAAGGAATATCCATTATGAAACAGAATTCTTATTTATGGATTTTTACTAATTTATGTGGTTTTCATCTTCGTGGAGGGTAGAGAAAAACCATCCTACTGGTTCAGATGCACACCATGGCAATACAAGCAGCAAAGGGCTATTGCGGGCTATATTTGGAAGGACCAAGCACAAATCACCTCATATAACCTATAAAAATATATAAAAATCCCATGGTATAATGCAGGAGATGATTCAATACATGAAGTAGTATCATATGATCATAAGGGCATGTTTTGGGGATATACTCGAAGGGGTGTGATAACAATTGTGATTTTTTCTTGGCTGATAACATCATGGATGAGTGTGCCTATGCTTTGGGGATGCACATCATCCACCAAATTTGGGGTAGATATGAAAAAAGGTAGTGACATATCACGTGTCATAGGATTCATAGTTTCATGTTTACTAGCTATTGGAGATCATACTCCAGAACCTAAGCAGATGGTTTTTGGGGACTAACATGGGGATGTCAGTGTTAGCCTATGGGACCTTCCTCAAATAGTTGGGTTACAATTTTAGTGGGTGATGTACAATGAATTTCTACCTGTAAATAATGTGTGGGTAAATCAAGAGTAGTTTTCGGATTTAGGAAATGTACGACAAAATTTGGTGCAGGTCACTAGTTGAAGAGAAGCCTGGGATAAGGAATGTTCCCTTTATATAGAGGTTCATGTATTTCTTGAACGAACCAATAACAGTACCAGTTTAAGAGGAGGATCTAGGAATGAATTTTTCTACTAGCGCTCACACATGACCTAGGGGATACCAATTGGTCATGGATGAATTATATTTTTGGTTTTTGGACATGATTAAATGGTAACTATGGTGATACAATGTCAGGACCGAGGCTCAACTCAAAGTCATCATGGTCGAATTCATCGCAATACTCATTTGTCTATGGATTCTCCCAATGAGGGATGCACACATGGGGGTGTAGATGAGAAAATTTATAATGAAGGTGATACTACTGATGGAGAAACATTTAATCCTTGTTGTCAAAATACTATAGATTTTGTATAAGTTAATTTAGAATTTTAGTGAGGGTAACACGTTGTTGTGTATGTTTATGCCTTTTCACATTATTTAAACTTGGGTAGCCACACACATGGGAGGTTACTAGTATCTAAACCCCATTTCCTGTAAAAACATTCATTTGTTGATTCTGAATATAATTCTCCCAATCATGTTGACCATGGTGGAATTATTGTAGTTTAAGAACCCAGTTCTTTCCTTGAGGTATGGGTCATTTTTTCCTTTTCTTTTTGTGTTGTTTTTGACAAAATATGGGAAAAATGGGAAAGTACATGAATCCAACTATCACACAACCTGATTTAGGGTTACATTCCATGTAATCCTAACTACACATTGTGTAATCGTACCTGTGTATAGTGTCCATATATTGTGTATAGGGGCATCATATGGGAAGAGGGAACCAAATTTTTACACGCTTTGTAGTCGTGTTGGAAGATCCTGGAAGGTATGTAAATGGAAAGAAATCAACAAATGGATATTTAAAGAGTAAACAAGGAGTGTATACCAATTTACATGTTTTTTAGTTTTTATGTTTTTTTTTAAAAAATGGTAATTTGCCTCATTTTCCTACTTATGGATAGAAAATCTACAAAACCACATCCCAAACTTCTTTTCGATCCCAATTATTCGTCTATAGTCGAATTTGAACATTGTCATATCAATTGGACCCCCTCGATAATATCTTGATTACTATTGATATTTTCGTCTTGATTTATTATTTTGACTACATTATAGGGGTTTGATAATTTTTTCTCACTGTGTAGATCTACATTGTTCTAGACTAAATTATAGGTTGATAAAGGATTAAGAACATTTTACGAGTACATGTTAAGTGGTGAATACATCATTTTGTGTTTTCACAAACACTTTGGCATTGTATATTTTAGCACAACAGTAGGTTTTTGAGTGGAACAATATTATGGAATGTTAAAATGATTGGTTGATCATGTGGGATGACATTTGGTATTACATTACCTTTTTAATGAATGAGTGAGGTCAGGAAAGTGGTTGTTGGTCCCTTGGGATATTTTTGTTGGGGTGATAAAATGGATATAGTTGAATGGTAATGTTTTAAACCACCATGTTTAAACTGTTTATGTTTTATTAGCCTTGTTAGAGACATTCAAGACCTCATCGCTTACATGGGACAACTAATGGAATGTTCATTTCTACAATTAAAATTTTTATAATATTTACAACTATTTAAAATGTGAATATATATATATATAAATATGAGATGTTTGATATTTCATATTATGGAACCCTGGTGTTTGTGTTGGGGGTGGCCCAGATATTTTTGACTGATTTTGACCACAGATTTGGCTTAAACAAGATTACTTGAGTATTTTGACCATAATATTATTTGTCAGGGATTTCAGTTTGAGGAAATGTGACTATCAGGTTGGGAATGGCCCATGATACTTGGATGAAGAGAGCATCATAATTCCATAACATGGTCATAGGGACAGGAGGTGTCAGAGATGTTGGTTCTTGGGTGCTTTATTTGGTGATTATTGGTCACCCATGATTTTAGTCATGTAAACATAGGTTGACTCTATGATGAGGTGATTCTGACCACTCTTGTGGGTTGAGACCCCCGATAGTTGCGATTTAGGTATTATTGGGTTGGGTGTGATTTTTTTAGGAAGCCAAGTTGAAGGTGAGGAGCCTTCCATTGGTAGAGATGAGGCTATCATGTTATGTTATTGTGGGTATAAATCATTGTTCCTCTAGTTATTCATTTGTGGAAATACATCAATATTCCTCAAGTTATTATTTGGGGACATGTATCGTAGTTCCTCCAGTCATCATGCCATGGGATGATGTGACCATCCAAGTAGTGGTTTGTGAGACCAAGATACTTTTTTTGATGTTCCTTAGGGATATAAGTACTTGAGACAACAAGTGTTAGGAGGAACGTGGTGACATGCTATGCATTTGAGGTGGAACCTAAGGGTTCACAGAGACATTGTGACTATAATGGTAACATGGGCTATGAGATAAGGGCTCTATTTTCAACTAAGATTCTGGCATTGGATAAAGCAAGTAACACTCCCCAGTGGCTGCTGAGCACCAGTTGAGTTTATTTTTATTATTGCATCATACTATTTAACATACGTAGAGATACATTTCTACTTAAAAACTTATTATAGGTGCACACCATTGGGTTATTTACTACCGAGACCCATCTCACACCATACATGGGCCATTCAGGATGTGTGTAGACTTTATTCTTTTACATACAGGTAATGGATTAGCCTCAAAAGTTAGATCATATTACTATTTGGCAGAAAGATAGGTATGGACATTGAGGTCACTGCTAGTTGATGTTTTACATTTGATTGTAATTCTTTCTTGTATCAGCATGATTAATATTATATATACATATTATGGTTATAGATTGGATCCCATTGTTTATTTACTTGTACGACCTTCTCTGGATGCATGATTTGTTTGTTTAGTGCCTAAAAGTGATTATTGGAATGTTGTTATATATACTTTTTTATGCTTATGCATAATTATTTCTTCTGTTATTTACTTGATATAATTGTGTTTCCACTCTACATGTCTTTTTTGAGTCATCTTAGTCATTTAAATTTGTCTCATATTATATTAATATGCTTGGACCAGTGCCTTATCTTCCTCTGATAGGTTATAACCTCCCCACAATACATTTTTACTCCCTCACTACTAGTCAGCAGCCTTTGGCATTCGGGTAGGTGCAGATAAGGTCAGTAACATAGACACTATTAGCACTTTTGGAGTGGATCTTTAGGTCTAAGATGTTACAAATATGTATGAGAGGAGTTTTTGATTGGGATTTAGTAGTAAATTTCGACTACATACTAATTTGATCGAGACTTCATTATCTTTGTTTCTATTTAAGTATTTAGGAATACCAGAATAGAGATAAGTTGTAATTGGACTTGGGTTTCTAGCTTGTTCATGGGTGCTTTCAGCCCCTAGTGTGGGGGATAGACCAAGTTTCCTTGGGTGTGAATTGCTGTTTTATTTATTCTAATTACAGTTTATATGGATTCCACCATGTTGGATCACTTGGTTGGTGTTGGATATTGATTGTGATATGTGACCCTCAACCTAGTATAGTAAGGGATAATTGGACCTTGTCCTGGAATGTAGGGTATTCTTTCATGGATTTTGATATGAACAATTTTTGGTTATTTATATATAGTATATGCATGTTTGATTTGTGAAATGATAATACCATGTGATATATATCAAATTCCATGAATAAAAGGTGACTTGCAAACTAGAATTGGTGTTTCTATTGAAATTTGATATGCCATGCTTTAAATTTTTGTTGAAATTTCATGTTGAATGAGAATTGGACAAGATCTCATATGAGCAGGATGGTACTATGGTTGAGGTGATTTTGATCACTAGGATTAGCGACTCGATTGTCGGACTGAGTAAAATATGGTCTTTGGTATAGGTGTTGCCCGGGGATATTGTGATACACGGCTTTATCGTGGGTGGGTAAGGAGGCCATTAGGTCAGGATGTCGTGGGGATTTGTTGTAATGGGGGAGAGTAAGGGTGGATATAATGAGAATCATATTTACTTCTTTCCCTATATGTGTTATATATATTCATATATATGTGGGTGGTCTTACTGTTGTGGTATTTAGTGGGTTCTATTTATACGGCTTAGATAGAGATTAGGGGGGTGATGATACAGTGTCGTAGGATCAAGACCATGTTAAGAAACATGAGAGGTAGGTAGAGTATGAGCCACATGAACATTCTTAGGGAAAAGATCGGGTTCAGGATCTCATCAAAGTAGGGAAGTTATAGGTTTTGATAGTGTTCAGGCCATGGATTAATGAGAAACTACGAACTATCTTGGTATGTGAGTGGTAGGGGATTAACATAGGAACACAAAGAACACATACCAATATATCCTACCTTTCTCATGAGTTTTAGTAGCAACACCCACCACTTTTTTAGGGTGAGTGTGGTCCACATGCAGAAGAGAACTGGGTAGAGAGCATGCATAAGATCTTCGAGTAGCTCGAGACGCAACTTGGGTGGAAGGTAAAGCTGGAAATTTTCATGCTAAGAGGAACGGCGAAGCACTGGTGTGATATACATGTGTAGTGTCATAGACATGAGTGACTAGCGTAGAAATACATCAATGATATATTATTCAAGAACTTGTTTTTGGAGAAGTGGAAGATGGCTAGACATGGGGATTTCTTAAGCTCATATCTATCATGGACCATGCATCCACTTTCACGGAGTTGCTTTTCTTTACACTATGTTTGATAAGTAATGATACCTCGATGCTGAGGCACTTCAATGATAGATTATGGAATTCTTTATGTGTGTAGGTAAACAAACTTAGGCTAGACTTGTTCATAGAGGTGGTGAATCAGTCACTCCTAATTGAGGGAGACTTTATGGAAAGGTATCACTAGGGTTGGGTGGTGGATTTACGTGAAGGTTTAGATGGTAGGAAAAGATTTCACGATGAGTTCAAATAGGGTGTTCAAGACATGGATTCATCCAGAACACCTCGTGGATGTTTTTAAGATCTTTTGTTTTTGTGAGGGAAGAAATGAAATATATGGACGCTAAACGATAGGCCTCCAATGGTGTTTTAGGAATGTAGAGTGGTCAGACATCTTGAGAGGTTTTGCGGACAACCTTCTCAGATATCTGACAGATAGGGACCAAAACAGGCACATGATTTAGAGGTCTGATCCGGATCAGTACCAGGTGAGGGTAGTCAAGGTTCAGCTACACATAGAAGACATGTATGTGACAGTCGGTCCCTTCTGTTTGGTAAGTGAACAATGGTAGGTGCAACACCACAAGGAGGACAGGCTTCAGAAAGCCATGTTTTAAACCTGGTGCAAATTGTGGCGCTACCATTGGATGAGTAGGAATGTTATCTGATGATGGTCAGAGGTATTCTGTGAGTGTGGTCATGATTTTTTTTCATATTTCAGCATGGCCTATTGATTCCTAACCATTTTGAGTGAACATGGTTCACATGAAATATATGGATGGACCAAATATCGATTAGTAGGTTGGAACCATATCGGGTGCGTGATTATATATGTATGAGGTGCTTCAAACTAGGATTATCATTGGATGGAGGTTACATGAGGTTCATTGGTAACAAGAGTATCATTGGAACCTGGTTTCATTGGTGTCTTAGGCATTGGGGCATCCATGGGTATTGGTCAGTTGAGGTGCCATGGGAATCAGGGTATCACAGTTACGGGTTGTGGTTGAGGTGCAATAAACTGGGTAATTTTGATAATCCATGGGATGTGGGACCATGTTGTTCCATGGGATCCATGGACTTATAAAAGTAGTCGATGTATGGAGGGATGTGATTGGTTTTCGGAAGCAACACTGGAGGACCTGATGACATGCATGGAGTAATGATGCATCACTAGAGGACCATGGGTATAGAAACATGTATTTCATCCTTTGTGTGATTTTGAGATTTGGGATATAATTATTCTTGATTGTTTCTTTATTACACACCATGTAGTTTATATTATTTTTTTGAAATGGTCAGTTGCTTCATTTTTCATGTTCTCAAAAGAACCTATGCAAAACAACCACAAAATATTATTATGGCTCCCAATTATTCATCCAATGTTAGATTCAAACACCATCATATCCATTGGAACCCCCTTAGTATGATCTTGATTACCGTTGATCATTTCATCATGATTTGTTCTTTCTACCAAGTTATAGGGGTGCAATAATTTTTTCTCATTGTACAGATATACCAGTTTCTATACCGAATTATATACTGATACTAGATGAGGAACAACGTACATTTAGGAGGTCAGTGGTTAATACTACTATTTTTGTTTTTTCAGAAATTTGGGTGTTTCAGGTTTTAGTGCAACAATGGGGTTTTTATTAGAACCCTATTATTGAATGTTAAACTTATTTTTGTATCATATGCGATGTCATTGTGTATTAATATACCTCTATTATGCTTGAGTGAGGCATAGAGAGATAGGTCATTGATCAATTGGGATATTTCAGTTTGGGGTACTAAAACTGATGTAGACTAATTTTAAGGTTTAAACTGCAATTTTTAAATTATTTAAGTAAGGTTACACTTGGTGGAGGCATTTAAGACCACAGTGATGGTATGAGACAACTAATGGCTAGTGAAATTCAACTTTTAAATTGCTTTTCTTGTTTAAAACTATTTAAATTGATATTATATATAAATGTGATGTTTGAGATTATATATTCTTGAACAATTGCGGCTGTGTTTGGAATGGCCTAGATATTTTATGAGTGATGTTGATCATTGGTTGGGCTTGGCCCAGATTACTTGATTGGTTTAAACACAAGATTGGGCATCATGGATGCTGGTTTGAGGATGTCTGACAATCAGGTTGGGAATGGCCTGTGATACATGGATGGCAAGGCTATCAGACTTGTGAAACAGGGTCATAGGTACAAGCAGTGCTATAGATGATGTTTCTTGGTAAATTATTGGCCATTAATTCCCTCCCATTATTTGAGTCATGTGTACCCAAGATGGATCTATGACGAGGTGGTTCTGATACCTCGTGGGGGTAGAGGCCCTTGAGAGTTACAGTTTTGGTTATATTGTTTTGGGGGTTCTTGTAGTAGGGAGCCATGTAGAAATTTAAGAGACTTCGGTTGGTGGAGATGAGGATATCGAGTTATGTGATTTAGGGAATAAATCATTGTTCCTCGGGTTATTTATTTGGGGGAAGAAATCATTGTTCTTCCTATAATATTTTAAGGAGAGGAATTGTCATTACTTTGGTTATTGTGCCATGGGCCGATGTGAGAATTAAATAAGGGGTTTTTGGGACTGAGATAATTGTTTTTGAATGTTCCTTTGCGATGTCTGTACAAGAGACATGAGGTGTTAGGAGGCACATGCTTCCAGGTGAAGTATTTGAGGTGGAACTTGAGGGTTCACTGAGACTTTGTGAATATAGGGGTACCATTTACTAGAGACCAAGGACTCTATTGGGTACTAAGATTCTGGCATTGATCAGAGTAGGTGACACTCCCTGCTGGCTACTATGAACCAATTGAGTTTTATTTTATTATTTAATCATAATATTTACCATAGTTAGAGATTTTTGAATTATTAAACAATTATACTACCTACTCACCATTTGGTGGTATCCTACTCAGACTCATCTCACACCCAACATGTGACTTTTGGGACATGTGTAGACATTATTGATTCATGTACATGTAAAGGATCAGCCTCAAGAGCTGGATTATAGTACTGTTTGGCATGGATATTATTATGGAACTTGAGGTTATACATATCTAGAGTATTACATATTTTTTGATTCCCTTATTTTATGATCATTCTTACTTTTATATGTTGGTAATTTGGTTAGACACAGGAGCCGATTTTCTTATTACATGTATGAACAGCTATAGATGCATGCATCGTTCGTTTAGTGACTAAAATTTTTTTAAGGCGTGTTTTTTTATTTACCTTCCCCTAATTTTGTACATTTATCAGTTCCACTATTTATTTGATATTTTTCTAATTCCTCTCTATGGCTCTTGTTTGAGTATGTTGGGCTATTTACATATGTTGTATGTCATATTATTATCCTCAGATCAATGCTTTATCTTCCTCTAAGAGGGTATATCCTCCACACTAAACCTGATTACACCCTCATTGCTAGTCGGCAGCCATTGGAGTTTGGTGAGATACACTTCAAGTTAGTAACACCCGAATAATTAGCATAGTTCGGGATGCTCTTCGAGAATGGGATTATACAAGGAGATGGTGGGTTGGTGGAGCACTACATGTCTCATCCATTTTACCTTCCAATAAAAGTGGTAATCGATGACAACACATGGATCATAGGGTAGAGATCACGACTCTTGGCTATTGGATGTGGGGTAATGATTGAATGAGTCTCCTGTAAGATGGTTTTTAATTCATAAAATCAACACCAATGTTCTAGAAAATTCAGTTTTTTCCAGAGATTGACTCTAAATTTGTACTTAGTAGTGCATCATGAGTGCATCCATTTAGTAGTGAAAAATATGTGGTTCATGTTCATGCAAGAAGATGGAAAGATGTGGGATGATAAGACACTATCAACTATGATGTATGTCCTTATTCTTGAGTATTAAAAAAGCTAGGTGAGTTCATATCTTGGGGAAATACTGAGGCAGTGGGTCACCCAATCCAATTAATGGGTTCCCTCTCAACTGTGGGGTTGAGGATGGCTAGTGGTGAGAGGGAATTATGGTGCTAGTGCTAGTTTGGTTGGTAGGATAGTAGTAGTGGTTCCTGTAGTTCATGGTCCCAGACATGCAAGAGGATAAGGGAGCAGAGAAATAATACTAGGCCTAACATCCTTGAGCATGCAAATAAGGAAGGAAGGGTAATAATCTGAGGTGACCCTGTGGAAAATTTTCTATGATCTCATAAAGTACATACACCTCGTAGACATTCCTGGTGATGTATTCTTCTCCATATATTGGGAAACCTATAGCTCTTATATGTAGTTCACCAATTATCATGGAATGTGGTAGCAAATCAATTGGTATGGTATGTTTCACACTTGTATTGGTCATGATAATGTCAGTTTCCTCATGTATTCGGACAAGTGAAAGTGATATGTGTTTGATCTTGCATATATTCATTATTCCAGGGTCTATGTGAACCTATTAAACAACCAAGTGAATGTGTTCTTGGACAACACACCTGCTACACAATTGTTGACAACTAAAATGGACATGCATGTTCCTTCTCCTAAAGAGGTTATAGATTATTGGGGAAGAGACTCTTATCAATTCTATCCTATGGGAGGAATCATTACTTCTATGGATAATATATTCATATTTTATATTGCTCAGATATAGAATATTTCATTGAACTATTTTGTGACTCTTTTTTCTATTTGCACCGAAATCAATAATAGTGCAAGGTGAGGTCTGACATGGACCTAAAAATGAGAAATATAGTACCTCTACCCATATAAATGTGAATTTGGGTCCCTTCCCAATGTTGAGGCTATATGTGGACAACCATAGGTGCCTACAATTAGGGCAGTGGCAGCAGAAGAAACCCTTCATGAGGGGATAATTGGGAACCTTAAAGAACTCCTTAATATAGTATACTATTCACATAAGTCCCTTCCTCCATTACTTATTTTAATAATTTCTTTTCATTCCTATTCATTAATGAAATATTTTCAGGATGGAAATTAGAACGGTCTGTAGGACTCAACTACTAGTTCCAAATCTCGCATTAGCTTCACCTAAGGGTGAGGTGGATATAAAAATTACTCCTCTCATAGACTATACAGTTGTAGAGGCCAAGGTTTCTAAGCTAGCCATTGAGGATTTACTAGAGGGTATTGTTGAGACGGTGTCCATAGTGGAAGGGGTTGAGGTGGTATCCACTACAGGTCTAGTCGAAGGAGTTTTAGTGGTTGCGCCTGTGGTATTTTTTACACCATATGAAATTATTTGAGTCAAGATTCCATGGAAGAGGAAAAATATATTCCCATAGTTGTGGTGGTTAAAGAGGTTTTATTGGACATTCCTTTACAATAATTTCCACTACTCTAATCCATGGATGTTGAGTATGAAATCACACTGCCAACAGGGGTATCCAAAGGTGTCCGAGAAGTTGTGTCCACCTTCATCATGGTATAAGGAGTATAAGAGGTATCTGATACTAGTAATGTAGTTAGAATATAAATATTCCATAAAATAGTTATTCATTAACTCATTTAGAAAATATAGTATTATCCATCAACTCCAATCCAAGGATCTACAAATAATGAATCTGACAGATGATATTTTTGAGGGTTTTCCTCCATATGTGATTTCAACGCCAGAGGGTTTTGTAGATTATATCAAAGATGTCACTGAGGATAATTGGTATTTATATCTCAATGTGTGGAGGAATGATTGGAACTTAATTACATGCATCTGAATAGATAAACATTCACAATTGGTGGGATCTATTCACCATTGTTTAGTTTGTATGGTTATCCATTTGGTGAACTTCAGCACTCTTCATGCGATGGATAAGGAGTTCCTCAGAGATCGAGAGCAAGAAAAATGGAAGGACCTTGATATGGACTATGAAATACACAATGTAGAGGGCCATCAATCTATTTAGAAAATTGATGAACAAATCACCCATTTGTAGGGATATGAATAAGAGCATGAAACAATAACTTATACTCATATAGAGATCATTAGATGTATAAGGGTTCAAATGGTAGTGATCCAAACCAAAGAGGTAGAAGACAAGAAGGTAGAGGTTGGAGGCTGGGTTGAGCAAGAGTGGTAGTGGTTTAGGGTTGAATATGTCAACTTCAAGGATGATGAGGATAAATAATACCAATAGGCGTGGCAGCAAATCATGGACACTTCCAAGACAAGGCTAGATAGTCTTGATTTCTCAATCATTGAAGATGAGATGTAAATGATAAATTTATGTAGAGTAGAGGATACTAAATGTGGATAAACCTAGGAAACATTTATTTTCTTAATTTTTATACTTGAAAATATTCAATTTCTTTGTTTTATTATATTGATCATAATTCTGAGACAACAAAAAACCAATCCCTAAGCTCACATGGGTCATGCCTAGTGTGAGAAAGAAGTGATGGACATGGGATTTCTCTTTATCTATGAGTGCTATAAAATAATTATGATCTTGGGGTTCATTATCATTGGCTAACCAATAAGAGTGTCTAATATGTGGGAGTCCATGACTGG
Source organism: Viscum album (assembly GCA_963277665.1). Lineage (NCBI taxonomy): Eukaryota > Viridiplantae > Streptophyta > Magnoliopsida > Santalales > Viscaceae > Viscum > Viscum album. The sequence goes on along the minus strand of OY728139.1, from coordinate 440,828,763 downwards.
ATAAATGGGCTCTCAGAACATTATACATTCCTTCCTAGCATGCTCAAATGTGTGAATGGGGGTAATTCTAAGGATGTTGAATACTACCCACTCAAAGGGGAATGTAAAGTGTGAAGAATAATACTACGAATCGTGAACCTAAGGTGAGTGGTGTTGAGATACAAGATATCTTCTGACCATGTTGAAAACACAATATCTTTACAGTTAGACTAGAATGGGAAAACATAAATGAGGGTTGATACCTAACCATGTTCAAAACATGGAACCTATCTCATAATGTTATCCAAATTCTCCTGGGATGTTGGCCTAGGATTTTAGGTGATCCAAATGATACCATATTCTTGGGGGTCCCTTCAGATATGGGGGAGTATGTGGATAAAAAAGGGTACACAAATAATGTAAATGATGATATGTGATCTTTGAATAGATTAAACAATCATGGAATTATTCCACTATGGCTTAGATCACATTGGTCTGGGCGTATCTAATAGGGAAAAAATCAAAAAGTATTTTCAAGAACAAGTATCATCTATAATATCAAGAAACATCTAGAAATGAAATCAATTAAATAGATGACGAACACCACTGAAGTGGATCTCTAAGGCAAGAGGCTTGGTTTTTTTCTGGTTTTATGTCATGAAAATGAGGAAAATAGAAAAAAATCTTTACATCATATGGTAAGGATGTTGGGCATAAGCATTAAACTCATGTAGTGAGGATGGTGTATTGTGTTGTTAAACATCATGTGGTTAGGACGTATTTCATATTTTATCGTTATATGACTGAGATGATACAAAAAGTTTAAACTGGTATGTCATATACCATATTAATGTTTGTTCCATGTGTACTTGCATGGAATGAAAGAAATAAACCTGATGTGAAAGAGCCAAAAGATGCATGCATACCAAAAATGTATCATGAAGAAAATGATGTATATTTATGATAAATTTTGTTAGACCATGGAAAATAATTTAAATTCATGTTTCTTGGACTGTACGAGCTATAAATAGTTTAAGGTCATATTTCTAGTAACCTATGAAAAATATTTACAGTCATAATGGTTGGGCCATGGGAAGTATCCAAAAATGGGAGATGCGTAGGAATTTGATATGCTTGATTTGAATGAGTAACTAGGTACCACAACATTATACCATGCATTACATGGAGGACTCAAACACAGTTAAACATAGTGATGATGGCACTAGGACTCCTACTTTATGGTCAGAGGGTTTGCACCATGAGAACCTTTTTGCAAGATGACCAAATCAGTTCACACCCTACCCAAACTACTAATACCATGTGAGTCATGCTCGATGTGGGAAATAATGAATATTATGGAGGTTTTCCTAACATCTCAAAGAACACATATGGGTCGAGGAGATACCTACTTATGAATTTCCAAGTGATATTGACCCACCAACTCGACATGCACAAATGCATGTTGGGGTAACATAAATTGTGTGGGAATACCACTAAGCTACAGGGAAGTGGAAAGGAGTTAAGACCAGACATAACAGATCAACATAGAGGGTTTTCAATGGGTAGTGATTGACTGTTGACCATTTTTGAAAAATATGAACTTCAACAACAATAGTAAATAATAGGGAGTGAAAATGAAGTATCAACTGTTGACAATGGTCAAAATGTAAGATATACTATTTGTTTCTAGAATTAGATAAGGGAATTGGACAATTAGAGAAGGTAATCCTTGGCCAAACACCATCACCATTATGGGTCCCATATAGATGTTAAGGATTATGGAATTACAAAATAATAATGACTTGAAGTATGGATATGGATTGAAATAATATAAAAATTTGATTCAAAACTCTAGGTTACACACCACAATGCATTTGAGTAGACCATTGGGGATATCAGAAAGTAAGAATCAAACATCAATATTTTAAATAGTTTAAGCACTAATTTCAGGGATTAGGGGTTAGTTTAAAGTAGTTTTGGTTAGTTTTGTGGAGTTTCAAACCTGATGTGAATGAGGTCCAAGGAGTCCTAGAGCCAAAAATTTCACCCTAGAGATGACATGCACATAGTTTATATTCATGATGCTCAAAAAATAATTAGGCCGAATGTTCAAATAATAATATTAATTTATGGTGGGATTAATAGATGGGACGTTTGTGCATCACTAGATATCCAATAAGGATTGGAATCAAGACAGATGCAGTTAAATAAAGGTGATACACATAGTTGAAGGTCATACAGTCCAGACCATGGAAAACAAATTAGGGTCATATTAATTGGACTATATGGGAAACATTTTATTTAAGGATATATATATATATATATATTTGGAATGTAAGCGGTAAAATCCAACATGAATATAGGTAATGGGGTCATATACCACATACACATCTTAAGGAAAGAAGATTATGGTTCAAAGTCATAATTCATGGACCGTAATAGGGGTCAAAGGGATATATGGATAATGAAATTGTGGATGTTCCAGTATATGAAAATTTCCGGAGGTTCTAAGTATCCAATAAATATGGTAATGAAGCCAAACTTAGTTATATAACAGACCATAGAACAAGGTCAATATTGGTGAAGATGATTATATCTGATAATGAAATATGAGTCATCCCACAGTTATTGTGATGCATCGAACATTTAGGGTATATGGTAAAATTTGTTAATTATCCCATCCATATTGTATTAGGAATCCAAAAATGAAATATTTTAAACATAATTTATTATTAGGTTTCCTCCTGATTTTGAATTGTGGAGAATCATAGTTTAATGTAGTGCATTTAGGATATATGGTTTGGAATTTAAATTCATAAAACTCAGACTATTGGGGATGAAAGTAGTTTAAGGTCATAATGCATAGACCTATTTAAAATAGTTTATGGATGTGTCACCCAGACCATAGGATCTTATTTTAATGTCATGGAGTCTAGACCAAAGAGAAGTGGGAGTGAATCAGGAGTATATTTTTAGTGTGGTATTATGACATGATCGATGTGAAAGACGGCCTATGAGGCCTAATGAAAAAAAAAATGTCTGAAGAGAATCCCTTATAGAGTTTAAAGTTATGATTCTTGGAGTTGTCATAAATATTTTAATGTCTTATTACATGCTCCATAATATCTTATATTATGTTTATAGAGTTTGGAACATTATGGATCGTAGATTAAGGTCATAAAATTTGGAACATGAGGGATCTATGTTTATGTTCATATTGTTTCGACTAATGGAATGGGTCTTAAAAATGGTACATATTGTGTAGCTGAATGATAAACATGGCGTGAATAAATTCCTAGTTGGAAAAGAACTATAGAAAATATTCTGAAGAGTACTCACACACATTTTAGATTAATAATTATTAGAATTTAGGCTCTCATTTTATGGTCATGGAGTTTAGAACAAAGACGATACTTGATTCATAGGAATGTGTATAGGGTGGAGGAGTAACAGACCCAGTGTGAATGAGGGACGAGGAGTCCTACCACCACATAACACATATCAATGAAATCCTATATATAGTTTAATGTCATGATTCTTAGAATAATATTATTAGTTTAGGGTCATCTAACTCAAACATTTTTTTAATGATTAAATTTCATATTTCTTGGATCACAAGCTCTTAGTGTCTGGTCATATATTTTGGATATAATAAATTTTTTACCATCATGTTCCTAGGATATAGATATAGAGTTTAACAACATACCGTTAGTATGATTGTTTTTACAGAGTTTAACATCATGAAATTTGGATTCATGGTTACCTTACGTGATGTACAATTTGGGAAACATGGAATTTGTTGGATGGATAATTCACTCTCTATCCATGGTGATCAAGGAGTATGTATCATTACAATAGACCTTTTTAATGATATATGGTCCTTCCCATTTGAGCTCTAAATTTGGTGGATTGTTTCTAGGTATCATTAGTATCCTAAAGTCTAGTACTATGTCACACCAAAGAATAATGTGAAGGGGAACCTTCTTATTGAAACCAATTTCTATACTTTCGTAGTACCACTCATGATTATGAAAGGCATTATTCCTATTCTCTTCAATGTCTTCTAACTAAACTATATATACATATGCCATTATTTCTGGTATCTACTAATCATATAAAGTAGTTTAGAATGACGATAGATGATCCACATTGGTTAGGACTACCTTTTTTCCATACACTATGGAATATGGTGTTAGCATGTTGAATTTTTGAGTTTGATTTTTCATATGGGAATAATTAATTTGAGAGATGTATGGCCTACTATTAATTTTCTATCCCACCATATTATGCAAAATATTAGAGAGTGTCTTGTTGAACACCTCAATATTTCCATTTTCGTACATATGATAGTGAAAAGTATGGTTTGATTGGATGTATGACTTGGTGTAAACATTATTCAACTCAGAAACCTGAAATTTGGTGTTGTTGTCTATGAGAATAGTGTGAGGTACTATGAATCTGTGAATGAGGTGGGATCTCACAAATTCAATCAATGATCAGGAATTCCCTTCCTTAATCAGATTCGATTATGCTCACTTAGAGAATAAATATACCAAAGCCATAACAAATATGTACACACATGCTGATTCTTGTAGATAGGGTCCATCAATATCAATTTTGAATACTGAAAAGAGCCAAGAATACATGATGTCATGTTGGAGATCAGACAATCAATGAAAAAAGTGAGAATGCATTTGACATTTATAGAACCCCATGGAGAACATTATTGATTCGCCGACCATGGGGAGACACAAATATTCCATCAAACAAATTCTTTGATATAGATCAAACCCCACTCAATGTGAACCACAAGAACTGACATGAAATTCATTCATAACCATGGGAATATACTCTACTTAGATTTAATGGTGGATAATTCCATCCAATCCATTTTTATAGATCGTCTTCTTGAGGTTAAACACACTCATGATGGTAGTCTTCATTGTACGCTGATAAATTTTCTCCCTTTCGGCTGTGTCCTATAGAAGGATAACATGTTGTAAATACTCAATAAAATGAGATGTCCAATCATAGGCTTCCACTATTTTGGGGGAACCCATATATCCTGATGGGGGAGAAATGATTTTCCGATGTACCCCATGAATGAACGAGTCATCATAGTCACCCTCAACAGGAGAGGTGGCTAGAATAGATAAGGTGTTTTCTTGACCATTCTATGACGGGGGAACTTGAGTTTGCTCTGGTTGAGAAGGGAACTAGGCCAACAGTTAATAAGTTCAATCTAGTATGGGAACCAACTCTGGGGTTCTGACAATGTTTCCACCTTTAACATGTTTGATGAAAAAATCTATGTCCCCCTTCACATGCAATAGGGGACATAAATCTCGAGGTCTATATCAAGACTATTAATGTGAACCTAATATTATACCTCATTATTAGTGAATCCTTCTGATAGTAGGAATGAGTATGAGATTAAATCCTGTGTTAGGGTGATAATGATGATCTGTAGGACTACACTATTGACCATGGGATTGTTAATCCTTCTACCAATTGAGATCCTAGAGTAACAACAAAAATTAAACTGTCAGAATGGAATGAATTAGTTCACTAAGAGTATAACCTCAGTTGGGAAATAAATATCCATAGGTAATTATTTAGGAGTCTAATGGTTAACTATAATGTCTTATAATACCTAAACATTCATAGATTTCTTTGGAATTAATATTATGTATAAATTCTTTAGGATCACTATAAAAAATTGTAGACTACTCCTCAACATGGGGTTATTCAGGATATACTTCTTCATATCTACTCGGGACATTTGTTACTTATTGTGATGATTCGAATAATGCCACAACTTCTGCACTATTAAAACTAGAATGAGGTAGTTGTTCATATTATGAGTGCTTCTCATCTTAATATATAAGAGCATGAAAATGTGATCTTATAAACTTTTATCTCTGTCCAAATTTTTCTTCCTGATGAGAAGTTAAATGATGGAACCTTCAAGGGTGGTCATGTAATGGACCAATGGATTCTTGGAAATGGGTGGCGTCAAAACTATAGATTATGGATGGTAATTCTTTATTTCCTTAAATACATTTTGTATCTCCTAGTCCCTCTAGTAGATGGAACCTTTTTCATGATTCCAAAAAATGGATTACACTTATTGACGAGATTCGAAATGAATCGGTGTATGTATGATAAGTGTCCATAGAGGCCTTGGAGATATCAATGGTTTCCTAGAAGAGCCATCTAGATTAAGTAATTTATCTTTCACGGGTTGTTGTGAATGAAATTTAATCTAAATAAAAATCCAAGGGAAATTTAAAAGATAAACCTGAATGAACACTTCACGGGGATGATCTTCAAATACTGGGAGTGATGGAAGCTGAAGACTTTCTCAAGGTCTTTGAGATGCTTCTAATGTTGATAGGATTTGATAAAAAATATCATCTACATATCATTATACTAGTTTCCTAAGTGTATTTTTCAATATTTGGTTCTTGGATAATAGATAATTGGATCCTATATTCATCAAATCGAAAGGCATTACCAAAGAGAAAAAAACCATTAAGGCACTCTAAAGGTTGTAGAATCTTCATCTTTATGGTCCATATGGATCTGATTGTACCCACAATACCCATCTATAAAGAATAGATCTCGTAACCCATCTCTGGTTTTGATGAACTAATTTTTCACTAGAATGGGAAAATCATCATTTGGGAAATAATTATTGAGATCCCTAAAGTCGATACATACTCTGATCTTCCCTTTATTCCTCCAAATTGGAATGATGTTAGAAAGACACTTGGGGAAAAGATCCTCCTCTATGAATTTTTCCCTAAAAATATTATCAACCATGGCCTTGAACATGGAACCATGGGTCGGGTTCATTTATTTGGGAGGCTGGTTGAATAAACAGTGACTTACTGGAGTCCAAGATGGTGGATGGAAATATGAGGGTGTAACCCTATAATCATTTCATAACTCTATGAAAATAATTCATGATACTCCTTACGAGAATACTCATACATCTATTGTTCCTCTAGAGGTATGGATTCACATAAAAAATTTGGATTTGGATATTTCTTGGTGCTGATATTTTCCTGAAACTATTCACCAATGATGATGGAGAACCCATTTTTAAATATAATTGGTGCATCATCCAAATAATCTTCAATGTCAAATGTAGAAGAATAATAAACAAGAGGTTAATCTAGAATAACTAATTCAGAAGGAGCACTAGTGCCTACTTGGGAGGATAAGGAATCTCTTCTGGGAGACAATTTCTCAGGAGAAACCGAGGAGATATATGTATTCACACCAATCCCATAATTCCTTCAACCACAAGGTCAATGATTATTTTCAAAGCAGTGGTGATGGGTTGGATTATGTTTATTTAACCCTACTAATATAAACATATATTTAAGTTTTATAATGGTGTACAAAGGGAGAACCTCTCGATATGTCATATGGGTGGGAGCATCTGGTATCACCAAGGATTATCCTATGTAGGAGTACAAGGGAATCTTAGGAAATTCCTTGTACACAGTTACACAATTCCAATTTCTCTGAAAAACAACAAATAAAATTCCCATATTTGTTGCATGGACTCCAATTGATGGATCAAGTGAAGAAAATCATTATCCAAATCTACCCATGGACTGGCTATGATGGATTTGTGATCAACCTCATTGGTATGGACATTATTTCCATTTATCTTGTAATAGAATTCATCTAGTTAGTGGGATTCATATGAATAAAAGGGAGATGAATCACCATAAATCATGTATACACAATAATTAATCGAGTACATAAGGAACTAGTGATAAAAGGAGGGGAGTCCAGCATATAGATGAAGAATGGTCTTACCCATTATTGCATTATAGAAAGTGTCCTATGAGACTACCATGAACTCATTACTATCAATGAAGCCCCTGAAATGGGTCCTCAAATTAATCCCACAATATGGTCTCTTCTGTGTTAGGTCATTTCCTAGAATCTTCAGATTAGATAGAGATAAAAATACTCTAGTAGGCCCTAGCTGTTGAAGTGTCTGAGATGGGATGAGGTTATTCCTGGAACCCCTTTCGACCATCCATTAGTGGATATCCACACTATAGATCTGGCATGTGGTTTACAACATACATATGTCCACCTATATAAGGAAATGAACATATTTTATTGTAGAACAATATGATTTATTGAAATTCATTTTTCATGACCTCTTTTTCCTTTTTGTTCTCTAGGGATGCTAGTTATAATTCAAAATAGACGGGAGTTTTCAAGGATTCTTCAAGGGCCTTAACCATTTATTTTGAAAATAATAGGGCCTCTAAGATCAAGAGCCTTGTAGGTAATCTTGAAATATGCTTCATTTCATCGTACATCCATGCCATATCCAAGTTTCTTCCTATTAAAGGAAACTCTTTGAAGGAGGATTAATGGATGTTGCTAGCATTACAACTAGGTTCTAGATATTGCTGGAAATATCCTATGACACATCACCAAAATCACCCAAAACTACTATTGGATGACTGTGAGATGGATTTGGCCTAGATTTATATGGATGTGGCCAGTCATGAGGTGGTTGTGGCTATTATATCTATTCAGTTATCATGGTCAGCTATGGCAGGATGTGTGTCAAATCAGGCTGGGAGTACTGAGCCTACAGAGCTCTGTGCTGGACCTATTTCCTAATATCGATAGATTCCACAAAATAGTTTGTAGAGTTGGTATGATTATTATAATGATGTTCATTTCTTGAACACCCTTTTGATGGTATCAGCTATGGAACCCTAGTGGTTTTTAGATAATTCATCATCATTCAAAAGTGTGGATTGATATAGAAACATGATGATATTAATAGAGTCATACTCTTACTCATCATCATAAGAAACATATTATTCCGGAAGAATCCATGTGCGATTACCAATTTTTGAGGTATAAAATAACTAAGGGTATGGGATGGATTCATCACCTGTGGCTGAATTGAATTTCTCTTATCTTAGTAACCTACACTTCTAAGTCATTTTTGATTGCGACATAGATATAGAAGAATCATCCAGAAAAGGTGTGAAAACATTTGGATGTTGGGGCTCTCATAAGCGATCAAAGATGACACAATGGGTGTGGAAAACTACATTTCCGTCCCACCAGTCATCATACCAATAAGTCCAAATTTTGGAAACCTGTTATCATTTAATATTAATATTTTTGTTAGGATTTATGATGATTTTGCCACATGTTCCAAAACTTTTCCCAACTTGACCAAACCCTTATAAACCTTTTCTTGAATCTAATCCATGAACACATCAAATTGTTTAATTCTATATTAAAGGATGTTTTTGAAAGTAAAATAGTCAGGTTGACATGTATGCTATGATTCATGGGGTTCTTTCACCCTGGTAGATTCAGAATCCACTATTCTAGTGAAACAACTAAATAACAAGTAACTTGTACGTATTAAAAATAATAGTTCTAGTTCCTCCAGCCTGAGAAGGTAACACTGTGAGCCTAGCCCTAAAGAGGGGATAAATCCTAATGAGTGGTTGAATTATGATGGTAGGATGGATACACATTCACTTTTATAGGTGGTTGTTCATGGTATCGTAATGTTGGATGATTCTGAATTGGGATAGGATAAGCATGATGAGACTAATGCACATGGAGGGTAACTACTGGAAAAGGGCCTAATAATTCCAATGGCTTTGGGGCCTCTGCATGTACTTCAGTGGAAGTCTCTACCTTGGAGGATTTTGTTATAAAAGATGAAAGTAGAAAAAGGGGCTCTTTCTTAGCCTGCTATAGGGCCACTTTCATTCATTGGGCCTTATTAGAAAAATTGTGACATCCACCTAGGATGTTTTCTTTGTTGTTGTTAGTGACCATCTCAATATTTACATTCCCTACACACATTTTCTGCAACTTCTCTTATTTCAGTGGAACATAGAGTGAATATGTGTGGCCCTTTCCCCAAGCGACGATGTCACAATCCATCATAGTGGGGCCTATATTGTGACTCCCACAGTCCACCTATAATAGGCCATGGGAGAGTGACAAGAACCAAGTAGGCATATCAGTTACAATGGGTGAATTTATGAAATAACTGCACACATACACACAAACACACTTCTCCCAGACCACAATTAGATGAAATTTAAAAACAACTAAACAACCAATTCATATATACCTCTATATCTCACAACCATATTATGACATGAAGTAAAGAATGTAAATAAGGCCAAATACAATCCCACCATAAATAAGTCTATAACACATGTCCAATATGATTGTAAAGGTATTAAGACTTCTATCTTAAAGATACAAGAACACACCCTGATATTTCCTATCTCACAATGCATTATCTGGTCCGGATATTCCTCAGTCTCTCTAAATATGTTAATCATCTTCACAAGACACGATATGTGAATAAAATCTCGTGTCGGGGTGTGTATAACAATACTCAGTAGGACACAAAAAATTCTTATAATGAAGGAAATAGTGTTATAACTGTATATGTATATGTATCAAAGGAATATTACAATAATATCTATATATACTCTATAAATAAAATAATTCTAGGATTTAGAAACATTTATAGTATACTTAGCCAAGGATTACATCTTGGAGATTCCACAATGCTGTAATACAGGAGAACACACTCCTGAGACTGAAAGAACTAATGATGCCTATCAGAGTGGTACAACTCATTGGGTCTCATCCTGAGAAAGATACAGAGATAGATAAAAAAGACAATTTGATACAAATATGAGGATAACTATCAGTTTTGTGTGGTGATACCAGAAACTCAACCTAAGATAACCCATCAAAAAAGAGGATCAACACCCAAGTAGTTTTGGTCATGTCGATACAATGATATCCACCTAGGGAATGAATATAAATAGGGTATCTCACTCAGGGACTGTAAAAGGGAAACAAATAAATCTATCTCAGAAGTCCCACTGAAGGGATCGTTGTCCTAGGAGTATGGAATGATATTATACCTACCTTCAGGGAATGAATAAGGGGAGAAAACCCTAATTAATATTGTCCAAGATACAAAAGACAAGAGATCTAAGCCATGAACGAAAGAGTACCCGGTATGTAGAAGGGTCAAATGCCATATCCTATGACCATGGGATTTGCCCGTGTAAACTAAATGTGTCATTTAAATTGTGTCTTTATATAATAAGAGTACATAGAATATAGAGGTGTTACATGTCGTATCCCTATATCTGGGGTCCTGCTTGTGTACTTAGTCCATGTTCTAGTACACTACATCATCCCGTGTATCTATGGACATGTAGCAGTACACAATGTAGCATGTGTACATGATATAAAACATTTCATTTGGGGGAATACATGTCATATAATCACCCAATGTATTCCACCCCATGTCAATGTAAATCCCCATGTATATGTATAGTCTCCAGGGAGAGGTCGCATTCCATGTAGGTCAAGTAACACACCTTTTGATACTTATCTTCTTCATAACCCTAAATTCCACTAGGGGGGGCATTGTGTCTACTCCTAGATTTCTTGATTTGTGTGTAGTGATTTCTCAAAAAACCTATTACTTCCTCCCACTTGTTCCCACAATACCATCACCATTAAATTCAACTCCAATATTTCTAGGATTCATAGAACTACCTTAGTTGAGCATTACTATCGATGATAAATATGTTACAATAGTTGAATCTGATTAGAAAATTAATATATTCTTCTGAATCATATTTAACGCATCATGCTTGAAAATATTGGGTTTCCAAATCGGTTTGATCCATTTTTGGAATTTAGAATGTGGTGTGTGTGGCTTTAAGGGAGGTGTGATTTCTGTGTACTGGTGGATCATGTATGGTTCCCACTATCCCATAAAGTGGGGTTTCAAATAATACAAACAAAGGATTGTGGGATATCACACCTTCGTTGTTTCCTACCAATTGTAGATATATAATCTCAGATCATTTTTCTATGAAATTCATGTGCAATGATTTATTCATTAATAAATTGTCAAACCGTGTGCCAAAAAAAGAATTCCTATGATATATGATGAATGTGGGGAGAAAAGAACAATCAATTGGGATGAATGAAACATTAATGAGGTGTATGTCGATAATGGTACATTTCTATTTAAATGATGATCGAGACAAAAAATAGTCACTAAGATGAATCTTCCCTGAAAACCCAGAAAATTATCCCATTCCAAAATATGCATGATCCATGAATCAATAAATTTTTCAATTGATTCATGTTCGTCGTAGAAATAATGAATGGGTAATAAATCCAAACAAAACACACACCCTACCTCGATTGGGATCACTTGCTCACATAGAACAAGTTTTGCGTCATTATCGTAGGGAATATCTTTTGAAATCAATGTGGGTCGATCTTAGATCCAATATTCCATCATTGTTCACCTGGGAGTATTTTCCAATGATCTCCCCAAATATTTTCTTCATGTTACATCTATATGTGACTAACCCTAGGATTTTAACAAAAATATCTATTTAAATATTTCCAATCGCTGCGAGATCAAATTGAAATAAATTTTTTTTATTATTTTTTTGATTTCCTTAATTACAAAGAATTTTCTACTAATGGCCCTCACCTACTAATGTTATGTTGTGCCTAGGGTTAAATTTGAATTCTAAAATCAATGGAACACTAATATATCTAATTTGATAAATAATGTATACATTATTCTACTATTTTTGGGAAACCACACATGCATGTTATTTAATATATTTAATATACTTCAAACATTTATTCTACACACACAGAGCCTCAAAATTGCATGATATAATATTTCTTGGTCTCAAACATAATCCACATAGTAATTAAAAATAATACATTTAAAATAAAATTCATTATATTATCCCCACCTTGGGCCATTACATATCGAAAGTACAAGAATATGGATACTTAACAAGATGAAGGTCACTACTACAAAACTGGCCTTCAATAGGGTTATAAATGGTCTTTATTAGTGCGAGAAAGGAACTGACAATGTAAGAAATGTATAAATCCAATGAATTTTATCAGGGTTGATAAAATGCACTGATAAATATAATATTTATTAGCACATTAATTTAGCAGTGGTAAATGAACCCTTTATTAGTTCTTATAAAAACACTGATAAATAAAGTTTATCAGAACTTTTAGAAACACTGATAAAGATCCTATTTATCAGTGGTTTTAAAAGTGCTGATAAAGGGTCATACTTTAGTGTTATATTATATCGCACTGCAGTACAAAAAAGGCATCATATATCAATAAAAACAAATACCAATATATAAATAAAATAAAAAAATTATAACACAAATACCAGAAAAAACACTATATTATAGACATTTCAAATACTGATTTATACAATTACATGAATACAAATTATTAAAAATATTTAAAAACAATTGTAACTATCAATTCTACCACGATTTCTATTGGATTTATTTATTAAAATTCAATCATTTATTGAGTAGTTTAGAACAAATCACCTTCACTCAAAAAAATGAATCCAACTATATATGAAAACAATTATTTTGAGTAATACTGAAAAGATATAAATTAAATAGAAATATGAAATTATACATTAATTCTATGGAAAATTATTTTATGGTTCCAACTTCAAGATTACTTTTGTGATTGAGTTATGAAGAGAACTTGAAAGAATGCGATAAATTTGAACACTAGTTGAGTGAGAGGTTTAATGAGAGAACAATTCTCTTGATGTTTTCAGGAATAAAAGTATGAATATTTTATAGAGAATCCCCACTGTGAAAAAAATAATCAACCTGTATATGAAAAAAATTATCATGTCAGTAATACTAAAAATAAATTAATTAAACATACAATGAAACAATACATTAATTATGTGGAAAATGATTTCAATATGAAAACATAAATATTACATCTATAATTGAGCAGAGGTAGCATCATTGCTATTAATATAAAGGTCTTCATGGTAACCTCAAATAAGGTGATAAATGGTCTAATTTTGGGGTGAAAAAATTTTAAGGGAGAAGGAGCATGATAGTTGGACAGAGCATCCCCAACTCTAACATAAAAATACACCTGTATAAAAAACAATTATTTTTTGAGTAATACTATATAGAAATAAATTAATCTAACATACTAAATCATAAATTAATTTTATGGACAATGATTTCACTTTTAAAACATTAATATTAACTCAATAATTTCGTAGAGGAAACGAATTTTCTCTCCATAAAAATGTAGTGGATGTAACTTGAAAGAAAGTGATAAATGCACCACTGCAGGGGTGAAAACATTTTAAGGGAGAAGGAGCATGAAAGATGGAAATATCACCCCCAAATCAAACAAAATAATCCACCTGTATAAGAAAAAAACTATTATATGGGTTATACAAAAATAAATAAATTAATCATACATACGAAACAATACCACAATTGTATGGATAATGTTTTTACTATGAAAACATCAATGCTACCTATTTGATTGGGAAGATACAAAATTGTTTCTCCTTTTTCAAAGGCATGATACATGGAAAAAATATTCTAAAATAATCAAAATTTACCAGGAAGAATGAAAACTAAATCAAAATTCCATTATAAAAATTTTCAGTAAAATAAAGAATGTATATTGTAATAATACAATTACATTTATCCAAAGGGTTTTCTTTATTATATTTTTTTATTTCAGGTGTTTGGTGAAATCATCATGCTTAGAACAAATTTTCTACCTGAGTTGTCAAATGTTTAATTTAGATTATGTCAATGTAGTTGAGGATGACTAATGTTATGAGGAAAAACATAATATATTACAACACACTTTTACCTATTCATTGAAATATATCATTATTTTTAAAGGTTTCAAGTATTTGGTTCCTCTTTCAATAAGACAAATCACCTCTTTATGGCCCCCACTAACTTAGAAGACATTATATACAGTGGGACTAGAATGAACTGATTGTGATGTCCAAATAAAAGGGTCATCCTCAATTGAATTTTCATCTTACACAACATTTGTTTTAGTCACCAACCAAAAAATCTTCCAATTCTTGTTTACCTAATCAGATACATAAAATACATTCACTTCTTCTAATTCCATCATGAATAACTCATCCTTTTTCCCTTCTACACTAAAATTAACCATCACAAAGGCCATTTCATCAAGTTACACTCCATTGATATTGTAAACCCATTTGGAATAGAAAATTGGGACTACGAATACTAGATAATACCACTCATATATCTGTTTTATAATGAAAAAATATGACATATTTGCATAAATTTTATTTCAGTACTTTGAACCTGATATGTGCATTACATCATCCGTAGGCATAACACCACTCTTTCGAATTGTACTAATGTCATCTTGTTTGTTAGTATCTATTGTATAACCCATGATTAAAAAACTAGTATAAGATATAACATTTTTATTCAGTCTTCTAGATTTGCATTGAAGTTATTCCACAATTAAATTGTCATTTTAAGATAACTCCTTATAAATATTATCTCTGAACCATTCTAGAAACTATAGATTTTCTATAATAGATATCTATCTTTCATCCCATAATGGATCCAAATATATAAGAATTTATTTGTGGAAGTAAATTTATGGATCAACATCTTCTCTATTATTTAATACACAATGATCTTTTTTCTCCCATGCTATCAAGGTAATTGTAACAACATCTCTTCCCTAAATCCCTTCGCCTATAAGGCGTTCCCTTTACTGAGACTTTTCAAGACTAATTCTTTGAACTTATAATAGGTAATCAGTATAGAATTAAATATATTCCTCAAAAATATAGTGTTCTACCATGAAACCTTTTTTCTAACATCTATTCCTGACATACCCATTCATTATATTCTTATACTATTAAATGGGACACATCCATCTATAATGGAAATGACAACATAGTTGAACCTCTCCGACCAAGTGATCTATCAGGCGGACCATTATAACAAATAATGATAGTGAGAAGAACATTTATAATTCACATAATATGATTACATCAACCTTATTCAAGGTGGGAAACATTATCAAGTCTATAATATTACTTCATATACCTTTGAAAAAAGCAGAGTCTGGTTAATGTATGTCGTACATTTTGAGTCAGAATGAAATGGAATGAAATAAGAAATAAATTTTTAATCAAAACATGACATTCATGTTAATTTAGTCCTTGTAAAATTAAATTAGTAATTTACATTACATTATTGATATTTTATAGATACCCATGAATAACATTTGCACTCATAAGGAAAAGGAAAACATGAAGTTATTTCTTTTTTAGATAGAGTGTAATCTATTAGACGACTACAAGTCGTCCTTTTACCCTAAATTGGTGGCAGATATTCCCTTATCCCCATTTCAATAATGTCTAACCAAGCCTTGATTCAATATTTCTTTTTTCTTGGAACATTTATTAACATTCCAATAACACTATCAAATACATATTTTTCTAAATGTATGAAATCAAAAAAAAAATTCCTGACATAAAAAAAATTCCAGTATGACAATTCAAAGAAAATTGATCTCTTATTTGATCCTAATTTTGGATTTTTTTTCAAAAATGGTTTTCCAAAAACAATGTCAATATTTTTTCACTTTTTTTATAGTTGATCAACCATTAATGGAGATGGTGTTGTACCTTGTTCAATATTCCAATCAGATGATGTCATCCATGATCTATATTTATGTCGTTAAGGTAAAAATATTCAATGTCTTAAAAACACAGTCTTTGAGGAATGATTGAACAAAACTTTATATGCGCATTTTTCACAAATGGGACACCCCAACATGCCTTTAATGAAATATCATGATAAAATTTAATATGTGGGGAAGTCATTTATCAATCTGTAAAACATGGACATTAATTTGAATTCTTCACTTCTATGTGCATCATAAATTGTAACACATGAATCCCACATTAATTTCAGAAATTAGATCAATGCATCCAAATAGACATCAATAACATTACCGAGATTAATTGGTCCATATATAAGAAGAGACAATATAATGTATTTATGCTTAATTGATAATTATAGAGCCAAGTTATAATTTACAAACATGATGGTATATGTACTGTAATTATTACTCCGTACACAAAAATATGTATTCTGTCTGTAGATAATGTAAAAAAATGTTTCTTTGATCATCTCTCAATTCATGAAACTTGTAACCAATTTTCCTCTATTGAGGAGAATTTGGTGGATGACGTAGGTTCCCATATATAATTCTTGTACATTCATTCCATGTTAATTTTATTGTGGTTTCCGGACAACCATATAGTATTCTAAAACATGGAATTATAGGAAACTACAATAAATATTTCGAAGGACTTGATTATTGTTTCTTCTATCAATCTATTACACCGTTAGTGAATTTGATGAGGTATTCATGGTCCTTTCATAACAATATGCACTCATTTGGACAAGTATGTATTTTTTAGATATCAAGACCATTGAAAGTAACATTCATTTAACATTATATGTTCATCATTGTTGTTTATTTTCTACTCGTAGCATATCTTTCAAAAGAACTTGTAGTTCTGTAAAGCTGGTGTAACTCTATTCTTTTCCAACATTCAAATTATATAAAATCAATAAAACTAACAATATTGTGTATTTAGTACAACTAATATAAAATGTTTTCATATAATATCTATTTAACTCCTCAAACAACATCGGAAAATCACAAAGGTTAACATCAATTTCAATTTTAATTTCTTCCATGAGATCTCCATTATCTTTTATAAATTTATTCATGTAAAATGATTTATAATCCATAGTATCATACAAATCATTGCCCAAAATCTATTTTTTACCGTGTTTAATAAAACATTTATAGATATGATCTATTTCATGATAAAATAGGTGTTCTTCCAACTATTCCTGACTAATTTTTCATGACTAACAACAACGTAAACATGGACAAAGGATTTTAGAAGGGCCATCAGCATACAATCTTGCCAAAATAATAAAATATTTAACTAAATCTACATATTATTTCGTCAAATGATTATATTTCATCCATTTTTGGTTCATATCCATCATATTCGGTACATAAAAGATTAATTTAAAAAAAATATAAATATATAAACATAAGATATTAATTTTCAAAACTAAAATTTATGGAACATTATAATAAGGGAAATATGGATCATTTTAACTAGAATATCTATTTTCCTATATATTCCAAATCCAATAATAAGGTATGTTGTAATTTGATAAAAAATAGGGAGATAAAGTCAACTAATAAATGATATTATCAGTAAACATTATAGGTGTAAACTAGAAGATGTATAGTGTAATGACTGTAGCCTGAATTACACACAAAACACCTGGTTGGATAATCTTATGACCTCTAATACACCTCATTGTCACTAAAATATGGTTTAAAATTTTTGTTTAAATAATAAAAAATAAGATGTGGTCCCCCCAAATAAAACTAATTCGCACCAGAGTTCGAACAAAATTATAGCTTGACAGTTGGGGTAAATGGGAATACAGACCCAAAATCCTCATTATCTGATATAGGCATACCTATTAGAGAAACAAAAAGGGAAATAAATGATTAAATATCTATATTGATACACATACATATCACTCTAGTAAAACAACTCTCTCACTTGTAATATATAATAAATTTCAAATTGATAAAAAAACAGATATTCATATATTACATGATCTAATGGCACCATTGTGATTTAAAAATTACAGGCTTGATGTGATAAAACCACATGTTCTTAATTATGGATGACCCCTATGAATCTGATCCATAATAAAACTAACGACAATTCTGAATTCAAAAAGGAACTAGATCCTAAGACATATAGAACCAAAAGAGGAACATACATGACACCATTGTCTTTGTTTCTAATAAATTGCATATGAAGCTGCATGTTCAATGAGGTGTCCATGAAAGATCTCATCATATATATAATCATTAGGGAATCACCAATGTTCTTAAAATTTATAGTCAATTAACAAGATTATACATGAAAAATTATAATAATTTATATACATATATGAAAAAATATTTAATAAGAAGATATAAAACATAACAGTATAACAACAATGACTAAATCCATGGTACATTGTCAGATATAAACAAAAAATCATACATCAGTAGTAAATACAAATAATGTAACACAAATCATTCCCTAAATAAAAAATCAGAAACAAATCAGAAACAATGGATCTAAAATCATCCCCTAATCAATGGATCAAAAAAATATAATAAACAACAGATCAGAAACAACAGATCATAAACACATCATAGAAGAATAAATCAAAAAAGAAACCAAAAATAAATAATTAAAATTAGAAGAATTACCTCACTAGGTTGAAGAAAATCTAGGACCCTCTTCGGATGATTGACAAGTTGTTCGGAGGAATTCATGCTACGTGATTTTGCATTCGATCCATTGAGGAGGAGCACCGATAATGGGTGTATTCCATGAAAAGATTCTATATCGTGAGAGGTTCAAGAATGATTGGGGTTTTTGAAATAGATCAGGATACATTTATATGCACCTAAAAATAAGTGCTGACAAATCCATTTATTTATTAGCACGGAAAAGAACGAATAAATATTCTTTTGTTAGTGCTTATTACTGAATTTCTGTTAAAGGATTTATAATTATAATTTAAAATAAAAAGTGAAAATAATTATAAATACTTAGATAATATGTATAAATATAAATATAGTATATATATTACATTTAAAATATATTTCTTAAAATTTTATAATTAGTTATTTGTAATTATAGAAATATTTTTTGAAATATTATTTATATCATTATATATTTATATATTTATACACATATATATTTTATAAATACATATATAAATATAAAAATAGTAAATATGTTCAATTTTTAATTAAATTGATTATAAATTTAGTTATTATTTAAATATACTTAGTTATTTATTTATAATTATATTATTCTTTTTTAAAAACTAATTAATTATTTATAATTATAAATATATAGTTTTCTAAATATAGTGAAGGTAAATTATTTCATACTTTTATTTATAAATATTTTGTATAGATATATTTTAAACATAATTAATGAATATCTAATTTTTAGTGCATGAATATATGTACAAAATGAGTAAAATTGAATAAATTAAGAATATATGTACACTAACAATATTGAAAAAATGGATAATTTCTGTGTGTGTTCATATTGTATATAAATATTCATTGATTATACATATATTTAATATATACAATTTAATGACATTAATTATCAAAATTATCTAATTAATAAGTTGTTTAATATTCAATAAGGTATAACCAATCAATAAATTTATATTAAGAATTATTTAATTAATAAAATTTTAAAAAAAATAATTAACACATTTTATATTTTTTATTTATTAAATTATTAAATTTTATTAGGCTAAAAATGTGTTGATGAAAGAAATATTTATCATCTCTAAACATAAATAACTAATAAATCACAATCTTTATCAGTGCTAAAAATAAATTGCTGATAAATTATTCCCTTTACCGGGGCTAAAACTAAAGTTTTGTTAGAGAATATTTTTGTATCAATTATAAAAAAATGAAATGATAATGGTTTCCTTTATTAGCGCTAAAATAAAAGAACAGATAAAGGTTTAATTTATCAATGTTTTCTTTTTCACTCATAAATATGACACTTATCAGTGTATTCTTTTCACATTGATAAATATCAGCAATGTTATATTTCAGTTTTATAGTTGTAGATACTGAGCACAAATATGAGTCCCCCGCTCCCACGTACTATTTAGAAGATAACCATGATTCCACTAGACTGACACTGATAGAATCGATCATCCATGAAGGATCGTCAGCTACAGATCCTTGACCTCTACAATGTACTCTGCAAATGTTGCTCCATCCTTGATGTCCTACTCACCCCAGTCGATAACAGATGATGGGTCATGCATGTACCTCATCAGCTGTGACATGTGGAAGACATCATGTACCTGATCTAATAGAAAATGTAGAGTTAATTGGAATGACACCTCACAAACTCTATGTAATATCTGTAAACATCCAATGAATTTTGAATATAGATTGTCACCCCAGCAAAATTTATTAATCAACACCGACGTAAAACCCATAGCAAGAATTCGTCTCCTTACTCAACCACCAAAGGCCTTAATCACCGATCAGTATAAGACATTTGATATCTATATCTAGTATTCATCATCTCCAGGATGATATACACCTTCTCTGTTTTATCTTATAGTAACTCTGTTTCCATGACTGAAAACTCTTTGGAATTAGTCCCAAAAATTTGTGACCTATAGGGTATCCCATAGAAATAATCCAATGGTTCCATACCAATGGTGGAATGGTTGTTGTTGTTTTATGAAAACACCATGATTGGTGGGTGATCCTCCAAACTATGGCAAAAATATAACATGCAAGCTCACAACATTTGTAACGACCTGACCCCAGAATCCCAGAGTCGGTGCATTATTACGTATCAATTGCATGATCACAAAAGATCATGTCCCAAAAGACCGATCAGTTTAGTATCCTTGGATGTACTAGGTACATTAAAAAGGTCTACATTACATCATAAAATGAAAAACTACAATAACATTAATTCCATAGACAACATTGAGAACCCATAGACTATCCTTGCAGGTCAGTCAAAATATACATCTTCGCATCCTAGGAAAAATAAAACATATAAAGGGGTGATCTCTGATGCTCAGTAATGATAACAATATAACAGAAAGATTCATAAATAAGCATTAATGTTTATGGAAATTTATATGTCTAAAAAAGGCTTTTAAACATGAACTTCCGCATAATATGGAAAAGATAAAATCATATAATCCCATTTACATATTCACATGGATATTATACTAGTTGAATAATCACAAACAATATCTATAGCCACATTCATAATGATGGAATGCATAATTTTAGATGGCATAATCACATATTCAAGGCCTTGTCCTAGGACTATAGATAGAATTTTGTCAAGACCTTGTTCTAAGACACTAGTTTGTCTCATGAGACGAAACGATGCATCGAGGAGCTATAGCCAGCACCACCCGTCACTTACTAAGTGCAATGCATTCCTCATATGAAAAATATTAAATATGAATTAAACATTCTCATTAAAACTATCTTATGAGAAGTCAATATATTATCCATAAACCATGAATCGTATAAAAATAACACATCCACAGTCAAACATATCACAAAACCTTCAATACAATATGGAAACTTTTTATCATAATAAATCATCTTCAAACAAGTTTAAAATCCATAAAAGGATGTTGACATTGATGAAAATGATTTGTAAAACTCACTACGAAAAATATAATTTTTTTTCATGAAAACATTTAAAAGTCACACAATTTATAATGTCATTTAAAAGATAGTTTTCAATCAAAGTGTCCCATACAACTTTGAAACTTTTGAAAGAAACTAACATTTTAAAACATTCATGTCTATATAAAAAAATCCTTAAAACCATTTTGAATACATGGACATCAATAAAAAAAATTAGAAGATTAAATCTTTAAAAAATTTAAATTGATGTTTTAATAAAAATTTCCCTTAAAATTAATCCATTTGAAAACTCTTCTATGAAACATAGGCATTGATAATAAATATGTCTTAGTAGATACATATGTAAAAACAACCTTATATAATAAATAGATTGTAAAATTAACCCTTATCTTGTACTTTCCTTGGTCGATGATTATTCAATATCATGTATAATAGTGACATAATTGTTATTAAAATATAAAAGAATCATATACATTAATATGATATCATATATGATCTTTTAATATTTCGTTGTTTATAATATTCTAGTATTATTGTCGTTTCAGGTGTTAACAAATTTGGTTCCCTTTATATGGTTTGTTATGTAAGAAATTTTTGTTATGGATAGTATGTATCTTATTCACATTTAGAATGATATTAAGTCTTTAAACATTATTTTTAATCATCTAAGGAAAATTAGTTTTGAATGGGTATGAGGGGGAATGAATCTAATCATGTTTGTGGAGACGTAAATCCATACGTACGTGAAAGCAAAAATATCATTCTTTTGATATTAAAATAATATATAATTGGATGTTATATCATATATATAGAATCATTATCCTGTTATATTTATTATTTAAATAAATTACACATCATTATTATACCCATCAAATAATAATGTGTTGAATAACAATTACACCATGACGTAGAGATGGTAAGCCATATATATGCACGTATGGTGACATGTCATTCATAGGATGGATAGAATAATGAATATGGTTGTACCATTTTTGTAATAACATCAAAGTATATAGAAGATAATGGAGTTATTATTATAGAATGGAAACAACAAAGAACTATGAAGAGGAAGAAGAAAGGAACTTGAAAGAGATGGTGAAATATTTACCTCTTCTTCGGGTTATTCCTTTTGATTTGATAAAAAGCGATCCTTAGGTTGGAATTATTACTAAATAAAGGCCTCTAGAATGAAGGTAGGATAGTTTAGAGGGTATTTGGGTAGGTTTTGGCTGATCCAAATGGCTTCTAAGGTGTGAATTTGAGGGATGGGGGAGTTCCCTTTTATACGAGGGGTGAGAGGCACCTTAAGAAAATCAAGAAATATTATTTTATAATAAAATCATTTTCGGTGTCTAATGGAACAAAAATGAATTATTTAAAGTCTAAGGTGGGGATGGGTTGAAAACCACTCAAAAAATAGGTATTATACAGGTTTGTCTAACTATATTATCTTTATCTATTATATTTATATCTTAGTTAAATAGTTTGACATTTTCCATGTCTCATTCTATTTTAATATTATATTTTTAATAAACATACTATATACATACCAGAGAACTCCATGTGGTTCATTAATGATACCTAGATCATTATATAAGTCTTCTGGAAGATCCTTAGATTTTTAAGAATAGAGTATGAATTAATAATATATTATTTGTTTTAAAAACTATTTTATGTCTATTTTGAAACTATTTGGTATTTTGTTTTTCCTAAATTCATAACAGAATTATTACAATGAAAAAAATTCATCAAATCAACCCTAAAATGTAATATTAAGCTATAAAATTAGATGAATTTATAAAAACTCTCAATGTACATTTATTTGGCTATATATAATGTAAATTATTTTAATCATTACTTAAATTGATAATTATTGAATCATCACTATGTCATAAATAAATTTATTATTTAATGTCTCAAAATTATAAATAAAATAACATTATGTATGAAATCTGTTTATATTTATAAATAATATTTATAGTTTAATTTATCTTATGTATATCCCTATATTAAAAATGTTTAATTTATTAAACGTTGAAATTAACACTTTTAACTCTTCTTTGAATTAAATAATAATAAATGTCCTAATATAATAAAACTGGACCAAATAGGTTTGTATTTTATTCCTAATGTTTATGTGGTAGAATTTTATATATCCAATAGAATTAGGACATGCATTAGGGTAATAATAATATCAATTTTACCCTTAATTACCCTATTTCCTTTTAACTGTGGTAAATAATATAAAATGTTACTATTCGCCAAAAATTATTTTCAACTTATTGAACAAAATTTTTCTTACTGATATCAATCACGTCTCTAGGATTTTTTAAATTCAAGTCACAGAAGGGGTGAAATTTTGTTTTATGTGAATTTGCAAATTCTCCAGGGAGGTGGGTAAAAGACAGTGAAAAGTTCAATAAAATTTTATATATCTAATATTATTAAAAATTGACTCTAATGAAATAAATTGAACATATATTGGTATTATGTATCAATTTTTACCTAAAATAAATTTAAATAAAATAAATAAATATTTAAATGAAAAGTCATTTTTAACCAATAACACTGTGTTTTCACTATTCATCAAAAATTGAATGTTCTCAGAGACATACCAAAAATTAACTCTATACTAATTTTGATATTCCAAATTCAAAAATGATGTCTATTTTACCAAATTAAAAAAAATAAATTACACTAAATAATTTAAAATTAATTCCCGTTGTCAAAACCAAAAACAAATTTTTAAGAAATAATAACTACCAAAATATTGACACTTGTTTATGTCCAATTTCAATGTGAAATTACTTCCAATGAACAAAATTAGATTAAATGGTTAAATTATAATCTAATTATTCTTCCAAACCATTCATATGTATAGTTGAACCCTATAAATTATTTTGTTAAAAAAGTTGTTTTCAGTTAAAATATACTATTTTCACTATTCACCCAAATATGAAAGTTATTAGAAAAACACAAAAAATTAATTGAAACTAAATTATTATATACCAATTATAAATAAGAAGTTTATTTTTTCAAATCGAATATATAAAATTTCCAAATATTGGATTTAAAAAGGGTTCTCCATTAAAAGGCGGTAAATTTTCATTTTTTAAAAAATACTTCTTCTATCTGAAAAAAAGAATTTGTCCCAAAATTATGTCAATAAAATTCATAATATGGATTCTAAAATTGTAAGGATTATAAAAAGTTAAAAATTATCTTATTAATATTCATCACCGCTTTGGAACGACTTGTTTGGTAAGTCGTGGTGCGCTTGAACTTGGTGTTGCGTGTAGTGCATTTTATTGAATTATTTTGAAGGAATAATGTACTTTGAAATCTTGGGGTGTTACATTCATCCCTACTTCAATAAATTGAATCCTAGTAATTTTAAATTTTTCATCAAAAATAAAAGGTTGAAAATAGAAAATATCTTTGTGGAAAACCCACATAGAAAATTTGGTTAATAAAATTTAGTCATAATTAGAGGAAAAGGGAAATGAAAGGGTCACCACCAAATTATGATCTCAATTAGGATAACATTGGTGGAAATTAGAGATTCCTAATTGGAGGGAAAATGTAAATATTTATAAGGAGTGATTGAGGTTATCAATCACAAAAAGTGTAAAATTTAGGGCCATAAATCCATCAATCAATGATGATTTAAAATACCACCAGTTCAACAAAACAAAAGGTATTAGGATAATACAATTTTGTTTTTAAGATCCCTTCCAAAATGTTTATGAATTAATTTATCCATAGAATAAGAGGTTGAAAATTAGATATATATATATATATATACTTGACAATATGAGTTTCATCCTTTAACTAATTCCTTCCACAAACTCATCTTTAACTCCCAATGATTTCAAATAATATATTATATTTATCCTAATCGTATAGGGTTCCAAAAATAATGAAATTATAATTCACCTATCAGACCTTTAAAAAACTACAATATACAATCTAGGACATCACATAGGCCAGTGGTAGGTGATACACCATTGTCCCGCTTCGGTTGCGGGTTCATGTCTCACGACCTTGTCGGACGCGACTGGTGGTCGCCCGACCTCTAGGTTGTCCTTTTTAAAAAAATCAAAAAATAACAATAAAAATATAATCCAATTTCAAACTTAATCTATTCCAACCTTTAGAATTATCCAAAATTCTTCTGTCCAAACTCACAGACTGAAATTTATAAGGAAATTAAACACAATAAAGATCCTTTCTTCCACGTAATAACATCTAAACACCTTCATCATGTATTCTTATAAAACATGGTGACACCATAAATTGCCATAAAACCATATTGATTACATTCATGACCCATTATTCTTTCTAGAATACTGGATATATTTCTTTATATCCAACTATTTTGAATATTTCAACAATGATGAAATAAAAAAACTATTAATCAGTTCCATGGATGTCAAGAATATCCACTATAATTTATCCAAATCAACCATCACTTATTAAAAAATCAGACCACATTATCAGAACCATATTAAATATTACCTTTACTTCAACCATGAACTTTCCAAAATGTGTATCTTTCTATTATGTCACTTTTCTTAGAACCATATAATCCCAAATTCTAAATAAAATATTACTTCAATACAATCCTTTTTTTATCTCCATAATTCATATATCCAGTATATTGTTTACACAATACTAAAATTAAATAATTCTATATTAACAACATAAGAACACTATTCTTTCCTCTTCATCTGAGGTAGTATCATAACTTTATTATTATCCAATTGCATCATTTGTGGTATACTCTGATGATAAGGACATTGATTCGCATAGTGACCCAACTCCTTGTAGATGAATCATTGTACATTTGAAACTTTTTTCTCACCCTTGAAATCACATACTTGGTTTCCTTTTTCTCAAAACTTATTACAAACTCCTTTTCCCTTCAAGCATTTACCAAGGTGATTCTTTCCACATTTACCACATATGGGAAAATTCTATTTTCCCCTCTTCCCTAAATCCATCTTTCTCTTTATCATCCTTTTTTTCTCTTGATTCCCTTCAAATCCATAGGAAACAGAGAATGTATACTTATCTTATTAACACGGGATATTATTTCATCATATGTTGAGAATACATGGGAGACTATTTCGCATCTAAATGTTGGATTAATACCATGGATTATATGATCCTTCTTACACTTTGTATCATACGTATTGTTGCAGTTCTCATTACTTCCACTAGGAACCATTTCAAAACAATGTCATAAACTAGATTAGTTTGTTAATCAAAATACATAATTCCAAACTTGTAAAACAATTATCATAAATTAAATAGTTTATGGATATAATCCATAATCATAAAAAATGTTTTCTTTAAAGAATTATATACTCATAAACCCTTTATAATGGTTTGTAAATAAAATGATAATTATCCTAATAATATCCCCCCTCGGATGTGTCATAACCAAGTGTGCAATAAGGCCCATTTTCGTGCACCAGTTCCTGTTCAAGTCTAACAAAAAGCAGTGATTTCAGGTTTTATGCCTAGGTACATATGTCCCAGATCCACTGCTACCTGCTCGTATCCAAACAAAGATGTATTGCATAGAAATCTTACGAAATATCTTCAATACCAAAATTATCGGAATTTCATCTATACTAATCCTCAAAGACATTCTTAGGGCTATGTGCTCTAATCAGAGTTTATCTAATTCTAGTGTCTATGGTTTGTAAGAAATTTCCTCTAGTACCAATTGTAACGCCCCAACCCTAGAAGCCTAGAGTTGGTGCATTATTATTTATCATTTTCATGATCACAGATGATCATGTCTCGAAGGATGGATCAGTTTAGAAACCTTCGAAGTACTAGGTACATTCATAAGGTTTACATTACATCATAAAAGGGAAAACTAAAACAACATTGTTTCCATATACAACACTGAGAACCTATAGACTATACTTGTAGGTCGTTCATAATATAATTCCTCGCATCTTGGGAAAAATAAAACATTGAAAGTGGTGATCTCAGATGCTATGTAAGGATACCAATATAGTGGAAACTTTCATAAATAAGAATAAACATTTATGTCAATGTATAAGACTAAAATAGAAGCATTTCAAACATGAACTTTAGCATAATATAGAAAAAATAAAATCAAATAATGCCATTTACGTATTCACAGGGATATTATACTAGTCGAATAATCACATTTAATATCAATATCCACTTTCATAATGATGGAATGCATAGTTCCAGACTGCATAATCACATATTCAAGGCCTTCTACCTAGACTAAACATAAAATTTTGTCAAGGTTTTATGTCAATACACTAGTTTGTCTTATAAGAACAACTATTTCATCGAGGAGCTATAGTGGGCTCGACTCGTCACTTACTATGTCCAATGCATTCCTCATATGAAAAGGTTTAAACATAACACAAAAATTCATATTAAAACTAGCATATGAAATGTCATTACTATATCAATAAACCATGAATGGTATAAAAATAACACATCCACAGTCAAACGTATCAACAAAACTTCAATAGAATACTGATAATTTTTATCACAATAAATCAAGTTCAAACAAGTTAAATATCCATAAAAAGATGTTTAAATAGATGAAAATGATTTGTAAAACTCTTTGGGAGATATATAAAATTTAAATAAAATATTTATAAGTCACACAATTTAAAATGGAAGTCATTTAAAATATAGTTTTGAATCAAAGTGTCCCATACCACTTTGAAACATTTGAAAGAAATTAAAATTTTAAAAAATTCCTGTCCATATAAACAAATACTTAAAACCATTTTGAAAATATGGACATTAATAATAAAGGTTTAGAAGAATAAATATTTAAAACATTTAAATTGATGTTTTCATAAAAAATTCCCTTAAAAATAATCCATTTGAAAACACTTCTATGAAACATGGACATTAAAAATAAATATGTCCCAGTAGGTACTTACGTAAAAACAACCTCGGATAATAAAGAGATTTTGAAATTAACCCTTACCTTGTAATTTCCTTGTTCGAGGGTTGGTTAACCTTCTATATAATGGTGAAATAATTTTTATTAAATTATCCAATAATCATATACATTAATATGATATCATATATGATTTTTTAATATTGCTTTGTTAATGATATTTTAGTATTGTCGTCGTTTCTGGTGTTAACTGATTCGTTTTTATTTTATATGATTTGTTTCATATGTAATGTTTTTTATGGATAAGATGCACCTTATTCATATTCATAATGATATTAAGTCCTTAAACATTATTTTTAATCATCTAATGAAAATTAGTCTTGAATTGCTATTAGGGGGAATGAATCTAATCGCATTCTTGGAGACGGTAATTCGTACATATGCCCGAGCAATAATCTTATTCTATTGATATTAAAATAATATATAATTAGATGGTATATGATATATAAAAATCATTATCATTTGATATTTATTATTTAAATAAATTACACATCATTGTTATACCCATCAAATAAAAATGTATTGAATAACAATTACACTACGACGTGGAGATGGTAAGCAATACGCACACACGTATGGTGACATGTCATTCAAAGGATGTATAGAATAATGAATATGGTTGTACCATATTTATAATAACATCAAATTTTATAGAATATACTGGATTTATTAGTTTATAATGGAAAAAACATAGGAAGAGGAAGAGAAAGAAGGAAGTAACTTTAAAGAGATGATGAAATATTTACCTCTTTTTCAGGTTCTTACTTTTCATTTGATCAAATGGGGTCCTTAAGATGGTTTTTTGACAAAATGAAGGCCTATAGGATGAATGGAGGATAGAATAGATGGTATTTGGGTAGGGTTTGGCCGTTCCAAATGGCTTTGAAGGTTTGGATTTGATGGAAGGTGAAGTACCCTTTTATAATAGGGGTGGGGGCACCTTAGGAAAAGTTAGAAATATAATTTTATAATAAAATAATTTTTGGTTTCTAATTGCTCATAAATAAATTCTTTAATGTCTAAGGTGGTTATGGGTCAAAACCCACTCAACCAATAGGTTTTAGAAAGGTTTGGGTCATTATATTCACTTTATCCTTTTGATTTAACTCTTAGTTAAATATTTCGACATTTACCTTCTCTCATTGTATTTTTATATTATATGGTTAATAAAGATATTATATACTACAAGAGAACCCCAAGTGGTTCATTAATGATACAAATATCATTATATAAGTCTTTTTTCCTATCCTTATATTTTTAGGGAATAGAATATCAATTAATAATATAATATTTGTTTTAAAAACTCTTTTATGTCTATTTTGACACTATTTGGTATTTTGATTTTTCTAAATTTATAAGTTCATTATTAAATCTAAAATAATTCCTCTAACCAACCCTAACATGTCATATTAACCTAAAAAATTAGTTTAATTTCTAAAAAGTCTCATATTACATTTATTTTGATATTTATAATGTCAATTATTTTAATCTTTCTTTTATATGATATTTACTGCATCATCATTATGTCATAAATAAATTTAATTATATAATTATTAAAAATTATATATAAAATACCATTATGTAGGAAATCTATTTATGTTTCTTATGAATATTTATAGTCAAATTTATCTTATGTATAACCCTATATTAAAAATGTTTTAGTTATTAAACATTGAATTTAACACTTTTAACTTTTCATTGAATTAAATAATAATAAATGTCCTAATCTAATCCATGTTGGACAATGAGGATCATATTTTATTACAAAGGTTGTTTTTGGTCTAATTATACATATGAAATAGAATTAGGACATGTGTTAGGGTAATAATAATATCATTTTTACCCTAAATTGCCCTATTTCGTTTTAACCGTGGTAAATAAAAGTAAAAAGTTACTATTTACCAAAAATTATTTACATCTTATTTAACCAAATTTTTCTTAATGATATCAACCATTTTTCTATTATTTTATGAATTCCACTAATAGATGTAGAAAAGTTATCTTTTTTGTGAATTTTCAAATTATCCTAGGAGGTGGGGTAAAGACGGTGAAAGTTCAATAAAATGTAATAAATCTAATAATATTAAAAAATGAATCCGATGAATTATATTGAAAATATATAGGATTTATGTATGTATTTTGAAATGAAATAAATTTTAATAAAATAAATAATTATTTAAATGAAATTTCTGTTTTAACAAAAAACGTATTGTTTTTCACTATTCATCAAGAATTGAAAGCTTTTAGAAAAATACCAAAATTTCACTCCAATATAATTTTGATATTATGAATTAAAATATGAACTATATTTTACCAAATTCAAATCATAGAAATTTTATTAATTAATTTAAAATTTCTTCCCATTATCAAAACCAAAAGCGAATTTTCTAGAAATAATAACTACAAAAAGATTGACACGTGTTTATGTCCAATTTCAAAGTGAAATTACTTCCAATGACCAAAATTAGATTAAATGGTAAATTTATAATCTAATTATAATTCCAATCCTTTGATATGTATATTTTATCCTTATAAAATTTTTTTGATTAAAAAAGTTGTTTTTAGTTAAAATATAGTATTTTCACCATCCACCCATATATAAAAGTTATCAGAAAAATACAAAAAAATATATTAAAACTAAATTATTATGTCCCAATTATAAATAAGATTAATATTTTGTCAAATTGAGTCTATAAAATATTCAAATATTGGATTCTAAAAGGGTTCTCCATTATAATATGGTATAATTGCAATTTTTGAAAAATACTTCTTTTATCTAAAAAATGAATTTATGCTTATATTATGTCAAAGAAACACGTAATATGGATTCTAAAATTATAAGGATTATATAATTTTCAAAAAAAAAATTAATACTATTCATAACCGCTTTGGAACGACATGTTTTGTAAGTCGTGGTGCGCTTGAACTCCGTGTTACGTGTAGTGAATGTTATTGAATTAATTTGAAGAAATAACTCACTATGAAATCATGGGGTGTTACATTCATCCCTCCAAAAATAAATTACGTCCTCACACTTTGAAATTGTTCTTTGAAAATAAAAGGTTGAAAATAAAAAATATTATTGTGGGAAAACCCACATTGAAAATCGGGATAATAAAATTTAGTCTTAATAAGGGGAAAAGGGAAATGAAAGGGTCAACACCAAATTATGATCTCGATTATGAGAAAATTGGTCGAAATTAGAGACACATACTTAGAGTAAAAATATAAATATTTATAGGGAGTGATTGAGGTCATCAATCACAAACAAGGGTAAAATTAAGGACCTTAAATCCATCAATCTATGATGATTTAAAATCCCATCAGATCAAAAAAACATAAGGTATTAAGATAACACATTTTGGGGTTCAAGACCCCTTCCCTAATGTTTATGAATTAATTTATCCATATAATAAGAGGAAAAAATTATATATATATATATACACTTGACAAGTAGAGTTTCATCCTTCAACTAATTCCTACCAGGAACTCATCTTTCACTCAAAAAAATTTCACAAAAAATTATTACATTTATCCTAGTCGTATAGGGTTCCAAAAATAATGAATTTCTAATTATCCTTTCAGACCTTTAAAAAACTACATAATACAGTCCAGGACAACACATAGGCCAGTGGAAGGTGATGCACCCTTGTCACCCTTTAGTTGCGGGTTCATGTATCACGACCTTGCCGGACGCGACTGGTTGAAGCCCAACCAATGGGTTTCCTTTTTATAACAATCCAAAAATAACCTTAATAATAGTATCCAATTTCAAAAATAATCTATTCCAACATTTAGAATTATCAAAAATACTTCTATCCAAACACACAATAGAAAATTTATAAGTATGTTAAACACAATGAAGATCCTTTTTTCGACTTAACAACATGTGAACACCTTGATCAAGTATTCTTTCAAAACATGGTGACACCTTGAATTTCCATAAAACCTTATTAATTACATTCATCCTACCTTATTAATTATAGAATAATGGATATATTCCTTATATCTGAAATTTTTTAATATTCCAACGATGATGAAATGAACATACTATTAATCAGTTCTGAGGAAGTAAATAATATCCACTATATTTTATCCAAATCAACCATATCTTATTCAAAAATCACTACCTTAATATCGGAACCATATTAAGGATTACCTTTCCTTCAACCATGTACTTTCCAAAAAGTGTATATTTCTATTATGTCACATTTTTTAGAACCATATAATCACAAATCCTTAATAAAATTGTATTGTAGTTCAATCTTTATTTATCTCCATAATTCATATAACCATTATATTGTTGATACAACACTCAAAAGAAATAATTCTATAATAACAATATAAGATCACAATTTATTCCTCTTCATCTGATGTACTATCATAAAATGATTATTATCCAGTAGCATCATTTGCAGTATACTCTGATGACTAGGACATTGATTCCCTTAGTGTCCTAAGACCTTGCAGATGAATCATTCTACATTTGAAACCTTTTTCACACCCTTGAAATCACGTACATGGTGTCCTTTTTCTCCACACTTATAATAAACTCCCATTCCCTTCAAGCATTTAGCAAGTTGACTCATTTCACATTGATCACATATGGAAAAATCCTTATTTCCCCGCTTCCATTTATCCATCTTTCTCTATACAATCCTTTTACTTCCTTACCTCCCTTAAAAGATATATAAATTAGAAATTATTTACTTATATTGTTAAAACGAGATATTATTTATTCATATGTTAAGAATACATGGAATTTTATTTCTCTTTTAAATGATGTCTTAATACCATGAATGTTATGATCCTTTTCAGTCTTTGGATCATACCTATTGTTGGAGTTCTCATTCCTTTCACTAGGTGGAAATCTAAAAAATGGTATAAACTAGATTAGTTTATCAGTCGTAGTACATAATTCAAAACTTGTAAAACACTTATCATAAATTGAACAGTTTATGGATATAATCAATAATCATAAGAAAAGTTTCATTCAGGATGTATATACTCATAAAATTTTCATAATGGTTTGTTAAAAAATGAGAATTACCCAAATCATATTCCCCAGTAGTGTCGTAACCAAGAGTGCAGCAATGCCTGTTGGCATGCACCAGTTCCTGTTCGAGTCTAGATCAAAGCAGTGTTTTGGGTTTTACCACTAGGTACATCTGTGTCAGAACCATCTTTACCTGATCGTATCCATATATGGATGTATTTCTAGGAAAACTCACAAAATCTCTACAATACTAAAATTCTAGGAAGTTCTCCTATACTAATCCTTGAAGTCTATCATAGGGCTATGTGCTGTAATCTGAATTTATCTAAATCTAGCTTTTAAGGTTTGTACTAAATTTCCTCTGATACCAACTGTAAAGCTGCAACCTCAAAAGCCCAGAGTTGGTGAATTATTATGTATCATTGGCATGATCATAGAATATCATGTCCTGATTGACCGATATGTTTAATAGCCTTAAAAGTACTAGGTAGATTAATAATGTTTACATTACATCATAAAATGGAAAACTACAACAAAATTGTTTCTATAGACAACACTGAGATCCCAAAGACTATCCCTGCAGATCAGTCAAAATATATTTCATTTTATCCTGGGAAAAATAGAACACAGAAAGGGGTGAGCTCAGTTCTTAGTTAGGATAGTGGAAACATTAATAAATAAAAATAATCAGTTAAGGAAATGTATTATACTAAAAAAAGCATTTTAAACTTGAACATCAGCATAATATGGAAAATATAAAATCAAATAATGTCATTTACTTATTGACATGGATATTATAATAGTCGAATAATCACATGCAATATCAATAGACACTTTCATAATGATAGAATGCATAATGCCAAACTGCATAATCACATATTCAAGGCCTTGTGTCAAGAATAAAAGTAAGATTTTTTCAAGGCCTTGTTCCAAGACATTAGTTTGTCAAATGAGACCTACCGATGTATCGAGGATCTATAGCGGGCTCCACCCGTCACATACTATATCCAATGATTTCCATAATTGAGAAGGATTAAACATAACATAAACATTCATATTAAAACTATCATACGAAATGTCAATACATTATCCATAAACCATGAATGATATAAAGATAACACATCCATAGTCTAACATATCACAAAAACTTAAATACAATATTTAAGATTTTATCATAATAAACTAATTTAAAACAAGTTCAAAATCCATCAAAGGATGTTGAAATAGATGAAAATGATTTGTAAAAATCATTGAGAAAAATATCATGTTTCCATGAAAACTTATAAAAGTCACACAATTTATAAAGGAATTAATTTAAAAGTTATTTTTTAATCAAAGTGTCCTATACACTTTAAAACTTTTGAATGAAATTAAAATTTTAAAAAATTCATGTCCATATAAACAAATCATTAAAACCATTTTGAAAACATGAGAATTAATAAGAAAGGATTTGATGAATAAATCTTTAAAACATATAAATTTATGTTTTAGTAAATAAGTCCCTTAAAATTAATCCATTGGAAAACTCCTCTAGGAAACATGGACATTGATAATAAATATATCCCAGTAGATACTTACGAAAAAACAGCCTCGTATAATAATGAGATTGAGAAATTAACCATTACCTTATACTATTCTTTGGTCAAGGGTTGGTTAACCTTATGTATAATGGTGAAATAATTGTTATTAAATTATACAAGAATCATATACATTAATATGATATCATATATGATCTTTTAATATTGCATTGTTAATAATATTTTTTATTGTCTTCATTTCGGGTGTTAACAAATTAGTTTTCCTTTATATGATTTGTAACATAATTAATGTTTTTTATGTATAGGATTGATCTTATTCATATTCATAATGATATTAAGTCTTAAAAATTATTCTTAATAATCTAATAAAAATTAGTCTTGAATGGGTACGAGGGTGAATAAATCTCTTCGCGTTCGTGGAGACGATAATCCGTCTGTATGCACAAGAGACAATATAATTTTTTTGATATTAAAATAATATATAATTGGATGGTATATCATATATAGAAAATCATTATCATGTTATATTTATTATTTACATAAATTACACACCATTATTATACCCATAAAATAATAATGTGTAGGATAACAATTACACCACGACGTGGAGACAATAAGTTGTACGTATGAACGTATGGTGACATGTCATTCAAAGGATGGGTAGAATAATGAATATGGTTGTACAATATTTATATTAAAATCATAGTATATAGAAGTTTCTGGAGTTATTATTTTAGAATGTAAACAACAAAGAAAGAGGAAGTGGAAGAAGAAATGAACTCGAAAGAGATGATAAAATATTTACCTCTTCTTCGATCTATTCCTCTTCTTTTGATAAAAATGGCTACTTAGGTTGGTTTTAGCACTAAAGGATGGCCTATAGGATGAATGGTGGACAATTGAGGGGTTATTTGGGTAGAGGTTGGCTGATCCAAATAGCTTTTAAGGTTTGAATTTTAGGGAAGGGGGGATGTCCTTTTATAAGGGGAGTGAGGGGCACCTTAAGAAAAGCTAGAAATAATATTTTATAATAAAATATTTTTCAGTTTATAATGGCTCAAAAATAAATTATTTAAAGGATAAGGTGGGTATGGGTCCAAATACACTCAACCAATTGGCTTTAGACAGGTTTGTTTCACTATATTAACTTTATCTTTTATATTTAACTCTTAGTTAAAAAAGTTTGTCATTTACCATGTCTCTTTGTATTTTTAAATAATATGGTTAATAAACATACTACATACTTCCAAAAAAACCCCAAGTGGTTCATTAATGATACCCTTATCGTTATATAATTCTTTTTGCCAATCCTTATATTTTTAGGAGTAGAATATCAAATAATAATATAATATTTGTTTTAATAACTCTTTTAGGTCAATTTTGACAATATTTGGTATTTTGTTTTTTCGAAATTTATAACTGCATTATTACTTCGAAGAAAATTCATTTAACAAACCCTATCATGTAATATTAACCTATAAAATTAGTGGAATTTATAAAAAGTATCAAATTAAATTTATTTGGATATTTATAATTTCAATTATTTTAATCTTTCCATAATATGGTAATTACTGCATCATCATTGTGTCATAAATAAATTTAATTATTTAATATTTAAAATTTTTAAATAAAAAAATATTATGTAGGAAATAGTCTTATCTTTCTAATTAATATTTATAGTCTAATTTATCTTATGTATAAGCCTGTATTAAAAATGTTTTAGTTATTAAACATTGAATTTTACACTATTAATTCTTCTTTTAATTAAATAACAATAAATGTCCTAATCTAATCCAAGTGGTCCAAAGAAGTTCATATTTTTTTCCTATGGTTTTTATTTGGTCTAATTATACTTATCCAATACAATTAGGACATGTGTTAGGGTAATAATAATATCATTTTTACCCTTAATGACACTATTTACTTTTATCCATGGTAAATAAATGTAAACAGTTAGTATTCACCAAAAAATATTTCCATCTTGTTGAAAAAAAATTTCTTACTAATATCAATCGTTACTCTCAGATTTTTGAATTTCCACTCATAGATGTGGTAAAATTATGTTTTATGCGATTTTGAAAATTCTTTTAGGAGGTGGGTAGAAGACGTTGAAAAGTTCAATAAAATTTATAAATCTAATATTATTAAAATATTATTCCACTGAATTAAATTCAACTTATATAGGTATTATTTATCTATTTTTACCTGAAATAAATTTAAATAAAAAAATAATTATTTAAATGAAAAGTTAGTTTTAACCAATAACACATTGTTTTTCACTATTAATCAAAATTTAAATGTTTTCAGAAACATATCAAAAATTCCCTCTAAGATTATTTAGATATTAAGAATTCAAAAATGAATTCTACATTAACAAATTCAAAACTTAGAAATTTCATTAATTAATTTAAAATTAATTCCCTTTGTCAAAACCCAAAAAGCGTAATTTTAATAAATAATAACTACAAAAAGATTGACACTTGTTTATGTTCAATTTCAAAGTGAAATTACTTCCAATGTCCAAAAATATATTCAATGGTAAAAATATAATCTAATTATACATCCAAACCATTCAAATGTATAGTTGAACCCTATAATTTATTTTGAATAAAAAAGTTATCTTCAGTTAAAATATAGTATTTTTCATTATTCACACAAATATTAAAGTTATCAGAAAAATAACAAAAATTTATTGAAACTAAATTCTTATGACCGGATTCAATAGAAGATATTTATTTTTTAAAATTTAATATATAAAAGTTTCAAATATTGGATTACAAAAGGGTTCTCCATTAAAAGAAAGAAAAATTGAATTTTTTGAAAAATACTACTTTTATCTGAAAAAAATAAAGTTGTCCTTACATAATGTATAATAAACTCATAGTATAGAAAAAAAATTATAAGGATTTTATAAAGTTCATAATTCTATTAATAATATTCCTAACGTCTTTGGAACGACTAGTTTGGTAAGTCGTGGTGCGCTTGAACAAAGTGTTGCATGTAGTGCAATTTATTGAATTACTTTGAAGAAATAACGTACAATGAAATCTTAAGGCATTACATTCTTCCCTCCATCAATAAATTGCATCCTCAAAATTTGATATTGTTCTTCAAAAATAAAAGGTTGAAAATAGAAAATAACTTTTTTTAGAAAACCAACATGGAAAATTGGGTTTATAAAATTTTGTCTTAATAAGAGGATAAGTGAAATGAAAGGGTCACCACCAAATTATTATCTCGATGAGGAGAACATTGGTGGAAATTAGAGACACATAATTGGAGGGAAAATGTTAATATTTATAAGGAGTGATTGAAGTCATCAATCACAATCAAGTGTAAAATTGAGGGCCTCAAATCCATCAATATATGATGATTTAAAATACCATTGGTTCAACAAAACTCAAGGAATAAGGATAACACGGTTTTGGTTTTAAGATCCCTTCCCTAAATTTTACAAATTAATTTATCTATAGAATAAGAGTAAAAAACAATATATATATATATATATAGACGACTACTAGAGTTTCATCCTTCAACAAATTCCTACCAAATACTAACATTTCACTCCAAAAGATTTCAAAAAAATAATATATTTATCCTAATAATATAGGGTTAAAAAATAATGAATTTAAAATTAACATATCAGACCTTTTAATAAAAACTACATTATACAATCCAGGACATCAGGTAGGCTAGTTGCAGGTGATGCACCCATGTAACCCTTCAGTTTCCTGTTCAAATCTTACGGCCTTGTCAGATGAGACTTGTTGTCACCCGACCTCTGGGTGGTCCTTTTTATAAAAATACAAAAATAAACTTTACAATAGTATCCAATTTCAAACTTTATCCATTAAAACCTTAAGAATTATCCAAAATACTTCTATCCAAACTCCCACTCCAAAATTTAAAAGGATGTTAAACACAATTAAGATCTTTTTTTACCATGTAATAACATTTGAACAACCTTATCAAGTATTATTTTAAAACATGGTTACACCTTGAATTACCATTAAACCTTATTGATTACATTCATTCTTCATTATTCTTTATTGAACACTTTATACATTCCTTATTGAATTTTTTTTAATATTCTAACATTGATGAAATAAACATACAATTAATCAGTTACAAGGAAAACAAAAATATCCACTATAATTTATCCAAATCAACCATCTCTTATTCAAAAATCACTATGTCATTATCAGGACCATATTAAGGATTTCCTTTCCTTTAACCATGTACTTTCCAAAAAGTTTATATTTCTATTAAGTCACTTTTCATTGAACTATATAATTGAAAATCCTTAACAAAATAGTACAACAACACAATCCTTATTTATCTCCATAATTCTTATAAACAGTATATTATTGATACAACACTCACATTAAATAATTCTATAATAAAAACATAAGAACACTATTCATCCCTCTTCATCTATGGTAGTATCATAACTTGATTATTATCTAGTAGCATCATTTTCGGTATAATCGGATGACTGAGACATTAATTCGCGTAGTGTCCCAACTCCATGGAGATGATTCATTGTACGTTTGAAACCTTTTTATCAACCTTGCAATCACGCACATGGTGTATTTTTCTCCACACTTATAAAAAACTCCTATTCCATTCAAGAATTTAACAAGGTGGTTATATCCACATTTATCACATATGGTAAAATCATTCTTTCCCATCTTCCTTTTATCCATCATTCTATTTACCATCCTTTTCCTCTCTTTCTTCCATTCAAATCCATAGGACTCAGAGAATTATTTACTTATATTATTAAAAAAGGATATTATTTCTTCATATGTTGATAATATATTAGGGACTATTTCCCTTCTAAATATTGTCTTAATACCATGAATTATATGATCTTTCTTACTCTTTGGATCATATGTATTGGTGGAGTTCTCATTACTTCCACTAGGCACCATTTCCAAAAAATGGCATTAACTAGATTACTTTATCAATCAAAATACATTACTCCAAACTTTTAAAACACTTATCATAAATTAAATAGTTTATAGATATAATCTATAATCAGAAAAATGTTTTCTTTGAGGATGTATATACACATAAACACTTTATAATGGTTTGTAATCAATATGAGACTTATCCTAAGCATTTCACTTGGGTGTGTCATAACCAAGAGTGCAACAAGGCCCATTATCATTCAATAGTTGTTTTTCGAGTCTAGCTCAAAGTGTTGTTCTTAGGGTTTACCCTTAGGCACATCTGTTCCAGATCTACCTCTACCAGCTCATATCTAGACAGGGATGTACTTCTTGGAAAACTCACAAAATATCATCAATACCAAAATTCTAGGATGTTATTCTATACTAATCCTCAAATATATCATAGGGCTTTGTGCTCTAATCATAGATTTTCTATATCTAGTTTTCAAATTTTGTACAAAACTTCCTATGATATCAACTGTAACACCCAGACCCCAGAAACCCAGACTCAGTGCATTATTAAATATCATTTGAATGATCACAAAAGATCATGTCCCGAAAGACCGATCAGTTTAGTATCCATTGAAGTACTAGGTACATTCATAAGGTTTACATTACATCATAAAATGGAAAACTACAACAACATTGTTTCAATATAAAACACTAAGATCCCATAGATCCCATAGACTATCTGTGCTGGTCAATCATAATATAAATCTTCACATCTTGGGAAAATTAAAACATAGAAATGGATGAGATCAGATGATCAGTAAGGATAAAAATATAGAGAAAAAATTCATAAATAAACACAAACATTTAAGGAAATATATAAGGCTAAAATAAAATCCTTTAAAACATAAACTTCGCATAATAAGGATAAGATAAAATAAAATAATTCCATTTACATATTCAAATGGATATTCTACTAGTCGAATAATCACATGAAATATCAATAGCTACTTTCATAATGATAGAATGTATAATTCCATACTGTATAATCACATATTAAAGGCCTTATGCCAAGACTACAAATAAGATTTTGTCATGGCCTTGTTCCAAAACACTATTTTGTCTCATGATACGTAACGATGCATCGGAGAGCTATAGCGATCTCCATCCGTCACTTACTAAGTCCAATGCATTCCTAATTCGAAAAGGTTTAAAAATAACATAAACATTCATATTAAAACTAGCATAAAAAATTTCAATACTTTATCCATAAACCATGAATGGTATAAAAACAACTCATCCAAAGTCAAACATATCACAAAACTTTCAATACAATATGTTTGATTTTTATCATAATAAATCAACTTCAAAAAAGTTTAAAATCCATAATTGAATGTTGAAATTAATGAAAATGATTTGTGAAAATCTTTTAGAGATATATCATTTTCTTGTGAGAACATTAAAATGTAAAGAAATTTATAACGAAAGTCATTTAAAAGATAGTTTTGAATCAAAGTGTCTTATACCACTTTGAAACTTTTGAAAGAAATTAACATTTGAAAACATTCATGTCCATATACAAAAATCCTTAAAACCATTTTGAAAACATTGATATTTATAAGAAATGTTTAGATGAATAAATCTTTAAAACATTTAAATTTATGTTTTAGTAAAAAATTCTCTTAAAAATAATCCATTGGAAATCTCTTCTATGATACACGGACATGGATAATAATAATTTCCTAGTAGATACTTACATAAAAACAACCTTAGATAATAATGATATTGTGAAATTAACCCTTAAATTATACTTTTCTTGGTCAAGGGTTGGTTAACTTCCTCTATAATGGGGAAATAATTATTATTAAATTATTCAAGTGTCTTATACATTAATATGATATCATATATGATCTTTTAATATTGCTTTGTAAATAATATTTTAGTATTATCGTCATTTCAGGTGTTAACGGATTCGTTTTCCTTTATATGATTTGGTTCGTAAGTAATGTTTTTTATGGATAAGTTTCATATTATTCGTATTCAGAATGATATTAAGTCATTAAACATTATTTTAAATTTTCTAATTAAATGTAGTCTTGAATGGGTATGAGGTGGAATGAATCTCATCACATTCTTTGAAACTGTAATTCGTACGTATGCACGAGCGACAATATCAATATTTGGATATTAAAATAATCTATAATTGGATGTTATATCATATATAAAGAATAATTATCATTTTATATTTATTATTTACAATAATTACACACCATTATTATACCCATCAAATAATAATGTGTTGAATAACAAATACACTATGACGTGGAGATGGTAAGTCGAACGTACGCACGTATAGTGACATGTCATTCAAAGGACAGATAGAATAAAAAATATCGTTTTACGATATTTATAACAATATCACAGTATATATAAGATACTGGAGTTATTATTTTATAATGGAAGCAACAATGAAAGAGGTTGTGGAAGAAGAATGGAACATGAAAGAGATGATGAAATATTTACCTCTTCTTGGGGTTCTTCCTTTTTATTTGATCAAAAGGGATCTTTAGGTTGCCTTTCTGACTAATGGAAGGCCTCTAGGATGAAGGGAGAACAGTTGAGCGGTTATTTGGGTTAGGTATGGCCTAGAAAAATGGCTTTTAAGGTTTGATTTTGAGGGAACATGGAGTGGCCTTTTATAAGAGGGGTGAGGTGCACCTTAGGAAAAGATAGAAATATTATTTTATAAAAAAATCATCTTATTTTTATAATTTATAAAAAAATATTTATTTAAAGGATAATGTAGGGATGGTTTAAAAACCACTCAACTATTAGGTTTTATACTGGTTTGGGTTAATATATTAACTTTATCTTTTAGATTTAACTTTTAGTTAAAT
This sequence comes from Viscum album, assembly GCA_963277665.1. Lineage (NCBI taxonomy): Eukaryota > Viridiplantae > Streptophyta > Magnoliopsida > Santalales > Viscaceae > Viscum > Viscum album. The sequence continues at coordinate 440,785,213 of OY728139.1, read as the reverse complement.
ATTTTGACATTTACCATGTCTCTTTGTATTTTTATATTATATGGTTAGTAAAATTACTATATACTTCCAAGATAAACCCAAGTGGTTCATTAATGATAACCCTATCATTATATATGTTTTTCGACTGATACATAGATTTTGAGGAATATAACATCAATTAATAATATAATATTTGTATTAAAAAATATTCTATGTCAATGTTGATACTATTTGGTATTTTGTTTTTTCTAAATTCATCAAAGGATTATTATTTAAAAAAAATCATCTAACCAACTCTAACATTTCATATTAACCTATAAAATTAGGGTAATTTATATAAATTCTCAAATTTAATTTATTTGGATATTTAAAATGTCAATTATTTTAATCATTCCTTAATACGGTAATTACTACATCATAATTGTGTCATATATAAATTTTATTATTTCATGTCTAAAAAATATAAATAAAATAAAATTATGTTGGAAATCATTTTATCTTTCTAATGAATACTTATAGTCGAATTTATCTTATTTTTAACACTATATTAAAAAAAATTTAGTTATTAATCTTTGAATTTAACACTTTTAAATCATCTTTGAATTAAATAATAATAAAAATCTTAATCTAATCCAAGTGGACCAAAGTGGTTCATATTTTATTCCTAACGTTGTTTTTGGTCAAATCATACATATCCAAAAAAAATAGCAAATGTGTTAGGGTAATAATAATATCATTTTTACCCTTAATTACCCTATTTACTTTTAACCATGGTAAATAAATGTAATAAGTTACTATTCACCCAAAATTATTTTCATCTTATTGAAAAAAGTTTTTCTTACTGATGTCAATCATGTCTCTATAATATTTGAAATTCCACTCACAGAAGCGGTAAAATTATATGTTATGTGAATTTTCAAATTCTCCTAAGAGGTTTGTAAAGGATGGTGACAAGTTCAATAAAATTTTATATATCTAATATTATTAAAAAATGACACTAATTAATTACATTGAATAATATATAGGTATTATGTATCTATTTTGACCCAAAATAAATTTAAATTAAATAAATAATTATTTAAATGAAAATTCAGTTTTAACCAATAACGAAGTGTTTTCACTATTCCTAAAAAATTGAAAGTTTTCAGAAACATACCAAAAAGTTAGTCTAATTTATTTTGATATTCTGAATTCAAAAATGAAGCATATTTTAACAAATACCAAACATAAAAATTTCATTATTTAATTTAAAATAAATTCATGTTGTCAAAACCAGAAAGCGTATTTTTATGAAATAAAAACAACCAAAAGATTGACATTTGTTTATGTCAAATTAGAAAGTGAAATTACTTCCACTGACCAACATAAATTAAATGGTAAAACAAATATAATTTTACATCCAAACCATTCATATGTATATTTTAACCCTATAAATTATTTTGATTAAAAAATTGTTTTTAATTAAAATATAGTATTTTTCACTATTCACTTAAATATGAATGTTTTCAGAAAAACATAAAAAATATATTTAAACTAAATTCTTATGTACTGATTCTAAAGACAAAGTTTATTCGGTCAAATTTAATATATACAAGTATCAAATATTGGATTTTAAAAAAGGTTCTCAATTAAAAGGCATTAAAATTGCATTTTTTGAAAAATACATCTTTTATCTGAAAAAAATGAATTTGTCCTTAAATTATGTCTAAGAAACTCATAATATGGATTCTCAAATTATAAGGGTAATATAAAGTTCAAAATTCTATAAATACTATTCATACCCACTTCGGAATGGCTAGTTTTGTATGTCGTGGTGCGCCTGAACTTGGTGTTGTGTGTAGTGCATGTTATTTAATTACGTTGAAGAAATAACGTACTATGAAACCATGGGGTGTTAGAATATGTCCTTTGAAACATGAATGGTTCGCTTGGTCTAGTTGTTGGTTTTGGGTGAAATATTGTTCTCATGTGTAATTGAGTCCCAAACACCTCTTTTAATCCATTCCAAAGACGAGATGTAATGAGATCATCACAACAAGAAACAATTATCGATCCAGATCCAAAGAGTTGGCCTATATCATGAACGTAGAGGCATCCCATACTTTTTTCTAGGATATGCTCTCTTATAGCGAGGATATGGGCGGACTTGTTTAGTTGTTATATGATCACCCATATGGAATCCTCTAGACATACGTGGTAATCTCGTCTTGATATCCATAGATATCCCATCCAATTTACATTATTTAACCTCAAGTGGTTATGCTAAACCCATTGGAACTTGGTGCTCATCCATCACTTTCTGAAAAGTAAGGCATCAAGAGAAAAACACTACAACTCCTTTATTCTTCCTTGTCCATGAAAACTGATGTCGATAGTCTGGGTACATCTTCCCACACCTTGATGTACCACAAAAGGAGTTGTGAGAAACTCTTTCATAACCTCCTCCTTCAATGTCATTGGTTACCACCTTATGTCCTCTAAAAATAATGATGTGCTCTCCACCTTTTGAATATCCTTCTAAATCATTCCCTTTACATATCTGATATTTTGGGGTCTCAAAGTCAACATCCCAAAGCTATGCCTTCCTGACTTGCTATAATAGTTGAGGGGTAAAAACCATTGATTGGAGGCATGTTTATCAGCCTCTAACTAAAAAGGATAACTGCAATGCAGATAAATTCTCTACCACCTCACTTAGGAACTGTGATTAAGATCTAATACTAACAGAATCTACTACCACATTCCCCTTCGTAGGAGTATAGACAATTTCGAAGTCATAATTCATGGTTAAATCTAGCCATCACCTCTACCTTAATTTAAGATCATTCTGTGAGAATATAAACTTGAGACTCTTATGATCAGAGTAGATAATAAACCATTCACCCACCATGTAGTGTCACTATATCTTCAATGTGAAGACTATGACTACTAACTGAAGATCATGGGTCAGGTAATTCTCTTCATGTGGTTTCAATTGGAATGGACCATAGGCAATCACTTATTGCCTCTACATCTATACAAAACCATGCTCGGCTCCTAACTCATCATAGAATAATACATACTCAACCCCCTCCCCCATAATTTTCAAGATCAGAGAACTCTTTAGAGTCTACCTCGATTTCTGAAAATCCTTCTTGCACTTCTCTATCCACACAAATGGTAAATCCTTTAAAGTATATTTTTTCACGAGTTCTGATATCCTAGAGAAATCATGTGTAAATCTTTGGTAATAGCCTTCCATGGAAAAGAATATTTGCACCACCATCAAGTTTTTTGGAGGATCCCAAGCCAACATTTCCTCGACCTTAGCCAGGTCCAATTCCACATTGTTCACCACATGTACCAGAAAGTGGACTGATTAAATCTTGAAATTGCACTTCTTGTGACTTAAATATAGAAATTTCTCTTAGAGTAAGTCCAAAACTATCCAAAAGTGTATAAGTTTCTCCTCATCAGATGTCAAGTAAACATGGAGATCATCGATATGTACTACCAAGAAACAGTCTATGTAAGGATGAATGATCCGATTCAATAGTTCTATGAAGACTATTGGGGCATTTTTTTCCAAGGGGAATCACCAAGTACATATAGTGACCACAGAGGCATATTAATGCAATCTTATTTATATACTCATTCCATACTCATAGATGGTGATGGCCTGATATGAGGTCAATCTCTGAGAACCATCATACCCCTCTCAATTGATCAAATAGTCAACCAATCCTCAATTGTGGATATATATTTCTTATGAATACCAAATTCAAGAATCAGTAGTCCACAAAAATTCCTCAATATCTTTTCTACCTTCTTGGAAAACAAAACTAGTGTAGCCCAAGGTGAAACACTAGGTCTCCAGATGATCTTCCTATATATGTCCTCCAACTACACCCTCATCTCGTGAAGCTCTATGATCACCATCTGAATTGCTGGTGAAGATATTCATGTTGTCTTGGAGAGAAGATCATTGAGAAAGTCAATCTCTCAGTGGGGAGGTAAACCAGGAAAACCATCGATGAAGATTTATAGATAATCCTCCACCACTGTAAGAAACTAGGAACTCCTAGAATCCACTGCAACAAGGGTTAGGCTAGAAAAATGATGTTTAATCGATTGGACCTTCTTATGTAGGATTTTATCCTATATGGTGTAGGTTTCCTTTTCACCAAAAAATGTAATTCCCTGACCCTAGTTACCTAAAGTCGATGCATTATTAAATAACATCAACATGATCACATATGATCATGTCTAGAAAGACCGATTAGTTTAGTAGATTTGGAAGAAATAGATACATTCATAAGGTTTTCATTACATCATAAAGTGGAAAAATAAAACAACATTGTTTCCATAGAAAACCCTAATATCCCATAGACTATCCCTACAGGTCATTGATAATATACTTCGTTGCGTCATGGGAAAAATTAAACATAGAAATGGGTGATCTTAGATGGTCATCAAGGATACCAATATAGACGAAACATTCATAAATAAGAATAAATATTTAAGGCAATGCATAAAACAAAAAAAAAACACTTTTAAACATAAATTTATTCATAATATGGAAAACATAAATCAAAATAATTCCATTTACTTACTCACATGGATATTCTACTAGTCGAATAATCACATGAAATATCAATAGCCAATTTCTTAATGATGGAATGCATAATTCTAGACTTTTAGAACAACATACTCAAGTCATTGTCCCAAGACTACAAATAAGATTTTTTGAAAGCCTTTTTCCAAGACACTAGATTGTTTCATGAGACCTACTGATGCATTTAGGAGCTATAGAGGGCTCAAATCTTCAGTTACTAAGTCCAATGCATTCCTCAAATTAAAAGGTTTAAACATAACATAAACATTCGTATTCAAAATGGCATACAAAATGTCGATAATTTATCCCTTAACCATGAATGTTAAGAAAATAACGCATCCATAGTCAAACATATCAAAAAACATTGAATACAATATGGAAATTTTTTATCATAATAAATCACCATCAAATAAGCTTAAAATCCATAAAAGGATGTTGACATAGATGAAATAAAAACATTTTTTAGGGAAATAACTTTTTCTATTTTTAAATCATTTAAGAAAACATTTATTTTGAAAATATTCTTATAATCTTGTAAGGGATTCTTCAACAATGTTATAACAATGTAAAATAGCCGCACTCACAATATAAGTAAAAAAAACATTATTACATTAATTTTTCCGAAAAGGTTATAAAGTACTTTGTTTGTAAAAATGATAGAAAGATTCCTCTAAAAACATATAAGGTCAAATACAGGTATAAAATAGTTTACCCTATTGTTTAGTAAATAGTGAAAATGTTTTAAAATTCATATTTATGAAACATGGATGTGGATGGTAAAGAGTTCATAGTAGATAATTTCGTATAAACAACCTTTGATAATAAAGAGATTGTGAAATTAACCCTTACCTTGTACTTTTCCTTGGATGAGGGTAGGTTAACCTCCTGTACAATGGGGAAAATTTTGTTATTAAATTATAGAAGAATAATATACATTAATATTATATTATATATGATCTTTTAACTTTTCTTTATTAATAATATCTTAGTATTATCGTAATTTTGGGTGTTAACTGATTTGTTTTCCATTATATGCTTTGTTAATTAATTAATGTTTGTTATTGATAGGATGTATCTTATTCAAATTTATAATTATATTATGTCTGTAAACATTTTTATAAATCATCTAATGAAAATTAGTCTTGAATAGATATGATGTGGAATGAATCTCATCGCGTTCGTGGAGACGGTAATCCATACGTATGCACATGTGACAATAACATTATTTTGATATAAAAATAATATATAATTGGGTAGAGTATCATATATAAAGAATCATTATCATGTTACATTTATTATTTACATGAATTACTCATCATTATTATACCCATCTAAATAATAATGTATTGAATAACAATTACACCACGTCGTGGAGACGATATGTCGTACGTACGCACATATGGTGACATGTCAATCAAAGGATGGATAGAATAATTAATTTGGTTACACCATATTTATAATAACATCATAGTATATTGATGATACCAGAGTTATTATTTTATAATGGAAATAACAAATAATGAAAAAGTGGAAAATGAAAGGAACTTGAAAGAGGTGAATAAATATTTAACTCTTTTTGGGTTTTTCATTTTTATTTGATCAAAAGGGCTCCATAGATTGGCTTTATGAAAAAAAGAGGTCCTCTAAGATGAATTAGACAGTTTATAGTGTATTTGGGTAGGTGTTTCCAGATCCAAATGGATTTTATTGTATGAATTAGAGAGAAGGGGGAGTGTCCTTTAATAAGATGGGTGAGGTCACCTTAGGAAAAGATAGAAATAATATTTTATAATAAAAATATTTCTGGTTTCTAGTGGCTCAAAAATGAATTATTTAATGGCTAAGGTGGGGATGGGTCTAAAACCACTAAACCAATTGTTTTTAGATAGGTTTTGGTTACTATATTAATATTATCCTTTAGATTTAACTCTTAGATAAATAGTATGACATTTACCATGTCTCATTTTATTTTTATATTATATGGTTAATAATCATAAAATAAACTTCGAAGAAAACCCCAAGTGGTTCATTAATGATACACTTATCATTATATATGTCTTTTGACTGAACATTATATTTTGAGGAATAGAATATCAATTAATAATATAATATTTTTTTTCAAAAGCTATTTTATGTCAATTTTTACACTAATTGGTATTTTGTTTTTTCTAAATTCATACCAGCATTATTATAGTGAAAGAATTTCATCTAACCAACCCAAAAAATCCTTATTAACCTATAAAGTTATTGGAATTCCTAAAAGATATAAATCACATTTATTTGGATATTTATAATATCAGCTATTTCAATATTTCATTAATTAGGTAATTACGACATCATCATTGTGTCATAAATTAATGTAAATAAAATACCATTATGCAGGAAATATTTTTAGCTTTCTAATGAATATTTATAGTTGAATTTATCTTATGTGTAACCCTATATTAAAAATGATTTAGTTATTAAACTATCAATTTAACACTTTTAACTCTTCTTTGAATTAAATAATAATAAATGTCCTAATCTAATCCAAGTGGACCAAAGAGGTTCATATTATATTCCTCAGGTTGATTTTGGTCGAATTAGAAATGTCCAATAGAAATATGACACATGTTAGGGTAATAATAATATCATTTTTACCCTTAATTACCCTATTTACTTTTAACCATGGTAAATAAAAGTAGAAAGTTACTATTCACCAAAAATTATTTTTATCATATTGAACCACCTTTTACTTAATGATATTAGTGGTGTGTCTCAGATTGTTGATGTTCAACTCATAGAAGTGGTAAAATTATGTTTTATGTAAATTCACTAATGCTCCCAGGAGGTGGGTATAAGACGGTAAAAAGTTCAATAAAATAATTATATGTATATAATTATTATAAATTTACTCCAATGAATTAAATTGAACTTATAAAGGAATTATGTATATATATTTTCCAAAAATAAAATTAAATAAAATAAATAATTAATTAAATAAAAATTCGAATTTAAACTATAACTCATTGTTTTTCACTATTCATAAAAAATTGAATGTTTTCAGAAAAATACAAAAACATCACCCTAAGATAATTTTGATATTCCAAATCCAGAAATTAAGTCCATTTTGAAAGATAAAATTTATAAAATTTAAAAAAGTTGGTATTACAATTCATAATGGGTAGTTTGATTGGTCGTGGTGTGTTAGAACTCGAAGCTGCGTACAACACATGCTACTGTATTATTCAAAGAGAAACGTAGCGTAGAGGCATGGGTTGTAACATTCTCTCCTCATTCAAATAATATTTCATCAAAATTACTAAGGTATTAGTGTATAAAAAGACTCGGGTGGTTCTTCATCATATATTCCTTGGGTTCCCACGTTACTTCTTCCATCTTATTGTTTCTCCATAGAACGTTACCAGGTGATTCATCTAGTTTCTCAACACATGTTCTCTTGTATCAAGAACGTTGACATGATCTTCACAATTAGATGGATCGGGTTCCAGTTCTAATTCCTCATAGGTGAGTACATGTGTTTAGTCAGGCATGTATTTTCTCAACAGTGATACGTGGAATACATCGTGAACTTTGGGAAGACTTATCGGCATTGCCAAATGGTAAGATAAAGCCCCAATTCGTTCTAGAATTCAGAAAGGTCTGATGTACCTAACACTCAATTTTACCTTCTTAATGAAACATTTAATAACCTTCCATGGAGGTACCTTCAAGAATACATGATCTCCTACCTGAAATTCAATATCCTTCCTTCATTTATCGACATAGATCTTTTGCCTACATTGGGCTACTTTGATGTGGGTTCGGATTACATTAACCATTTCCATCGTTTCCTCCACATGTTCTGGCCCAATGAGTTTTCTTTCACCAACATCATCCCAACAGGTTGGTGTAGGACATCTTTTTCCGTATAGCTCTTCATATGGTGCCATCTGAATACTTGAATGGAAGCTATTGTTATAGGAAAATTAAACCAGGTTTAAATATTGATCCCACATACCATGGAATCCATGTGAGCATGATATCAAAATTTCTTCTAAGGTTTGAATATTTTTTTCCTTTTGTCCATTAGTTTGGGAGGGGTATGTAGTGCTCAATTGAAGTTCAATATCCAGGGCTTTTTGAAGACTTTTCCAGAATCTTGATGTAAAAATAGGATCACAATCAGAAACAATCGATAGTGGTACTCCAAAAAGTCTTACAACATCATTAATATATAGTATTGATAAATGATCAAGTGGTAAATCTTCCCTAATAGAAAGATAATGTGCATATTTGGTAAGACGATCAACAATGACCAATATTGCATTGATCCTTCTAGGAGGATTTGGTAACCCCATGATAGTTTCCATCATGATATCATCCCATTTCCACTCAAGTATGGGAAGAGGTTTCATGACTCATCCAGGATGTTTCCCTCCAGCTTTAACTGGTTGACAAACCATACATAATGACACAAAATCAGCAATCTCCCTCTGCATGTTTCCATACCAAAAATGATCCTTCATATCTCTATACATCATTGTGCTACTAGGGAGTATAAGGAAATTGGAACTCTGAGCAACAACCAACTATTCCCATTTTAGATCTGGTATATCAGAACACAAAGTCTCTTCCCAAATTTTAAAATTCCATCTTCATACACAATTTCAATCAATCTCCCATCATTCACAGCTTTAATATTCTTTTGAAACTCTTCATCACCGGTCTGAGAACCCTTTATCCATTCTAGTAAATATGGTTTGGCATCCATTTAAAAAATTATTGATGTTTCACCTTCATTGGTGATTCCAATATCCATCTTTACTAGATCCATGTATATGGGATCCTTTTTAGCTATCATCTTGTTCATAACTCCATGATCCTTTCTAATAAAATCATATTCCACCTTATTTGTCTTCCCCAGGTGGTAGTGTATAGTTAAATAATATTCCTTGGGTATTTCAAGCCATCTCATTGGCCTCATGTAGAATTATTTCTGTGACAAAATATACTTAAAATTCTTGTGATCATTATATATCTCACATTTTTCACTCTTGAGAGAGTGACTCTAAATCCTCAAAGAAATGATTATAGTTACTAACTCAAGATCATGAGTATGATCGTTTTTCTCATTAATGTTTATTTTTAGTGATTCATAGGCAATAACCCTATCATTCTTCATAAGGACACAACCAAGTCCTTTCTTTGAAGCATCACTATAAATAAAAAACTCGTTATTCCCTGATGGTAGAGTCAATATATTGGCATTGAGTAATCTTCTCTTAAATTATTCAAAAAATTCATCACACTCTTTTATAAAAACAAATTTATCCCCTTTACCTATGAGCTTGGTTAATGAGCTTTCCAATCAAGAAAAATTCTGGAAGAAATGCCGATAATAACCTGCTAAACCAATAAAACTATGTACCACTTTTATAATTGTCGGTGTTGTCCATTCATGTATTTCCTTTGTCTTTGAAGGATAAAAATAGATTCCATCCTTAGAGACAATGTGGCCATGGAAAGAAATCTCTTGAAGCCAGAATTCACACTTGCTAACGTTCCAATATAATTCGTGACTTCTAAGAGTTTTCAGGATAATGTGCATGTGATTTTCATGATCTTAGTAGATTTTGGAGTATAAAATCTTATCATCAACATATACCAATACAAATTCATCAAGATATTCACTTAAAACTCTATTAATTAAATCCATGAAGACAGAGGGTGCATTAGTCAATCCAAAAGGCATTACTCTAAACTCGTAATTCCCTTAACTGGTTCGAAATACTATTTTTGGAATGTCTTCCTTCTTCACACACAAGTGATGATATCCATATCGAAGGTCAATAATTGAAAAATTATTGAGCTCTATGAAGTTAGTCAAATAAATCATCAATGCGAGGTAGGGATACTTGTTTTTATTGTTATAGCATTGATATCTCTGTAGTCAATGCACAACCTCATAGATCCATCTTTCTTCATAACAAAAAAGACAAGGGATCCCCATGGAGAAACACTAGGGTGAATAAATCCCTTATTACTCAATTCCTGTAGTTGTTTCTTTAGTTCCACTAACTGCACAGTGTCCATTCTACAAGGGATCTTTTATATGGTCCTTGAACCAGGAATTAAATCTTTGGAAAACTCAATTAATCGTTCTGGAGGATGTCCTATTAATTCATCTAGAAACACATCAGCATATTCTTTCACAATAGACACATCCTCTATTTGAAGATTCATTTCCTCATGCACAGTTATTTCATTATCTTCCTCCTCAATAATTGAATTTTGTTGAGCTACTGGTGGTGGATCTAGATAAGAATTAGGTGGTGATGTTTTTTCTCTAAAGATATGGTACTCCTTATCATCGCCAAAAATTTTAACTTCCTTCTTCTTATAATAATGTTCGGCCTCATGGTCTGAAATCCAATCCATACTGAGGATTATATCAAATTTAATCATGTGTATAATGATGAGATCAGCAGATAAAGAACATTTATATGGCGTAATGGGGAGTGATTCACAAAACATTAATGCAATTATACTTCCCTTATGAGGTTTGACTAAGAAATACCTTGTTAAACCAAATTGGAAATATCTAATTTTCATAGAAAACTGGGAAGATATGAAACAATGCAATGATCCAGAATCAAATAATGCAATTGCTAAATTTGAGAAAACCATTAAATTTCCTACCACCATGTCTTTTGTAGCTTCAAACATAGTAGTAGTGATAGAATAAGCTTGGAGTGATCCCTTGGACTTTTATATTGTATGATCCCCTAACACTTATGAAATTTATTTGCATAATGACCCTTTTCTCTATAATTGTATTATTCAACATCGACAACCACTTTCTTCCCCTTGAAATCATGAGCATGGTGGTGTAACACCTGAGATTTTTATGAGTAATATTTTGTTTTTATATATCATCAATGGAATCTTTCACTACATACTAACTTGGCTTACTTTACACGCAGTCATGACCTTCCTCGATAGCTTGCATTGTACGCAATACCGAGTTTCACTAAACGACGATATGCTATTAAAATATTATTTAAAATAGCCGTTATAAATAGTAATAACCAGTTTTTGATATTTTATCTTTCAAAATGGACTTCATTTTTGGATTCGGAATACTGAAATTATCCTAGGGTGAAATATTGGTATTTTTCTTAAAACTTTCATTTTATGATGAATAGTGAAACCACTAAGTGGTAGGTTAAAAACTGAATTTTGCATAAAACATAATTTTACTGCTTCTGTGAATGGAATTTCGATACTCCGACAGACACGGTTGATATCAGTAAGTAAAATGTTGTTCAATGAGATAAAAATAATTTTTTGGTGAATAGTAACTTTTTACTTTTTTAACCGCGGTTAATAGTAAATAGGGTAACTAAGGGTAAATATGATATTACTATTACCCTAACACATGTCCTAATACAATTGAATAAGTGTAATTCGACCAAAAACAACCTTATGAATATAATATGACCATTTAGGTCCACTTGGATTAGATTATGACATTTAATATTATTTTATTTAATGAATAGTTAAAATAGTCAAAATCAAAGTTTAATAACTAAAACATTTTTAATATGGGTTTATACATAAGATAAATTCGATTATAAATATTCATTAGAAAGATAAAAGAATTCCCTACATAATTATATTTTATTTATAATTTTTAGACTTTATAAAAATTAATTTATTTATGACACAACGATGATGCAGTAATTACACTTTTAAGGAAATTTTAACATAATTGATGGTATAAATGCCCAAATAAAAGTAATTTGACACTTTTTATTAATTAAACTAATTTTCTAGGATAAAATTATATATTAGTGTTGATTTAATCAACTTGGTTCGAACATATAATTCTGTTATGACTTTCAGAAAAATCATATATCAAATAGTGTCAAAATTGACACAAAATAGTTTTTAAATCAAATATTATATTATTAATTGTTATTTTATACCTATAAATATATGGTTCGGCTAAATGACTTAGATAAAGATATATATATTAATAATAAACAACTTGGGGTTCTTTTTTCATGTTATAGTAAGTGTATTAACCATATAGTGTAAGAAAACAAAAAGACACGGTAAAAGTTAAATTATTTAACTCAGAGTTAAATCTAATTGATAAGGTTAAAATAATAACCTAAACATATCTAAATCCTATTGGTTGATATTATTTCTACCCATCCCCACTTTACCTTCGAAATAAGACCCTTTGGAACCATTATAACCCGATTTTGACTTTAATATAAAATAATATTTTGAGATATTCCTAAGGTGCCCCTCTCCACCCTTATAAAAGGGCACCTCCTCCCCCTCCTCCTCACACCAATTTGAGCACCCAAGCTCGAAAAACCCCTTCCAAAATCCCTTCTCCACTTCCCTAGAATAATCCTAGAGGTCCTGGTCTTCTTCAAAGACCAATCTTAGTTCCCTAAGTGGAGGATTCAATGATGCGTTTAAAAGAAGAGGTAATATCCATTACCGATCTTTTCAATTTCTTTTTTTCTTCAACTTCATCTTCTTTAGTTGTTTCATGATAAAGTAATAAAATCAGTATTATTTACATACTGATATGTTATTATAAATATTAAACAACCCTAATTCACCTTCTATCCATCCTACGGAAAAATGAAATCACCGCGCGTTCGTACGTACGGAATACCGTCTCTACGCCGTGGTGTAATCTATTTTCCACCACCACCTTAATTGGATTGGTATAATGGTGTAAATAATTACTATATATGACTATTAAAAAGTTATATTGATTCTGAAATAGTATACATACACTCCAATACAATTCCACGATCATAGGAACGATATCATCACTCGTGCGTACGTACGGAATACCGTCTCCACGATGTGATGCGACTCGTTCTACATGATCATCCTTACATAGTAATTATATAAATGAATTGAATGAATAAATATGATATATGTTACACTAATACCATTCTGGATATAAGGTATCTATAACCTTAAAAGAAGAATAATAATTTATTCGGCAAAACATGCATAAGAACAAAAGGCAATAAAGACCCGAGTAACAAGTAACAATGAAATATTACTAATAAGAAGCTACGAATATGACCATATATGATATCATATCAATATTTATGATTCTGTAATAAGTCAATAACATTATTTAAACCATTATACAGGAGCTTCGGACACGTACAAAGCAAATCGGACCTAAGGTAAGGGGAAATATCACAATCTCATTTTTAACCGAGATTGTTTATACTTTGTTATTTATTGGGTTGTATTTTATCGTCCACATCCATGTTCCCTCAATATGTAATATTGTTTCCATCCACTTACAATAGTTTAAATCCAATTTTACCCTTTGGTGAGTTTTTATTAAAGAATATGAAAGGAAGCTTTTGTCATTTTTTCGTACGAGGTACTTTTTGACTTTTCCGACAAAAGTATGAAGAATGTTTTTTTAACTTATACGGCATGAATGGATTTTTAAAACATTATTTCCAAGAATCTTCCTTTACAAGTTTTCAAGTTTATTTTTAATCAACTTATTTTAGTTTATAATTGTATGACATGTTAAGGAAAGAAAAGTGTTTGTGAAGAAGAAAGGATATTTTCCTCAAGAATGGAGTTCAAGTGTTTTATCAAAATTATTTTCCATCTAAGATAATAAAGGGTTCTGTTATTATCCCTATTATTGCATTTATTTGATTATGTTGTGAGGGAATTATTTTTATGAAGTCATTTACCTTATATGATTTGTTTTATGATGTCATGATGTTTCAAGAATCCCATTTTTGTTACATGTGTTATGCGATGTTGTGATTTATGATTATGTGGAACACATAAGAAAGGAATCATTATAAGATGGGTGGGACCTTTATCTCCCTCCAATGAATTGGGTAAAGATTTATATCTCATGAGAGAGACATGGCTGGAACGGTAGGTTATTTCGGTTCAGTGATACAGGACTGAAACGAGGAGTGAACTCGGTTCCGAAATAGACTTTGTCCGCGAAGATAGTCTTGGCAATGAGTCATGACTAACAAGAAATGATTTTCCATTATTATGTGTGCATTCCACAAAGTTTCAAGTTTTATGTTATGATTATGGGGATCTCATTTTCACTTCTATGATTTATTCCATGTTAAGATATTATGATCTCTTTTGCAGGTTTTGATTTTCAAAAAGATATGATATGATTTTTATTTCCTTTATTTGCTCTTGCTGAGCATTTGGGGTAACCATTTTTTGTATGTTTTCTTTTCCCCAGGTTAGGATGATGGATATTAAGTTGAATATTCTAAAAGGGACCCTAGATATGACGAAATAAATGAGAGACACTGTAGAAGATTTATGAACCAGTTGTTCATGTTTCCCAGTTTCTAAAGACACTATACCTATACGGTCCTTTGTGGTTTTGGCATATGTTGTAATAAGTGTTCTTCAATTTTGAAGTATTAACAATGTATGTAATGTATTGGTCATTATAGTTGGTATCAGAGGAAAGGTATAGTCAACCTTTGGAAACTAGGATGCGAAATCCTTCGTAAGAACACTAAGGATAATTCTAAGTATAGAACACAATCTTAGTGTTTTAGAAATGTCCATGAATACCCTAGGATAAGACCTTAAGTGTGAAATTTTATTCTTGATTATGTGGTTTTCCTATTATAATTAGTATTGCTCACACTATTCTTCTTGGTTTTAGTCAATGGCCAAAACTCGAAGGAACCGTGTTAGTACGGAATGCGACGGGCAATGCAATGATTGTCCCCCTGAGCAACCAAACGTTATGGGAGATGGAATGAAAAATCTTGTAGACATGCTCACACAACTTTCTCATGCTATGAATCATGCAGGATTCCCAAACGAGCAATGGAAGGAGCAACATTCTGTTGAATCCTTCATGAGACAACGTCCACCTTCATTCAGCGGGTCTACTGATCCATTAGTTGCTGAACAATGGATTAGTACTACTGAAAAGATATTTTCAGTTCTTCAATGTTCTAAGCATGACAAAGTCATCTTAGCGGTGTATCGTTTGGATGGTGATGCTGATCAATGGTGGAATCTTATTAAGAATATGAGGCAAAGGGATGAAATTGAGTACATGGAATGGGACGAGTTTAAGAACTTATTTTGCAATAAGTACTTCCCTCGTAATCTCCGAACAAAGATGGAGAAAGAGTTTCTCGAACTGAAGCAAAAGGATGATGAATCTGTTGGTACCTATGAAACAAATTTTAAAAGACTTGAAAGGTACGCTTCTGTTATTATTATCCAAACTGAGAGTAAGATCGATCGATTCTTTAGTGGCTTAAAACCAAGTCATCGAAGGGCCTTAGACATAAGGGACTTCAATAGCTACGAGGAAATCGTTCGATGTGCTCTCAAAGTTGAGATGGAGATTGGAGTAACCCATCAATCATATCGGTTTGATAAGAAGAGGAAAATGGAATTCAAAGGATAATCTAAAGAGCGCACTGAAAAGAAGATGAGCTTTCCCTTATGCTCAAAGTGTGGAAATAAACATAGAGGGAGTTGTCTTAAAGGGACAAGTAAATGATTCAAATGTGGAAAGGAAGGTCATAGAGCATTTGAATGTCGTGATAATGGGAAGAAGATGTCTAATGATGCAAACAAAGGAAGGGATACATAGAATGAACCTACTACACTTCAATGATTATTGTGCAAGGAGATGGGGAATTATGCCAATCAATGCCCAAATCCAAGGGTTGATGATGATGATCGACGTCAAAAAACTCTTAAGGCTATAGACAAAGTAATGTCACATGCATTTTCTATTAGCGATGTGGAGTACGATAACGATGTGGTGAAAGGTACACTTACCATCCACTCTAAAGTAGCAAATGTTTTATTTGATTCTGGATCCACCCACTCTTTTATTTCTGAAAGAATTTCTAAGGGTATAACCATATTACCTCAACAATTTGATGTTGATTTAGCTATGACAACACCTAATGGCACAACAGTTGCTTCAAAAGATTATAATTCTTCTCCGATTGAAGTTTGTGGGAAAGTGCTTCCTGCAAATCTTGATATCCTTCCTATAGTGGAATGTTATGTGATTCTTGGCATGGATTGGCTTTCTCTACATGGAGCTCATATCAATTTCCAAAGAAGGGATGTCAAATTTCATATTCCAGATCAATCTACGATCGTCTATCGATGAAAGGATGAATATAACCTTCCAGTGGAAATTCCTTCCATATTATGGGTCTTGATTCCACTAAATGAAGGTTATTTATCTCAAATGGTTGGTGAGAAACTCCCCATTAAGAATATGCCCATCGTATGGGAGTTTGATGATGTCTTTCTGGAGGAATTACCAGGTCTTCCACCAAATCGTGAAGTTGAGTTTTCAATAGAACTCGTGCCGGGTGCTTTTCCTATTTCAAAGACACCTTATAGAATGGCCCCAATTGAGTTGCAGGAATTGAAGAAGAAACTCTAAGAGAATCTTAATAAGGGATTCAAATGCCCAAGTGCGTCACCTTGGGGAGCACCTGTTCTATTTGTTAAGAAGAAAGATGGATCAATGAGACTCTGCATTGATTGTCGAGAACTTAACAAGATCACTATCAAGAACAAATATCCTCTCCCACGCATTGATGACTTATTTGACCAACTACGCGGAGCTCAATATTTTTCCAAGATTGATCTTCATTCAGGGTATCATCAATTAAGGGTCAAAAGGGAGGATATACCAAATATGGCTTTCCGTACAAGGTATGGACACTATTAATTTATAGTGATGCCATTTGGTCTTACTAATGCCCCTGCTATCTTCATGGATCTAATGAATAGAGTCTTTAGAGACTATCTTGATCAATTTGTGGTAGTCTTTATAGACGATATTCTTGTCTATTCAAAGAGTAAGGAAGAGCATGAAGATCACTTGAGAATTATATTGAAGACCCTGAGAAAGGAGAAGCTTTATGCCAAATTTACCAAGTGCGAATTTTGGCTTCAAGAAGTTGCATTTTTGGGTCACATAATCTCAAAAGAGGGGTTATTTGTGGATCCAGCAAAAACAGAGGTTATCAAAAGATGATCGAGACCAACAATAGTAACTGAGATCCTATGTTTTCTTGATTTGGATGGATATTATCGATGTTTTGTAAAAGATTTTTCACGATTAACTAATCCACTCACCAAGTTGATTCGGAAAAGAGTTAAGTTTTTTTGGACATAGGAATGTGAAGATAATTTCAAGGAGTTGAAAAGAAGGTTATCCAGTGCACATGTGCTCACACTACCTTGTAGTGGAGAAATGTTTGTGATCTGCAGTGATGCATCCAAGAAGGGATTGGGGTGTGTTCTTATGCAAAATGATATGGTGATAGCTTATGCCTCACGACAGTTGAAAATCCATGAGCAAAATTACCCAACACATGATTTAGAGTTAGCTGCAGTAATCTTTGCATTAAAGATTTGGAGGCATTACCTTTATGGTGAAAGGTCTGATATTTATACTGACCATAAAAGTTTAAAGTATATTTTCACACAAAAGGAGCTGAATATGCGTCAAAGAAGATGGTTGGAGCTGATTAAGTATTATGACTGCTCAATCCATTACCACCCTGGGAAAGTAAACAAGGTGGCAGATGCATTAAGTCGACAAGACCATGCTACTTTATCCATGATGAGGATCACAAAAGATCCAATATTTATGGATTTATAAAGGATGGATCTTGGAATTATAATGGAATGGGAAAAATCTTATCTTTCTCAAATGAATGTTCAACCATCTATACATGTGAAGATAAAAGAGGCAAAGAAGGAAGATGTAGAGTTACAAAAGATGGTGAGAAATGTTCCTGAATTCAACCTTGATTGTGATGGGATAATAAAGTTCAGGAATCGGGTTTGTGTTCCTCCCATCCCTGAATTAAAGAAGGAGCTGCTGGATGAGGCTCATAGTTCATCATTCTCTATTCATCCTGGAAGCATAAAGATGTATAGGGATCTGAAAGAGTACTTCTGGTGGGATGGCATGAAAAGAGATGTTGCTGAATATGTCTCTCGATGCTTGGTTTGTCAACAAGTTAATGCTCAGAGACAGAAGTGTAAGGGGATGTTACAACCATTACCCATACCCGAATGGAAATGGGAAAACATCACTATGGACTTTGTCACAGGACTTCCTAAAACATCCAAAGTCAATAATGTTATATGGGTCATAGTTGATCGTCTTACAAAGTCTGCACACTTCATTGCTATTAGAGAGGATTTCTCTCTAGATCAGTTTTCCATGATATATGTAATGGAAGTGGTAAGATTTCATAGAGTACCACTTTCTATTATAACTGATCGAGAACAGAGATTTACCTCGAAGTACTGGTGAAGTCTTCAGCATACTCTAGATACAGAGTTGAGTTTCAGCACTGCTTATCATCCTCAGACAGACGGTCAGTCTGAGAGAACAATTCAAACCCTAGAAGATATGTTGAGAGATTGCTCTATGGATTTCAAAGGAGGTTGGGATCAACACCTACCTTTGGTGGAATTTTCTTTTAATAATAGCTTTCACTCCAGTATTCAGATGGCTCTTTATGAAGCTCTCTATGGAAAGAAATGCATGACTCCAACTTGCTGGGATGAAGTTGGGGAAAGAAAGCTATTAGGACCTGATCTTGTTGATGAAATGGCAGAAAAGGTCAGATCTATTCAACAACACATAAGAGCAGCTCAGAGTCGACAGAAAAGTTATGCCGACAACCGAAGAAAAGACCTAGAGTTTGAAGTGGGTGATAAAGTGTTCTTACGAATATATCCCTGGAAGAAGGTTATGACATTTGGAAAGAAGGGGAAGTTGAGCCCTAGATATATCAGTCCTTTCGAAATACTGGATCGTGTTGGAAAGGTAGCTTACCGATTGACCCTTCCACTGAATCTCTATCATGTTCACAATGTGTTCCATGTATCTCTCCTGAGAAAGTATATACCTGATCCTTCACATGTACTCATCTCAGAAGTTGTACCGTTGGAGTAAGATCTTTCTTATGAAGAACAACCAATAGAGATTCTGGATCGTAGCGAAAAAGTCCTAAGAAACAAGACCACTCGATTGGTGAATGTTTTATGGAGGAACCACCAACTTGAAGAAGCTACATGGGAGCTTGAGGATGTGATGAGGGAGAAGTATCCTCATCTGTTTGTTACAAAGTGACGAATTTCGAGGGTGAAATTCTTTTTAAGGGGGGTAGAATGTAACACCCGATAATTTTATGAGTAATATTTTGTTTTCATATATCATCAAAGGAATCATTCACTACATACTATCTTGGCTTACTTTACACATAATTGCGACCTTCCTCGATAGCTTGCGTTGTACGCAATACCGAGTTTCACTAAACGACGATATGCTATTAAAATATTATTTAAAATAGCGGTTATGAATAGTAATAACCACTTTTTGAAATTTTATCTTTCAAAATGGACTTCATTTTTGGATTTAGAATACCAAAATTAGCCTAGGGAGAAATTTTGGTATTTTTCTGAAAACTTTCAATTTTTGATGAATAGTGAAACCACTAAGTGGTAGGTTAAAAACTGAATTTTGCATAAAATGTAATTTTACCACTTCTGTGAATGGAATTTTGAAACCCTAACAGACACGGTTGATATCAGTAAGTAAAATGTGGTTCAATGAGATAAAAATAATTTTTTGGTGAATAGTAACTTTTTACTTTTTTTTACCGCGGTTAATAGTAAATAGGGTAACTAAGGGTAAATATGATATTACTATTACCCTAACACATTTACTAATTCTATTGGATAAGTGTAATTCGACCAAAAACAACCTTATGAATATAATATGACCATTTAGGTCCACATGGATTAGATTATGACATTTAATATTATTTTATTTAATGAATAGTTAAAGTAGTTAAAATCAAAGTTTAATAACTAAAACATTTTTAATATGGGTTTATACATAATATAAATTCGATTATAAATATTCATTAGAAAGATAAAAATATTTCCTACATAATGATAGTTTATTTATATTTTTTAGACTTTAAATAAATTAATTTATTTATGACACAACGACGATGTAGTAATTACCCTTTTAAGGAAATGTTAACATAATTGATGTTATAAATGCCCAAATAAATGTAACTTGAGACTTTTTATGAATTCCACTTATTTTATAGGTTACTATGATATATTAGTGTTTATTTAATAAACTTTTTTCGAACATATAATTCTGTTATGAATTTCACAAAAATCATATATCAAATAGTGTCAAAATTGACACAAAATAGTTTTTAAATCAAATATTATATTATTAATTGTTATTTTATACCTAAAAACCTAAGGTTCGGACAAATGAATTATATAAGGATATATATATTAATAATAAACAACTTGGGGTTCGTTTGGCATGTTATAGTAAGTGTATTAACCATATAGTGTAAGAAAACAAAAAGACACGGTAAATGTTAAATTATTTAACTTAGAGTTAAATCTAATTGATAAGGTTAAAATAATAACGTAAAATTGTCTAAATACTATTGGTTGATAGGAATTCGACCCATAGCCACTTTACCTTCGAAATAAGACCCTTTGGAACCATTATAAACAGATTCTGACTTTAATATAAAATAATATTTTGAGATATTCCTAAGGTGCCCCTCTCCACCATTATAAAAGGGCACCTCCTCCCCCTCCTCCTCGCACCAATTTGAGCACCCAAGCTCGAAAAAACCCTGCCAAAATCCCTTCTCCACTTCCTTAGAATAATCCTAGAGGTCCTGGTCTTCTTCAAAGACCAATCTTAGTTCCCTAAGTGGAGGATTCAAAGAGGCGTTTAAAAGAAGAGGTAATTTCCATTAGCGATCTTTTCAATTTCTTTCTTCTTCAAATTATTCTTCATTAGTTATTTCATGATAAAGTAATAACATCAGTATTACTTACATACTGATATGTTATTATAAATATGAAACAACCCTAATTCACCTTCTATCGATCCTACGGAAAAATGAAATCACCGCGCGTGCGTACGTATGGAATACCGTCTCCACGCCGTGGTGTAATCTATTTTCCACCACCACCTTAATTGGATAGGTATAATGGTGTAAATAATGACTATATATGACTATTAAAAAGTGATATTGATTCTGAAATAGTATACATACACTCCAATACAATTCCATGATCATAGGAACGATATCATCACTCGTGCGTACGTACGGAATACCGTCTCCACGATGTGATGCGACTCGTTCTACATGATCATCATTACATAGTAATTATATAAATTAATTGAATGAATAAATATGATATATGTTACACTAATTCCATTCTGTATATAAGGTATCTATAACCTTAAAATAAGAATAAGAATTTATTTGGCAAAACATGCATAAGAACAAAAGGCAATAAAGACCTGAGTAACATGTAACAATGAAATATTACTAATAAGAAGATAAGAATATGACCATATATGATATCATATCAATATGTATGATTCTTTAATAAGTCAATAACATTATTTAAACCATTATACAGGAGCTTTGGACACGTTCAAAGAAAATCGGACCTAAGGTAAGGGTAAATATCACAATCTCATTTTTATCTGAGATTGTTTATACATTGGTATGTACTGGGTTGTATTTTATCATCCACATCCATGTTCCCTCAATATGTAATATTGTTTCCATCCACTTACAATAGTTTAAATCCCATTTTACCCTTCGGTATGTTTTTTTTAAGGAATATGAAAGGAATCTTTTGTCGTTTTTTCGTACGAGGTACTTTTTGACTTTTCTGACAAAAGTACGAAGAATGTTTTTTAACTTATATGGCATGAATGGATTTTTAAAACATTATTTCCAAGAAACTTCCTTTACAAGTTTTCAAGTTTATTTTTAATCAACTTCTTTTGGTTTATAATTGTATGACATGTTCAGAAAAGAAAAGTGTTTTTGATGAAGAAAGGATATTTTCCTCAAGAATGGAGTTCAAGTGTTTTATCAAAATTATTTTCGATCTAAGATAATAAATGGTTATATTTTTATCCCTATTATTACATTGATTTGATTATGTTGTGAAGGAATTATTATTATGAAGTCATTTACCTTATATGATTTGTTTTATGATGTCATGATGTTTCAAGAATCCCATTTTTGTTACATGTGTTATGCGATGATGTATGATTTATGATTATGTGGCACACATAAGAAAGGATTCATTATAAGATGGATGGGACCTATATCACCCTCCAATGCATTGGGTAATGATTTATATCTCATGAGATAGACATGGCTAGAATGGAAGGTTATTTCGGTTCAGTGATATAGGACTGAAACGAGGAGTGAACTCGGTTCAGAAATGGACTTTGTCCACTAAGATAGTCTTGGCAATGAGTCATGACTAACAAGAAATGATTTTCCATGATTATGTGTGCATGCCACAAAGTTTCAAGTTTTATGTTATGATTATGGGGATCTCATTTTCACTTCTATGATTTAATCCATCTTAAGATATTATGATCTCTTTTGCAGGTTATGATTTTCAAAAAGATATGATATGATTTTTATTTACTTTATTTGCCCTTGCTGAGCATTTGAGCTCACCCTTTATTTTATGTTTTCTTTTCCCCAGGTCAGGAAGATGGATATTAAGTAGAATATTCTAAAAGGGACCCTATATATGATGAAATAAATGGGATACACTATAGAATATTTATGAACCAGTTGTTTATGTTTCCTAGTTTCTAAAGACACTATACCTATACGGTCCTTTGTGGTTTTGACATATGTTGAAAAAAGTGTGCTTCAATTTTGAAGTATTAAAAATGTATGTAAAGTATGGGTCGTTATAGGTGGCCTCTTTCACCACACTTGTAACTAAATACCATTCTCTTCAGGCATGTAATAGGGTGTCTATTCTAACATATACTATAGGATAGATATTCGACTTTTCCCTTCTTCTGCTTATTTCCATTTCCAGAGTGTTCAGTAGATCACTTCTTCTTTTTCATTTCTTTAAAGTCGTAAGGCTTAGAGAATTATTTTTCTATCATCATAGCACATGAGACAATATCTTTGTATGATGAGAAGGATTATGAGACTAATGCTCAATAGGGAAATTGTTTTAACCCATCATAGAAATGATCAATCATACTTCTTGGGTTTTGTATATTATATGCTGCATGCATCACTATCCTTCTAAAGTTAGCTTCATACATTGCGACATTCTCATCCCCATTTTTCCTCACACTCCGAAATTGACTTTCCATATCTTCTTGATGGTCATGAGGAAAGTATTCTTCTAATAAAATGCCTTTAAACTCCCATATTCCATATTTTATACTTCATTATATTCATTTGTGTTTTGAATCAATGACCACAATTGACCCACATCTCCAGTGAGGTGGTAAATTGTCGTGACAGCTTTTTCCTTTTAACTACTAACCATGGCGTGGAATATTCTCTATAAAACAAATTATACATTGCTCAACTACTAGTGGATTTTTTCCCCAATTTAATGTTGGTTGTTTTTGCTTCATTAAATGATTTAACATTGATCCTCCACGCTGCGGATCAGGGTGCTCTATTTGGGTAAGTTTATTATTCATAACCTGAGTGAGTTGTCCGTGTAGGGTGATTAACTGATCAGCATTAGTTGTATCAGCAGCTCCACAATAATTATCTTGAGTAGGAGTGAAATCCCTACTTAGAGTGCTTGAATTAATATGTTTTTCATTCCTTCCACTAGGAACCGTTTCTAAACAATGGCATAAACTAGATTAGTTTATGAATCGAAATAAATAATTCCATACTTGTAATGATCTTAACATAAATTGAACAGTTTATGAATATAATTCATAATCATAAAAAAAAATTCATTGAGGAAGTATATACTCAAAAACCCTTCATAATGGTTTATAATTAAAATGAGTATTATCCTAAGCATATCCCCAGGGAGTGGCATAACCAAGAGTATAGAAAGGCCCGTTGTGGTGCACCAGTTCCCGTGCGAGTCTAGCTCAAAGCGGTGTTTTGGGGTGTTACCCTTACGTACATCTGTGCTAGATCTGCCTCTACCTGATCATATCTAGACAAGGATGTATTTCTTGGAGGAAAAAAAATCTATACAATACCAAAATTCTAGGAAGTTCTTCTATACTAATCATCAAATTATATCATAGGGTAATGTGCTCTAATTTGAGTTCATCTAAATCTAGATTCCAAGGGTTATAGTAAACTACATCTGATATCAACTCTAACACCCTGACCCTAGTTACCTAGCATTGGTTGACAATTAAATAACATTGGAATTATCAAAAAAGACCAAGACTCAATGGACCGATTAGTTTAGTAGCTTTGGAAGTACTAGGTACATTCATAAGGTTTACATTTCATCATAAAATGGAAAACTACAACAAAATTGTTACCATAGACAACATGTAGATCCCATAGACTATCCCGGAAGGTTATTTATAATATAATTCTTCTTATCCTTAGAAAAATAAAACATAGAAAGGGGTGAGATCAGATACTCAGTAAGGATACAAATATAGTGGAAACATTCATAAATAACTATAAAAATTTAAGTAAATGTATAAGGCAGATACCAAAGCCTTTTAAATGTGACCTTCAGAATAATATGGAAAAGATAAAATCAAATAATTCCATTTACTTATTCACATGGATATTCTACTAGTCGAAAAATCACATGCAATATCAATTGCCACTTTCAAAATGATAGAATCCATAATGTCAGACTGCATAATCACATAGTCAAGGCCTTTTGTCGAGACTAAAAATAAAACGTTGTCAAATCCTTGTGCCAAGACACTAGTTTGTCTGAGGAGACCTATAGTTGCATCTTGGATCTATAGCGGGCTCCACCCATCACTTACTATGTCCAATGAATTCCTCATATAAAAAGGTTTAAACATAACATAACCATTTGTGTTGAAACTGGCATACTAAATGTCAATAATTTATCCATAAACCATGAATGGTATAAAAATAACACATCCATAGCCATAAATATCACAAAACCTTCAATACAATATGAAATTTTTGTATCATAATAAATGAACTTCAAATAAGCTTAAAATCTATCAAAGGATGTTGACATTGATGAAATCAAAACCTTTTTTAGATAATTTCTATTTATATTTTGAAACCATTAAAGAAAACATGATTTTTGATAATATTCTTATAATATTTTAATGGAATCTTTGACAATGTTATAATAGTGTAAAATATCTTCACCCACCGTATATGTTAAAAAAAGATTCTTAATTTAATTTTGCCGAAAAGGTCATAAAGTAAATTGTTTGGAAAATGACGGAAAGGTTACATTAAAAACATACAAGGTCAAATATGGGTATAAATTAAATTACCCCATTGTCTCATAAATCGTAAAAATGTTTTGAAAAACATTTTTATGAAACATGTATGTGGATGATAATGAGGTCCTAGTAGATAATTACGTATAAACAACCTCTGTTAATAAAGAGATTGTGAAATTAAACATTACCTTGTACTTTTCCTTGGTCTAGGGTAGGATAACAACCTGTATAATGGTGAAATAATTTTTATTAAATTATAAATGAGTCATATACATTAATATGATATCATATATGATATTTTAACATTTCTTTGTTAATAATATAGTAGTATTATTGTCATTTTGGGTGTCAACTGATTCGATTTCCTTTATATGGTCTATTACTTAAGTAATGTTTGTTACGGATAGGATGTATCTTATTCATATTCACAATGATATTAAGTGTTTAAAAATTATTTTTAATCATCTAATGAAAATTATTCTTGAATGGATATGATGGGGAATGAATCTCATCGCGTTCATTGAGACGGAAATCCGTACGTATGCACGAGCCACAATATCATTATTTTGATATTAAACTAATCTATAATTTGATGTTATATCATATATAAAGAATCATTATCATGTTATATTTATTATTTAAATCAATTACACATCATTATTATACCCGTCCAAATAATAATGTATTTAATAACAATTACACCACGACATGGAGACGGTAGGTCGTACGTACGCACATATGGTGACATGACATTCAAAGGATGGGTAGAATAATGAATATGGTTGTACAATATTTATAATAATATCATTGTATATAGAAAATACTAGTGGAATTATTTTAGTATGTAAACAACCAAGAAAGATGAAATGGAAGAAGAAAGGAATTTGAAATTGGTGATGAAATATTTACCTCATCTTTGGGTTCTTACAATTGATTTAATCAAAAGGGATCCTTAGGTTGTCTTTATGACTAAATTAAGGCCTCTAAGATTAAGGTAGGAATGTTTATAGGGTATTTAATAAGGGTTTGGCTGATCCAAATGTCTTTGAAGGTGTGAATTAGGGAGAAGGGGGAGTGCCCTTTTATAAAGGGGTTAAGGGCACCTAAGGAAAAGCTAAAAATATTATTTTATAATAAAATCATTTTCAATTTCTAATAGCTCAAAAATGAATTATTTAACGTCTATGGTGGGGATGAGTCTAAAACCACTCATCCAATACGTTTTAGAAAGGTTTGGGTCACTATATTAACATTATTATTTAGATTTAACTCTTAATTAAATAGTTTCACATTTACCATGTCTCTTTTTATATTTATATTATGTGGTTAATAAAATAAATATAAACTTCTAAAAGAACTCCATTTGGTTCATTAATGATACACCTATCATTATATAAGTTTTTTGGCCAATCCTTAAATTTTTAGGAATAGAATATCAATTAATAATATAATATTTGTTTTAAAAACTTTTTTATGTCAATCTTGACACTATTTGGTATTTTGTTTTTGAAAAATTCATAACAGAATTATTACTTCAAACAAAATTCATCTAACCAATCCTAACATGTCATATTAACCTATAAAATTATTGTAATTTATATAAAGTATAAAATTTAATTTATTTGGATATTTATAATAACAATTATTTTAATATTTCATTAATTAGGTAATTACTGAATCATCATTATGTCATAAATAATGTAATTTATTTAATGTCTCAAAAATAATAATAAAATACCATTATGTAGGAAATAGTTTTATATTTCTAATGAATAATTATAGTAGAATTTATCTTATGTGAAACCCTATTTAAAAAATTATTTAGTTATTAAACTTTGAATTTAACACTTTTAACTCTTCATTGAATTAAATAATAATAAATGCCCAAATCTAATCCAAGTGGATCTAAAGGATCATATTTTAATCCTAAGGTTGTTTTTTGTCTATTTACTCTTATCCAATAGAATTAGTACCAGTGTTAGGGTAATAATAATATAATATTTACCCTTAATGAACATATTTACTTTTTACCGTGGTAAATAAACCTAATAAATTACTATTCACCAAAAAGTATTTTCATCTTATTGAACTACATTTTACTTACTGGTATCAAACATGTGCCTCAGATTTTTTAAAATCAACTCACAGAAGTTGTAAAATTTAGTTTTATGCTAATTTGAAAATTCTTCTAGGATGTGGGTGAAAGACAGTAAAAAGTTCAATAAAATATTTATATATCTAAAATTATTATAAACTGAATACAATGAATTACATTGAACTTATATAGGAATTTTGTATCTATTTTGACTTAAAATAAAATAAAATAAAATAATTAATTATTTAAATAAAAATATGGTTTTAAACTATAAATCAATGGTTTTCACTATTCATAAAAAATTGAATGTTTTCACAAAAATACAAATAATTTACCTTAAGCTAATTTCTATATTCCGAATCCAAAAATGAAGTCCAGTTTGAAAGAAAAAAATTATAAATTTTTAAAAAGTGGGTATTACTATTCATAACAGCTAGTTTGATTCCTTGTGGTGTGTTAAAACTCGAAGTTGCGTATAACAAACGCTATTATATTATTCAAAGAGAAGAGTACCATGGAAGCTTGGGGTGTTACAAAAAAATGTTATCCTGGTTCCATAAATTTAGACAATGATATAATTATTCTATAACATTCAACCTGAGCATGAACAGTGGATATCTATTCCATTCCAAGAGCGGCGTCATACGACCTCGATGCTGACACCAAGAGATACGAAAAAAAAATCTCACCTCCATGAGTTAGGTCACTATGTCATCACAACTTTGTGATAACCTAGTCTTCTCCAGTATAGGTCTCCAAGAATAGTGGTCGATTCAATGATTCAACCAGAATCACTAAATATTAAATTAAATATGTGGAAAGAATGGGATGACTAGAACAAGTTTTTATTAGTACTATAAATATGTTTTAAAGGAAACATATCATATCTTGAATCATTCGTAGAGCCCCTATTTTATAATCCTTGACCAACTGTAGCTGTCCCTGCCTTGTCCCCCAACGCTTTTTTCCAAGTTATGTCCACTTGGGGGTGGTGGTGGTAACATATTTGGTAGTTCCAGAAGGCTGAATAACCTGAGAGGGGGGGTGAATCAGGTGTATGACTAATTTAAAATCAATGCCCGTTCTGATCTTGTTTCACTATTAAGAAAAACACTCTTCTCTATCTTTCCTGTTGCACAAAGTAAACAGAATGTAATGCATGCACAGGACATATCAAATTTATTTGGTTCACCACAAAGGGCTATGTCCAAGGAGAAAATGCCAACAAGTTGTCGGTCGTACCAATTCCACTAAACTTCACTAGCTATGGATTACAATGTTGGGGCTAGATCACTTGTACGCCCAGGCTCACTTCCTTTACAATGTTTAGGGTCAGCTCACTACTTCCCCAAGGGTCACTCCATGTTTCTCTCTCTCTGGCTCACTGCTGGTGGAGAGGATCACCTTCTTTCTCTTCCTTTGCTCACTTCTCTTGGAAGGAATCCAATCACAGTTTATAGACTTGTAGGTCTCTTCATTTGTATGAAGGAATGCATCTTCCTCTGTAAGTAGATGCTCTGTTAAAGCCCAATTTTCACCCGTAGATGAATATCTCTTTGCACCAAAGGTATCGGGAAAACTTCCAGCTTCCACATAGCCTGAAAATCACTGCTGGAAATAAACCTTACTTGACGCGCAAGTCAATCGCGGTGCGCAAGTATCGGCGCACAAGTCACAACTGGCACGCAAGACTACCTCAAACACTTGCGCGACACAACCTTCTTCAATTAAAAAACTGCGCGACTCACTTTCGTTTACGCCCAATCCAATATTTTCATGCAACTCCACACTGGCGTGCATCTTCAAACACTAGTGCACAACTATCACCTTGGCGCGCAAGTGCCACCTGCGTAACCACACACACCACTTGCGCGACCACCACACCTATGCGACGAGAGCTCTAATTTCTCAAATTATTGAACTCTGGTGAAGAATGAAGAGGGGTGGTCTAGTTTTTATAGGCAATCTGACCCCCCTGCGCGACGACGCGTAAGTCACCTACGCGACCCAGTCTTGGCGCGCAAGTCTTCTGTCCTTTTGGACACTTGCGTGACCAACTCCCAAACTTGCGCGAACCTATTTCCTTAGCCATAATGTGATCTTCTAATCTTGAAAAACATTTGGTGTGAATGTTCCCTATACTCCATGTCCTCGGCGCGCAAGTCCCTTTGCCAAAAGCACTTTTCTTCATTTGTCGATTTTCAGGCCCAAAAAATTCGCAAACACTGGAAAACGGCACCACCTTGTATCTGTTCTTTTGTACCACCTCCATATCATCCATTCCTTTTGTTGGAATTCTTGAATCAAACATGGATCGTTGACCTCAGCTCTTGAACCTGACATTCCATCATGAAATCTTCTTTGTCAACAAATTCGTATGTCATTGTTTTGCTTTGTCAACAATCACCACTTAGATGACCACTTTGTCAACAAACACAATCACCTCAAAAATGCTTCAATGATGCCTTGAAGAGTTTTTTCCCAACAATATTGAAACATAAAAAATATAATACTTCTATCCTAGATCCTTTGCTATGTTTGTCATCCTATAGACCTACCTGCTCTTACCATTTTCTTTTCCTTGGTGTCCCATCCAAAGTCACTTTGTCAACTGTACGGTGGGTTAGACAATATCCAGTGAGATATCCCATGTTGTCACAAGCATATCTCCACCTACCTCATGGATGACTGGTCCTATAATATGATCCATGAACTAAAAATCCTTTATCTTGAGACTTCCTAAAATGTCTCCCATGTCTATGTATTTGGGACTAACGTCGTCTCCCTACTATAAAGGTCTCTGCTCTTTCTCTCCCACTACTGGCAACCATTGACAGCAACTGCTTACATAAGAAACACTCAACCAAAAAAATCCTTATCTAGAACACCAGAATAAGTATGAATTCATTGAGGGTTAATAATATATCATATGTATCTACACATACCTCACTCGAAATTCTTATCCATGAAGAAATTATTTGAACCATATCCATTGAGTACCTGGAGAAGTTTAAAAACCTTTTTGGATACTCAGCTACAATAATGTTGCCCTACTAGAAAAATAAAGGCTTATGGGTATGCATAGATCTTAGTAAATATATTGAGAACTCTTGTATTAAGAGACACTATAAATTTGTCAAAAAAGAGAATCCATTTCATAACATAAGGTCACTATACCCCACCATCACCCTACTGAACCAAGATGAAGGCCCATCACTAGGACCACGATCTAATATACCGGTGTCTTGATTGGATGGAAAACATAGACCATCTTCTCATGAGAATGCTTATAAACCTCTACATTGGGCTCTCCTTGGGACATGAGGGGTATCTACCACTAAAAACAATGAAGCACGCTCAGCCTATACACCTATTCTGTTGGTACTGTATGTACCATGTGATAATCTATAGGTGGTATAGCTAGTGTACTGCATGTGGTTTACATAGTAGGAACTATTCCCAGAATTAATGCCTTTTCATAGAGGGGTTCATCCACATGATAATCATTCTAATTCCTTTAGGTATACAATAAGAAGGAATATTAAATATAAAGAATACGTACCTTGTTCTTTGAGTATATCTAAAGAGGTTTGTTAAGAAGGGAATCGAAACCATAATGCATTACTACATGATACATGTAGCATTGTTTTCCTTTCAAATAGTGACCTTATATAATAACTCAAAAATTATGTGATAAGACCCCTAGTGTATGGAAAAGTTTGTCATATCTCCAACACAAGAGTCCCCAAATTGAAATTCAAACTTGAAAAACATATCACTATTTCCCTAAACCAACCTCCTAGACTCCCTATCCTAAGGTAAAATTGACCACCTCTACTACCACTGTATCTTGTCCCATCCTAGTGGGGCATATTCCGTGACACCCCAATCCCACCTTCTATAAGTTAGGGGATGACGACTAACACCGGGTAGGATTATCAATATCAAGGGAAAAAATTCCTAATTACTTGTACACAGACACATATCTCCAAGCATGAAAATACTAAAATGTAAAAATATTTGGACAATCAATGCATTCATACATCTATATACCATAACCAAAGTGCAATAGAATGTATAGAAAGTAAATAGAGATAAATAAAATCCCACAACCAAGAAGTTCTTAACACAGTTCGAACATTACATGTACTTCTCTCATAATGTTATAGGAACACACCTCTGTCTTTAAGGTCTCTATAAGCACCATATTCTCCTGGACCTCCTAGTGATATCTCCAAAGGTCGATCATCTACCAATGAAATGACATGTTTGGGAATGGGCCATACAGGGTAAAGTATAACAATACTCAGTAGGACACACCAAAAGCACAAATCATATTATAATAGAAAATAAAGTTGATGATTACAGGTGTATGTCAACAATACACACGACAATAATATAAAGACATTCTCAATAAAGACACATAGTCTATGAGTAATCCACAAACATAGTATACCAATCCTAGGATTATAGATCAAAGATTCCATGAAGCAATAATTTGGGAGAACACACATCTATGTCTAATATCATTGATGATTTACATTTGAGAGGTACTGCTCTTCAGGTCTCATCATGAGAAAGAAATGCAAATAGATCTAGAGAGAATAAGATACAAAGATAAATGTCATTATTAGGTCCATGAGGTCATACCAACAAATCAATTTTAATAAAACCAACTATATAAATGATCTGTTCCCAGGTAGTTTTGGTCACATAGATACCAAGAACTCCTCCATGGTCATGAAGACAAATATAGTATCTCACTCTATGTTTTATGGAGGGATTCCAATGACTCTATCTAGGATCTCACAATGAAAGGATTGTTTTACTATGATAATTAAATGATACTATAACTATTTTCATGGTGTGAATATGGGGAATAAACCCTAAAAAACATCTCCATGATATGGAGAAAATGTGATCCATGGAATATAAGAAAGATTATATTGATTTTAGAAGGGTTACACACCCTTTCCCTTGACCAAAGGTTCTACATGTGTACATAACTCATGTAATTTAAACTGTGTCCGTGTATAAGGAGATTATATAACATGTAGTGGGGTTACATGATGTGCCCCTATATTTGGGGTCCTACCCATGTACTTCAGTTGTGTGCTAGTACATGTTTCACCTCATGTATCCATGCATGTGTACCAGTACATGGGATAGACTGTGTACATGATCCAGGCCTTGCCTTGTAGGGGAAACATGTTTTTTTAGGAATGTCATTCATTCCAATATGTTTCCTTTTACATACCCATGTAAATGATTATTGTCCGAGGAGAGGTTACATGTTGTGTAGGTCAGGACACACATTGTGTGATAATTATATCCTACTCCAAACCAAGTTGTTTCTCAGGGGAGGCATGCGGTCCATATTCTAGGATTAATTGCTTTGTGTATCAGTATTTTTTTGAAACCCAACTTCTTCATCTTGCGAATTCTTGTGCCCTCGTTTCCTTGAAATCTAGATCCAATCATTATAGGATTGAATATGATTAGAAAATTATATTTTTCATCTAATCCATCTTCCACACATCTCACTAAAAAATTAGTGTCTCCAAACTGGTCTGATTCATTCATCAATACAACCGTTGAAGCCATGTTGCATATTACCAATACCAGATAAATAATCTCCCGTAATTTCACCATGAAACACATGAAAAATGATAGTTTCATCAAAAAAGTGTTGAACCGTTGTCAAAATGATGAAGTCCTACAATGAATGATTAATAGGGGGAGGAAGCACAATCCATCAAACAGAATGAACCTTAATAGATGTTCAGGTTGATCTTTTTTCATTGTCATTAGGCCAAATATTGAATAAATAAAATAATCAAAAATATTGATCTCCCATAAAACTCCTACAAATAAACTCATCCTACAATAAGAATCATCCGAGAATCAATCGGTACCTCGATTGATTCACTTTTGGAATATAAATAAAGAACGAGTTTGAATTCAAAATCAAACACATCAATTTGGATCACATGATGTTGAAAAATTATTATAGTGTCATATTTGAAGGTAATATGAGTTGAAATATATGTGTGTCAATAGTTGATCTATGATCCCATTTTCATTCACCTAATGTGATTCTCCAAGGCTATCTCTAATGATCTCCCTAAGTTTCTAGGGTTATATAGAAAACTAAGGGATTCTGGAAAAAGTATATACATAATGATTTTTAACCATTATGTCAAAAAATGAAGAAAATAAATTTATTAACTTATTCTATTCATTTTAGTTCCCATGGTTTCTTTTCTATGAATGAAACGTGGCGACTAATATTAAGATTTTCATTTATTAAACCTTGTGTTCTGAAATCAATTTTGCCCTGGGATTTCTCTTCTGAGAAATTTTTTAGAAGTTATTCCACTTCTCTAGGAAAACCACTGATGTTTTATATTTAATATATTTAATTTATTTGAAACATATATTTTGGGCACAATTGGCCTCAAAATCTTATGTCATATTAGCATATATTTTAAAAAATAATATATATAATGTTTTAAAATAATACATTGAAAAAATGAGTTATTACAGGAGAAGTATGTGATGTTCAAAGGATATTTTTTCTTATACATTAATAGGTCAGCAATGATTTTATTTTTTGTGGTAAAGCTGAATTTGTTGAGAAACGGGCTATGATGATCTTCTCAACAAGTGATAGACCAAACTAGAAACTAGTTGTACCTGACAAATCATGGTTCTTCAAATGTCTGGAAAAAAAATTAGAGATTATAGGCCTCCTAGTACTTTCGGTTTCCCAGCATGGTCCCACACCTCAAGATTAAGTGAATCAAATACTGTAGTGGGTCACCCATCCCAATGAATGGGGAAAACATATGGTTTCAAAATTTTAGAAGAGCTTTCATGTCATCAATCCATGCCGGGTAAGGTTTTCCATCAGGTAAGATCACCACCTGTCATGTTTCGAAGGCACAACATATATTTGTGAGAGTGGATCTAAAAAAATTTCTGGGGAGGTTCCGTATTTGATGAGGATAAATAACCACCAATGCGTTAACAGTCATGTCAACTAATTAGATAGCCTCATCGACTCATCGAGAAACATGAATAAAATACCAAGGATGGTGGTTACACTGCTCAAGAGGGTCTGTATACTCATACCATGGTATTTTTCCATACACTCAACCATATACTATTTGTAGATGTATGGTATCACTACAATCAACTGGGGATAACTATCCAAGGAGGACATACAAATACCCAAGTGGAGGATGAATATGTCTTTGTTAAGGATCTCCATAATCCTAGCACCACTTAGTAAAGAAATCATTGATGATTAATTCTTGAACTACAACATGATGGAGGAAGGAAAAACCATGGGATTAACCTCTATCTTATACAAAAAATAATATGAATCCATAGGATCATGATGATCATTTACCTTGTTGATGTCTCGACCAGTGGGAAACGATGAAAAGGGACCATTGAGGCTGATTGTCTAACATCATAGGTGAGTGAGAAAACTATAATTAGAGATGTATAATATTACACTTCCCTAGGAAATGGGTTTTCCCCATTATTCTTTTAATCAGGTTCAATATCCTTTTATTATTCCGAAATATTTGGGATAACCGTGTTTACCAAAACAATTCCCAGAGTATAATCCTTGATATCAATTGGTAGGTATGGTTATATATGTATAGGGTTGAAGTGGAGAGTAGTATACTTTACCCTACCCTAGATATTCACATGAAAATATTCCTATTCCATGATTTGGAAAATAATAATATGGTTCTTCATGCTTCTCTTTTGGAGGTTTTAGTGGTGGTCGAGTGATTTAGTGTACTAAGCCATTGTGAGTCCTACAAACTCAACCATTTAAAAGTGGTAATAAATTTCATTAGAGTGCTTACCACCCCTTGGATAGAACAAATAACATTCAAAGAGGTTATTAACCATTCTTATATGTTTTGTAATATACACATAGCATTTCTCTCATGGAGGGACTCCTGAATAATGACTTTGGAAGTGGTATTGGGATAAAACACCACCAACAAATGATCTACAGCAAAATTATCTCAGTTGATTTATTTCAGAAGGGAATGGCCCTATTCATGGTTAGACCAGGTTTATTTTAGTGCTTGATAATAAATGTATAATTTCACTGAGGTGGTAGGATGGCCGGTGGATTAGTCACTCGAGGAGTCAACTATTCGTTGCACGCTGGAGAAACTCTCAAGGGTAGCGTAAACCATATCATCACATCCTTATAAAATTGATTGTTCCACATTTCCTTATTTCAATGGTAGCTTCATTGATGGATCAACTAGATATTTATCATCTATCACATTCCTGAATATTTATCCATGATATTCATTAGATGTGGATTGGGAAACAGGTGATGATAAAGATGATTGTACCATGACCTCTAGAAGATGGCCAAATCTTTCTCTAGTTTCATGTACATGTGGAGGGATTTAGATATCCTAAGGATTTCAGATTTCTAGGATGGTGAAAAATAACTATTAGTTTCCTACCATAGATTATAACGTTGAAAACTAGGGTGAATGATCCTTCATCAAGTGTCATTCCCCCTAACAATCAAATTGGATGGCATGGTTGATGATGACATTGTGCTTCCTATTTTTTTCTCTTTGATGAAAGAGTTTCTCCTTTCTAACACATGATTTTTTCTTCATGGAAATTTAATTATTTAGTATAGGTAAGACCTTAGTTTTAATTGATATTAGTGTGGGGAGGATCACATATTTTTTTGGTCTTGATATATGGTGGGTCTCTATATCGGTTGTTGTCAGAAAGGAGAGGACCTCTGTGTTGACTAGTGAAGGAGTGGGGAGGAAATATACTCTAATAGTTGATGAAGTAGAGAAGAAATATAATTTGGTTGGAATTTACATGGGGAAAACCTCCATTGTATCTAGTATTAATGTAATGGGGAGGATAGTTGTACCAGTGAGTTGATGTGTGAGGATGATCTTCTTGCTGATCTAAATATAAATGGGGAAGACCTTTTTTTCAAGATAGAGAACACGAAGAAGACATCTGTACTAGATGTTCAAATTATATGGAGGTCTTATTCTTAATTTGGTGGAAACTTGGGGGGATCCATATTCATTTTTTATGAACTTGAGAATACCCCCACTCTTATCAATTCTAACACATGGAGGAACTCTTCATTTAGTGATGGTGATTGCAGAAGAAGGGTTACAATACTAGTTTCCATTGAAGTATGAAGGAAAAATAGTTTTATTGATGTTGGGTATGGGAGGACCTACACATGAGCTAGTAATTTAATTGGGAGGACCTTCACGTCAATTGGTTGTGACATGGGGGGGGGGAACTCTATATTTGGAATTATAAGTACAGGAATGAACTATGTAAAGTGTATGGATGAAGCTGGGCAGACTACCTCTTCCATCAATGAGAACATGGGGCGGAACACCATATTTATTGTGAAAGTGGAAATGAACTATTCATTGGATGGTAATGGTACAAGATGGAAATTCTCACTAAATCGCATCTACATGGGTTGGCCTGTAACAACAACTGGTGGTACCAATGATTGAGAGAGTCAACTCTAGTTGCCTATACGGTGGATAAGGTCTTAATTCCATTCATAGAATTATGGATCACTTTCCACCAATCATATGGATCTTGAAAAAGTTTTTAGTGGTAGATGGGGCTACTAAATCCAAGGAAAATAGTTACCCCTGTCGGGAATCATTCTGAACATGAAATCGATGTTTGTGTCAGATTGTTTAGATCAATGTTGTAAGAGAAGGGGAAAGCCACACATATATTTCAGCGAGAAAGGTCATTCATTGTTGGTGTTTAAGGGGCCAATTGGGAGCCCTCTTCTATAGGACCCATCCATTAGTCGTAGACATGGTGTCTTAGTCATCCTCACCTCCTTAGAATAGAGGAGAGAGTCATTGGATCACTCTGGAGATAGACTCTTGAAGTTACTCTCTATTTTAATGTGTAGGGGTTTCTCTCTACGCGGCCCTTGGAGGTGGCAGTGTTAGTTAGGAGATGATGCCTCGAGGTCCTAGATGGACATGCACCATGTAAGAATGACCCATCCTACTCATAATAATGTACAAAGGCCTTCATCACCCTCCTATGGATGATTTATAAGGGTGATAATCTGTATGAGTTCCCTATAGATGATGTTATAGCCGAAGTCATTCTAGATGTGGTGTCATGTGGGATTTCTACATTATTATTTCTCTTAACTTAGTGAAGATGGGAATTGTGTTTTTGGGTTCCTATAGATTGGGCCGTACAAAGAAGGTGTATAAATCTGTCAGTATATGCATATGGAAATCAACATCCAATTCCCCAACATCATCCAATATTCTAATGAAGGAGAATAGTCTACACTAAAAATGTCATAAATAAAGGAATGTACAATAATTTTCTGCTCCAATTTAATGCGGGATCTATTATAACATCATAATTTCTTTGGTTGGACCAAGCGTCAAATATCTGATTCTGTTGACATGATA
This sequence comes from Viscum album, assembly GCA_963277665.1. NCBI lineage: Eukaryota > Viridiplantae > Streptophyta > Magnoliopsida > Santalales > Viscaceae > Viscum > Viscum album. The sequence continues at coordinate 440,746,706 of OY728139.1, read as the reverse complement.
ATTTGCTGATCTATCAAATGTTACTTTCCCCTTGTTGAGGAGAAGAGTTTCAAATAGGGGTCATCATTTCTGTTTCCAATACATTCAATGTGCCCATTTCTTTCATGTTAATGTTTTTTATCATGATTATTACCCCACATTCCTATTTTCCAATGGAAATTAGCTTTAATGATGTTCAATAATTACGTCTTCTCCTTGATTTAAATGGGTGATGGGATGTAAATTCTTCCTTCCATGGATTCTACCTTGGAACTCACTACCCAATTTTGGGTCTGCCTCATTGAGTTAAGTCAGTTTTTTGAACTCGTCCCCAGTGACATCTCTACGTGGACACCAGTTAATTACACTTATTCTACCTAAAAATTCTTGTTGGTCATGATAGGGAAGCAACATTCGGTCTGGGGAGAGGTCACATAGGTCATCGTTTGCATGTTAGGATGATGTGAACATTAGTCACATGTGTTATTCCCCTTGGGAACGAATCTTGTGTGGGAAATCGCAATCACTAAACCCATGGAATCCCATGTTAATCATGAGGTATCTTAATCTTGAAGGGGTATGTCTTCCAAGGTTTTCACCTCAGGTATTCCATGTTTTTCATGAAGTATTTGAATCTTTGAGAACATATCATTCATGGAATTTTCCTCAAGAATACCATGTTTATCATGAGAAATGTAATTTTGGTCATATGTTTAATGTCTGGTTAAGATATATTTGATTTATCAAAACCCCATGTTGAGGAAGATGAATATGGTGCATCAAAAAGAGGGGAAGTGCCAAACTATGAAGTTTACAGATGGAAGGATTATATCATCATGTAGAGGGGGATCCTGGAGGTGTGTCCCATAATGTGAAATGCCACAAAATGGAGGTTGACTGAAACACACTTTGGAGTGGATCAATAAGGTTCATCCATAGTATGGAGCACCTAAGATTACCATTGGTTGGGATTTAATGTCAGGTAGGCTTTCTAGGTACCAATTTAGAGGAAAATGATCCAAACCCATGTATTATAATGTCCCTGTTCAGTGTCTCGTGGTAGGAATGTACCATAAGGTTTAATTTCATATATTAAGGATGATCCTGTTGCAAAAGGATCCTCGATGAGGGATGGTGTGGAGATTATTCATGGAAGATTCACTTACTAAGAGGATTGATCTTAGTTACAATTGGGGTGGGGAATTATGAAATAAACTATATGAGGGATCTAAAGGATATTTGGTCTCACAGTTGTGGGGTATGATCTTACTAGTGATGTTCCCCGGTGAAACCTTGGATGGAAGTGGATGTTGGGTCTTTACCTCAGGGAGTCATCCAACACATTCCTGTTAGAATGGAATCAAAGTGCATGTAGTTTATAAAGGTTGTGGTGATTGTGCATGAAAGTATCCATATAGATTGTTGTTGTTAGTACTAACACATGGGGGGATTCGCAGGGAAGTGAAGCATGTTGTTGGGTATTACATGTGAAAGAGTCCCTTTGAGTGTATATCGGGGATTACATATTTAGAGAAGGCCCATAGGGTGACTGAGAGGATATCATGATCTCCAATAAACTCTAATCCCACTTGATTCATGCGCATTATGAGAAAAAATAGGAAGTAGTAGACTTGATGTCCGATTCACAAAAGAAACATCAATAAGATATAGTGTTGGGATTATGTGTGAAAGCTACCATAGAGGTATATCATTCATTATATGGAGGATCTCATTCCATGTGGGACATACATAGAGTATTGTATGCCTATCACATAGGGTAAGTGGGGATTACGCATGGTAGATTATTGAAGCAAGAGGATCACTCGGTGGTGGGGGAGAAGCTGCCATCCCATGATTAACATAAATAATGAATCCTCAATTTATCACACAAGATAAGGCTCTAGTTTTACGTCATGTGTTGAAGATGCTGGGAGTAGGAAATTTTACGTCATGCATAATGTATAGGGGGGACTCACTCCAAACCCATTGGGCTTATTTGACCATCAATAATGTGCCTATGGGTGGGGCTTGACATTGGAAAATTCCAGGGTGCTGGGATGGAGTACATTCTCACAAGTATCACATTAGAATTCCATTGATAAAAGGAAACACGTGTTATCATATCTATGTCGAGAATCAAGGGGTAGGTGGGAGTCTTAAGCCACACATTAAGTGGAGTGGGCTATAGTATTGAGTTGAACAAGCTACATAGGGACTTGAGGTGTAGCTAAAATGATCCTGGATTGGTCTTGGGTATTGGGGCACTCAACCTTTGGGAAGAGGTATCAACATAATGGTGGTTTCATGTAATGTACCATGAGATTTTTATAAAAAATATTTGGCCCTCTCAAAGAGGACATTCATTATTCTTAGATACCTATTGAAGGAAATTTTCTTCTCACAAGATTAGGATTCATGAAATAGGTTGACCCTACCTCGAGATGAAGTATTGGTTCTGGAATGTAGTTCCACAGGAAGGTTGAATTTTTCCTGCCTCAAGTTGCCAATATGCCCTTCTTCATTCATGAGGGGCATATGACATCTTGTAAAGAATATACGCCTAAATGTTAGGATTTTAAGAACATATGAAATGAGTTTTCATGAAGCCCAGTGACCTTGTACAGTATATTATAAATTTGTTTAATGATTCTCAGGATGTTCACAAATTGGGAGTAATTCAGAAGCTCAATGATTGGATAACCATAATTAAATATCAGAATAAAAGGATATTTATAGGAAGTGGGATTCATGAATATTGGATGAATTTAAAGAAGAACAATTGGGTTATTAGAATCAGTGTGACTCCATCTGACTCATGAAGACACCATCAACATTTCGCGTGGTCATGAAGCGATCTGTGACATTGAATGTCATTTCATTGAGAGTTATAATTAAACAATCACAAGATCGTGAAGGTAAAATGCTTCCAGGGAGTTCCGAAACTTCCAAATATTCAAAAGAGATGCGAGAATCATAAAACAGATTCCTTAGATGGATTTTGGGCCATCCAAGGTTGAATTCACTCCAAAATGGTCATGCATTCCTTGTATATTCTCATGAAACATATTTAAGTTATAATAACGGTAAAACACTAAAATAAAAAATTTATATAATATAAATTATTATAATTAAAAATATGGAATCATTTTTTTTTAAATTTAATTCATTGAAGAGGAAAAAGTAAATTAAAAAAAATCCTCTCAATTTGATGAGAATGTGATTTTCCGAAGATAAATGTTTCAAAAGTTTAAGATGTTTTTATATAAAAAATCAATATAAAATTGATTAAATTAAAAAATGGATTTATAGATATATATATGATCTATAATATCTTTTAAAAACATATTAAAAAAATTGGAATGTATCAAAATGTTTTTAAAAAAATTGACATTCATAATATATATCAAACATTTTCACTTTGCATAGAATATTTATCTTTTAAAAAAATTATTTAAAATTAAATTCAAGTTAATTTTTAGATGATGATATAAAAATTGGAATAATTTTTTTAAAAAAATTCTATAAATTTTTTTAAAAAAATTTAATATATGTGCGCCAAATGCAATAAATCAGCTTTATAGAAATATACTATTTTTTAGAATAAAATTTGATTTATTCTTATCTCATATATAGAAAACAAATAGGATTAATTATTAACATTTAATTTAATATATAAAATATAATTTTCATTAAAATTATTAAACAAAAGTGGGTTTCATTAATTGTTAGAGTTAAGACAAATTCTTTTTCGTAAAAATAGTCTTTCAGAAATATATTTCCTCAATTTTTATATTGGAGTTACAATCATTTATAATTAATTAGTCACCAAATAATTAATTTTATATAAAATTATAAACCATATATTTTCATAATTTATTTCATACTATTTATTCCCTCCATTCCAATGGATGATTGATCACAATCATATTTAATAATAACATTTTTTTACAATGTCACATTTTTTTAAAGTCAATATTTCATGTAACATATGCTATATTAAATATTTCATGTTAAACAAGTTAAAATTAGTAGTTCATGCGATGCAAGATAAACCTGGTGCTTTATGTAATTCTAAATTTAGAAAATATAATATTAATTATAAAAAAAATCTATTTTACAAAATCATTAGGTTGTACATTCAACCCCCCAACTAAATAAATTTCATTCTCGCAATTTGAACTTCTGCTATATTAAAAATAGTTCAGAAATTGTAAATACCTATATGGAAAACCCACATCATAAAAAGGGTAAATAAATCATTCACTTGAAAATAGAGAAAGAGATGTGTGATGGTTATAATCAATAACACATACTGTGCTTCCAAATAATTGAATATTGGTGGGAAGTGAAGCATTATACATAGAATAAATATGTAATATCCATATAATGATAGAGTGTGATAATGAACATTGATAATGAAAAAGGGTCAGATCATGTGAAATAAAAAACCAATAAACCATGAACCAAAGTGGTTTGGAAAAAGTCATTGATTTCATCAAAAATGGCAGTGATAGGATAAATTTTTTATTTTTTTATTTAAGTTGAATAATTTTCACCATAAGATATAATTACTAGATTTCATTCAAATTAATAATCTCAACCTCAATATTTTTATGCGAATTGATCAATTTCCATCTCAACTATTACTCCATGAAATAAATATGAATTTCTTTTTCTTGAAGCAAAAATGGATATCATGATCTATAATAGAATGATAATGCAATACTTTTATCTCTAGTTATCTTTATAAAAAAATATTTAGAACATGTTTTCCAATATAAATAAATATTTATATTGTGAAGTAATAAATTAATATCTAAAACCACATCCAGAGAACAACTTAAACCATTTCCTAAATGGTACACCTTATAACACATCCAAAATTTAACATTTATATATAAGGTTTCTACATTTTAAAAAAAATATAGCCTTAATCCACTAATTGAAAATAAGTGGATCATAATGGACACATAAAAAATGTGAATATGTTAGTTATATATTCTCTATAATAATAGTAAAATCCTACAATGCCACAAAACCTCATGGAAAAAACCAAAAATTATTGAATATGTTTTGTAAATTAAATAATGTTGTAAAATCCATCAATTAAAATATAAAACACTTTTTCCACAAATCATTTATCAGTTCTAAGATCTTCAATAGAATCTAATTTACTCTATTAATATCAATAATCTATTTTTTCAGAAATAAGAACAATTTTCTCGACATCAGGAACATATTTAGGGTTATTCTCCCATAATAAAAATCTGACATTTCTATTAAATCTCATTTCTACTCTATTTATTACATTTATCATATTCTTATAAATCATTAAAGAAAAAACACAATGGAAATATAACTCTCTGAATCATAATACATAAACACATAAATCACTTTATCTTCTATAAAACTAATAAGAATTATTTTTTTTCTTTATCGCTTAACACTTATTTCATTTAATATGTCATTTTTATTGTCTTAATAATTATTAATATAACAAGTATTCATACAAACTTATTTATTATCATCATGATACCCTCCCTAAGACTTTTATTTTCTTAATGAACTTAATTTTTATAATTGAATCATTTAATCGTCAATAATATCATATGGATTACAATATTCTCATCCGTTGTGTTAACAAATATTTTGATTATTATAATAAAGTAGTATGATATTTATCCTCCTTTCCACATTAAAAATATCTTCTGGTTCCCTTGATACATTTCCATTGAACTTTCCAAATTCTTAACATAGTTGAAATTGAATTTTCATTCCTCCATGTTATCCACAATGAAAAATATATATAAACTCTCTACTTCCCTTATTTGAAGAGTTCAAGAGTTTGTTACTGTTCTTGTTTTTAATCATATATCATGACAAATAATTAGGTATAATAATAATATCTCTCACTCTAATGATCACCCCATTTGGTTTTCCACAAAAAAATTTGCAATCACATTCAATGTGGATCCTATAAATTGTGGTTCCCTATATTAACAACAAACAAATAGTAGAGTGTGGTAAAAATTAATCAAAGTGGGGATCCAAGTAATCCTAAAAATAAATGATAGGATGTCTAGAAAATGATACATTTTTTTAGTATATGACTCCTTAAGCATACCCCTTTTCATTAATTATCATTAATTAAATAATTCATGATGGTTATTGAATAGTTTATTAATTTATAAATCATATCCCCCAAGAGTGTCAATCTTGTTGTGTAATAGGGATAGTTTTCATGAACTATGTGATGAATGAGTCATACACAATGTTAATTTTTTGTGTTATTACCCAAATAACCAATGTGTCTGATCCACAAAAACATGTATTATCTATATATGGATTTAATTTCATGGAAACCAGTCACTCTATTATATACTAAATTTTTTGTACATTTTTATATACATTTACTCATTATTATAAATAACAAAAGACATATCATTGATGTATCCCTTGAGATATAAATTTTTATTTCTCAACCAAGATTATAAATATTAACTAAAATATTCCTTTGATACCAATGGGGGTGAAATGATCTTTTTATACATATATATTACAACTTATAGATGAATTTTTATTCCATTACACAAAAACATGCATGCGGATCATACTGGTTTAGTTTTTTAGAGACCTGATATACAATATTCTTACTTAGGGAAATATTTTAAATGTTTCCCATAAGGATCATCCGATTTTTTACTCTTCATTGACATACCCTTTATAAATACATTCTATATATGTAGGGAAGATAGGTTGATCGAACATGTTATGTAATGTTAAAAAATAGAAAATAAGTAAACATAATATCAATATGTGTGAAATAGAATTTGTTCATAAAATATAAAATTTATGCCCTACATATATAATTTCAAAATATTGATTCATGGAATAAAGATTGAAAGTACATAAGAAATTAATCATAAATAAATCAATGAACATGATCTATGAGAGCATAATATTGATATAAAACATGGAATTTTTTAATACATAGATGTATAATAAAGAATTTCCATATTAATCAAATTCCATTTCCAAAACTACCATTGTGTAATGGGTTCACACCCCAAACTATCGTAGTAGTTTGGTTTTACTTCCAATACTATCATAATGGACATAGTTCTTTACTAAATAGGGTTCACTACACATTGGAGTCTTGTTTATCTCATGAGATATCATTCTAAACCATGATTTTTATAGTGATATAGATCTAATCCATATTTTGATATAACGTAAAAAACTTCCATGGTTATAAGATAACCATATTCACATAATAAATAATATAAATTTTTGGCGTATGATTATAAAAAAATCAAAATATCAAAACCAATGAAAAGAATTAGGTTTCATAAAAATTACATCATAACATAACCTATATTAAAGAGACCGGATTAATAATCATTTCAATATTTAATCATATAATAACATGTTGTAAAACAAGTGGGTTTTATAAGACTTTTATAATGGTATAAAACATTGAAGATAAATGAGTTTCATAAAAATATTCTCACTATAAACATAACCCATCCAATAATAATAGTAATAATGGTATCATTGGATAATATCTCCAATAAATCATATGTATCATTAAATTATGTAACCATAGTAGGAAAATGTTTTTGAAATAATTCTAAGAAATATTCTCGAAAAAATAACCTTTCTTTGGAAACAACTTTTTAAAAAATAAAAGTAATAAAATATTATTAAAATTCATTTCTTGGAAAATAACCTTGAAATTGTATAACATAATCTTTCAAAAAATCATTTAAATATTTTATTTACAAAAATAACATTTTCACACTTAAAAATGTTTTAAAAAATAAAAAAATTCAAAATAATTTTCTTTGAAATAAACCATGAGAACATATAAAAGAACTTTAAATTATAATAATGGTATTTATATTATTAAATTACATTCATGTTGTACATATTAATGTCAATTTTTCATTCACATTTTAGTTAAAAGGAAAATTAGAAGTTTTATAAAAATTTAATAATTATTCCATTAATTTTATTTAAATTTAAAAAATGGTTAAAAATGTATTTAATCACTCATTAGAATATTTTTTGAAACATGTTGGGAAACATTTTTAGCAAACATGTTTTTCGATCAAAAAGGGTTTTTGATCGAAAAGAGAAAAAATGTAGATTTTTTTTATAAACATTCATTTGAACTATTGAGTAAATAAAGAGAGTAAAATTAAGAGAAAACTTTTAATATCTAGAAATAAAAAGAGGATAATAAAATAGTGATTTTATTTATAGATGTAATAATATTTTTTCATCAGAATTATAATCATAAAAAATCATAATAAACCACGAGGTTGTGTTATAAAACATTTACCACATTGATAAAATTGAATAGTAAGCCCCATGAATGAGAGATAATAAAATAAAAATGAAAATAGAAATAAATTTGAGGATAAAAATCATAATATATATTCCAAAGAAGTATATAGTCTACATAAATAAAACATGTGGTTAATGTGGAATTTTTCTCATATGAAAATTGTGAGACTGAAATCTCATACATTAAGTCTTGAATTTCGTCATACCCATTTGAAAATCCTATATAATAATTATAAGCTGATTTTAAATATATATATATATATATATATTAAAAATAAATAATCATATTTATCATACCATATATGATTTACATATACCCTTTTACTACAAATTTATTAACAATTCCTTATTACAATCCTGTTTTAGGTAATAAAAGTGATTTATTTTTATTGAATGTTTGGATTTGTTATTTTAAATACTCTTAATTTGATCATGTTCACATAATATTAAAAGTTAAACCATGATATTAATATCATATATATTAATTATATAAGTATTTATTTTAATCAATAATATTTAGAGATAGAAATTGAAATACACCATTCATGGAGATGGTAGGTCATTCCTATAATAAAACATTGTTTTCATTTTCGTAACTGATTCAGAAAGGGAAATGTATTAATAAAAAACTATTTTATAATATTTTTTGTAATATATATATATATATAACAGTTTTATATAAAACTATCCTTATTACCTTCCATGTAATGTGTATGTGAAGAACTAATCACATTGCTCTGTGAGGAAGTAGTATACTGTACACATGGCCAACATTATCGCATTCCCACTAAATGGAAAGTAAAGAGGTATATCTAATATCAAAATTATATATGTATATATATTATAAATATTATATATATATATTCATTATTTCTATCCATGTATAATTGAAATGATAAATACATCACATAAGTTCGTGGGGTGGTAGTATATCTTGCCCATGTGGAATATTATTATTTTACAAATAGTTTGGATGTACGAAGGTAGAAGTGGTGTTATAATTTCATAGTAATAATAATATAATATATATAATATATAAAAATTAAATCCAACATTATATACATCCTTGACTGGTTCTTATTTAAAAGAAATAATATTAGTTCGTGATAGTCTGATATACACATGATCCAGGATTTCATATCTCATTTGAAGGAATTGGAGATAGTTTAAGGTAATTAAAATTGAAAAATATAAGTATATTTAAGATATTTTTGTTACTAAATATTCATGTTTTAATGATAATTTAAAGAGGTGTAAGAAGAAATGAAACAAAATATTGGTTAGGGTCATCACCTCTTCTTCATTAAACTTCTCTTGGTTTTCACCAAATGCCTTCCTTGGATTTATTTATGAAAAACAAAATATTTATATGATTATAAGAGAGAATTAAATAAGTTATTTTGTTAGTTATTTGTTTAATAAAATGGTTTTTGGAATTTTGTATAGGTTAAAGAAGGGGTGTCCATTTATAGGTGAGGTGACCGGTACACTTATAGTTCTTTTTAAAAAAGGTAAAAAAAAATTTTCAGATTAAAAAATTCTCAAAATGGTCATTAATTGAACAAAAAAAATATAATATCAAAATATAGATATAGAACTAGTTATGAATAATTTCTAGGTCATTTTTTAACCATAATTCATTTAGTTTAACCTTTGGTAAATACATATTTACCTTAACCATAATAATTATATTCAAATGATTAAACTATTCATAATGATAAAAAATTGAGTATAAATTATTATATAAAATAAATGAAATGGATTAAAAAAATTCAAGTAATTTTACAAACACTATTCAATGATGTGAAAAATTTTAATTTAAAATTAATCAAAAAGGAGTGTCAAGAAAGTGGTTTTACAATGAAAAACAATTCAAATGTTTCAAATAATATATAATAATCAAAAATTGAATTGATTAAAATGAATTAAATGAAATACATTGTACTAATTGATATATAATTTATCCATGTTTACATTTAATACCATAACAAAAAAAATTATGTATTTAAATATTTTAAAAGAAATTACAAATCTTAATAAAAACCAGTATTTTTCACCATTCATAAAAAATCATCTTTTCAAAATATTCTAAAAAACTGACTCTGTGAAAATATTGATTTGATGATTTCAAAATTTATTTTTATTTTTTCATAAAAATTATACAAATATTTGAAAAAAATAATTTCAAAATATGTGTGAAAAACTGGAAAAAATGTTTTTTAGAAAATTACTGTTTTATGCGTAAAATAAGATTTAATATTATCACATGACTAAAAAACACATAAGATTAATAATAAAAAATTTATTTAATATATAAGATATAAATATCAGGAAAAAAATTCATAAAAATTGTATTTTTATTTATTTAGATAAAGCACAATTTATTTTCAGAAAACTTTGTTTTTTAGAAAAATATTTCTTAAATTAAATAGTTTTAGTTTCTGTTCTAATTAATTGGTTCTAGAAAGAAATAATTTTTTATATATATGTAAAACATTGATTTTTATAATTTATTTAATCTCATTCATGTCCACTATTACTATGGTTACGTGAAAATTATCATATTAAATAAGAAAATTATAATAGTATGTCAAATTTCGTTTGAAGTCAACATTGTTTATATTGCAAACTAAACTCAGTGTGGCATGTAATGTAAGATAAAATCAATATCATGTGTGATGAAATATAAATTAGGCATTTCATTAAAAGCAATATATAAAAAATATTACTAGTATTTTAAAATTAATATTTCAAAAAATCTTAGGGTCTTACAGATACCTCTGACATGTATTTACATTGGGGACCCAATAGATGGCCATGTGGAAAACAATCCCTATTCTAGTTCATTATGGGTTTGGGTTGATATAGTAATAGGTTTCACCTTATAACTCATTCAAAATATGTGAGACTGAGGGGTTGTGGATGAATGGATGGATTTTGGCTTTCTGCTGACCCAAATCTCTTACATAACCATTAACTTAGATATTATTTTTGTAACTACTCCATGAGTGTAGCCTATGGGCCGGACATGATGAATTGGCATTGTGTGGATTCCTACAGCTAATTACTAGGGTCATTTTTATGATCTATCCTTATCAATAAACCAACTACTATAATTCCTAGTGTCAAAAGGACTCCTCCCAAAACTAGGGTAATATAGGATTTTGTCGAGTGTATCTCAGAGACCATCTTAGAGTATCACATAAGATTCTAGGATTTTTAGGATCTAGGTTATTATATTGGTTTTTGAGTGAATGAAACTCTCTCAAGCAATTGATGAATGTTACATACCTGAAGATTAATGTTGATCTCCTTGATTGATTCTTAGAACACTTATTAGGATCAAGTGGACAAAACATTATTTAATTATCTAAAGCTATCTAAAATGTTGTATTATGTATGTTATTAAATTAAGAGATACTTATTCTATAAATTGATTATATTATTTCATAAAAATTTATTTAGGGTATCCCCCAAAGTAGTTATTGTTATTTTCAATTTTTGGGTTGCCTAGTGATTGGGTGTTAGGAACCGCACACCAGATCTGATTAGGGAATGTCATGACATAATCACGGTTCTAGTAATCAAAAACAACCAGAGTGGTATTCATAGGATTCCTAAGAAACAAATCTAATCCCTATTTATAATACTTTTAGTTAATTCATGGAATCTTAATTTATATAGTAGAGTCCAATGTGGGTCCTCTTAGGGTTTTGGATTGTATCCCCTTATGGTTGTGTATCTTTCTCTAAGACACTTTATCACTGGTTGAAGATTATATAGTTGGACTAGGGAATCTATTAGGTCCTCAATATGACAATGGTTACTCAGATTATTTTTAAAAGTATATATATTTATTTCTATTTATTATTTAATAGTATCACACCATGAAATTACTGGCATTGTATGGGGTCACGTTGGTGGATCCCTATTAAGGTCTATACTTACACCCTATATGGGTTGGCATTGCACATGGGTACCAAAACTATATTCACTTTGATTGTAGGTGTGGATTATATTGAGCCCTGAGACTCATAAATAACAATGGATCATATATATATATATATATATATATTTGAGTTTGTGTGTTGAGTTTTGTATGTGTTATAGCTCGGTGTGGTAAGTATATATTTTATACATTTATTTCTATTTATTTTACATATTTTTATGTATAAGTGTCTAACCTAATGGGTGATAATTGTATTTAGGAAATGGATGTTACATCCGTAATTTCATTTCATTACTTATCACCTCTTATATATATATTATTAATTCACTATAAATATTTATTAATAAGGATGAATTTTTATTTTATTTTCCACAATTTTTCTTACTCTAACAGGAGGGTACAATATCGCTATTGACACATACTATGCCATCATAGCTAGTTGTCAGACTCTACTGTATGGGGAGGTTTCTTAAATAATTATTTTAAACATTTTTGGGTATCCGAGTTAGGATATGAAAAGGTGGTATCAGAGGAGTTCATTTCCTATTGTTTTTTATTTAGAATATTTTATATAATAGAATTGGGAATATGATAGAAACTGTGATGGATATCATACTGGTGTCTCAAGAAAACATTTTTTGATAATAATTCTTAGTAACAGTGGATATAGAATTTTTGTTATTGGATTGTGAAGTTGCAATTACGAATTATTGTTTCTACAAGTGTTACACATTTGGTGGGGGATATTATGATTTATTACAGATTTCTTTATCTTTGACCATTTTTAAGTGGGAAGTGACATTTATTTTACTCTTGGCTGACATAGGAATGAGGAATATGTTCATGTATCATATTTTAAATGTGGGGTCTGTATGATATAGTCTTAATAGTGTTTTCTTTATAATGTTTATGAATGGGGATTCTTGTTTAAATATTGAACGAAAACCTAAATAGTGTTTTTATATAAGTTCTTAGTGGAATTTTACTTAGTTGGACCAACTTTTTTGTGTTTATTTATGATAGGTTATTTAGGCTACATTATAAATTGAAATAGATATGGTGATGTCAATACAATAGCTTCTGCACAGGAGGGTAACCGAACCTAATTAGATCATAATGGTTACTTAGTGTCCCATTGATGCATGTTATTGGTTTCCCGGTGGTTGTGACATCTTAGATAGGGATTTTTAGGATAACTATACATACCATAACCACTAGCGTCTATCTAGTATCACATTTAGGTGAGTATTATTTTTAGGTGTGGTTTAATAATGGTTTTTGACATACTATTTGAATTTTTCACATTTAACATTCTTATATATTTTTATTAAACTAGTATTATTTAATAGTTATCTTGTTGGATCGTCTAGTCTGATATTGATTTTTACCTGAATGTTTATAGTGAATTGAAACATGGTGTGAGTATTAACATATATAGATACCTGGTGAGGATTAGTTCATTATAATTCTTCTCTTACACATGAAGACTTCTAGGGAGAATTACCTTATGAGGATACCTAGAGAGGACTTGGGCCTTGTATTTTGATGCTTGATATGTGTTTATTTATCTAACCAATGAAATAGAGTATATCATAGAGTTAATATTTACAAATGGGTTTCCAATTACAACTTAGAGAGTGATTTACTCTATAACATTCACTAAAAAACTATACAATAAAACACATGTAGATAGGTTTTTACCCTCTTAGTATGATGATATGTTTACCTAGATTTAGTTTTACCTCTTTTATAGAGTATTTAAAATCATGTTAAAAATTGTGCATTGATATGGTAGGATGGATGACACCGATGACATGTGACCTTATAGAATTTTCTGACATATGGGATATGTGGTTATACCAAGAGAAAAATCTTGATAATTCATTGATAGGATTGGTATGTGGACCTAGAGGCCTCTAGTTTTTACTATGATTCTTGTGTGTCAGTAGATAATATAATTGACGGAAACCTACCTAAGTGGTTAGCACGTGGTTACAGTTGCCTTTATATGCAATTATATTGGTGTTATACTCTTGATTTTCTCATTTCAAATTAGGTTTTACCAAGTATATTACCTAGAAATGATGTTTCATTTTCTCCTAGAGAATCACCTAGGGTGCTTAGGCATTGCGACTGGCTTAGTTCGGTAAGACTATTCATTTTCATGGCCCTACTGACCAATGGTTCTATGATTAGTGATCCAGTTAGGGAATGATAAAAGCCTCTTAAATGGAATGGAACTAGGGGAGTCTATATGTGTTGATCATGATGATGTGATTTATAAATGAGGTTTTTTATATTTGATTCTAAAATGATTCCATGAGGCGATTGGTCATTGATGAATCATAAAATAAGGGACTTCATTTTAATGATGAGATCCCATGGAGGACCTGATGTGATGCAACCGATGTTACCTAGATAATATTCTTCTTGGATTTGATGATTTTTGACTCACAATAGGTTGAGTTTTGTGTTTTATCAAGTGGTATGTGATTTTATTCCTTCTGTGAATATAGATTTTATTTTGCACTAGTTTTATATGGTATCTATTTATAATGGAATTTTGGCAAGCATCTAGTTGCATCTCGTGTATTTATGGGTTTGAAAATTATGATTATGAGTGTAGTGAACATAATATTAGGTTAAAATAAGGGGAGTTCTCTATAATGGGGTATATTATTGAAATAAACTGGTTTCCATGAAATGGTTTACCTAAGGGTGGTCCTTGAAATCCCCTATTTGGAGATGTAATGTTAATGGATAATTAAATAAAAGTGAAATATAACATTGTTTAAGCGAGGATTTGTAGGAGAGACACAATAAAATCATAAGTAATTGTAATATATTTCATTTCTATATATTCAGTAATAATTTATTTATAATAATTATGAGAATAATAGGTATTTTTTTATTCAAAAGGGAAAATTATTCTATTTCTAAATACATTTGGTTGTCATGTAATATATGGTTTTATTTAAATTCTTGATTTTAAAATTATTGAATTTCAATTTCAGAAAATGAACCAAATATTTTAATTAATCATGTTAAATTTTTAGCATGATTTTTATTATTATTTTGAAACAATGATATTTAAACAAATAATGAGAAATTCTAATTATTTTATCTAATAGTATTTATAATCAAACAATCTATATCTGATTAGTTTTAAATTTTCAATAATTAATTTTTATTAAAAAAATACAATTAGTTTATTTTTAATGAATTTTATATTTGATTTTCTTATAAAAACATTTTTATACTTAAAAAACAAATTATAATAAATTTTTTTTCCAATCATGTTTTGAAGGAAATATTTTGAATTAAATTATAATAATTTGGAGAATTGAAACTTGAAAAATGAATTATATTTTTGTAATTAATATATATAAATATATTAAATAAGTCCATTTTATTTTTTATCATTGTGAATAACAGCAATAGTAAATTTTTGTCATTATAGTAAGGGTAAATTAGGTAATTATGGTTACAAATAATATTATATGGATTAAAAAATGACCCTGACATTTGAATTTATTAAATTGAATGATACTATTTCTTCCATAATCATCAAAACGTATAAAATATTAACTTTTCAATTTGTTATTTATTTGGGCTATTATGTTATTTAAATAACGGATAATGTCAAAAATTCCACTTTCATGTTTTTAATATCTATAATATTTTGTCACATGGATAAAAATAACTTAAGCTTCATCCAAAAATTTTATCATAACCATAAATAATATTTATATCATTTTAAATTTTTTTTAAATTTTATTGATCAAATAATTACCTAAAATGATTTTGCAACACATACAAATCATTTGTTCACTAAATAAAAAAATAACATTAAAATATTAAAAGTAAAATAATTGGAATGAATTATATAGTTCAATGAATTTATTAACAAATATATCATTTTGGGGGTGTCATAATGTATTATATTATAAATATTTTTTCATCATGTTATTTCAATTTCTACAAAAATTAATAGATTCAAAATTGAAATTAATGATATTTTATATATAATAAAAATTATTAAATAATTTAAAAAGACCAAACAAATTATATTTATCCACATTAATGATATATAGGTGAGAATATCAACCTTGTTCAATTATGGGTCTCTTTTCCTTATATAGTAATTGTATTTTCTTCTTTAGTTTAAAATTAATTTATACAATTGAAAGTTTCTAAAGGGTTAAAATGGGGTTAAAATAATTAGATAAGGGTTAAAATAGTCTAAACATGACCAAATATTTCTGTATGAGAGTATTTTGACCCATACCCATTCTATATTTTAATTATAATACTTTTGGTCCCTTTGGAATAAAAATTACTTTATATTAATTTAATATTTTATGTAATTAGAGGAGTTCCCCTACAATCAATTATATTAGGGAATATCCTATCCTCATTTATTCACACTTAAAAATCCATTTGGTTTAGCCAATTCATTCTCTAATCCTATCATATATCCCAAAAAAAGTTTATAGTACATGTATTGATCCAAAAACCAACCTATGAAATATGTTTATATAAACCTTAGTATGTTGTTTAAAGAAGAGGTATAGTTCTTAACTAGGAATTTTAATTATATTTCTTCTTCTACATCACTAAAATATTTATAAAAAAATATGAAATAATAGAACCAATATTTTCTATATAGAATTTTTTTTATGTTAATTTAATAACTTATATCTATCTTCCCTTCTATTAAATGAGATGTGAAACCATAGTTTTCATTTATGGCAGACAATGGCCTCTTGAACCATTGTAGTTCACTTTTATTCACTGCCTCTAAAGGCTATTTATGATGATAGTTTGTATATATGACATTAATAAAATATTTATTATTATTTAAAATTAATATATCATATATTTTCATACATTTACATCCTATAAATATTGATAACGCCGTTCATTCATATATGTAGATTATAACAACCATAAAGCCATGTGACTCATTTATCATAGCCACATTACATAGAAGTTATATATAAGTGTATTTAATGATTTAATTTTATACTTATTATATAATAATAAATATATAAGTTAAAATAATACTTACCTTCTTTTCATCATGATTGTTGAAAATTGGAAATATTATTTATGCTTAGGTATGACCTACTATATCTATTATTGTAACATACTTCATTTTTTATAACCAAATTTCTTGGCACTTCATAAATGTATAAATGATACCAAAAAATGATAATTAATTTATTTTTATTATTATTTATATTATAATATAATTACCATTTTGACCATATTCAACCTACTAATTTCATTTTGGACATATGAGCTGAATATCGTCATAATGGTAGACATAAAAATAAATAAATAATTAATTGAATATAACATGATATTATATAAAATGAAATTAATAATTAATCTAAAAAGAGTAATATTAAAGTAAATAATAAAAAAAATTATTATTTATGAAGATGATGAATGTACATGATGAGTAAGACTCCTGGTAAGAAACACATTACTTTGAAAACGACAGTTTTTAAATGAAATGTGTGATCTTTCATAGGGATGATAGCATATTTCATTATTCAAAAATAAAATTAAAATAATCAAAAATATTTTATATTGAATTATCCATTTTTAAAATGGGAATTCTCTCACTAGGTAAGTAATCAATAAGAGTGAGATCATCATTATTTGGACTCTATATTTCTTAGATTTCTTTTCATGAGGGGATTTCTTCTTTTTATAATCCACCAAGGCACATTATTCAGTTGGTAAATACTCCACATTTTTTGAGTTTACTTTTGAGATATTTTAATTGATAAAAGATCCTTTGAGTTGTATCATGATCTCTTTTACCTCCAACACAACACCTCAAAATCATTTTTATTATCATTTTTTGAAAACATATCATGAAATTTTGATTCATCATATGGAATCAATTATTTAAATTTTCCATTAAAAACATATAGTTTCCATTCAATTTATATTTATTTATCCAAACAAATAATACAATTTATTAAGAATTTATTTAGTTTTTTCTCAATATTCTTGAATATTTTACATAACATCTCAAGAGTTTTCTTCACAAATTAAATCCATTTATTTTTATCATGTAATTTTATTTCACTTAGTTGCTTTAACATCATCATATAGATTTTAATATCAATGGATTATTCACAAAAATACATGGGGTGTCCTCTTCCGCCATAAATGAAATAGCATATCAAATTCTGTGTGACACCCTTATTTATCTTTTTGGGTTTATTTTACAATGTGACATCATTTTTTGTACCTTAGGATGATTCACTCTTATTTTTAAGCCTCATGGGAGTATTGTGGTTTATAAATTTTTTCAACTTCGTTTTCAAGACTGTCTCTCCTTCCATTATCACATTCTATACACATATTTCACTTTTTCATTCTATGACATGATTATATGAATTAATTAAGAATGTATCACTCATGTGATCACCCTTATTGAAAATACCAAATTGATCTTCATGTGTTTCAATATTGTTTGATATGAATATATTTCTCCTATTATTATGTTTTTGTTGTGGCACATCTGATATTATCCCCGTCATTATTGGCTTTCAATTTCATTTATAAATTGATCTATTATAATAATAATTCATGCCCTCATTTCTGAATGTTTCAAAAAATAATTATCCCACAACCCATGTTATTTTACGTATAATACCAATCTATCAATAACTACATTAATGTAGTGTCTATGATATATTACTTCTTATTTCATATTTTATTTGGAATAATCTCCTTAATTACTTATATCAAGATTACTTGGATGTAGTGGTGGTATCTTGTCCTATTTTCATTATCCAATTTTATACATATTTTTTATTTAAAATTCGATTTTCCATGAAAATAGATTTAGCGAGATCATTATGCATATATTTGTATGATACCTTTTTCTTATAATCTACTATAGTTTGATCAATAGATGATGGATATATATTCTCTTCACTAGTTAGAGCCTAAGAACCCTTATTTGTAGTTTTTTTTGTGGTAGAACGATTACTAGTAACATATTTTAATGATTTATCTAGTATCATTATATTATTTTTCAATATAATTTCATGATTTAGAAATATCATAAAGAGACTTATTTAATCAGCATCAACTAATATATTATTTTCCTTTAACTATATTCTTGTTTTCTAAATAATAAAATCATTCACCTAAATCATTTTTTTTCAAGAATAAATTATCATCTTTAATCATATTGGCCTTGATTCACATTTCAAAATACATCATAAATATCACAACTACATGAGCATGGATATTTTCCTGAAGTGTTATATTTTATTGTTCATTGTCCTTGACTATTTTTATCCATTCATTTTTAAATACAGAGCACCTTTCCTTATGATTTGTCATTATTTCTCATACAACTCCAACTTATTTTTATAGCTTTACACATGATTATACCTTTTATTCTAAATCCATCTCCATCCTATCATAAAATTTTTAAGGTTGGTGATATCTTCTAACATACTTCTAAAAATTACACAAATATTTGAGACTATTTCATTGAGACTATTATAGAAAAAGTATTCTAAATAACCAATTAATTCATCTTATGAATCCTTATCATTATGTTATCTCCCACTAATACTGGTTTCTTTGATTGAATAATTCTATATAGAAAGTTATGATTACTCTTTATCATATAAATAATTTTCATTTATATAGATAGAAATTATTTTCATCACCATTAATGTTGATGTAGCTACTAGATCTTCAAGAACCACTTCATAATTGTTTTTTATGAATATCATAATATGGAGAAATAGCTTAAGCATATTCTTTACATAATCGAGATATATTCTTCTCCCATGTCATTTCCATTCTATTTAAAATATTTAGAGTTTTAGATTAGATTTAATACTTATCAGTAATAGGTATATCCTTTCTAAAATGCACTTAATTTTGAATTTACGAAGAGAATATCAAATAAAAAGTTCAAGTATAGGAATATAATAGATGTGTAACCTTCATAATTACTAATTTTTAGGATCATTATTTTATATTCCCAATATCAGTGGGGTGAATTAGAGAGGGGTGACATATTAATAATGATACTGTTATGTCTCCATTTAAATTTAAAATTCTTTATTAAATGAATATCTTATTATCTATACTCTAACATTCAGTTTTAATGAGTATAATTATGTTAAAATATATAGAAATGTGGAAAATAATACTTTTCAATGATATTGACCTTCAATATTGATGAGTACATCATTGAATCATCATGGTTTTTATCCTTTTTAAACAACTATCATTTTATTATAAGAAAAATATCAGATAATATTATGGCCTTGGACCCACTATCATAGTCTCAAATTGGTAAACTGATAAATATAACCATAAAGAAATCTTTCAAATAATTGGATTCTAATCCTTTGAATAATATCATTATGAATTTCTAAAATCACATTAGTACAATATGGATATGATATTATTCCTCAAATTGTTCCAGTCAAAATTAATACCTATTTTTTGTAAAAAAACATAATGTTGTCTCAAATTAATAGTAATCAAGGGATGTCTATCATATTATTATAACCATATAATAAAGATATATTATAGTATGGGTTCCTTAGTTATTCTACTTCAACCTATATGATCTTCCAAAATATTAAGACCATTCTTCCACACTACATTTCAATTATTTGATTCACTAGACGTTCTTATATATATGTGTTAGATAACCTTCTTTGATATGTAGATAATATTCATAAAGAGTATCGTATAAATATTATTTGACACAAAGATATTATTCTATAGTGATGTATCCATGTATTTTTTTTTTCTCAACCCCTTCTCATTTTCTTAAAAATCATTATGTTTGTATATCCCCATGATTTTTAAATATCCGATTTAAAATTATTCATAATTTCCAATGATATTTAAATAGTGGAGTTTCTCATTTTTAAATCATCCAAAAATGCCTCAACCAAATTCTCTAGAAGATTATGGATTATTATTTTTCCCAAAAAATATTGAATGGCTACACTAATATGGGTGAAGCAGTGTCTACTACTTTTATAAATGTCTTAATTATATTTAAACACAACTTTATATTTGGAAACAAATATCCCAAGTAGATATCGCAACCTCCAGAAAATGTGAGGAAGGATAAAGATAAAAAATAGAAATCATAATTTTTACAATGTTTAGACTTAATGTGGGTGAAAAATCCTTACATTATATGATTTTATCTCATGGTATATATTTTCCACCAATAATTGTTTTTGAACATAATTGGTTAGATCATTCATAAACCTGATACTATACTTCTCAACAAATACAATTCCTCCTTCAGGATCTACAATCTATTGATATGAACTACAAAGACATACAATAATACCTAAAATTTCCTTTTAAATATATTATTTTATTCAATAACTATCAGTGATATTTCTATTTAATCATGTTTATCAAATACACATTAACATCAACCCTCTTCTTTAATAAATTTATATTCAAGAATCTACCTAGAGTGATCATTCTAGACTATCATTTCTAACTATATGAAAACCCTTTTAAGGATTTATTATCCTCATAATTCTAAACATAAAAACATAATCATATGAATAATTCAATTTTTATATGCACATAACCACATCTATAATCTCATCTACTTATTCTTCACATGTTTTATGTCCCATGTATAAATATTTATCTCAACTCAAATAGTATCAACATCAGTCACTCGAACAAATTATTTATTCTATCCCAAGATTCACAAAAAATCACAACTTTGTACTCTCACATTCTACCAGCTTTCTTATCAAATATTATCTTATTTTATCTACACATCAAATTTTTCTTGGTTTTATATTTATTTTTCTTTAACAATTGAGAACATTAATATTATATTTAATCTATTTGACTAAAAAAAGAATAATCAATGTTATATAGATCCTTCCATAACAATTCAAGGACCAATTACCCATTTTATTTATCCAATATCTTATAGTATAATATCATAAATCAAAACATTTGGGTATGATTCCTATTTACCTTTATCATAAAAAATTTATAGAATTTCCCTTGTATTTTTCGCTTCATAAAGTTGTATTTCAAATCATCTAAATAGGGCCAAGTATAAAAAACAAATTTTACCTTCAAAAAGTAAAATAAAAAATACAAAATTTCATGCATAAGTACACAATAAACAACAACTCATGGTATGAATTATACTTTTTAGCTAAACATCTCTTTTATACTCAGCCCAAAAATAAGTATTTCTTTCGAAAACACTACTTGAATTACAATATGATGTTTTGTGATTATAATAATTTAATAATATTAAATTTAATCTCAATTACATATTTATTATTCCTGAAAATAGGATGAATTAATTTTTTTTCGTTAATATAAATATCATTTTGTTGTACCATATTAAAACATTGTTCTTCGTGATGTGGGGAACACATATTTTTCAACTGTCTTTAATCACATATTAAATATTATGTTTTGTTCAATGAAGATTATATTTATCATTTTTTAATTTTCAAATCCAATAAAAGAACTATGATTTCAGGAACCAATAACTCATATAAGGATAAAATAGACCATATAATATCATTATTATGGCCTTCATACTAATGAATTTCATGCTTATGACAATAGTGAAATAACATGCATACAAAGACTAAAAAATAACCTTATAGTGAAATTCATGTAGAGAAATCCATAGTTTATAATTACATATTAATAATTATGTAGGATCATTCTTATAGATTTGCAGTTGATTCTTAAAAAATGTATCCTATGTAGATTGTTGGTCCTTATGTGCTTCATGGGGTGATCTTTATGGTGTGGCTCATGTGACCCTTAAAGTGTAGTGGAAATTTATTACATATTAGAGGGTGGAACTTAAATTGAATGGAATTTCCTATTTTTGAGAAATAAATTAGGATTAAATGATTTTTACGAATACATTAAGCATAATAGAGTAAAAGGATTAATCCTTATTGAAATTTCTATACATAACAAATTGTGTGGTCAAACTAATAAATTACATAATTCTAAATTTATGATCATTTCCACTTCAAAAAACATTAGACTCATATAAAACACAATAAATTACATCGAAACACTATAATTACCTGGTTTCCAATACATATATTAAAAAAACACTCTATACATTTCCCTAAGGAATCTAGGTTCTTCAATATCCTTCTTTGGAGTTATTATTAATAAGACACAAAAATTTCTCATTCTACTCAAACTCACCGCAAATTTTAATAAACTCATCCAATAATTATTGAATTATATACTATATCATGGGAAATTCATCTTGACAATGCACCAAACTATAATGTTTTTTTGAGAAAATTATGTCTCTCAATGATATAATTTTTTTGATATGTTATTCAAATGGTTGTCCCTTATATTATTCATCAATTATAAAGAAATTCCCACCATTTTTCTAATAACCATAACTCTGGACATCAAAATCAAATTATCACTAATACGTTTACTATCTTGATTCAATGAAAAATTAGTATGAGTTAGGTCACTTTTCTTCTAACTTGTAATAAAATCCAAAGAATTGTGTCTGTATACTTCCACATATAATTTAGTGAGAGGGGAAGGTTAGAAATGATGTTTAATAATCATTTTAGTGAACTAATCCTTTAGAAATACATTTCAATAATTATGAGAATCGTAAATCTTAGTAAAAATAAACTCATGTTTCACATAAACTACCCCCATAATATCATTGATTAAATGATATTTAATATAATCTATATTTGATCAATATTATTTGACCATGTGAATAGAGATATATATAACACTTATATTTTAAAATAAAATCTATAGTGTGTTCGCAAACATAACTATCATGTTAGATAGTTGAACCCCCATGCGTAAAATTTGCATATAATGACATGTTGTTGTTATGTTCTCATCTTCAACTATGTTTAATGCTACTAAAATTTGATTATTTATAAAACACTACAACCTAATTTAACCAATGTTTAATGTTCTAGAAAAATTTTAATTTTTTTCCACACAATCAGCATTCCAATAAACAACTATTACACCTTACATGATGAAATATAGACCTGATCAATAAAAAATGAAGAATCTCAATGTATTTCATACGTGTCTCGAGATTTATGAGGAGTAGAAATAAATTTTAATATATCTATCCCAAAACTCTTAAATAAATATATATATTAATTTTATAAGGATATAAAAATTTAATAAAAACCTTGAATGATTTACAATCCCAGTAAATATGACATCTCAAAATGCCACTTCATTTCCATAGAAAACTCAACTATACTTTTATATTTAATAATTATAAAATTTAATTCAACCCCATATACAGTGTAAATGATATAATATATATATAAATACAAATAATTTATATAGTTATTACTATAAAATAATATGTAGAGTCTCATACTTGATTCACATACAAGTATCCAAACCCGATTAGCCACATGCCCTCAAGTGTAACTCTCCTTACACTCGAGGCAGATGGCTTGTAGCAAGGTACAATGGCGGTATAGTGGAAATACTATGTCATTGTGGTTATGGGGAATTATAGATGTGTAAACTAATAGTATATATTGTAAATGGATATAAATATCCTATAATGGAATAATTAATCTTCTAGGTATAATAAAAAGGTAGAATAGAATCAATTTCATGAACAAAATTATGCTCACGTCATGTGATTCAAAAAACTGGGGATAGCAGTACAGACATATACATCTTACTATAAAAAATAAAATGACTTAAAACCATATCCACTAGAATAATGGTCATAATCTCAGCCCTCTTCTCATGTAATCCATCCTAAGAAGTCCATGAAACATCCACTTTGACATGCTTCCCTTTATACCTACCTATATCCATAAGATCTATTCATGAACCATCCAATAGATCGATTAGGGTGTGATATATACTCGGAAGGGAACCATCAATGGTGTCTAGTGAGATGCATCTAATGTATATAAAATGATTAGAGTGCATGTATTACCATTTAATCATAAATATTAACTATAAATGGGTCAACTATGGTTCATAAATGACACCAGGCTGACAATACCTGATTCGACCTAAGTTGAGATATCTCTATATTTGTGTGTGTGTCTATATATATATATATGTTCTATATGTATAGTTAAATTTATATCCGCATATATATATATATATATATAATACTACTATCCATGACATGAGGAGTAACTACATCATCCCTGGACAGTAGTATTAATCTCATAAAATGTCAAGGGTATTCATGCCCATGTGCTAAGAATCATATGTTTCTCCATGATTGTGTATCACAATGTGGGATTTAATAACCATTTTTCACATTTAATTAAGAACACCAAGACTCTATATCAAATTTTATTCGGGAAGTCATTCCCATATATCTAATTTCATTTGGGACACCTTTCTAAAATTTCAAATTTTCTTTGGGACTCCATGACCAATTATCACATTTACAATAGACACCAAGCCTGTACATCACATGTATATGGGACACCATTCCTAACTATTAGTTGTATAATACACACTTTCCTTGAGTATCATAATCATATAGGACTACTTCTCAAAAATCACATTAATAAAACAAGGTCATTCATGTTTTAATACATGCCAAATGATGAATATCACTAAATTTAACATCCCATTTAATTAAGGTTAATATTCTTTATTCATATATATGTCATATAAAGTGTTCATAAAACTCACTCATATTTATAGTTTGTCATCTCCTAACCAAATAATCAATCCAAGTGCACTTATAAGGTGGTTTGGAAATATTAATATATAATAATCTAATAAAATGGCCTATGAACACCCAAAGGGGTGGGACCTGTCATGTCAGGGGACCTACGACCATAAATAATGGTGCTTGGGGAATTAATAACCTGGGTAACAATTTAGAATGAAAAAAGTTATTATTTTAAGGAAAAACATGGAGTTTTTTCATGCAGAAAAAATACATGTTATAAAATGACTCGAATTTAGTGAAATGGTACTAGACCATCTTCCATTTTTGGTGGATGAACCCCCATTCATAATTGACATTTGAATCTAAGTAGAATTGGAGAAATTGAAAAAATAGTAAAATTAGCAGACAATAGTTAATATTGGATCTCACCAGGAGAGATATGATGATGGTGTGATAAAAAATAAATGGAATGAATATGAATTAATATATTATTTATATGCATCCTATACAACTGAAATGATGAAAACAAATATCATATGATGAACATAAATCAATGACTAGGTTGTAGGAAGATAAAGACTACATGTGGAGGGGGAACCTACTATAAACGAAGTGGATGAGAAAAGATGGTTAAAATATAAAAGGAGGTAGGGGAAATATTAATTTCACATAGTTTTTAGAGGTGCCTAGTTAGGACACATGTTTTGGATAAACCATGAGCCAACCGTCTAACATTATGAACAAAGTGGCACTAAGGATGTGGCTGAGGTGCATGGATTTGAAAACCCTTGTGTATCCCCTGCACCCTACTGAAGGCCCCTCTATAATTCCCAACACGAGGGTGCATCTTGTGTGGCATTATTTAATAAAACCATATGGCACTTAACACTACACTTGTGTACACCTCAAAGTTGTATGGCTTTAGATACATAATTAAAACTAACCATTCGATCCTCTTATATTTTTTCTATCACCCACATGGTTGAGTTTCATGGTTAGAACTAACCATGTTCTGACTGTGAGACATAGTCTATCATTCATAAATTTAAAGGTCTGACCTTAGAATGAGTCTAAAACTATCTTGAAAATATTTTTATCCCTTTAATCACATTACTAGAATAAAAAAGTGGGGTTTTATTGTAAATTTTGTATTTGTGTCTATTTTATACTATCAAGATGTTACAACCTCCCCTCCTTAAAAAAATCATCTCAGATATTCCCTTATGAGGGTGGTAAAACATTATCTGAGAAATGTTCCAACAACAGAGAATATACATTATCCTCTCTCTCCCAGGTATCTTCCTTTACAAGGATGTTCTACTATAGAAACCATATCTGAGGAACTAACCTTCTTTGGAGATCCTTCATTATCTAATCAATAAAACCTATCATATGCTCCTCAAAAGAAAACATCTACATCTAGCACACTATCATTTGTATCAAATGAATGAGTTGGGTTGGAAAAATAAATAAGAAGATGTGATACATATATGAAATCATGCATGGACTAGTACATTTTTGGTAAATACAACTTATAGGCTACCGACTAGACACTCACCATGATGTTTAATAGATTTATACAATAAGGAAATAAGTTTCCCTATATCTAAATCATTCTACGACCCAATGTATGAGAACCATGTAGACTGACCTGATGTCCCACCTCAAATTATAGAGGCCAATGAAGACAATTGGTAGAATAGTTCTAACTATATTGAGTTATATCCTTATTCTTCTAAATGTGATACACCCATTCTAAACTCTCCTGAATAAGAAAAGGTCATAATAGTGTTATCTCTCTTACCTCTATCTGGAATAGGTGTGAAAATCATGAAATACTATATAGGGAATGATAAAGATTGATAAAAATTGTTTAATGAAATCTATTATTATAGGAAAAATCTTATAATGGTAGGTTTTTTTAAAAAATACAAAGAATCAGTGACATATGTTAGGATATTGTAGACTAACACCTATTTTTTACAGTTTTACTGACCATCTGTTTGAGGGTTGTATATTGTACTCAGAATAACTTGTAAACCTAGTGCTTTCTGAAATCCAATCCAACAACCTGAAGTAAACTGAGTATTCATATCCGATATTATAGAATAGGGAACACCATGAAGTCATCAAATATACTATATGTTAATACACCCAAGGTTTTCAATTGAAAACTACTCCATGATTAGCATAAAGTGTGTGACCTTAGTCAACCTATCAGAGAAAATCAACATTGTATCTCTACATTGAAGAAATATTGGCAATCCCATTATGGTATCCATAGTGATGTAATCTCATTTCCACTGAGGAATGGAAAAGGACCATTGAATTCTTATAGATCTTTTGTTCTCCACCTTCACCTTCTAAAAGGATGAACACCATTTGGTAAAAACATCATTATTTCTCTTCATACCTGTCCACCTATACTGCTGATTCACACCACGATACATCTTAAAAAGAGAGAACTTCCCTAATCGAGCCATTAGATTCCTACAAAAAAGTTTCGTGTATTTCTTCAAGAACCCAAAAAAATACATGAAATTTTAGGTTCTCATCTTTGTCAATACCCAAACATTGTGATGGGTCCCAACCAGAGTCACTCACCCTCAGGACTAGGCCCTCAGATATAAAATGTGTATCAACCATACCCATTCTAGAAGTGTTGATTTCAATTATAAATATTCTAAAATAGACTATTTAGGATATTTGTAATCCTCCAGATGTATCTCATAAATTATTTCAATCATCTTCCACTCATTACTAACCTCTTATACAGCTGTTGTTTGAGTCTTCTAGCTCGGGATTCAACTAATACATTTTACATTTTTTTGTGCTTAGGAATCCTAAAAATGAAATCATTGAATGTATTCTACCCATGTATGATGTCTGGGATTTAGTTAACCTTGTGTGGAAATGTACTTGAGAATTTTATGGTCCATATTGACGACGAACCATTCCTTAAATACATAATTCTTTAAACAGTGAAAAGCATGAAAAAAATGCTAGCTTGAGTTCATGTGTATGGTAATTCCCCTCATGAAGTTTCATATGGTGGGACCCTTATGCTATAACTCAATTTCCATAAATCATTACTGCTCCTATACAAATTCCTGATGCACAAAATTGAATATATTTCTTTTTCCTAACCCTAGTAGGATCTGTATCGATGGAAAAGTCAATATCCCATTCATATCCTAAAGGGTTGCCTCACAAGATTCAATCCATAATAACATTAATACATTCTTATTCAAGGCCATGGAGGTTCTTATATCAATTATAATTCCTAAATTAAATCCATGTAGTTTCCAACCAACCCTGTGAAACATTGTATTCCAAATATTCTCAAGGGTTATTCCCATGAAACCATAGTATTCACCTTCTCTAGGTCTATAGATACTCATGTCTATGATGTTATGGGACCCAATAAGCAAAATGTATTGATCCAAAATTGTCATTTCATGAGCTTATAATATAGATGATTCTCTCCAATTATATTTATCATGATATTATGATTTTTGGAATGTTTATTGAGTATGATAATAAAAGAATATATTATCTAGGAAGACTGCAAAAAAAATATTCAAGATATATGTGGAAAAAAAGATTAATTAGAGCCATAAAGAATACAATCACATTCACAAGACCAAAAAACATAACCAAACAATCATGCATGCTATATCAACTGTGAAATATTGTATGTGGTATGTATTATGGTCATGCACTCACCTGATGGTATCGAAAATCTCAATTAGATTTTAGATAAAACCATTATTCCACAAATCTGGTCGATGAGGTCATATATTCATGGTAATAGATACTATTTCATTTTTATAATCTAGTTCAAATTGTGATAATCCACACAAATATTGAGGGTCCCATCCACCTCCACATTGAATACAACAACAGAACCTCATGGAAATGTACTGGGTCATCTAAAACCCTTAGTTTCCAAATCCACTAGCTTCTTCTTAAGATTCAAAAACTCTATAGGTGCCATCATAGAAGGAACAATATACTCTGGGGTTTCTCCTAACACTATTTTAATTGAGAACTAAAACACTCTTACATAAGGTAACGTATGACTTTTTTTTGGAAAGACATCCCTAAAATGATGCATAATAGGAAGGCATTCCAAATGCCACATTCTCTGATCACTTATCACAAGATCGTTCATCTAGTCTATTAATTCACCATGCCCAAGATTTCTGGGTCTAGTTCATCTTTAATATACATACCATTA
This sequence comes from Viscum album, assembly GCA_963277665.1. Lineage (NCBI taxonomy): Eukaryota > Viridiplantae > Streptophyta > Magnoliopsida > Santalales > Viscaceae > Viscum > Viscum album. The sequence goes on along the minus strand of OY728139.1, from coordinate 440,716,478 downwards.
TATCATAATAATGTAGGTACCTTCCTCATGTGATTTAATAAACACCCTCTAGAGATAGAAAACTATTTGATCACGATACAACACTAATTAGACCATTATGAGTACGATGTTAAAATGTGTCATCTAGAGAAAAAAGTTGTTCCATAATATTAATTTCCCACTTATCTTAAGGGTAACCCCTTATCCAATCATACACTCTCTTATTTAAACCCCAACTGTGTGACGAGAGTCATCACACCAGAAAATAACTCTATCTTTAAGACTAAAATTTCCATAATTTATATAGATAAGAATGAGTGTGAACCACCTATATCAAATAATCTAGATACTAAAGTAAATAATACTATAATAGTACCTATAACTATAAAGGTACCACCACATATCTACTTGAGAGTAGTCCACAGTGTATAGATATATCTAGATAAATGGTGATGAGATACAACATGAATACACTAAGGAGGTACACTTTGCTACTGCAAAATTTCTCAAGCCTAGATACCATGGAAACGACCTCCATCTTGTCCTTAAAATCTTGTATAACATCAACTTCCTACATATATAAGTTATATTAATATTATTCCTAAAAGAGGATCTAATACAGACCCTCTCTCAGTAGGCATAGATGGAAATGTACCATAGAACTACTGAATATTTCCCAACCTCCCACAACCTTTTAATTCAATAGGATCATTGGGACAAAATGTCTTATTATCCCTAGGATTTATGAACTGGTGGCACACTATATAATTATTAGTAGGTTTAATCTGACTACTTCTTTCCCCGTATACATACATGAAGTGATTCTTCCTTCCAATCAAAGATCCACTTCATTTTCTTGACATTGAAGTTTTGACTAGTGCTGAGGGTCTGATTGGCTATCATGGAAATATTATTAACGAAAATACATTGACCCATGATAAGATGACATGCACAATACCATATAAAAATATCATATATATTGTAAAATCAACACCAAAAACTTTTCTTTTGAAGCACTAATGTTCAGTGAAATGTACCAAATATTCTATCACATACATATCAAGTTGTTGTAGATTACTACACTCCTTAGAGAGGTCTTCACTTAGAATATGTAGATTAAATTAACCATATAAGAATATCTGGAATTACTTTTAGACAATACCCATATGAATACCAGCCTAGGTAATCACATCCCACTGAATTATGAAGATATCTGGAAGGAGATACTTTTCATGATTTTCCCTTATCTCTAGAGGCATCTTCAAATGACTAAAGATAGATACCATGCCTCTTTCCATGACTCAACATCCTGGGGCCACCATCCACCAATATAGTAGGTGGATTTTACTATTGAAATTCTCATGTTAACTCTTTCATAGTAGGTGCACGTCACATAGATCTATACACACTCTACAAAAACCATAGTATTCTCTCTCAGTACATACCTTGGTGGCCATATTTGGAATAGAATGTGGTTCTTCATGTGGCAATAATATATGTAATATTTTTGATAAGGACCCACCCCCACTAGTGAATTATCATTTCTATCTTCCATGTGTATGAATTAATGATGTCATGGTAAAATAGATCCATAATTACAAAACTCACACCTCCTAAATGATTTCAAAATATATAAGATCGTGATATTAGAGTAGGACAGGTACATATCCTTCCTATTCAAAAGACACACTATTGTACCTTCTCCTAAATCCTTGTCTAGGTGATAAGAAAATTATAGAGGTTATAATAGAAAATAACTACTACCCACTATTATGGTCAGGACATGGTAAACCGCTCCCATTACATAGTAGAGGATACGATATATGGAGTGTTATTTATACGATATAGATTGAAAAACCATTTATAATGAAACTTGTATCCCCATTTAAATGTAAGCATTTAATTTAAAAAATTAAAATTATTTACTTTCATACTCATTTTGTCATATGTATAGAAATCATGGACTTGTGTGAAAAGTAACTATTCTAAATTTATAAACGACCATACTAATTATAAGTTGCACTATAAACTTATTGTAACATCGACCTGACCCTTAAATCCAATATTAGGATGTAAAATTTTCAATAAAAAAAATTTATTAAATAAATTATCATTCTAAATTTGTTGAAGTAAATTCTTCATATAATACATTTGGCATTCCTATAATCAAATATACTAACGTTTCATCCCATGGAATCAGTTGTCCATGGCTCCAACATTGAATAAGTTGGTAATTAAGGTCAAACCATAATGATATATGGGTACAAATAATTTATATTTAGGTCAACACTTCAATTAATCCAATTACTCTATTCTAGTATAAAACATTATCACATTTAGAAAAACCGACCAAGGAACTTTCTATAATCACCAGAAATATAGGCAATGTAGGATCTGGGATTATCCTATAAGGAATGGAATAATGAAAGACATGGGAATTATCAATTGAATACAACAATACATGAGGTGATATCTCAATGACATACTAGCCCAACGAAAATTAAGTCCATAATAATAATATCAAAAAATATAAATGAAACAAAATATGTGTGTTACCCATTGATTAAATATGTACAACTGTAACTAGCATGAACCAAAACAGAAATATACCAACACAAGTAATTCAGCATTCCCCTATACATGGATTAGCTACTACCAATAATAAGACCATTACCAATTTATGATCCTCTCTTAGTTTTCTATCTAATACCCAAATACAATGAATATATTAAAAGAGCTATGACATCAGTTTGTAGAATCCCAATCTCATTTCACATAAGTGTAATCAAACCCATTTGTACACCTGGCCTCAAGTGCGCCACCTCTCATGCTAGATGCTTTTGACTAGCTAAGAGGGTATATAGTGTTACATTGGCGAAATGATACAATATTAGTCAGAGTGTATGACATAAATATAAAATAAAGATAAGGATTGCAAAACAATAATAAATAACCACCAACATAATAATAAATCATCCTTATATAATAAACAGGAGGAAAAGAATCAGTGTAATTCACAAAATCATTCTCATTTCATGAGATTAAAAAAGGGGAAAAGGGATATATGTATATACATCATTATATATATGAATACAAAAAGGATGAAAACTATGTCTACTAGAATTATAAACATAATATTGGTCATCTTCTAGTTTACACCACCCTATATAGACAACATATCATCAATAGTTGGATTCTTCCCTTTCCCCTTCCTTTATCCATAATATCTATTCGGGTACCAATAGGCAGGTCAAATAGGGTGTGATATATACTCAGTAGGCCACCACCAACAGTTACTAGTATTATTTAGTCATTGTATATAAAATGAACAGTGTGTATGTATAACCATGTAATAAGAACATTAAAATATAAAAGGGTCGACACTAGTTTCTAAAGGACACTAGGATAATACTACCTTCATTGGCCTAAGATGATATATATCTGAAAAGGATTGTGTTTGTATATAGATGTGTATGTAGATATAATCTATATGCGTATTGTTGTTTATAACTATATATATAGATACTATTGCTATCTAAGAACTATAGAATAACTCAAGAGGCCATGGATAATAGTATGAGTCTCATAGAATGTTAAGGGACTCCATGCTTGGATTTCAAGAATTATATGGGTCCCCATGACTGTGAATCAAAATAAAAGATTCCATTTCTGGTTATTATATTTAATCAGGGACACCATGCCCATATATCATATTTATTTAGTGACATGATTCCCAAATACAACATTTCATTTTGGAATCCGTGACTATATATCACATGTCATTTAGAATTCCATGCCCAGTTGTCATAATTACATTGGATTCTATGCAAATATAACATATTTATATGGGACGCCATTCCCAAGGATCACAAGTAGATGAGACTCCTTACACGAATGTCACAAAAATATGAGATTACAAACCTATTAATTAAATTTATCTAATGAGGCCTGTACTGCTCCATTAAAACCATAAGGTTGATTTATAATTCATAATATGAAATTTAAATAAGGTTCATATCTCTTATTCATACAGATGTCATGTGATGAGGTGGAACCACTCACTTCCAATTAATTTAGTAAGTCACTTCACTTAGGAATCAATACAATCCCCGAATAAATTTATTTTTTCATATATCCATCATATAATTCAAGGTCATCATATAAGAATGCCCTAAGGGGTGGCACCATCCATGTTAGGGTACCTCATACCATTAAAAGTGTACATGGGAAATTTTTAACGTGGGTAATAATTTAGTTAAAGGAAAATTATAATTTTAAAGAAACACATTGAAATTATAGCAAGAATCACAAAATTTCATGATATAAAATTAATTTGATTTAGTGAAAACTTACTAGAACACCTACTATATGTTTTTGGATGAATTTTTATCCATTATTGACTTCAGATTCAAGGTATAATGGGAGAAATTAACAAAATAGAAAAAAATCTAGGAAAATCAGTCTTATTATCTCAGACTAAAATAGAATCAATGTTGATGAGATTAAACTGAAAAATGAAATATGATGAATGGATATCATACTAATATGCATCTAACACAATTTCTGGCAATTAAAACATATCATTGTTGAGGAACCTAGATTAATGCCTTTGTTGGAGGAAGATGTAGAGATCCAGTACCGAGAGGACCAATTATATGTGGAGAGGAGGATAAAAAGATACTAAAGTTAGAAAATAGAAAAAAGTTAAAATGTAATATCATCTATTTTTAGAAGGCTAATAGCTAGACCATTGTGTTTTTCCAAAAGTTATGACAAACATAAATATTACTGCCAATGTGTAACTAAGGGTGTGGGATAGAATCTTGGTCTAGGAAAATTTTTCCCAGACCATGAGCCTTACTAAAGGTCCCTCTATAATTCAATGCACAAGTTTGTGGCCTTGGATATATTTTCTAAACAAAACATGTGGCCCTTGAAAATTAACTGGAGTAGACTACATCATTATGTTTCCAAATTTGCATGGTTAGATCTATCCATGTAAAACATTATAGATATATATAGAACCCACATGATTGAGTCACACGGTTAGCACTAACGATGCACTCAGTATGTATATTAGCCTATCATTCAGAAAAATAGAGATATGATCCCATAAAAATCCCCAAACCCTCCCAAACTCCTCCTTATCCTCATAAGAACATTATTGTCACAAATGAGTCGTTTTTAGAGAAAATTAAGTATCAATTCCTCATCAATAAATATAGAATGTTATATATTCATTGTAAAAAAATCATGCTTCACCATAATCCATGTAATAAATAATACGAGGATCTAGGGTCCTATTTTCGTCATATCATTATTTCTTAATACAACATACCCAGATCCCATCTATATCAATATACAAACCCCTAGGATTTATGATGAAATATTATTATTCAAGAGCACTATTTAGTTCAGATGATTTCATATCCATTTCATATGGCTAATAATCTTTATGAGATGTAATGGAAAAAAATCCTAATGGTATAATGTCTTACCACTAGTGTAAAGGTCCCTAAAAATTCAACTCATTCTACCTGATAATACCCCATACAGCCCAAATTTCCCTTATTCATTATGACATAACCATTCACATTCAACTTATTTATAAAAACACACTTGGTTTTAATACTTTCTTGTTCGTAGAACTTGACACCTTCTCCCAAGTAGTGTCATTATATATTTGATAAATATTATAATTCATAGAATAAATCCATTCCTCATTATACATTTCATAATAAATAGTTGTATGTTCAACTTGATATGCAAGTTCACTTTAACACACATGTATTAACTTTATTATAATTTTTATTACTACATCATTTAGGCCAATAATATTCTTATTACTAGTGTGTTTTTAGGCACGGATGCCTATACATCTAATTCCAAACTATTTCTTCATTACTGGACATAGATGAGTCAACATCAACCATAATGTACTCATTTACATCTAGTTTGTTAACCTATTTTTTCAGAATCAACATGAATCCAATTCCCACAGTTCATCATCAACCACAATTATTCCACATGTTTGATGATATTTTTAATAATTTTGACATTTGAACAGTCTATTATTTTGTGTTTATTTTTTCTATATAACATTTACACAACCCCATTGAAATGATATCCATGATTTTTTTTTGTAAATATTTCATAAAAAAAATCAAATATTTTTATCATGTACCTTTATGAAAAATTGGATTTACATTTTTATTTATTTGATTCCATAATTAAAATCGGCCCCTTTTATACTAGATATCATGAAACATCAATTCCGAGTGTTTGTATAATTTATCAAAATTTCTCTTGAAAACAAATTGTAAATATTTTTTTCAATGAGAATAATTATTTCCATAGCCCAAATGACCCTCCTTTTCCTCTCATCCACACTATATTTTTTGTGAGGTGAAATGAGTTTTATACAGAAGTTTTATCCCTAATTTTTCTAAATGGTTCTCAAAATAATTATATGGGTACACCTTTCCATTATCAATCATATTCCTCTTGATATAGACAGCATGTTATTTCCCAAATTATATTGTTTAAATATTAAACATTTGATGATCATTTTATTTGTGATTTTTGATGAATTTTTATATATATTTGTATTCATAATTGAATTTAAGGAAATAAGTATCATCCATGGTTGGATTTTTCCACATAGGTAGAAAAAATATATGAATATATGAGTTTTAGTTGTCTCATGGATAGAATATAAACATTATTTTATCCCTAAAATTATATTATCTATTAGTCATGTGTCGAAAACTCATTCTCTATCACTTTTTAACGTGGGATGGAGTCTCACCAACTAATTTGTTATTTGGAATTTTACTCATGTTTTTCAAAAAAGAATCATAAAGTCTTATATTCCATAAAGAAATATCATACTTGGTACTGATATAGAATTAATTTTATGGGTCACTAATTTGAAACAAGTTAGCATTTTTCTCATTCACCTCTATTAATTTCTATTATATCATTTTTATTTTTTATTACATAAGATTTATTCTAAAAAATGGCTTCATTTATCTCATCCCACAACTACATGAAACTGGGAATGTTTTGTTTTAACCCTTAAAAAATAAAACATACTTTCATTTAAATCCTTTAGACTTCATTTTAGTTGTTAATATACCATTAATTCTAGAGGAATTATCATATCTAAATTTATTAGCTCCACCATTATGTAGTTTAATTCATTTAAAAATATTAGTGTATCTAGTAATGTGGGAATAAAAATCCTTATCAAGAATCCCTTGTCTTCCTCTTATATTTTTCTTCAATACCTCTACCATAATGAATGACTTATCATCATGATTCTTTATCTAAATTTATTTCCAATTTACTTTATTAGAAAAATATCTATTGAGATTTTTCATTATAATTTTTATTTAATGGCTTAGTTTTAAACATTTCCATAGCCTTCCATAAAATATTGGAACATATTCTGAGTTGGGAGACATATTGGAATTTTTTATGACCTTATTTTTTGGAGATTAATCTTTTTTCACTTTAGAGATTTTCAACCTTGATTCATACATTCTTCTAAATAAGGAAATGTTTTCAATAATTTATAAGCTCTATAGAAAACATTATCACCACACTAAAAATTATCATTGAATCTAAATCAATTTTTAACACAATAATTCTATCTATATTGATTCATTATAGATTCATATTATAACCCCTTCCTTTATTACTCTTTAATATATGATTAATTGAATAATAATACTCATAATACATACATGAAGATCTAGAAGCCTAATTTATTTGGGTAATTAGGTAAATTAACATATAAATTAAAAATATTTTTTATATTTTCTTTATTTAATGCTTCTATAACATGATAATAATATTCCATAATTATTAAAATGTATGGGATAATAGAGAAACATACCTTAGAAATGGGTTATAGGCATATCCATGTATATTAATCACCATTTCATAACATGAAGAAAGTATTACATGGTGTACAATAGGAATTTCTATGGTACATAAAAGTGGTTTGAATCATAACCTATAAAAATAGGCATGATATATCTTTAAAACATAAAGGTAAAATGGGAAAGTGGAAACAACATTAAACATGAAATTATAATCATAGGTCAAGGATAACTTCCAAGACAACATAACATGGAGGAAAAATTACCACTAATTGATTTGGATCACTCTCAAAACCCATACATTACATATCATGTGAATAAAAGTTTACCCAATGCATTGGAGTGCTATATAATTTTGGGCTCACCACTTTCTTTAATAACTTTTACATGCATAAGTGTTCAATATAGATCATACAATGTAAGGATTTATTTAATAAATTTTAGAAAATTTATAAAATATTTTGGGTCGCATACATATAATTACCAAATAAATGATTTATAGATACATTTAGGTGAATCCCCTCGAGTGTTCATATGGGTGTATATTGAAGACATAATTGTTTGGAATGAATAATCGTAGTGAAATTTTGGCAGCATAACCTTAGTAATTAAATATTCATAAAATGGTTTAACGATTGTGAAAAGTATATATAATCATTTTAATATTAAAATGGATGTAATAGGTTTGAGAAACTACATATCCCAACATTAAGAATTTGATATCAAAATGCATAAAATTTAAATGTTGTCTCAGTAAAGAGGAGAAAGAGTGGATCCCTTAATAAATTATGAAATAGTTTCTTCGGTAAACATAATAATGAGAAGGTATAAATTATATCCCATTATTAGGACATAAATTTTATAATATATTTATATTTATAAATTAATGTTACCATAACCAATTTTAATTGATAGAGATAATGAAAAGGTGGTGCTTTAATGGAAAAGAAGAGTGGGAAGTCCCTTACAATATTTTGGCATATTAACAGCCTAAGTAAGTGATATAATGAGAGGTGATAAATGATATATCATTAATAAGAAAAACATTATAATATAGCGGTGTTATAAATTCAGGACAACATAACTAATTGACAATCAAAAGGCTAATTAAAAAGAAGTCAATTGAATGGAAAAGTATAGTGGGAGGTCACTTACCTTGATAGGGTAATTCCAAAAGATTGGGAGGTTATTTTCGAGAGATTGGGGGCACCTTGGGAGGAATCTTGATAGGGTTGGTTGTCGTAACGATGTGATCCATGTTTTTTGGGTGATGTTTAATGGGATATTATGTTGGTTTATATTGGAAAATATAAGGGCATGCTTTATTATTTCCACGAATTAAGTATTGGACTATTTATAATAAAATAATAAAAAACACAATACATCACATGATTTATACACATGGGTTTCTCCAAAGAGAAGTAGTTTTCTTTATTTTATAAGGAAAATATATGAACTCATTAAAATATTTCCCTTGGTGATTTGGAATTGAGTCATGTTCATAAAGAAATGATTTTTAAAATAGTAAAGTATAATAAAGGATTTGGAGGATTCATAAAGGATTTATAAAATCGATAAAATAAAATAAAATGAACTTTTATTAACCATGAAACATATATTTGGTCATGAAAACCTCTTTAAGAATTTATTACTACACTTTTTGGGTCATTATGATCTCATAATACTAATAGTATGTTTATATATTATATAATATTTTACTAAAAGTTATATTATCTCATAAAAATATAAAAAATAAATAAATGGAAAATTTGGAAATGATTATTAAAAAAATTATATTTATTTTATTTAAATAATTTTCTAAATATGTGAACATTAAATTTAAAACCATAATCGACTTTTATTTAGAAATGATAGGTTTTTTATCAATAACTATTTTCAAACCATTATAAAAAATACATTTGACATCATAAAAATTATATTATCATTTATATTTATTAAAAATTAATTTTTTTATTATTTTTTTAAAATTTATTTTTTTTAAAAATTATTGAATTTATCAAAAAGAAATATCTAAATTGAAATTTAATGTTACAAAATAATTAAATTTTTGTATTATCATAAGAAAATAAAAATCATTTATGAATAAACGATAATATGAAGTAAGTATATTCATTATTATAAAAAAGAGAAAAACGTTATTTTTAGGGTCATGTTACAGAGACATTTATTGCATTAGAAAGCACCGAAAGTTTAAGCTTCATAATGGTGAGATTTTTATTGGGTGGATAGTCTTAAAAATTTTGGGTCGTGATGTCGATGAAAAAGTAATTATCCCATATACGATTTCACTCATGTTTTAGTTATTGTATATCATCATAGTCTTGGTCAAGGGAGAGTCCCCATGATTTTATCTCCCTCATTAACTATAATAAATATGACTCATACGGTATGATCATACTGGTTGATGTCGTCACTACCTTTCTCTATGTCAATTGGATATATTAAAAAAAAGTATTAACACTCATATTATGATTAGTGTTCAATGGATATATTATTAAGGTTTATGATGCTTAAAGATATGTTAAATAAAATATTTTATAGTAAAACCAAATAATTTAATGTGTTCTAAATAACTATTATATATAATAGAGAAATTTAATTAAATCATAATGGAATTTAATATATAAAAGTTATGGTCTTTACAATCTTCCACCCTTTATGAATTTGTTCCCATTAAATTTTCAATTCACACACTAAAATATATGGAGGTTAATTCTATTTAATTTCCTAATATGATTTCCCCATCACTCCTTTAAACATGGGGTTTATCCATAGCACTTTATCCTAGTTCATTATCTTATTTTGTATAACTTTGTCTCTATGCTCTAAGATCTTCACCAGATGATCCACATATGAATGTTCATTCTCCAATGGTACCACCTATACATTTAGAAAATCTTTGAGTTTTGGTATGTACTTACTCAGGAGCGATACATGGAACACATCATGTACTTGAGAGAGGTTATATGGGAGTGTAATTCAATATACCACCACTCCGATGTAGTTAAGGATCTTAAATGTACTGATGTATCTTGGAATAAGATTTCCCTTCTTATGTAATATCATGATTTTATTCCATTGATATATAAAGAGGAATACCTTATCACGAACCTCAAACTCCTATTTTTGTCTTCGATTATAATCATATCCATTCTATTTTATTTTATTTTCCCTGATGTGATTTTGAGTTGTCCTAAAAGTTTCCACCATATCCTTAACTATTTCAGTAACCAGCTATTTGTGTTCACCAACATTATCCGAGCATTTGGTGTTCCACTCATATTCCTATAAAGTGATTTATATGGAACCTTTTTTATTCTTGAGTAGAGACTATTATTATAAAAAAACTCAACTAAAGGAAAGTGTTGATCCCATCCAACTTTAATGTCTATTGAGCATGATCCCAAGTTTTCATCAATAGTTTGGATAGTCCACCGATATTAGAAATCTTTTTAAGTGTGATAAATCTTTTTAAAGATCAACTCAGTATTTAGATAATTTTGGAGAATGTACATGAACAGAGGTAAATCTTTGATCTTGATAATATTTAATCCATACCAGTGTTCCATGTATACTAATCAATTATCTAATGTATAGACTTGAAATTTGATTGTGTGGGAAGTCTTCTTGAATTGTAATAAATTGAGATGTCATTATAAGATGATTTACTACAACCTATATATAATTATTTCTTATTGATGAATTTATAAGACCATTAATAAAATTTATGATTTTGTTTTCCAATTTCCATGTAGGTATGATTAATATTTTCATCACCCCTTGTATTTTTTTATTTCATAATTCACTTATTAACATAGAAGACACATTGATGTATCTTACATGAAATTCTTGTTTATATTATCCCACCAATAATTCTCTTAGAGATCTTGATAAATATTTATTCTCCTAGGATGGAAATAAATGGTTGTGCTATGGGTATCATCCACCAACTCATTCATTAAATTGGAATTTGATGGTACACACAATCATGACCCAAATATTACAAATATTTTTTCTCAAATTTTGACCTCAAAGTATTTCCATTTACTTATATATTATTCATTATTCATAATTTTCACATAATCTCTTTGACCATTCCATATCTTATCAATAATGGATTGTTGTGAAATCATTTGTGAATGGATTTATGATGTTCTTTCCATATTGATTCTGATGTCCATAATTTCAATGTCTAAGATGATCAGATCCTTATCAATTCTCATTAATGATAAAATTTATAGATCCTTCCTAATTATAGTGTATTCCACTTTATTTACTCTCCCAGTATGGTAGTGGATAAATCAATCATTTCCCTTAATCTGATTTAACCATACTTTTTGGTTCATATTCATATCTTTTTGTGGGAATATATACTTGAGGGACATATGATTGGTATATATTTCACAATTCTACCCAAATAGATAATTACAAAAAATATTAAATTTTATAATTACTGAGGACTACTCTAGATCATGTTTTGGGTTTTTTTTCATTAACATTGAATTTCCTTTTGTAATTGGTTGTCGCCATTTCATTATGAAATAGTACACATCCAAATTTATTCTTTGAATCATCTTGTCAAACATTGAAAATTTCCCCTATTCTGGGTAGAATAACTATAAGTGTAGTGATAATAATTTTTTAAACTGATTTATATCATCTTCACATTCAATATTCTAGAAAAATTGAATCCATTATGAGTTATCTTGGTCAGAGGTTTTGAAAATAAAGGGAAATGTTTTACAAACTGTCAGTAATAAATAAATAGTCTAAAGAAAATATGAATATGATTATAGATTCTGTAATTGGACATACCTAAATTTATTATGTCTTCAAAGGTCCCAAATATTACCTATTTCTTATCATTACATTCCATATTAATGTTACTTAGTTCACAATATAATTTTGATTATGAAATCAATAAATTCTTTTCAAGGGACACTGGGAAATTCTTAGAGAAACGCATGACAATATTCCCTCAAAATAAGAATGTATTAAAGAATGATCCATTCCACAGTATAAATAACTTGAGATAGTTATGATTGATAATAAGGAAATAATATCCTTAGTTGAGATGTTGTTACCAATGAAGATTCATCAAACTCATTTCACATGAATAGAGTTAAAGGGTTATTCATTGTATGAAGGATGAATTACATCTCCAAGAAATTTATTATGGATTTATAAAAGGAAAAAAATTCAATATCTTGGATAAAATCAAATTTCACTAAAGTGATACAATGAATATTTTCAAGAAGCACATTCCCAAAAACATCAACATGTGATATAATAATCATTGATGTTTTTTTCTGAATGATTTCAAATTATTTCAGTAAGTGACTCAATGTACACGGAAAGCATAAATAATATGATAGTATGGAATGAATTGAGCAACAACATGACATAAAAAACTATTGAGTAGAGGTTACATGTAATTTGAACATCATTATCCGTCTAAACAAAGGATCTTATTTGTTCCTATTGTCTTGGATATTGTTTGTTGTCATCGTGATTATTAGTTTTTGGAATATGACATTAGCTTGGATAATTCCAAACATCTAGACATTTATGAAATAATAGTATATAATGTACCTTAGTTTGAAATTTATTACTATATATGAGGTTATATATTTTTCTATAGAAATTGGATCCTCTATGCCCTATTTTCTCACACTTAAAACATAACCAAGTTTTTTTTGGAAATTTCCCTTAAATCCACATCCACATTTTTTGAACAATAGAAATTAGGTCTTATTTCCCTTATCACCTTTATTAGATGAAGTTACATAAGATGATATAATCTTGTTATATGATTTTTCTAGATGTTAAACTATTTTTTGGCTGTTAATCAAGATTTTTGATATTTTTTTGGGCACAATCACAAGATTTCTTAATCGAAATCCTATCATGTTATGAAAATAATTTCTGAAGACATAACATTTTACCTCACATCGGTTGTTCAGTACATTCCTCCTATTTCATTATATTGGATTGAAAATGTAAAATTAGATACTAGTAATTTTAATGTATTTAACACAAAATGGGAATTAATTAATATTAAATGATAAATTTATAAAGGGCATATGTTTACTTAACATATTAATTTATAAGTTTCAATCTATGTTATGTTAGACCTATTTTATAATATATAATCTTTTATGATTTTTTGTTCCTTTAATTGGGGTTGTTAATGTGACTATAAATATACCAAAGCATAACCCTTGTGAGTTTCAAACTAGGTGTGAATTAAGAACCATTTTTACTCACCAATTCCCGATCATGGATTCCTTAATATGATGTTTTTTAGTGTTTCCCCTAAGCACGTATGTTCCAGAGCCACATCCATTTGTTGTATCTAGACATGGATGTATTTTCATAGAAACCTCTTAATAAATTCTGTACCAAAATTAATGTATGTATTATTATGTTTAGATTTATTCATAAATATTTATCTAATATTTTCTAATCCTAGTACCATAAATAACTACACTTTCCTCTAATACCAAATATGAAAACTATTGTATTTATTACACATTAATTCAGGATTTATTAAATAAGAATACCAATAATAAAACCCAGAATATATAGAATCCTAGTGTATTTGGATAATCAAGTATATTACATTACAACTTAAAAATATGTGGTACATCTAAATTTTTGAAAACATTCTAAACATGATCATAATATTCCTTCATTTTTAAAATCACATGAGATAGCCCGGGGATATACAGAAGAAAGGGGTGAGCTATAAATTATAGTAAGGGAAAAACACGGAATAACCTATAAAAAGTATTACATGTTAGAAAATATCCATTTAAATGGTACACAAATTGGGTGAGAATAATAAACATGAACAAGGAGTAATGATACTTCATGATGACATAATTGAAAAATGAGAATGTGGAAACAACTTTAAACATGAAAACATAAACATAGGTCATGGATAACTAACCAAACCTGATAAAATGATTGGAAAAGTTCCATTATGGATTATGATTACTTCAATATACCATACATGATGAATCATTAGATGAAAACATTACCCAACACATTGTAGTGCAATATAATTTCATTTTCCCCCATTACTTTCATATCATGTACATGCATTAGTATGTCACATAGATATTTTGAAACAAAGGAATATTTCATACATTTTAACCCCATGATAAAATATTATGGGTTAAAACATTTAATTTCCCAATAAATTAGGTATTTACACATATAGGTCATACCCTTGAGTGGAAATGGGTGTGGATATTCTTGAAAAAATTGTTTTTCATGAAAAATAGTTTTGAAATTTTGGCAGAATAACGACAGTACACAAATATTTTTAAAATGGATTAATGAGTGTGAAATGGGTAGTTCATTATATTTATATAAAAAGGTCAGTAATAAGTATGCGTAAAAATATATCTCAACATTGTTATAGAATATCAAAAGTCATAAAATAGTGAAAATATTTGAACAAAAAGAATAAGGAGTGGATCCGTTACTAAATTTCATCATATAAACATATTAAGTAAATTACATAATGATAAGGAATAAAAGATATATGATCACTGGGACATAGATTCAAAATTATAGGAATATTTATAAACCCATGATAATATAAATTTTTTTTATTTAAAGTGATAATTACAAAGGAGGACTTTGAATGGGAAAGAAGAGAGATAATTCCCTTTATAAACATTGACATATTATCAACATAGGTAATTGATATAATTAGTGGAGATAAATTATTTATAACTGTTAGGAACTAAATTTTATAGTATAGGTATCATTATAAATTCATGACATCATATTGAATTGATAATAAAAAGGCTAATTACAAAATGGTGCAAGAATAGAAAATAGAAGGGGGTGGTCCCTTACCTTAAGATCGTGATTCCAAAAGTTTAGTAGGAGTTTCTTGATAGATTAAGGGAGATATAATAGGACTATATTGATTGGAGGTACAATTAAATATATTCTATATGTTTTTTAGGGATTTGGAATAAGATATGGGGGGTGTATAAAAAATAAAGGGAAGTTATTTATTATTTCCCAAACATAGGTTTTTGAATCTATACAATAAAATAACCAAAACCATAATCCATGACATTATTTTTCCAATGGTCTATTATAAATAGAATTTGTTTTTATTATTTTATATTTATATGTAAAAAATAATTAAAGATTCATCCTTGGTTATGTGGAGTTGATTCATGTTAATATAAGAAATGATTTCAGAATCATAAAATGTAACATGGGTATTGGAGGAATTATCATGGTTCTATAAAATTAATATAATAAAAAACATTATTTTATGAGGGAAACATATATTTGGTCATGGATACTCTTTTCATAATTTATTAAATATTTTTTAGGTCATTATGATTTCATAATAATCACCATTTATTTAATCCATATTTATTTATCACCCAACGAATCTACTCTCAACAAATATGAATAATTCATTGTTGGATAATTTTGATGTATTGGATCCTAAAATATTATTTATTTTATCCAAATAATTTTATAAATATGTGAATTTAAACTTTAAAACATTAATTTACATTTATTTATAAATGTTCGTAATTCTATAATATTAATATAAGAACCCTTATAAGAATTACATTGAACATAACAAAATTAATAATAAAAATTATATTTAATAAGAAATATTCAATTATATTATTTTATTAAAATATAATTTATTTTTGAAATTCCGGAAATTATCCAAAAAAAAATGTTAATTTAAATTTTATATTGCACAAAAATTGAGTATTTGTTTTGTTGTATCAAAATAAAAATTATTGAAAAAATATCAATAAAAAGAAGTAAATATATTCATTATTATATAAAATATAAATATTAATATTGTTTGGGTCCTGATATATACCCCTTTATTATTCCTATAAAATTCCTTACATTATGATTCATGATGGTGATATTTTTAGGGGGTGGTTTGACATACATGGTTTGGGTCATTTTCTCATTCATCTTGAACGTCACGTGTAAATAGGTTAACTCATGTTTTTGTAGAGGATCTAGAATTGGTCTTCACCGAGATAAAATAATGGGGATTATATCTCTAATGGATTATATGATTAATAGGCCTAATATGGTGCAAAACTTTTAGTTGAGGCCATTAATTCCTTTGTCTTTGTCAATTAGATTTAATAAAACCCAATATTTATACTAATCATAACATCACATTTCAATGGGTATGCTATCAATGGGTATGATGGTTACCGATATTTTAAATCTGGTAAGATATATTAAATCCATATAAGTTCATGTGATTTCTATAACCATAATACATAATAGTGCATTTAATTCAATCACAAATGTAATTTTATTAAAAAAAGTTTGCGTTATTACAATTAATTCATTTGTTGTCCAGTTCCTCCTAATTTTTCTTATTTTCCTAAGAGGTGTAATTTTAATTCCTTATTCCTTATTTACTAAATGTATAAGAGAGTTTAAAATCAACTTTTATACCACTTATATAGTTTTTTAATTAGGACATGTACTATTAAGAAAAATATATTTATGTTTTTAAGAGTTATTAGTTATAGGTTTATCTGTACTTGATTTTTTAGCAATCTCAACTATTGTGGATGACTGATCCAAGACATAAATAGATTTTTTAAGTTATTATTAAACCATTTTTAAATTATATTCTTATATAACATGTTTTTATTCAATATTTCTCATTTATTCTGTTTTCAATATAAAAATTCCTTTTAGAACATTTTTTTTTCATTTCATAATAAGTAGAATTTAGATTGAATCTCTTGGTCTCTTCAATAATTTTAGTCCCGCTTTTAATAGCTTATTCATTTCCCTATACATTCTTCGATGAATTTTTTTTATATTTTATAATTTCATTCATTCATATTGGTATTCTATTCATGTAAAACCGCTAACTCAGATCTGAGTATATTCCCTATATAAGTATCATTATTAACATACTCATCCCAAATTGAGATATAATATTACTCTTTTACATAATCTATAATGTTTTTCACACTTTTCTTTGTTTATCACAAGGTTGGATACAATAGAAAGATTATTATTCTTCTTCTTTTTTCTAATTGTATCTCTTATCTTTATTCTTTTGAATTTATTCTTAATGTCCCCAAACTACTCCACTATTTTAGATTATTTTTCCCATTTATTCACTTTAGATTGTTCATTTTGATCACTATTATAAGAATCATAGTTTTTTTCGATAGATGGAAGAAAAACCAATTCCACCAAAAGTGAATCATTTATATGGTAGTTTAAATTTTTATATTCCCTTATATTTTGTGAATATTTTTGGATAAAGATGTCTTAATTATCTTGTTTTTATTATCTATATCATTAATAAAACCAGAATAAATAGATTATTTAGGTTATTATTCATTCATATTTAGTATTCTTTTAAAATAAAAAGTCATAAAAGTTTTCACATTCTTATTTAATGAACGTTTATTCCTCATTTTATATGCAATAATAATTTTATAGAGCTAATATAGAGAGAGATACTCCTTAGCATATATAGTATAAATCTTCAGTTGAAATATATATGGAAATATCCTTAGGAGTTTCTTTAGAATAATAGAATAATTTAGTTTTCCCCAAATATTCTTTTGTTTCTCACCATATCATTAAATATAGTGATGTATTCATTAATGGATTTTTCTCCAGAAATATGTATATCTTTAAACCTTTTTCTCCTAATATGTATCTTATCATATTTTATTTTTGAATTTTCTACACAAATACATTAAAATTTAGCATAAATATTTGTAATATCGTTTATACCCATATCTTTAGAAAATATAAATTTTACATAGAGATATTAAAATGGAATTATTATATTTGAAATCAAACTATATGGTCTCTATGTTCAGAAAATTTAATTTTCTCACTGATTTAAATAGGTGGAAACCCTACTGTGGCTGAAATAAATATTTTAATACAAAATGATAATAAATATGGTGGAATTAAATTTTAAAACAATTGAAATTCATTCTACCAAATGTGGTCATGGATACACTTTTCATAGTGTAGATATTATCCATCTTACATTAGAGTAATATAATATAACAAAGGGTTCCTTCTTCTTTGACTCGACTTTTTTGTCCTGATGGATTGAATATCTATAATAAGAGGGGAGGGGTGAATCATTGGAGCCTACATTTTACAATTAGGTTTATGGAAGTAAACTATTATAGTTTATTAGAACACTAAAACCTTAAGTAGAGATCATATTCTCAACTACATTTTTGAAGGATAAAAATTAATATAAGAACACAAATGTTTTTACAAGGTTATATCATAATATTATAACCTGATATTTTATTTAGTTAGTTTCTATCTGATGGTATCGAATTATTACTAATATATTTCTAACAATTTAATTGTCAGGATCAGTTAGTTTCCTGGGACCATATTTCGTAGAACATACATTTCCTCTGAAATGTTTTACTATCTCCAAATAGTTTTAATGAATATAAATACAATTAATATGTATAATTTATAAATTATTTTTACCATTAAATTGACATATTTTTATGAGTTAAATTTTTAATTATTGCCTAGATATTTTGGGGAACATTTCATATTTGACAGGGTATAACAATTAATGAAAAATGATTAAAATAGTAAAAATCAGAAATGATTTCCACTAAAAGTGTTGATTAATGAATGATGAGGTCACACCACACCACAAAACAAAGTATTGCGGCGTGACATTGGATTTTTCAATCCAATATAGATATAGATGTAGTAATGGAGATGATTAAAACTATACAATCTAGATATTAGATAATTTACCCTATAAAATCTATTTTACATACTTATTCCATCACGATAGGAGAAAAGGGCACGTGATTCATGGATTGTTTCAAGTTCATGAATGCCTTATATTAGTGGTATAAAATTTATTTTTTTCACAAGACTTATACCATAAAATAATGGGTTATACCAATTCATACTATAAAATAGTTCAGTAGGATGTAATAATTCTGAGGTAATATATTTTATAAGATTAGTCCATGCCACTTATGGTGTGATTTATGTATTCTATTCATTAACTAGTAGTCAACACAAAAATTAAAGATCCAATCAGTCAACGTGCATAGAGAATTTCTATTTTTCTGACTTGAAAAATTTGGCTATGGATGAGAATTAAGATAAATGTCATAATAATGGAGAATTAATTCAACATGAGAAAATATGGTGTTAACCTCACCTATTTTGATAATCCCAACTATGATTTCATATAATTTGACAGTCTTAATCTAAAATTTTTCTATATATTAATTCTTTCAATCTATAATCAAGATGATAATAATATTAAAGCAGTCCCTAAGATATGTTAATCCATGTCTATCTATGTTTATATGAGTTCTGAAGTTCTTCTAACCCTTTCGGATATGCTTCTCATAAAATAGAATAGTGTTAAGTCACCACTCTGCGTATAACTACTGATAAAGAGATACTGATACTCAGTCTATCAATAGGCCTAGTATACCAATAGATAGAATAACTGATACACAATGTTCACCGATAAACCAAAGCTACCGATATGAGGAAGTCTACCAATAGAACCAGTCTACTGAGCTACCGAATGACAAACAGACCATAGCTACCACAGACAAGAGCTACGGGCAGACAAGAGCTACCGATAGATAAAAGTCAACTAATATAGCCAATTCACAGATAGTTACTGATAGTGTAAGTCTACCAATACAAGTATAGTAACTCATAAATCTTGCAACTGATGGAACGAAGTCACTGGTACCTAGAGCAACTGATGCATGATCAAAGTGCTACCAATGGAAGGACCTGCTACAAATTCCACCATACACATTTACCAACTCGAGCTACTAATTGACCAACCAGTCAAACTCTATACTCTCAATACTATTTATTTATTTTGCTAACAGTTACATTTGATGTTTTTAATGCATTCAATGTTATTTATTAAATTTTTTTGGCATGTCAGGAAACCGTACCTAGTACCCATGCAAAATGTAATCATTCTTTTGTCGGAGTTGAAAGCTATAAAAGTGAAGATAAAGACCTAGCTGAAAGACGATGATGTGAAGTAGTTCATATGAAAAGCATCAAAGAACTAAAGAGGCACACTGGTGAAAAAGACAAGAGCTGAACATCATTCAGACGTGGAGAATATTTCACTAGTCTACATCCATACTCCAAAAATCCTGGACAAACATGACGATACTCATTTTAAAGAATAACACAAGATGAATCTTGAGTAAAGAACTAAAACCAATACTTCATGCACTCAGGATGCTAAGATGGACCAAGAACCAAAGAAGAAAACCACACTCTGTTTTCTGAGCAGAAACCAGAGATGGACTCAAAATCTTATCAGACAAATCAAACGAGTTCAAAGCTGAACTCTCAATCACTAAAGCTTTTCAAAACTCTTTCTCACTTTCTTTAGTGATTCCATATTTACATTTTGAGTAGTTTGTGTAACCTATTTATTTTACACACACACAGTCTCCTGAGAAAAACTGGAGGATTCTTAAATCCTCACTCAAACTTCATAACCCTTTGTTTCCAATTGTGGATAGTGGTAGAGGTCGAGTAAGACCTGGAAAGGTTGTGTGTTGATCTTTGTGTTTCCCACGTAGAACTGTGGAAGAGGTTTTTGGACCTGGACTTCAGTGTACTGTTGTTTACCCCTGATCCAGTGTGTGGATCAATTTATATAAATTGTTGAGAGGACTACGTCTCATCTTGAGACTGAACCTCTTGGTTATCTCTGTTGTGTTGTTTAGTTTAATTCATAAGCATAATATATATATTTATTTCATAATACCCTGCTATTTCGTTGAAATACAAAACTATTTTAAAGCTACATTGATAGTTAAATTAGCATGTGTCTATACCTATTGTAAACCAGTATGATAGTTTCAAAAGATAATTTAATATTATGATTAAATCAACTGAGACCTAATCAATCTTTGAGAAACTGATTGAACATTTACACTCTATATAGATTCACTGCAGTTTAACTTTATTTTTAAATTGTGGGATTTTAAGAGATATATTTTTGAAAGAAATTTTAATTGGAACTCAATTCACCCAACTCTTGAGTATCCACTCCAACCAATATTTTGTATCAGAGGAGTTTTTTTGTTAAATGGTTGTTGACATACTCTTTTTTCAACTGTGATTTTACTTTCATCTTTAACGATCATAAATTTATGTTAGTTCTAAATTTTATCTCTTTAAAATTTTCTTTTCTAAAATCTAGTTATGGATAATAGACTTGAGGTTGCTTCTACTAATAGTCCACCTTTCTTTAATGGCACCAACTATGCCCAGTAGAAACTTAGGATGAAAATATATTTGGAAAGTATGAATTTTGATATCTGGACTGCTATAGTGTCTAAATATAAAATTCCAGACATTGAAAGAACAACTTGGGATGCACCTAAAAAGACTGCTTACAATAATAATTGTAAATCTATGAATGCCCTGTACTGATCTTTAAGAGATGAAGAGTTTAATAGAATATCTACTTGCAAAACTGCCTATGAAATATGGGATACCTTGGGTGTTTCTCATGAGGGAACAACCAATGTTAAAGAAATTTGATTGAATACTTATACTATTTAATAAGGAAATTTTAAAATGAAAACTGATGAACCCATTTCTGATATGTATCTCAAGTTCAATGAGACAGCCAATACAATGAGTTCACTTGGAAAAGTTGTTCCAGCTAAGGAACAAATTATGAGGATACTAAGATGTCTGCTAGAACTATGGACATGAACTTCTCTTTCAATCAAATAGTCATGTGACATTAGAGCACTACCTGTAAAAGATCTTATTGGAAAATTAATGATGTATGAAGAAGAAGTCAAGGTATATAAAGAGGAAGATGATGAACCCAAGAGAAAATATGTAGCTTTCAATAATACTACTTCAAATAGAAAGGACAAAAAAGCTCAAATACCAACTGACAGTTCAACAACTAAGAGTTCAGAATCTGACAGTGATGCCGAAATGGCTCAAATATCCAAGAGATTCAAGAAGTTTTATAGGAAGAAGAAATTCTTCCTAAAATCTAACTAAAAAAGAAAGTTTGATAGCAAATTACATTGGAGAAAGGATTGGAAAAACCCTGACAAGAAATCTGATATAGTCTGATACAAGTGAAAAAGGAAAGGACACATCAAGGCTGACTGTCCAAAATAGAAATTCAAAAAGAAATATGATTATAAGGAAAAGAAGTACAAGAAAGCTATGAAAGTTACTTGGAGTGATTCGGAGGATAGCACAAGTGAATCTGATGTTTCTGATTCTGATAAGAATCATGAAAACATGTGTTTCCTGACCAACACATCCGAGGTAACCTTAGATACTCATGTTTTATATTCCTATTATTTTGGAAATGATGCTGAATCTGATTCTGATTCTAAACATATGTCTAAGGCTGCCTTATTTGAATACTACAATATACTGGAAGAAACATGTAATGAACTTAAATAAATTATAAGTCACTAATGAAAAATCATGTTCTTACTGCTAATGTTAAATATACATTTGATATAGAAAAGAAGAGTAATTCTCAACTATTAAAGGAAAACCCTGAATTGAAAACGTCTAATGAAAAAAATAGAAACGGCATAGAAAAGTACAGAAATGGAAAAGATACTCTAACTCAAATGTTAGGAAATCAAGTTTCACCTAATTACACAACTGGTTTGGGATACCAACCTATAAAAAGACAGTTCTCTAAAACTCGATTTATTCCTATGTCTGGACAAAATTCTACTTCTTCCAGTTCTGGAAATTTGTATGCTTCAACCATTTATTCATATGGTTATAGATCAAATAAAGTTTATATTTGAAAATCTATTCATTTTGTAAAATATATGAGACCCATAAGACAAATATGGGTACCTAAAGCTTTGATTTCTAACCTATCTGGACCCAATAAGATCTGGGTACCAAAATCATATTCTATCTAAATCTATTTTGCAGGAAACATACTTAAAGAGTTCTCATAAGAAGGTATGGTACTTGGAAAGTGGATGTTCAAGACACATGTCTGTAGATTATTCATGCTTCAAGAGCTTAATAAAGGTTGATGGAGGCCACGACACCTTTGGTGATAATTTTAAAGGAAAAATCCTTGGCCTAGGCTAGATTGGTAACACTAATTCAGTTTTAATTTCTAATGTTTTATTTGTTGATGGAAATAAATATAAGCTATTAAGTATTTCTCAATTATGTGATGATAGATTTAATGTGAAATTTGGAAATGATTCTTATAATGTTTGTAATTATAATAATTTTTAGTCTTTTATGATTTACGAAATGAAATTTTTTTGTTGTTGATTTAAATGCTTTAGCTAAACAAAATTTTACTTGTTTAAATGCTTTTCATAAAGAATATTGGATTTGGAACAGAAGACTAGGACACTGCAACATCTATTCACTTAGAAAACTAACTAGGAAAAACTTTCTTAGAAACTTACCCAAACATGAATTCCTAAATGAAAAATTTTGCAATCCTTGCGAAAAGGGAAACCAACATAATGTTTCTATTAAATCAAAGAAATAAGTTTCAACTTCTCAACCTCTCGAGATGGTTCACATGGACTTATTTGGACCTTCAATAGATTCTAGTTTAAATTGGATGCACTATGTCTATGTCCTAGTAGATTAAATTTCTAGATA
Source organism: Viscum album (assembly GCA_963277665.1). Taxonomy (NCBI): domain Eukaryota; kingdom Viridiplantae; phylum Streptophyta; class Magnoliopsida; order Santalales; family Viscaceae; genus Viscum; species Viscum album. Next base: position 440,691,891 of record OY728139.1, on the reverse strand, counting down.
TACTTGGGTATACTTCTTACCTCACAAAAGTGAATCCTGTTCTTACTTTGTTAAATATTCTAAGTTTGTAGAAAACCATAGTGTACTTAAGATTAAAACCCTGAGAAGTGATCATGGACGTGAGTTTGAAAATCAAGAGTTTGAATCTTACTACTCACACAATGGATATAGTCACAACTTTTCTTCTCCAAGGACACCTCAACAGAATGGTGTAGTAGATAGAAGAAATAGAACCCTTCAAGAAATAGCTAGAACCATGATTAATGAGTGTGACCTACCTATTTAATTTTGGGCTGAAGCTGTTAATATAGCCTGTTATATTATTAATAGAGTTTTAATTAGACTAGTTCTTATGAAGACCCCATATGAGTTATGGAACAATAGAAAATATAAAGGTAGTTACATCAGATTCATTGGCTACAAAGTTTTTATTCTTAATATAAGGGATAATCTAGACAAGTTTGCTACTAAGAGTGATGAAGCAATTTTTCCTGGTTATTCTTCAACTAGAAAAGCATATAGTCTTTATTAAGAGAACCAAATGTGTGTCAGAACCTGTTAAAATCAAGTTTGATGAAACAGATCCACAAGAGCCTAAAACCTCTCTTGAAAATCTTGATGAAGATTTGAGTGTTTTGGACCTTAATGACATATCTAAAGAACATTCTATAAAAATATCCAGTTCTAGAAATATTCTAGAATCTGCTTCTATTGACCATGAACATGGAGATGAACCTGAAATTTCTAGTCCCACATTTACTAGATCAACAAAGATTCTAAAGAATCATCATTTAGATGATGTTGTTGGTAATCCTGATAGAGGTACATAGACTAGAGATTCTCTAAGAAACCAGGTTGAACATCAAGCCTTTATTTCAAAACTAGAACCTAAACATGTCAATGATGCTATCAATGATGAATTTTGGGAAATGTCTATGAAAGAAGAGTTAAATCAACATGAAAGAAACAAAGTCTGAGAATTAGATGACAGACCAAAGGACACATTAACAATAGGCACTAAATGGGTTTTTAGAAACAAAGTTGACGAATCTGGAAACATAGTAAGAAACAAAGGTAGGATAGTTGCACAGGGATAAAGTCAAGATGAAGGTATAGACTATGAGGAAACCTTTACACCTATTGATAGATTAGAAGCCATTATGATCTTACTTGCCTATGCTGCTAATCTGAATTTCAATTTATATCATATGGATGTTAAAAGTGATTTTCTAAGTGGTTTTATTGTTAAATATGTTTTTTTTAAAAACACCTGAATTTACTAATCCTCATTTTCCAAATCAAGTTATTAAACTTTATAAAGCATTATATGGTTTAAAAAAGCTCAAATAGAATGATATGATAGAATTAGTAATTTTCTTATTTTAAAATTTTTACTAAAGGGATTGTTGATCCAACTCATTTTATTTAAATAATTTATAAAGATGTTTTAATAGTTTAAATCTATGTTGATGATACAATCTTTGGATCTTCTAAACACTCTTTATGTACTGATTTTTCAAAGAGTATGCAAAATGAGTTTTAGATGAGTTTAATGGGAGAACTTAAATATTTTCTTGGATTTCAAGTTTTCCAAAATGAAAATGGTATTATTTTTAATAAAAGTAAATATACTAAGGACCTTTAAAAACGTTTTGGTTTGGATAGTATTAAGGTAAGTAAAACTCCTATGAGTATAGCTTGTAAATTGGATGTAGATGAAACTGGGAAACCAGTGGATCAAACCAATTACAAAGGTATGATTGGAAGCTTATGTTACCTTACTGCTAGTCGACCATATATTTTGTTTAGTGTGTGTATGTGTGAAATATTTCAAGCTAATCCAACAGAATCTCATTTAATTACTGTTAAACAAATTTTTATGTATCTTGAACATACTGTAAACTTAGGTTTGTTTTACACAAAATGACAACCCTTTGAGTTAATGAGTTATTCAGAGGATGATTTTGCAGGTTGTAAGTTAAAAGAAAAAGCACATCAGGAACATGTCATTTATTGGGAAAATACTTAGGATCATGGTGTAATAAAAAAGCAGAATTCTATAGCATTGTCCACTACCGAAGTCGAGTACATAGCTACTAGTAGTTGCTGTGCATAAATTCTGAGGATGAAACACACTTTTTTGACTATGGATATCACTTTAAACACGTTTCTATCCACTGTGACAACACTAGTGCAATAAATATCTCGAAGAACCCTGTGTCTCACTCTAGGACCAAACACATTGATGTAAGGCACCATTTTTTGAGAGATATTTGTAAAAAGGGTTATATTATTCATGAGTTTAACATTACTGAACATCAATTAGCTGATATATTTACTAAACCTTTGAGTTCAGAAAGGTTAAGTTACATTAGACGTGAGGTAGTTATGTTTATCCTTGACCGGTCACAATTCTCACTAATGTAAAATTCTCACCGATGTGAAATTCACACCGATGTGAAATTCTCACTGATGTAAAATTCTCACAGATGTGAAACTCTCACTGATGTATCTTCATTGATAGGAATTCTCACTGATAGACGCTACTGATAATTGTGTTGTTTTAAACTTCTGTCCTTGTCCAGAATCTGAATCATTTTCCGTTTTTTCATTTTATTTATTTATATTAGGATTCCTAAATTATAAAACTATAGTCTGAGATACTTCTCAATCCATCGAGCATCAAACCTTTACCCTCAAACCTTAGCTCCCAAATCATTAGAGAAACCAAAATCCATTGAACTAGCGATGGAAAAAACCAAACTTCATACCGTCAGAGATGACTCTGTTGAGCCGAAAACAAAGAAGCAGAAGACCGAGCAATAAGCAAGTGGTAGTGTTTCTAGAACTAGGTTGGGGAGACGACTAGTGAATCCTCATCTACAGAATCAAGTTATTGTGATTTAAAAGGAGCTATGTGTAGAGTGGCTACAACCTAAAAAATCCTTAGTTCTCGAAGTTCTTGAATATCAAAAATGGGTAGAGTGTTTTCTGAACAATAATTGTCTATATTTTCCAAAGTTACTGAAATAGTTTTACGAGTTTTCAACCATTGAGAAATCTGAGAATGAAAATAGAGTAAATTTTTTTGTGAATGGAATAGAGATATCGTTTTCATCTATTGGATGGGATGAGTGCTGAAAAGTTTCAAATGAAAGGGTATCTGGATAATTATCGAGATCCATACCACCTACCAGTGATATTTTCGACTATGAGACTACATTGGAAGAGCTGGAGGGTGATGGAAGTCAAATACAAGTAGTTGCTGCAGAAATAGATGGAGAGAACAGATTTCTGTTCAAATTTGTTCAGTATGTCTTGATACCGAGGAGAGGAGTCTTTTCCAATTTGAGATATCAGGTTATCTATCTTATTCATCTCTTAAGACATTGTGTAAAATTTAATTTGTGCAGATTTCTAATTATCCAAATGGAAGACATGATAAGGCCGAAATCAAAGACAAATGCCATATTCTTTGCTATGTTAATTTCTGTGATGATCAAGGTAAAAGGGGCAGCTGAGTCTCAAGATGATATAGTGGTAGTGAAGAATAACATTTGTATCATTTCTAAAGTCTACAAATACATGAAGGTCAATTGGAACCCCTGGAGAGGATAATGGGTCAATGATGACCAGAAGGTGTATGACAAATTTAATCCTTTGAATCATCCTTCAAGACCTAAGGATGTGGAGGATCCAGGTCAGGGACCTGATGATGAGGAGCCAGAATACAATTACAATTCAGAAGAGGAAGTGTCCTCTGATGATGAAGGAGGAGACCCTGACTTACCTTCTTTCCCAACTCCTGAAAATCTAGAACAACATAAATTAGATAAGGAAGAAGCTGTTGAAGAAGCTGTTGATGAGGCTATTGAAGAGGCTATTGAAGAGGCTACTACAAGTAATGAAGAAGATGATCATGAAAGTGAAGCATCTGTGTCAACTAGATAGAGCCTGAGTCCAGTGATTGGAAAATATTTAGTCTCCCATGAGGATATAGTAGAAGTGGAAGAAGTTGTACCTAATTCAAAGGAAACTCCTCCTACAGCAGAGATGGAAACAATAGTGGAAAATTCTCTAGAAAATGAAAGACATGTTGATAATGCTGAGAATGTTTTTATATTAATTGATGATGAACCAATTGAGGGGAGCATCATACCAATGTTGGAAGTGTTATAGTGGCTGCTGGAATTGAAGATTGGACAGAAGACCAGAGTTTTTTAGTCTGTGGTTTATACTATCCATATTCAAATGATGAGGTATCTCACAATAGACAAAAGGTTGTTTATAATATTGAATCTGAGTTATTTCCTGAAGATGTGGTCCGAATTCATGACCTAGATACATTAAAGAAAAATCTTAAGGACAGTTTTGTGGAAGATGTAAAGAATGTGTAAGCCTCTTTGGTCTCTGCAATTCAATTAGTCATGACTGACTTAGTGGTCAGTTTGGCATCTGAAAGAGTACCCACTATAGTTGTAACTGCCGATATGATCACAAGGGCTGATCTGCAATACTTGAATAATGAGCTAAAAGAATCTTTTAATGGCTCAATTTCTGAGATGAATCACAATTTTTCTAAATAGATGAGTATGTTGGAAAGATATTTTGAACTTTCTCTTTCTTGTAATTTCTCAACATTCATAGAAGAAATTGTGGAAGAAGTTAAAGACTGTCAGGCTCAAGTTTCTAGAATTTAAGCAGATCTTAAATCTCTAAAGGAATATGTTGTTTCTTTAGAATCTTACATGAGCTCGAAAGATCAAGCAGACAAGGACATAGCCTATGTCAAGAGTGTGGTAAGACAGATGGTTTCAGTATTTGAAGGTTTCAAACCTTCTATGAATGATCATATTAAAACCCAGGATTCCCAAGCTCAAAATCACATTAGTGGGTTAACCAAAAGCTTCAAAGCGACTATATATTTCTCGGTTGGTTCTCTTGCATATAAACCCTCAATAGAACTGAATCAAATTCGAGCTGTGGTGAAGGAGGCACTTGTTCAGGCGTCAACCAGTGGCTTTGTGGACTCATTCAAGCTGAGAAAAGTTTTTCATTCTACCAGATATTCAGCCAGAGAGATAATGAAGATAGTCCAAGACAACATGAGAGAATCATCTTCTTCACAGAAAGAAGCGAATGATAATGTGGACTTCTATTTCTCTATGATCATCACAAAGAATCGACTCAACAATCACTTCAAACATATGTTGTAAAATATGAAGTTGTCTCTTGGAAATCAAGATTTCAGAGAGAAAGTTTTCAAGATTCGTGAATTGACTCCAGCGTTGGATGAGTTTATGGAAAAAAGGATGACTTTATATCCACGATGGAGAGAAGATGATGAATAATTATGGATTTCAGAAATCTATTGCTGCCTTTTCTGCATGTTGATGCTAGGCCAGTGATTGTCCCTCCTACCTTACTAGCCTCTGCTACTTCTCCAGTTCAGATGACTCCTGCCCAAGAAATTAGAAGCATCACTCCTATGATCACACAAAGGACTCCTCAGTACATACCAGTATCAGTTTCTGTGGTTCAACCTCCTATGATCATTTCTGGAATTCCTAAACCCTCACCTGCGACAACTTCACATGAATCCACTTTTTCTCCCAAAGGAAAATCTCACATTGAGGATGTGGATTCAACAAGTGTCTATACTGTTTGATAGGAATTCAATGTATTTTGTTTTATGATTCTTTACCATTTTGAAACATCTAATACAATTGGCTTTCCTTTCTTTATCTTTGGTATTTTTTTTATTTCTTATTGTTCCCCACTTTTTGATTATCAAAAGGGGGGTAAATGTTCTACAAGGATATCAAGGGGGAGATATATTAATGAAATAAGGGAAATTTTATCTAAGGAAATGCTATCATTATTTACTCCTCTGATAATGTTACATTTCATTTTCTGTTACCAGTGCTTTTACTTTCATCTGTTGATACCATTTCATTTAATTCTATAATACCACAAAATTTTACATTAGATATCATTGCATTTGATTTTATCTGTGATACTATCACTTTTTCTGCCACCTATGATCCTCTATGTTCTATAACATACTATTTCTCTAAGATAATTGAATTTAATGATATATCCTCTGATACAACTTCTCACTATTTCATAAAACAAAAATATCATAAGTTGTGATTATCAAAAAGGGGGATATTGTTGACCTCACCAATTTTGATAATCCCAACTATGCTTTCATATAATTTTATAGTCTCAATATAATGTTTTTCTATATATCAATTATTTAAATATGTGATCAAGATGATATTAATATTAAAAAATCCCTAAGATATGTTAATCTATGTCAGTCTATGTTTATATGAGTTATGAAGATATTTTAACCCTTCCGGATATTCTTTGCATAAAATAGACAAGTGTTATGTCACTGCTCTGCGTATAGCTACTGATAAAGAGCTACCGGTACTCAGTCTACAGATAAATGTAGTCTACCGATAGATAGAGTCACTGATACACAAAGGTCACCGATAAACCAGAGCTACTAATATGAGGAAGTCTACCGATAGAACCAGTCAACCGAGCTACAGATTGACCAACAGACCAGAGCTACCAACAGACCAGAGCTACCGACAGACAAGAGCTACTGACAAACAAGAGCTACTGATAGATAGAAGTCTACTGATAGTGCCAGTTCACAGATAGTTACCGATAGAGTACATATACCGATACAAGTACAGTCACCGGTACATCAGCAACTGATGGAACGACGTCACTGGTACATAGAGCAATCGATGCAAGATCAAAGAGCTACCGATGGAAGAACCTGCTACAAAGTCCACCGTACACATTTACCAACACGAGCTACTAAATGGCCAATCAGTCAAACTGTATACTCTCAATACTATTTCTTTATTTAGCTAACATTTATATTTGATGTTTTTAATGAATTCAATGTTATTTAATGAATTCAACTGCCATGTCAGGAAACCATACCTAGTACCCATGAAAAAAAGTAATCATTCTTTTTCCAGAGCTGAATGCTATAAAAGGGAAGATAAATACCAAGATGGAAGATGATGATGTGAAGTTGTGCATATAACAAGCATCAAAGAACTAAGAAGGAACACAGGTGAAAAAGACAAGAGCTGAACATCATTCAAACGTGGCGGATATTTCACTAGTCTACATCTATACTCCAAGAATCCTGGACATACATGAAGCAACTCATTTTCAAGAACACAAGTTGCATCTTGAGTGAAGATCTACAATAAAAAATTCATGCACTCAGGCTGCTAAGATGGACCATGAACCAAAGAAGAAAACGACACTCTGTATTCTGAGCAGAAACCAGAGAAGGACTCAGAAGCTTATTAGATAATTCAAAGGAGTTCAAAGCTTCAATGCCAATCATTAATTATTTTCTAAACTCTTTATCAATTTCTTTAGTGATTCCATCTTTACATTTCGAGCAGCATGTGTACCCTGTTTATTTTACACACACACTGTCTCCTGAGAAAATAGAGGATTCTTAAATCCGCACTCAAACTTTATAACCCTTTGTTTCCCACTGTGGATAGTGTTAGAGCTCGAGTAAGACCTGGACAACTTGTGTGATGTTGTTTGTGTTTCCCACGTAGAACTTTGGTAGAGGTCTTTAGACCTAGACAGTAGTGTACTGTTGTTTACCCTTGATCCAGGGTGTGGATCAATTTATATAAATTCTTGAGAGGACTAAGTCTGGGCTCGAGACTAAACCTCTTGGTTATCTCTGCTGTGTTGTTTAGTTTAAGTCATAAACATACTATATATTTTTATTTCATAATCTTCTACTATTACATTGTAATACAAAACTATTTTAAAGCTACTTTGATAGTTAAATTAGCAAGTGTTTATACTTATTGTAAACCAGTAAGTTAGTTTCAAATGTTAATTTAATAATTAGATTAAGTCAACTGATACCTAATCAATCTTATAGAAACTGATTAAACATTTACACTCTGTAACGATTCACTACTATTTAACTTGGTTTTTAAATTGGGGGATTTTAAGAGAAATATTTTTAACAAAAATTTTAATTGGAACTCATTTCACCCCCCCTCTTGAGTATCCACTCTGACCAACATATGGATATCTATAAAAAGTGGCCCAAGATACTAATTCTAGTGAAATATCTAGATACCAATACTTGGGACAAAATGTTATGTTTTAGAGGGTCTTCCACTAATCCTCTAATCTATTTTCATTCATGCTTTATTTTTTCCACATTCCCTATAACTCCCATGTCACTAAGATGAGTGAGTAACCCCTTCCATATGTTAGGGGGATTTAGATGAAGGGGTGAGGTTTTTTGGGATTTATTATTTATCTCGTTCATGTGTTATGGTTTCATTAATTTTAATTAATAAGCTCTAATATATTTATTTTAAAATCCAATAAAAATGATTTTTGAATCTGAATAAAAAAATATAATTGTTAAAAAATTGAAAAAACCAATATGATGACCAATAGATAAAGAAAATTGGAATGAATATTGTACTGGGATTAAATTAGTTCATTAAACCCCTAAATTACCACCCCATCCACTACTCAAGGAAGATAATTTTTAGATGACAATTTATTCAGAAACTGATTAGTGATATTCTTATTTAATCAAGTAGATAGAATCAATGAGAACTCATCTCACATAGTTACGAAATATCTCTCAAATAATATACCCAAAGAGAAACTTATAAAAAATCATTGTTCACTATATAAAACCCCTTCTATGGCCTACTTATTTTTCTCATTTTCAACTCATTGCTATAATCATGCATAAAATTATATATTTAGACACAAAAAACATCTTCTAAAATCCCACATTATTTTCTTCTCAACTCTAAAATCTACATTTTTTTATATTTTTAGATTTCACAGCACCACATCATTAGTAATTTATTATTATTATTTAGTGTTTTATACATAGGCTCACAAGAATTCACATATTTTTACTCTCTATATGGTCTTACTTCATAGTTATAGATTATTTTATTTTATCAATGCATCAATTTTACTCCTTATTAGAAATTTCTTTTTTCCTTAATTGGATGTAACATCATTATTTTTAGCTTACCCAAAATACAATACTTAAAATTTCATAAATCCATCAAAAAAGTTGAATTATCCCTTAATCATTTTATTATTCCATGATCTGATGAGATCTTATCTAAACTCACAACATATGGGTTCATTACCAATTTATTTTCATCTTATGAAGTATCCACAAATATCAATATATTTTTAGGTCCCTAAATCTAGGAGCTTCAATCATCATAATATAACACATTTGAAATAAAAACAATTAATATTAAAAATACTCAATATAAATCAATTAATCATTTTCCTACACAAGTACCCAACAAAACCTACACCCAATTCATGAATGAGTTTTTATAGCTTAAATTCTATTGATAAGAAATTGAGAAAAACAATGGGTTTCAAAAACAAATATTTAATCATATATTTTTATGTGATTTTAGGCACTGAAGGATTTAAAAACATCCTCCCAATTACATCCTCATTGTTGTTGAAAATAGAATAAATGCATTTCATCTTAATTGAGATCTCCCACATTAGTTTTTACCAGATAAAAATTATTTTTTTACATGATGTGGAGAATATGGATTGTTTAATTTACATTATGAATATAGTTCTCAAGATTACAATGATTGAAAAATAATTATTTTCTATAGACTATAAATATCTATTATAGTGAACTTCATGCTTAGGATTCATCAATTGACGCTTATAGGGATTTTCCATCCTTACATGTTTTGTGAAATGATCATTATGATGAAACTCAAATAAACATTACTATAAAGAATTTGATTCTTATAGAGTGAAATATTATTCTTATTATGAAAATAATTATACATTTTTAAAAAATTACACGCAATAAAATGATGTTTACACAGTAAGTCATCCTTATTGTTCATAAGAAATGATCCGTATAAATTCTTTTAAATAAACTTTATTTTCAACTCAAAAATTATAGAATTATTAATATCTGTTCAAAATAGAATTTAAAAACTTTAGAAAAATATAAATATTATAAATCAATCCAAAAACACTTCAATGGATTGGTTCAAAACAAATACCAGAAAAACAATTCCTTCAAAAATTTGGGTTCTTCAATATTTTCACAGAATTTCACTTTTTCATCATCACATGATTATATCATTGCTTCCTCATCTTGATCCAAGAATATTTTCAAAGATTAGACCTTAAATTTATGAATGGTTGGTTTTGCCTTAAAATAATGTCCATTGATCTTATAATGAAACAATGACCATTACAATTATCATGAACATTATGAATTCCACTACTTTTACCTTATAATGCACATATACTTTATGATAATATCGTATGTATCATCCAAACACAAATATTTTAAAATCATGTACACTATGAAGATTATTTCATGTTCCATAAAAACTATCCTGAACTCTGTTATGTTATGTAATCATAGATTATGATAATTACCAATGTATCATGTGATATATAGTATTACAACTATATAAAGACACATGGTGAACATAATAAGGTCTCATTGATTTATCGTTATTTGTAAAAATTGGAATCTCTATTATTAAATAATCAAACTCAGTTATACTTTAATTGCAATTGATAACTACTATCATCTTGGTATCTTAAACATTTATTACTCGGTGTAGTTTTGTCAGATTTAAATATAGAGATTCCTTATAAAAAACTGGACTACTTGAACATCTTTTGGAGTACCTATAATTTCATAATATACTGTCATTTCATATGTTTGTATTGAAATAACTTATGAATGGAATGATTAATAAGATATTTTTTTATAAAATAAATTTATAATATGATCTCATATTTCATATGAATTCCCACCTATTTTAATATCCACTTCTTCTGGTAATACTCATGTAATACTTCTAGTAAACATTCACTGTCCACTCCATATTCCAATAGATCATCTCATGATTTTTATGATTACTTTAATAATACAATGAAATATGAATTGATGTAGTTTGATATTCTGAAAAATGAATTTTGGGGGATCAAGGTGGGAGGCAACATGATGCAATTTTGTATGGGAATATTTTTCAATGATGAATAATATTGAGAATTTGGGAGTCCCAAATATATTTTCATCTCAGGATTTCACTACCCTATTAATAAAATCAGTCATTAATAGACCAGAACATTCTATTGGATCTTCTTTTATAGCATTTCATTTTACCAACCTATATAATGTTTACTCTCCTCGAGCCAGTGTTAAGCCATACAGACTTCTACATTCTTTATTATTCTTATCAAGGTTGGACCCCTTATTAGAGATCAACCAAGATTCATCAAGATGAACTTGATGATTGGGTGGTTGAACCACCTAATATTGGGCTTTATTCTTATCTCCTATTATATATATATATATATACATTTGTGTGTTTCTGTGTCTGTTTATTTTCAAATATCAATGTTCTACTTCCTCAAAAAACTCATTCAACAACATCAAAACCTCTCGAATCATTTCTAACTTCTCAATATCCTGTTTTTTCAAAACATATTCTATATGAAGTAAAATTGGATACATTTTAGAAATTCTATATACATTTTCCAACATGTTAAAAGTTCGTTTATGATTTAATGGATGTAATCTCAATCAAATTCAATGCCTCAAGTTCGATCATCCAATGTCAATAAATCCTCACAATTCCTTAGTCATCATAATACATTACTTGGGAACCCCATGAATATACTCAAAAATCATAGAAACTTATACCTAGAGTCTAATAATTTATTCATTAATATATTGTAATCATGTAACTTATATTAATAATGTTGATCCTTTTTTACCAAAAAATACAACAAAATCACAATGGGTGTACAGTTTCTTGTTTTTTCAAAATAATAATATAATAAAACACACACACACACACTCACAAACACACAGACACACATATTCTTATGTATAACGGCATTGATTTAACATACATATAGACAAAAAAATAAATAAATTAAAAGGTGGACCATAATATATATCTATAAGTGAAATAAATTAGTAAATCACACTAGACACAATGAATATTAACACCATATTTGAACAAGAAAATCATCATCCCCTCCAAACCATCTAGACCATTGACTCCATCGTCCATGAATCCTATTGTATGGGTAATTTTCCATCACATTGATCATATATAACAAGGTTTACATATGTTACCAGGGAAAAAAGTGTTGGGTCTGCGTAAATCAGACAGAATAAAAGGCCAACACCCCACCCCATACTATATATCATAAAACCAAGTGTAAGTGAAGTAAAAAATTAAAAAGTAAGAACGTATCAACCAAAAAAATAATCTTTTTAGTTAAAGTGTGGAATATAGATTCTAATCATGAGTTTCTGTCATGATATACAATTATAAATCATTATTAGTACCATTATAATAATAAAAACTATCATTCAAAAAATCATCTTCATGTCATATTGGGAATCCGAGATATTATATCATCTCTCCATTAGAATCTCTTTCAGTATAGGATACCTATGAAATATCATCATCATTAAGTGGTTACTATATATATTTGTAGATGTATGAATTCATACATTGGATGACTCTATCCTCATAAAGAGAAATTGTATTCACATATATATATATATATATATCTACATTTATATATCCTCACATTGGATAATTCAATTATCATAGAATAATATACAAATTTTTATCCAAACCATTAAAGATATACATACCCTTTTTCATAAATGAGGAATATTTACTCATGGGGACTAATAATAGCTTATAAAAATATTTTTAGATGTGTATCTGGTGCATACAAATCAAACTAACTAGAATAATAAGTCAGAATCACCTACATATACAACATGGACCAATCCCAAAACTCTACATATTCTAAATCATAGTAGGAAAAAATTATATAGATCATATATAATAATAAAAATATATGCAATCATCATGTAATGTACTAAAATAAATTACAAATTGGAAGTAGATGACAGTATCACGATTCTATATTTTATTTCACCCACATACCACTATTTTATACTACATTTTTATTGAAGATTAAAAATATAAGAATAATTTCTACTCCATAAGGAATTCATTTAAATAATTATAAATACTATATATAATTTCAATTTTAATTTTTACAAATTTTAATGGTATATGGTTTTTATTTGAAGATACCAAGATAAAAATAGAGAACATTTTCAAAAATTACATTTGAACCAAAGAACATATGTGAAAAAAATTTCACATTATGCTTAATATATCCCCAAACTGGGGATGGAAATTGGTAGGTAAATTTATAACAATGTTTCATGAAGTTATAGAGAAGATAAGTATTCCAAATGAATCCATTGAGAGGTCACAAATGTGTCATAATTGGAGAGAATCTTTACTGTTCATAGTCATGAGTGGAATTATATAAATTAGAAATTAATCAAATTTAGTTCATCCAAAAACCACATATTTAACATGGTGATAGTAATGATTTATGGAAAATAAATTTTTGTTTTATAGAAAGATTGAAAATTAAAAATCTTATCTCAAACATGGGTTCCATTTTATTTTATAAAATAGATTTCCAAAACCACTTTTCATGTTTCCTATAAAATAACACCAGTGTAACCTCATTTGTATTTTCATAGAAACAGAGAAAAAATAAATTTGGGATATTAAAAGTGTAAAATTTAATTATTATAGATTTTATAGTTCTTAGAATCCTATATGACCATATGATTTTAAGATATATTTCTCTTCAAATATTTTTTTAGCATGTGATACACAAAACCTTGAGTCTAAATAAACTATAATATAGGAAAACATTATAGACTAGCCAATAAATTGGATGGTATGAATAATAATAATTGAATTATGGATTATTTATAGTTTACACAAGTTTAATATTAATTCATTATTTATAAATTCCTTATAAATGAAAATAAAAAATTGAATGTAAAATATATTTTTTTAGAAAAATAATGTTTTATGCAAACTAAGTGTTTTTATCATAATAAATTAAATTGATCTCTATGGGTGACTAATTTTAATAATTTTAGTGTATTATATATTTAATAAAATGTATGGAAAATAAAATAATTGTTTCTAGTAATTAGATAAGAATATATATATTGTTTTATGAATAAAAAATAATTTTCTGGAAAAATAGGGTTTATTGTATTTGGGACAGTAATTTTAAAATAAATTTATACCACTTATATAAATTGAATAATAAAAAATAGATAATATTTCTTGAATTAGGATAAATAAATTTCGAAAATTGGTTCCTTTTATTTTTGGTCAACATCAATTACAACCATTGTAAATTTTTTTACACTGGTAAGGGTAAAACAACTAAAATTGTGTTATAATAATGGGATGAGCCTTTAAAATTTATCTACAATTTTCTATCATGTTTTATGAGTTATTTAGATAATATCCATATAATTATTGAATATATTGTCACTTAGTACAATATTTATTTGATTTTGACCATTATATCTATTTAAGAAAAGAATAAATACCACATGTCACTCTCGAGACTTTAATGTCTCTAAATGTTTTTAATTGTCGATAAAAATATGATTAATTTGGATCAAGATGTTTATTTTAAAAATATATTAATTTTTTATCATATTAATTTATTTATAATTTTTATTAATGAATAATTTCCATAAATTCTTAGACAACACTAACAGAGTATTTATTCAATTAATTGAAAAATAAAATAAATGAATTTACAAATATTAAAATTAATAAAATTTATGTGATTTATTTTGTTTTTTGAATTGTTTAGATAAAGAAAAAAAATTATTGATGTGTGAAAATATTAATTTCTTAATAAATTATTTTCTTGGTGTCTTTAAAATTAAATTAAATGAATAGTTCAAAAATATAGGTTAATGATATTTTATAAGAAAAAACATTTTATTAAATGATTTAAAAATAATTAAAATATTATCCACATATAAGTTAATTTAATATGATATAACATAAAAAACATCATCCATTTATGAGTCAAATTTATATTTATGGTCATTTTCATAACCATTTATTAATGAAAATGTTTTTAGTGCAATTAAGGAAAAATGGTTTGTAAAGGGGTTAATAAAATAGATAAGGTTTAAAATGACCCCAAAACCTATCCAAATCTCATTGGTTAATTTTTTTGATAATAAATTATTTTTCATATAATTTAGGGACATTAAGCTGTATATTTCTTGTGAATCGATTTATTATCTTTTAATCATTTAAGAAATTACATGTTTGACCCCTTCCTCCCTTATAATAGCTCACCCCTCTATTCACTTATTTACACCAAATTGAGACATCTACCTCAATATAACCCTATCAAATTATCTTATAAACATAATTTTCAAAATTATAGAGGTGATTATATTACCAAAATTACTACCCTTATATCCATGAGAGGAGATCCGATGGAATTGTTTCGATGAAGTGGTAATCACATTAAAGGATCACTTTCTGTCTACTTCATTATTTAAGACGTCTAAATATGTGGTATTTATCATTAAATAATATATTTATTGTACTTAATATATATAAATTTTATTCTTATTATGAAATCCCCATTATCCACACACTTTCCCATCAAATGAGATTTGAAGTATCACTCATGGATACGTGGATCTTACTATCTCTATATAGTGATACAATTCATTTTTCATCATTAAATATTATATATGGGTATTTTATTGTTTTAATGTTTATATATTATATTGATGATATAATTATACTTATGAAATTATAATATCACATATACCATATTACATTCTTTACCATTTTAAAATGGCAACGCCGCTCATGACTGTGTGTGTACTACCACCTCGATGAAGTGATGTGATTCACTTCTCATTTTTCAATTTCATATAATGAAATTAGGTTGGATTTTTTAAAAATATTTTATATATATTCAAAAAATCTCCATGCATATGTATGATCTATATTCTCTTTTAATGGTAAAATTCATCTTTTTTTATCTACCTTTTTATTGTAGAATCTAAATATTTATATAATAAATATATATGATATTTATTACTTGATTAAAATTTTAGAGATAATGAATCCATGATTAATTTACATGTACCATATCCTCCATATATAAATTCTCGTGAAAAAACAAAATAGATAATATTTGAAGATGGTGATTTGGATTAAGAGTTCTTAAAAAATTGGTGTTGAAATTTCATAAGTGGGTCATATATGATACTATAAGTATATAAATGACTCTAGTATATAATTATAAAAAAACTAACGTATTATGCAGGTGGTTATATTTTTTTTGAATCATGTAGAACTCGAGGTATGAATTTATCATCTCAAATAATATTGTTTGGTATATATATTATGTCATAAACATTTACTCTTTTATGAGGTGTTTTGACAGTCCATTTTTAATGATGTATAATTAATATTTTAGTTATCCTAAAAATATAGGTTTCATTTTATGTAATTATTTCATGTTGTTTATATAAGGTACCGACCTTAAACATTACATAATCTTGAAATAAATGAATAATTCAAAATGAAGATAATTTCATGTTTAGTGTTTTGGAGAATCAGGCCATAAAAATTACATTACATCTCAAAGATTACCAGGTAGACACGTTTAATCAGTTTCCATTTTTTTCAAAAATTAAAAACACTTGAAAAAAGTGTCTTTTCAAGTCCTATGTTTTAGAAATATTGACTTTTCCTTGATCCCATCCTTAACCCTATTCATCTTTAGGACCTCTGAAAAACATTTCAAAACATGGGGTGAGCATAAAATGCTCAGTAAGGGTTATAAAACAAAGAAAGAAAACATTAGTTCATCATTGCATACATTACATAATCTCTTCCACATACCTCATGAAATCATAAAATTTATGAATAACACATAGAAAAAATAAATCATAAAGGTAACTTGTTGAATTAATATCATACTTACATTGTAGCTATCACAGCTATCTAGGGAATTTCGTTAGAATATCCATCCTAGTATATTCTCTAAATCTCTTATTAGAAACATTCGTGTTTACCTCTGTCATGTAACCCAATGCATTGGAGAGCTATCTCGCATTCACCCACTCTATTTTTATCATGAAACCAACCATATACGTTACAATGTCCAATAACTAAAACATATTCATAACACATAAAAAAATATAAAGGAAATATAACACTTCCACATTTCAATCCCAACATATCATTTAAATATATTAACATAAAAATTACAATATAAAAACCTTTTTCAATACCAATAATTGTAAAAAAGAGTAAATGGTATTTACTTTACTTTTAAAAACATTACGACATGTTTTTGAAGAAAAAGATCAAATAATATACACTGTGGCAGAAAGGTAATTGTCACCGCTTACATTAAAAAAAGCATTATTTTTTGTCATCTAGTAAAAAAATTCATAGAAAAATATTCTATATTAATGAAATTAAATGTGAAATGTAATTATACAGAGAATGAAAGAAAGTCAAGTATTAAAAAAATATGCCTCAATTAAAGGAGATTCAGACGAAGTCCCTTACCTCGTATCTGACATGAACTGTTCGTTCTTTAATCTCCTAAATAATAAAATAAAGTTAATTTATACATGCTTAACAACATTTTTCATGATTATTATTACTTTTATATCACTTATTACCTTGTTATAAACATTATGTAATCATTTATGTTAATAACGATTGTTTTGTCGATATTTGGTACTTGAGTCAAAAATGATCTTTTTATATTTACATGTTTTTCAAGTTTTCAAAAGTTATTAAATCCATAATGATATTAATAATTTATAAATAATATATATCCAGTATATACATGTATTTATAATTGAACATAACATTTGGAGATAATAAATACAATGCACCAATCATGGAGACAGTAAGCCGCACGTACGAAAGAATAATACATTCATTTATATTTCCTACTTTAATGGAATTAAAATATAATGATAATTAGGTATATTATAATTCCGTTATAATATCATATATAATATCATTAATTATATCCTTTATAAATCCCACATATGGAAGAAACGAATCATATCATTTTGAGGGGGTGGTAGTCCGCACTTCCTCAAATGAAATTATCGCATTTACTGATTATGAAACCACAAAGGTATGATATAAATGTAAAATACATAAGAATAATGAAAAAAATAAACATAATATATGTCATATTTAAATATAGGGTCGTTTTAATGGCCAAAAATAGAGGCGGTAGGAGATAATCGAACAATCATCATTTCGTGAGGTGTTAGTTTGCCATCAACAGAAACAGAATGTTCATCACCCATTAGATGGAGGTGTGTGCCAGTGTAGTTTTAATAATTCTCATAAAAACATACTAGTATATTGAGGATACTGGTGTTGTTATAAAATAATGGAATAAAATGAGTCTAGGGGTTGTATAATTTATATAAATGAAAATATGTTAAGATAAATTGTTACCTTTAATTCAGGTAACTCCCTTTGGATTGGAACAAAAGGACTTCAAGAAGTGACTTCTTCCTAAGGTAAGCATTCTAAGATAATTAAATGGATCCCGAGATCTTATTTGGGAAGGTTTTGGGAAATTCAAGGTGTATGAGTGGTGTGCGGAATTGGTTATAAGTGAGGGTATTTTATAAGGGGGAGGAGGGGCTCTTTTGGAAAGTTTGCAAATATTATTTTATTACAAACCTATATTTGGTTTAGAAGGATCAAAAACTAATTAAAGTTTAATATAAGATGACTCTTGTTTGAAATAAAATCATAAGATTAAAATTGGATAATATTTTTATATTGTTTTATTATTTATAATATTATTTATTTAAATCATTTATTAGTGAGGTAAATATTTCATCATTATTGTGTCGTAAATAATTTTATTTATTTGGTGTCTAAAAATAATAACATAAATACCATGATTTTTGAAATATTTTATCTTTAAAATTAATACTTATCATAAAAAATATAACCTATATAACCCCATGTAATAATTAATTTACTAAAAGATATTTGTTTATGACTTTTTTGCCTTTATTTTATGTTAATTAAAATAAAGTGTCTTTATCACCCTCAAGGGGATCAATGGGGTCCCAAAAAGACCCAATGATGCCCATGGCCGTACATGACTCAACCAAAAATGATAGGACAAGTTTTATAGCAATTTTTTATTATTACAATATTCTTTTTATCTTGAATTAATTTATTAACCTTTAACCATAGTAAATAAAAGTCAAAGATACTATTCAATAAAATTATTTTCATCTTATTGAATCAAATTTACTTACTAATAAAAAAAATTGTTTGTTGGATTTTCAAAATCCAAATCAATGAATTAGTTAAATTTCATTTAAATGAAAAGTATAGTTTTTTAACTATGACTTAGTGGTTTCACTATTTTTTAAAAATTGACGTTTTTCATAAAAATACAAAACATTGAACCTAAGATATATTTGATATTCCAAATTAAAAAATGATGTATATTTTACCAAATTCAAAACATTGAAGTTGAATTAATTTATTCAAAATTAATTCTCTTTGTCAAAAAATACCATGTTTTTAAGAAATAATAACTATCAAAATATTGATACTTATTTATATCCGATTTCAAAGTAAAAGTAATTCTAATGAAAAAAATGGGATTAGATGTTAAAAACATAATCTAATTACACATTAAAATAAATTAAAAAGTTAATATGTCTATATAAATAAATTAGTTTAAAAAAAACTTTTGAATTAAAATATAGTATTTCTAATTATTCATTAAAAAGTGAATTTTATCCTCGAAATACCAAAATTTTATCCAAAGTTAATTTTGATGTCCCGATTTTAAAGAAGAATCTTATTTTTTTCAAATAGAACCAATAAAAATGACCAAAACTAGATTTAAATATGGTCTCTATCAAAATATAGTAAATCAACCTTTTAGAAAATATTTGAGTTTTTATGCTTAAAAATAAATTAATTCACATTTTAAGCTTCTAACATTATTTGGATAAATGTAAAAAAAATTTAACAAACATGTAAAATCATATTGTTGTTAGTTCTATTTATTCCCTCTAATACAACGACTAGGTGTTAACTATATTTAATATAATAATATTATATTATTAGTGTGCAACATAAGATTTCAAAGAAATCCGTTGTTGCGTATTGGGTAAGCCATCGAACATATCAACAAAATTAAAGTAAAATTAATATTTAATTTACAAATATTAATAAATACGGAAAATGTATTATTCTTTATTTACTGGGGATCTTACATCCTTCAACCCTTGTGGGAATTACATCCTCGAGATTTTATTCACTTATCAAATATGTGGGGGTATTTTATTCCACCCTTGTGGGAATTATATCTACGGTCAAGAATCTGGACTGGTACTTCCTCATAAGAGAGATTTTTTTCCAACTGAACTACCTCTGGGCTCAAAATATGAGATAGATTTGGCATATAATTTCATAACATTGAAACATGAAAAACATTGTGTACCTGTGAGAAATATGGAGGTAAATAAACTCTATAAGAAACTGATCGATCATTCTCTAAGATTTAATAGGTCCAATGAACCTCAGAGTCTACTTTCCTTTCTTACCAAAACACATCACACCTTTCCATGGAGGAACTTCTAGAAAGATATAATCACCTACCTCAAAAGAGAGATATGTCCTCCGATTATTCGCTTAACTATTCGGTCTACTATGATCTGTTCTCATTTGCTTCTGAATCAACTGATCCTTTTCTGCCATCTCTTATAACAATTTAGGTCCAATCATCTTCCATTCTCCTACTTCATCCCAAAACATGGAGTTCGACACTGCTTTCCAAAAAATCTTCTAATGGATCCATCTGTATACAAGAATGAAAAATTTTATTATAAGAAAATTCAACTAAAGAAATATGTTGGTCCAAACATCCCTGGTAATCCAGTGAATAAGAATGTAGCATATCCTCCATTGTCTGATTTTTTCATTCTGACTGCCCATCTGATTACGAAAGAAAATATGAACTAAAATTTAATTCACTAAACAACGACTTCTAAAGGCCTCTCCAAATGTTTTAAGTAAACATGAGACCACGATAAGATACAATGGAGATGGGAACACCATGAAACCTTAAAATCCCTTTAACATACAATTGAGAAAGTTTATCTAGAGATAAAACATCAACAATAATAATGAAATGAGTAGATTTAGTCAACTGATAAATAATAACACAGATTGCATTATTACCTCGAGATGTATTTGGAAATCCCACAACAAAGTCCATAGATATATTTTCTCATTTCCACTCTATCACTATGGAAGACTAAAGCAATCATTTCGGTAATTGTCGCTTTGATTTAACATGATGACAAGTCAAACAATTCTTACTAAAATCATAAATATCTCTTTTCATTCCATCCCACCACTAATACTTTTGATGATCTCTGTACATCATAGTACTACCATGTTGAATTGAAAATAGGGAACAATGGGAATCGTATAACAACTCATTCTTCAATTGTGAATCACAAGGCACACACAATCTCTTTCAAAACCTCAAAACACAATCATTATCAATGTTAAATTCACGAATCATACGCATCTAAACCAACTCTATCTTTTTCTGGAACTCACTATCATTCTTTTTTGTTTTCTTTATTCCATTTGATTGGGATAATTTTAGTGACACCTAAAACAAAACAAAATAATTTCCTACACCAACAACTTCTATGCCAAATTTCATCAAATCAAAAACTAAAGGATCTTGTTCTAAATGTAGGATGGTTAATGAAGCATTACATAGTAGACTAAAAGCATCAGCTACTTTATTTGTATTTTCCGGATGGTAAAGGATCGTGCAATCATAATCCTTGATTAATTTCAACTGTCTCCACTTTCTCATGTTAAATTCATTACTAGTGAATATATACTTCAAAATTCTGTGGTAAGTATATATTTCACATTTTACTACATAAAAATAATGCCTCCAAATTTATAAAGCAAATACAACAACAAATAATTCCAAATCATGGGTATGGAAATTTAACTGATGAGGTTTCAAATGACATGAAGAATAAAATATTACATGATCATTCAATATAATGATAAATCTAATTCATTTCAACAATGCATTATTGAAAATAAAAAACTCCCCATTTCTAGAAGGTAGTGTCAAAACTTGATCATTCTCCAAAATTCTTTTCAATTCCTGAAATCAATCATCCCATTCTTTTTTCCAAATGAACATAACACATTTTCGAGTTAGCATTTTCATTATACTAAAAAACCATGCCAAATTCTCAACAAACCTCTGGTAATATCCTGCTAAACCAAGATAACTATGAATCATAGTTATATTTGTGGGTCTTGGCCATTATTCAACAACTTTTATTATAGGAGGATCAACATTCATTCCATTTTTTAAAACAATGTGACCAAGGAAAGAAATTTTATGCAACCAAAATTCACACTTTCTGAACATCCCAAATAGTTTCTTTGTTTTATGGTTTGAAAAACAACCCTTAAATGACATTAATGATCCTCCTTACTTTTAGAATAAACTAAAATATCATCAATGAACAAAACCGAAAACTTATCCCTGAACTCATGGGAAATTCTATTCATAAGATCCATGAATACAACTAGTGCATTGGTTAAAACAAAACACATAACTACAAATTCATAATGGTCATATCTAGTATGAAACACAATATTCAAAATGTCTGATTTCTTTACATTCAACAGATGGTACACCGAACTCAAATCAATCATCGAAAAATACTGAGATCCATAAAGATGATCAATCAAATAATCGATATGAGAAAAAGGATACTTGTTCTTAATATTTATGTTATTAAATTCTTTATAATCAATGAAAATTCTAATTGAACCGTCATTAAATTTAACAAACAATACAGGTGCACCCCATAGTGATGTACTATGTTGAATGAAGCCTTTATCTAATAACTCCAGTAATTGTTTCAATAACTATAAAAGATTACTTTGAGACATTAGATAAGGGGGTTTTGAAATTGGTGAAGCATCAGGAACTAGGTCAACAGTAAATTCAACTTCTCTATTAGTTATAATACCTAGAAAATCATCAGGAAAAACATCAAGGTACACATTTACCCCCAAAACATCATTAATATGAACAGTTCCTTTGATTTAAAAAATATGTGCACGGTTACATTCATTTCTATATTTTACTAGTTTCTTTTCTTCTTGATATGTTATCAAAATCAAGGGATCATTCTTGTAAAGAAATAAAAAATACTTATGGAAATAAAGTTATTTAGCTCTGTAGTTAATATTATCATGATAAATAGAAATTAAATCCATAACCAAAATAACTTTTAACACTACTAGAGGTAAAACAATAAGGTTTGTAGTGATAATCATCCCACACACAAGGAAATTAAGGTTCTAATAATTTCTTTTTGTCTAAAAATTTCCCCTTGGTGTTTTTAAAATAATTTTAGGATTCCGATCTTGAGATGGAATTCCCAATTTAATAGAAAACATCTCAGAAATTAACAAATGTGTAGACCCCAAATCGAAAAACACATTGGCATAATATGAAAAAACAAACAGTGTATCTGATATTACTTTATTTGATGGACCAACATCTACTGAAGTAGTTGCAATGAATTTAACCACCCCATTCTGCATGTAGTCTAGTTGCTTTCCCTCAGTTGAGTTCTTCATTGGACACTCATTTGCATAAGGACCCATTTCATTTCACTTAAAACATTTATTCAACTGTAAATAAGATTTTGTCTTACCATTAACCTGATCATTTTCAATGCAATTTTTGGCCTTATGTAAAAATTTACCACATCGATAGCACTTACCTGAATTCAAAAGACATTCCCCAGTAGGATTTTTACCACAATTTTTACAAACTAAAAACTTATGTTTCTTACCATCAGACTTTTTTAATGAGTTATTCCCTTTCTCCTGCCTCCTAAACCTCTTATTCTTTTTTTTCCAAGAACGCATGATCATAAAAAAACTCCATATCCACCTTCTCCACACATCGAACATGTTTTTCATAACTTTTGGACTCACGAGAAGAAAAATCCCTTTGATACTTTAGCATTAATCCTATGTACATATGGTTAATTTTAATATCAATATCTTGTATGAAAATTAGATCCTACCTTTCTAGTTGTGTAAATGTTTCGTCATAAGTATCCACTGTGTAATCCTCCATCCGCAATTCTAGGAATTGTTTTTTGATCCTAAGTTGAACCACCTTAGGAAAATATTTCTCAAGAAACATTCCTTTGAATTCATCCCAATCAAGAGCATCAGTCTCTCACTATCCCTGATATTTTTCACCATAGACCACCACTGATCAAATTCACCATCAAAATGGTAAATATAGTGAATAACATTTTATTGTTTTAAACATCCCATAACATCGAAAATCTTCCCCAGTTCTTTAATCCACCCTTGAGCTAGTATAGGGTCAGATGATCCTTTGAATGACGGGGGATGTTGCCTCATGAAATGCTCCTCTACTCACATGTTCCTCTGTGGTTGATCTAGCTGATCGCATGCATAGATACCACCACCATTTATAGACTATGTCAATTGTTCCATCACTATAATAAACTTTTCAGTTTCGATTTTGACCACCTCAGGTTTTCGATTTGGAAGGTTGTCTTCCTCATGATGCCATCCCAACATAGCTACCATGTTTCCTCTACAGAAAACCATTATAAACATAGAAATATCTTAGACGAAGAATCATGGTACTCTATAAATTCTATATCATTTCAATAATAACATAATGTAATTTATAGACATGAAATTAACAATACACTATCTTCTAAAGTTATCTAAACCAACCGCAGATACCATCTATAAGTACCCATCCTTAAAAATTAAATAATATTGAAAAAATAAATTATTTATATTGAGGATCTTTCCAGGTTTAGTGTTTTTGAGAATTAAGCAATAATTATTACATTAAATCTCATAAAATACATGGTATAGACTTATACTCAGTTCCATTTTTTTCATAAAATAAAAATTCTTGAAAAAAATGTGTCATGTCTAGTCCCATGTTTTAGATAGAATTACTTTTCCTTGATCCCATCCTTGACCCTATTCATCTTTAGGTACTGTGATAATTATTTCAAAACATGGTATGAGCATAAAAATCTCACTAATGGTAATAAAACAAAGAAAGAAATGATAGTTCATCATTATATACATAACATATATTTTTAAAATATTTAACGAAATCATAATATTTATGAATAACACATAGAAAACATAAATCATAAAGGTAACTTGTGGCATTCATATCATACATACATTGTTTTTATGACAGCTATATAGGGAGTCACATTTGGATACCCATCAATGTATATTACCTAAATCTCATAGAAAAAACATTCATGTTTACCTCTGTCACATTCCCCAATGCATTGGAGATCTATATCGGGCTCACCCACCCTAGGTTTATCATCAAACCAACCATAATCATAACATTTACCATGAAACATAAGATATTCATAACACATAAAACAAACATAAAGGAAAGATAACATTTCCACATTCTAATCGCAATATATCATTTAAATATATTGACATAACAAATCCATTATAAAAACCATTTTCAATGCCACTATATTTAAAAAAGATTAAATGGTATTTACATTCCTTTTAAAAACATTAAATCTTGTTATGGAATCCAATGATAAAATAATACTCGGGGTGGCGGAAAGGTCATTGTCACGACAAATGTTAAAAAGAAACATTATTATTTTAATCATTTAGTAAAATGATTCATATAAAAAGATTCACTTTTAATGAAATGTAATGTAAAAGGTATTTATACAACATATAAAAAAATTCATATATTAAAACAAAATATGCCTAAATGAAAGGTGATTGAGACGAAGTCCCTTACCTCATGTCCGACTTGACCTGTTCATTCATTAATCTCTTAAATAATAAACTAAACTCAATTACTACTTTATTTAAACCTTTTTCATGTTTATTAATCCTTTTATATCACTTATTACAATGTTATAATCTTTATAAAATCATTTGAGTTAATAACAGTTGTTTTATTGATATTTGGTACTTGTGTCAAAAATGAACTTCTTATATGTACAAGTTGTTCACATGGTAAAACGTTATTATATCCATAATTATATTCATGATTTATATATTATATATATCATATATATCAATCATCTACATGTATATATAATATTTTAAAACATTTTGAGATAGGAATTGAGATTCACCATTCATGGAGACGGTAAGCCGTACGTACGCATGAATGCTACTTTCATTTCTATTTCATACATTAATAAAATTAAAACATAATGATACATAGGTAAATTAAAATATAATTTTAATATCATATATAATATATTTATCTCTATCCCTTTTACGTCCCACATATGTCATTGACAAGTCATATCACTTTGAGGGGGTAGTAGTCAGCATTTCCTCAAATGAAATTATCGTGTTTACCCATTATGGAAACCAGAAAGGTAGGCTATAAATGTAAAATACAGAATCATCAAGAAAAACATAAATATAATATATATCATATATAAATATAGTGTTATCATAATGGCCACCATGAGATGTAGTGGGAGGTAACCAGACAATAATCGTTTCATGAGGGGTTAGTTTTCCATCCATAGAAACAATATGTTCTTATTCCATTAGATGGTGGTGTGTGTAAGTTTAATTCAAATAATTATCATAAAAACATAATAGTAAAATATGGGCACTGGTGTTGTTATAAAAGAAAATAATAAAAATAGTTTAGGGTTTGTAGATGTAAAATAAATGAAAATAATTTTATGTGAAATGTTTACCTTTAATTTGGGTAAATCTCTTTGTTTTGACCCAAAATGACTTCTAGTAGTGCCTTAAGCCTAAGGTAAGGATTCTAGAAGGAGTATATGGAGCTTGAGATCTTATTTTGGTCAGGTTGGGATGATCCAAGTGGATTGGGAGGTGTGTGGAATGGCTTTGAAGTGAGGAATTTTTATAAAGGGGGATATTTAGAAAATTTTGAATATATTATATTATTTTAATCTTATATTTGGTTTATAATTATCCAAAACTCATTAAAGTTGAAGATAATATGGCTGCAGTTCAAAATAAAATCATCCAACAGAAATTATACATGTTTGGGATATTTTTTTATTATTTATAATCTTATTTATTTAAATCATTTATTGAAGAGGTAAATATTGCGTCATTATTGGGTCATTAATAATTTAATTTATTTATTGTTGAAAAATTATAAAAGGATTACAATAATATAGGAAATCATTTTATATTTCCAATGAAAATTTAAAGTCTAAAAATAACTTATATAACCCCATGTAAAAATTAATTTATTAAAAGATATTTGTTTATGACATTTTTGCCATTAAATGAAGTTAATTAAAATAAAGTCTCATTATCACTTTGAAGTGTCATTATAATATACTTATTACTTTGAATTACCCTATTTATCTTTAATCGCGGTAAATAAAAGTCAAAGATACTATACACCATAATTATTTTCATCTTATTGATCCAAATTTTACTTACTAATAACAACCATGTATGTCGGATTTTTGAAATCCAGTTAACATAATTACAAAAATTATATTTTAATGAAAATTTTAATTTTATAACTATGACTTAGTGGTTTCACTATTCATCTAAATTGACATTTTTCATAAATATACCAAAAAATCAGCCTAAGATATATTTGATATTGAGAATTCAAAAATTATGTCTATTTTAACAAATTCTAAACATTGAAGTTTCATTAATTTTTTTAAAATTAATTTCTGTTGTCAAAGAAAATAGTCTGTTTTTATGAAACAATAAATATCAAAATAATGATACTTATTTATGTCAAATTTCAATGTGAAATTAATTTCAATGACCAAAATTGGATGAATTGTGAAAACATAATATAATTACACTTTAAACACAATTAAAAATATAATCTATCCATATAAATAAATTATATTTAAAGGTATTTGAAAATTAAAATATAGTATTATTCACTATTTATTAAAAAATCAATTTTATCAGAAAAATACCAAAATTTTACCCAAAGTGCATTTTTATTTCCCAATTCTAAATAAGAATTTTATTTTTTCAAATACAAAATATAAAAGTGAGAAAAACTGGATTTAAATTTGTTTCACCATCAAAAGGTGGTTAATCGACCTTTTAAATAATATTAGAGTATTTATGCTTGAAATTAGATTAATTCACATTTTTTCCTCTAATAATTATTGGATATATGTAAAAACATTTGAAATATATATATAATAATATTTGAGTTAGTTCTATTCATTCCATCTAATATAATGGATAGGCGTTAAATATATATATAAAATAATATTATTATGTTTTTAGTGTTCAATATAGGATTTCAAAGAAACCCGTTGTTGCGTATTGGGTAAGCTATCGAACATATAAACCACATTAATGTTAAATTTATATATAATTACAAAATATTAATAAATATGTAAAATTTATTATTCTTTATTTACCTGTGATGTTACAGTTTACGATTCAATTGTTACCAAAGATGAAAAGGGTTTATGTTTTAATCATAATATTTATCTGTATTTTTTAGGAATTAATTTATGATAATTAAATTCTATGATCTACCTAACCTAAAACTAATTAATTTATTCTCCTCTAGTTATATATAGAGATTAAATGGTTTATTTCATTTTCCTCTCTTTATTAACTGAAAATACCAGAACATTTTTTTAAGGAAAAAAGAATTTATTTCCCTCTTCGGCCGAAAATTATTTTTTTCACCCAAATTCATGCCTTTTAAAAAATCAATAATGTCTATAATATTCCAATATGATTGTTTAAATTATTTTCCCCATGATTTATGTTATAAATGTTTTATTTAAAAGGAACATTCTTTTCCTTTGCAAAACAAGTAACTTTTTTTAATTTTTTTACAAAATTTGTGAATTGAATGTTTTCTTTAACTTATATGACCTGAATAGAATTTACCACCATTGTGACCACAAAATTATCTGAATCTCATTTTACATGTTTCCAAAGATATTTTCCCAAAAAATGTATCCTTTATATTCCCAATTTTTTTGGATTTTAAATAAGTGGTTACAAACTAAAAAACATATTTTCATCAAGGAATGATCAAAGTTATATTTTAAAGGCATTATTCATCTATAATGAAATATAATGATGTTAATTAAATTTATACTAGTTATATGATTCAATTATATCATAATTATAATTTATATGGATGAATAATGATTCAGGTGACAAGATATTTATTAAACCCATTTCTTTTCCATCAAATATGCTATGATGAAATAATGAAATATTTATAGAACATGTTTATTTTCCATAGGTCAGGACATGTTGAAATGTGTAGGGAACCCATTTAATTTTCATTGGTAAGGATATGATGAATTTTTATGACATTTTTTCACATATATATACATATATATATATGATTTTCATTATATTATAGGTGAGTAGAAAGTTATATATCCCTCTAATGTGTTAGTAAATTATGGGTATCTAATGAGATAAAAATGACTAGGCAAAGGAGTGAAACCAATTTAGTAAAGGACTATGTCTTCTATGATAGTCTTGGGATTGAACCTTGACTAAGAGGATAAAATGATTTGTGAACCCAATCCATTATTTTAGTCTTGTATGTGATCCATAATTATTAATTAAATGATTTATTATTATTATTATATATATGAAAAAAATATATGCTTTATGCCAATTTTATGATCTCGTGGATTATATTAATTAATTTAATTATTATTCATGTCTTATAAACTTTCAAGATGTGTGACAGGACTCAATATTATGATCTATGATATACACGTAATGGTTTTAAAATGTTATGATCAGATTCTCATACACTTATTCTCATGTAATGATTATGGGTTTAATGACTTCCCCTTAATCTACCCTTACTGAGTATCTGATATCAAACTTTCATATGTTTCCTTTTACCCAGGTTATGAAGAATTAATTTAAGTGAGATATTTCTATAAATGGTTATACTAATTAAGAGAATTATGGGACATGATTTCATTCTCTTATAAACATGTGGTTTATGTATCCTTGTTTCCAATGATAATTGACCTATATGATTATCTTATGGATCATAATGTTATGAAATGATTATTCATCTTTTATGATGTAATATCTATGTATGAAATTTATGGGTTAATATAATCTTTATCATAGAAAGGTTTAGTTTACTTTGGAAAATAGGATGAGAAAAAATTAGTGAGAACCCGGAATAAAATTCTATGTATAAGATAATATCCAAATATTTTGGTAATGATCATTGATGAAATAGATTAATCCTAAGATTTCATTTATTGAAAAGATGGTGTCTTTATTTAGACATACTATAAATTATTTTTCATGAATATATGGTTTCTCACTATAATTATTATTTCTCATACTATAAACATTGGTTTTAGTCAATTAATGAAACTTGTATGAATCATGTTGCTGAAAAATTCTTCAAAAAATATAACGATTTTAATCAAGATTAACATATTGATATGGGAGTTGGAATATAAAATATCATTTTTATTCTTATGAATCATAGTTAAGACATGAATCAGGTTGAGCATCTTGATGAGAAAAGAAGAGAATAATATCCTCTTGATCCCTTCATGAGGCTGTATCCACCCTCTTTTAGTGGGTATACTAATCCACTATTTAAAGAAAAATGGATCAGTAACACTAAAAAGATAGTTTCCATTCTATTGTGCTTGAAACATGAATATTTTATTTTTTATATATATCATTTGGAATATGAAGCATATCAATGGTTCAACCTTATCTAAAATATGAGGCAATATGAATAAATTGAATTCATAAAGTGAGATTAATTTATGATATTATTATTTTAATATCTTCATTACATATATTCGTCATATAGAAATGGATAAGGAATTATATGGGTTGAATAAGAAGGATAATGAATACATTATCACCTATGATGAAAATTTAACAAATAATATGATGTAAGAATGTAGTATTATGATCTAACATAAAGGAAATATTTATCAAATCTTCAATGACTTAAAACCAAATTTTCATGTAATTTTATCCACATGTGGCTTAAGTATCTATGAATAAATCATTTGATTTCATATCAAGGTGTAGATGGATATTGGAGTTACCCATTAATCCCAGAGTTTTAATAAAAAAATAAGGTATTTAATTGGAATAATAAAAACCATATAGAGAAGAAAATTAAATTTGATTTTTTATAAATTGTGTAAGGAAACATGGATTAAATTATATTATGGGGTTAGTAAATGTTTAATTTTCTGAAATTAAGGTGACTGTGATATCAAATTTTGTAGTTATTTTTAAAATTTATCCCATGGTAGAAAACAATTACCACATAATTCCCCACCCACACATAAGTGTTTAACATTCAAGAAGTGTGGGAATTATTTTCACAAATGATCAAACCCAAAGGTTAATGTTGATTATTTATTTCAGTAACCACGTAATCCTAGAGATAAAGAGAAATATAATCTGATCATTATTTTTCATGTGAAGGACAATAATATATTGGTAAAGGGTACACATAAATTCCAATATATAACTATATAATGTATTCATTAATTTAGGATATACACACTTTTTATAAGTGAATAATTTTATAAGGGTTTCGTAGTTACACCTCAATGATTATATGTTTAATTATTAGTGATAAACCCTAATGATATGATGATATGATCACAAGTTGATGATTATTCTCTAATTAGTGTTTATGAGAATGGAATTCATATAAATTTCATTATTCTTCTCAATATTTCATGTATCTGAAATTTATTCAAGCCATATTATATAAATATAAATGATAGATATTCAACAACATCTATATGTTGTCTGATCTTGATAAGATTATCCACATAGGAACCTCATCAGGTTCATTCACAACTAAAGTGTATTGACATTTTCTTTATGAAAACCACAAGCAAGATGAGTGGGGAGGATCTCTCTAGTGTAAGGAAATATTAAAAAAATATAACTTTCTAGTTTGGCATATCAAGAAACATTATTTATCCATGGATTAGCTGATTAGAAGGAATAGGTCTCACCTCTCATCTAAATGTATTTTCTATCATAGTTCCATATAGGATAT
Organism: Viscum album; assembly: GCA_963277665.1. Lineage (NCBI taxonomy): Eukaryota > Viridiplantae > Streptophyta > Magnoliopsida > Santalales > Viscaceae > Viscum > Viscum album. Next base: position 440,659,719 of record OY728139.1, on the reverse strand, counting down.
TCCTAATCATATATTTTAACGGGATTTGTCATTTTCTATGTAGAGTAGATTTATTATCCACTCTAGTTTAATAATTTAATAGAGGTACATATTTAGTTTTTTTATTGTCCTGGTTTCATGGAATAGGGATTATTAATCATGATAGTATTTGAAGTGTGACATTTTTCCATATTGTTTGTTGGTGTATACGGATCATTGGTAATAAATCACTCATTGATGAAACCTCTATCTCTCATTTGGACTTGCATGACCATTCTAGATGCCTCACGATTGACATGGGTGCATTGGTTAATCAATGGGAGAATCCCCCTCTATGAGTAAAGTGATATATGGGACGAATTTTTTAACTTGAATTAATACGTTACCTACCAAAAATAGATGATTTCTTGATGACCCCCCCCCCCCCCCCCAATACGGATTCCAAACTCAACACATATGGATCCAGTCTTATCGGCCTCATGGTGGGAGGGGGTTCATCTCTTGAATATAAAGGTCTTATTTTTTCATTGAGTATCTTATATGTATATGGCGAATCTTTTCATGATAGGGATAGATCATTTTTTAAGGAGATTTAGTTTTTACTATCATATAATATCACATTTGTTAAGTTTGAGGAAATCTCCTCTGTTATTCTCAACTCAATCCAATATAATATTACCCCACCATCATGGTCCATTGTTTACAATATCTATATGTGTAAGAGTCTATTCCAATGAGCAATCTTGATGTACACTTGTTGTTAATAGAACGTAGTGGTGAACTATCTGGATTTATATGGTACTTCAAAAAACTCTAAAATGATTATTTCTAGCATGGGATCCCTCCTCGAAAATGTGTAAATCTAGAAAGAGTTAATTCCCTTGGTCCAAATTACATCACGATTCAATGCTCTTATGGGTCTCTTTGTTTCATAAATAAAAATTCATACTTAGTATGGATAGTACAAACCAACCTAGGATCATATATTGGTGTGATGATACCTTTTAGATTCAAATTGGATTTCTTTTATTATAAGTGTCATGATTCTATTAAAAATGGGTTTTTCTCATATTTTCCGGTAGTAACAAAGTATCAGTGGTATAACTATTACACAATAGGGTTTTGATGTATTTATAGAAAATTTACCTAGTTATCCACAATATTGTATTGTTGAGTTGCCAATATAACTCTATATTGTGCGACATCTATTTCAAATAGTTCAGATAGAATGGCTCTGACTGAGTTATAGTAATTTAATAAGATACTCTAGAATAATATTTATATTGGATTTATTTATCCATGTATATCAACATGGGGTACACCAATTATTTTTTTAAGAATAAAAATAGATCAATTATAATATAAATAAAATGTCAGGATGTTAATAAAATCACAATCAAGAATAAGTTCATGCTTCCCCATAATGCTGATTTTTTCAGGCAATCTTGAGGAGAATTTTTTTTCTAATATTTAGATTTGAAATGGATTATATCAGTTTAGTTTCAAAAATAAATCCATATCCAAGACATCTTTCCATTCAAGGTCTACAAACTATGAATATATTGCGATTCCATTTTGGTTTTACTAATTATCCCACTGTCTTCATAGGATATTAAATTGATCACTTTTGGGTATTATTTATAGATTATATTTTTATATATTAAACAAGAATTAAAGATCATGAGGATCACATGAGGATTGTAATAAAGACTTTTAGGAATGATAATATTTATGAATATTTTTCAAAGTGTTCATTTTGGCTACAAAAAGATTTATTTTTGGGTCATGTAATCTCAAATAGGGGAACATCAGTGGATCCATCAACGAAATAAGTTATTTAATGTTGTAAAATACAAACCAAAATGATTGGGATCTTTAGTTGTCTTGGTTTGGTGATATTTTATATATATTTTCAAGATAATTTCTCACAAATGTCAAATCCACACACCATGTTAACATGAAAAGGATCCAAGTTATTTTATATAGATAAATTTGAAGAACATATCAAGGAACTAAATATAAAGAATGTCAGTACACCTATACTGAACATTCCATATGGTGGATAAGGTTTTGAAATATATATAGGTGCATCATATAATGGATTTTGATATATACCCATGAATAATTATATAGTGATAACTTCTACCTCACAACAGTTGAATATTCATGAGTAAAATTACCCAAATCATGATTTGGAGTTTACTGTGGGAATATTTTCTTTAAATATATAGAGACATTATATTTATGAAGAAAATTGTGGATTTTATATGAATAATAAATGTATAATGTATATATCCATTCAAAAAGTGATGAATGTTAACCATAAAAGATAGTTTGAGTTTATTAATGATTATGACTGCTCAATACATTAAAAAAATAAAAAAGGTTACAATGTTGAACATGATCAATGTAAAAAGGATCATGCTACATTTTCTTTTATAAGGATCACAAAAATATCAATATTTCTATAATTGGAAAGGATGGATCTATAAATACAGTAGTTAGGGGAAAATATTATCTTTTTCAAATGATGGTTCAACTATCTATCTATGTGATGTTTTAATAGAAACATATGATAAATATGTGAAACTACAAAATATGTTAAAAATTTCCCTAATTTAAATCATCATTACCATGAAATGTTAAATTTCGTGAATCATTTATGTTTTTTGTCTATGCCATATTTTATGGTTTTTTAAATGAGGGAAAAGTTCATTATTCTCTTTTAATCCAAGAATTACCGAAATTTATAGAGATATGAAAGATTATTTATAGTGGTACAACATGATGAGAGACATTGAAATTTATGTATCTTGGTTAGTTGTATGTTATCATGTTATGGATGATATATATAATTAAATGGGGCTGTTATAACCATAACACTTTCTAGAATAGAAATAGAAAAATGTTACAATGGATTTTGTCATCAGGATACCAAAAACATTTAATGGCATTTATGATATCTAGGTTACAGTAAATCTTCATAAAAAGTTATCCCAAATAATTTCTATTTGAGAAAATATATCTCTTGATCAACTTTCGAGAATATAAATTTACGAAGAGGAATTTTTTCACACAGTACCACAGTATTTTGATTCAAACTAGGATTTGAGGTTTATGTTAATGTTGAATAAAATACTTTAGTATGCAATTTATTCATAGTTAAGAATTATTATAGATTATATTCCTTAGAAATATGGTTTATTAGATAGGAACATTTAATCCCCATAAGTTATGATGAGATATATTTCTATGGATTTTGAATCTAGTTGGGATCAACACCTTCCACTAGTTGATTTTTTATAGAACAATAGATTTCACTTGAGAATTCAAGAGGTCATTAAGAATCCCTCTAGGAAAAGAAGTATGGAGATGAAATGTACTTGGATTAAGTAGAATAAATAATGATATTTAAAACCTATTTAGATAAGGAAATAACATTTAATATTAGAGTTATTCTACAACACATCAATACAACTAAGGGTAGATAAAAAAGTAGATCTGGAAATTGTTAGAGATACATGGAGTTTGAAGTTATTGAGAATGTTTTTATATTAATATATCCATGGAATAATTTTATGACACTGAAAAAGAAAGTAAATATAATACATTGGTATATTGGACCATTAAATGTTCTTGAATAATTAGGGTTGGTAGCTTATTGCTTGCTGCTCCGGCCAAACCTCTCTTGTGGTCATGATGTGATCCATTTATCACTCCTGAGGAACTACATACCAGATCATTCACATGTACTAAACATAGATTTAATACCATTAAATAATTATCCAATTGTTGAAGACAACCCTATATAAAACCTGGATCGCTGAGATAAGGAACTATGGAATACGACTTCACGCTTGGTTAATGTTCGCTAGAGGAATCAGAAATTAAAATAATCCACATGGAAATTAACAGATGTAATGCAATATAGATATTATCATATTTTATGTATAGAAGTTATGGAATTTAGTGGGTGGAATATATTTTAATTGGGTTATAATGTATCACACCTAGATTTTAAGATATATTTCTCTTCAAATATATTTTTTTTCTTGTTAAACATTAAACACTGATTCTAAATGAACTGCAATATAGTATACCATTTTAACCTATCCATTAAATTAGTTAGTTTGAATACGAATAATTGATTAGGAATATATTATGTTTTACACATTCTTTAAATGAATTAATTGGATACTAATGGATTATAATTGAAATTATTAATCATTTTAATTAAAATCAGTGTTTTCTAGAAAATATATTTTAATGTGTGCAATGAAATTTTTATCATAATAATTTAATTTGATCGCTATTTTTGAATTATTTTAATTAAATGAATATATTATATATTTAATAGAATTGATTATCCATAAAAATAATTTATCTTCATTATATAGGAATATATATATTGTGTTAGGTATAAAAATGTATTTTTCCAAAAAATAATTTTTATCACATTTTTTGCTCTTATTTTGAAATTAATTTATACAAATTATAGAAAATGAAAAATGAAAATTGGATTCCATATTTCAAATAAGTAGTATCATAATTTTTAAATAGTTCTCTTTAGTTTTTTTTCAGTGTGAATATTAATCATATGAAATTTTTGTTACACCAGTAAGGGTATAATGGGTATAGTACGATTAAAACATTTGAATAATGTTTATAATTATCACAAAAAAATTCCGTTATCCTACTGTATAAGTGGAGTTTTGTATTTTCTATCCAACTTTTGATTATATGGTAACTTTTTCTATAATTTTTTAGAATGAACTTTATATGAATTTTTAAAAACAATAAATATAAAATGCTACACTATTGAATTTAATATCTCTAAAATATTTATAAAATAAATAAATGAGGATAATTTTGGTTATAAAAGTTTATTTGAAAAATAATTTTTTTACTATAGTAAATATTATTTTTTTATTATTAATTGATTAGTTACAATAAATACTTACCCAATGACGAAATGATATTAATTCACTAAATTAAAAAATAAAATAAAAAATATAAACAATTATTAAACATAATAATATTTAAGTGATTTATTTTATTGCATGAGTTGTTTAGGCACATCTGACATATTAGAGATGTCTAGTAATATTAAGTTCAAATTAAATCTTGGTCATGGTGTCATTAAATTCAAATTAATAGTTCCATGATGGACATTAATAATATTTTATAACATATAATAAATAATTATGTGACATAAAATTCATAAAACTATTATCGTCATTCTAGTTAATCTATTATTGTAGAAAATATAAACTCTTCTTCCATTATGAAAAAATTCTTAACCATTTTATATTAAAATAGTTGTTATAACATTTAAGGTTAAAAATTAAAATTGAAGGGGGTAAATAAAAAATATAAGGATTATATTGACCTAGATTCCGATTTAAATTTAAATTGATGATTTTAATCAAACAATATAATATTTATATTATAATTCATGTCTATTGGGAATTATTTTTTAGGACCATGAATTTATTTTAATTTTTTCTTTAATGTAATTCTGTGTGGTTCCTCTCTATCCCTACTAAAATGGAATCCCTATTTTCTCTTATTTACACCACATTGAGCATTCTATATATACCAAACCCTAGAAATTTATCTTTATAAAATTTAATCAACATTATATATATTTTTTTTATTTCAAAATCACCAAACCTAGGATCCATGTATAAGTTATCAAAAAGAGTTTAATCAAAGAAGTTATACTAGCTTTTACTAATCATGTTATTTTTACTACTAATTTTCCATATCTAAATATATAGTTTTTAATATAAAATAATATCTTAAATATCCAAAATATACTAAAATTTTATTATTTTTATTAAACCATCATTATCTACCTAATTTATTATTAAATGGGATGATAATGTATCACTTGTACATACGTACAACATACCATCACCACTTAAGGTTACAATTCATAATTAATAAACATCCCTTGTGGATGGGTATTATGATGGTCTTAAATATTATATATGATATTTATGATATAATAATGCTTCTATGATTATAAGATCTCATATACGTTATAACCTTATATTTCTTTGAGAAATGATAACATCAATCGCATATACGTGTGGACTACCTCCTCCATGAATCAATAGGATTTTTAGCATATGATTTCCATGGATAGTAATAAGGGTGAATTTTCTATAAGTTTTCAATTTACTCTATATATAAGTATAACAAATTTAAATATATTAAACTGAACGATATTATTCTTTTTATAAAAGTGGAACTTGGGGGAAGGTTTGATCATCTTAAATTTTATCTTAGGGAAATAAGTTATATATAAACCTATATTATTTAATAGAATTTTTATACAGCCCCACATTATTATTAAATCATTAATATCTATAGGATATAAAACCATAAGTTTCATTTGATTTTATTTTTTCATGGTTTGTACAATTAAACAATTACCAATATGGTAAGGGTTTTATGATACAATCTCATTATGTACCAAGGTTTGTTAGAAATAAATTTCAGAATATAATGTTTTATGATATACCTCTCTATATATTCATGAACTTTCTTATCCAATGGTAATATCTATATATTGAAATATTTCCATTAATTTTCATCAATTTAAGAACCCATGAGACTCAAATAAATTTTATAAGGAAACCCATATTTATATCATTATTTCATCAAACATAATTTTATTCCATATCCATGTTTTATAAAAATGTTTCAAAGAAAGATTTAAATATTACTATATGGTTTATTTAATTTATTTTTACCCATGATGTAACTTTTACAAAATGTTTGAAAATGAATATTGTTATCTGTTCCAGAATGAGGTCCATGTTGAATTTTATTACAAGTGTAAAAAGAATGTATTCTTTTTTCTTAAACTGAATTTACTTAATTTCATGCCATTATGAAAACAAAATTCATTGAAGATTTCTTTAAAAATTTCCAATGATACATTGAATCAAAATAACTTCACTTAATATTTAGGAAACATTTCTATTTTAAAAAATTGATTTCAAAGGGGAATGTATATTTTCTTGAAGACATGCTTCAAAGGATATTTTAAATTAATTTTTCATCTATGATACCATCCTTTGATGTTACATAAATTTGTATCGGGGTATAATATAATGATTCTATACATAATATATCTGTATATGGTTTATTATTATGAAAAAAAATATAAAAAATTTTCTTTTCCATGGACTACATTATGATGAAAATTTGAAATGTTTGTGAAACCCATTTCATTTACATGGGTTTTCTATGATGAAATATTTATGAAACTAATTTTCTTTGAAATTTTATTATATGATAAATGTTTTAATATATTATAGAATATATATTTATAACATTAGTTATTGTATAAGTGGGACCAAGAATATATATAACTTTAATTCATTAGGTAATGATGGATATCTAATTTGTTAAATAGGACTAGAATTGGTAGTGGACCCAATTCGGTAAGGGAAACTATACACTATGATAGACATTGGAGAGATTTGTGTCTTATAATATGGAATGGGTGTGAACCCAATCCACTTTTATAGTCTTGGAAGTGATATTTAACTACAAAGGAAATAATTTTATATGCTTATCTTCTTGCCATGTCTTATTCCAATGTTACGCTCTCATGGATTATATTCTTTGATTAATTAAATATTTATATCCTATATATCTCTACTAATTATTACATGATTGGAGATTATATTCTATGATATAAAGGGTATGTTTTTCAAATGATAATAAAATCATCTCATACCCTTTTGTTCATGTTATGTTTCAGTTGTCCTAAATATCTCCCATGTGTACCTTTATTGAGTATCTATGATCACCCATTCTTATATTTCCTTTTCCAAAAGTTATGAATAATGATTTGAACTATGATATTTCTTAGAATAGATTTGTCTACGAATATCATTGTGGAAAAAGATGTAGTTCAATTATGATGTAGTTTATATATATTAAATTTTCTGAAGATATCTAACCTAAACGAAACTGGTGTGGATCATAACTTTAGGTAATTAATTTATGTCTATTAAGATGTAATATATATTTATGAAAATTATGCATCCTTACATATCCTATTAAGGAGATCTAAAATAAATAAGGTTATCCACTCGATCCACCTCCACTCGATGGTGATCTAAATAGTGTAAAGTCATTACAAGAGAGATAAACATGTGTAAATGGTGTTCTGAAATCTAAATTCTATACAGGTTTTCTAAAGTATTTGTGTTTCAATAATTTCATGTGTTTAAATATTAATTAATTTTTTATTAAACTATTATATTGAGTTTATTTTATAAAATTCATTCTTTCTCTTAACTGATTGTCACTAAGATTACATATGGTAAAATTATTTTGATCTTACTGGACAAAAAAGTATTGCATTACTATCCAATAATAATTAAATTAATATTGTATTTTTTAAAACAAAATACTTTCATAAGATATGTAACTTTGTTAAATTTTGGATTTACCATGGTACACATTTATGTTCATCCATTTAAGGGGACCGAGGTTATCTATGACTTTGGTCAAACTCAAACAGATAATTACTCCAAACATAAATAAACTTCTTAGAGAAATAAACCTGAAAAGTTTTGCAGTACAATCAAAGGTATCACCTTATCCTAGATCTCTTGGAACTCACATCATCATATAATATTCATAAGTTATATTCATTGAATTTTTACTTCAAAATGTTTTAAAAACACTATCTCTTTCTATAGTTTTATAAAATTAATAGAAAATATCACTTTAAACCTTGAAATATCCATGATATATAACCATGGGTCTTTCCATTAATGAAAATAAAATTTAAAAATGTAATTTATATTATGTGTCCAAAAAGCATGTTGAAATTTTGGAATTATTTTTAGTGAGAACTAATTTTTTAGAGTGTGAGTTTTTTATATTAACTATTTATAACTATAAATAGTTTTTTATTTTTCCCTCTTTAATGTTTTCATAAAAAATATTGTTCTATCCAATTTTGGTTTATAAATTGTTTTCACGATGATTTGTTATTTAGTTAAACTACATCATTTAGGACCTAAACATTAGAGGACCATATGTCATTGACAGCAAAACACAAAAAATTATTTCCACACCTAGGTATGTGAAACTGGGTAATTAGATCTATTTTTTATTTTATGTTTATGTGTTTGGAAATTTTTATGATTAAAAAATGGTTATTTTAGGTCAGTACAGTACCTCCAATTAGCTAATGTAGGGAACCAACTAGAAGGTTCTAGAAATAAGATCACCTACAAGCATACAAGTGGCACCAACCTACTGCTGGGTTCCACTAGCCCAAAGGTGGTGTACCTAGAGGTTCATACTTTCTTTCTTCACCTAGTGTCTGGTTGGTGGGATACCTCCAACCAGCTGATGGAATTCCTATTTGTTTATGAATTCTTCTTGCACTAAATATCCTATTGGTGGGCTATCATTGACTAGCCAATGGAGTGTCATCCTATTGGTGAGGCCCAGCAGCTAGCTGATGATGTTGTTAGTTATACGTTTTAGTAGGTGATTAAATTTCTTTTTTAAATAATGACTTAACCTATTATATTTTTAATTTTAACCCCCATGCCTCTAAATCAATTTTTATCTTTTCTGAGGCTCTAAAGTGGAATTTTTTCTCTATAATTTTTGTCAGTATAAAATAATCATGTTTGTTAAATATCAAGTCTCTATTGATTGTAATCTGGCGAGTTAACTCGATTCTATTTCCACTATCCTTCTCCATGATTTTGATTTCATTTTAGTTTAAACAATTAGATCTAACATAAACATTTATAATTTATCTTGTGTTCATTATATATAGGATTATGGTACACTTATCACTTCCCCTCATATAATATGTTTTAAATATATGTTATTTTCATCGATACTGAGGTAATTATTTCTATCTTTTGTTCTTACAATTGGCATACAATTTTTTTGTTTTTGGATGTTTTTATTTTGTTATAAAAGAGGAATTGATTATTTGAATATATATTTTGTATCTTTGGGCTATATAAATGTTTTAAAAAGGTGGATATTATGGAAACCAATTGAGGCATATATGATGCTTGTTAAATGTCAACAACATATATTTTAAAATTCAAAAAATGGTTTTCAATATCGAATGAGGTGTGAATCTCATAATAAAATCTTTTATAAATGTGTTTTAATGAATTTGAAATGGATTAGGCTGTGAGAAATGTTTTATGAAATGTGGTTTATTTTCCTTGAATTTAATGATAATGTAGTAGTGCTTTGGGGTGACCTTTGGGTGTTGGGGAAAACTAAACTAGGATGATTCCTAATAGAGGTATCTATCACTAGGTATGATTCCCTTAAATCCAGGGAGGATAGAGTGTATCATTTCTTAGTGATGTAGGATAATAGAAATGAAATTCACATATACAGTCAGGGGTTCCTTAGTAGGTTATAGTAGTTTGGATGTGTATACCCTCACATCATGGATTTCCCTATTTGGTTTCATTGAGAAAAGATTATATATATATATATATATATGATATTTTGATTTTCTAATTTTAACACAGTAACTTGATATTGATATTGATTCTCAAAAAAGTTTTATTATTAATTTCATACTATTTAATATGAGATATTAAATTTTTCACTATTTATTTAAGTATGACTCGATTTAAAAAAATTGAATTTCTTTAAAAAAAAAGGTTGATGTATAAATGGAGAATGATTTCATTTGAAATATTTTATAAATATAATTTTTCAAGAACAAATAGAATCACATGGTTATATATTGTATATACTTATCATGGCATCCTATTGGGCCCTAAAGATAATACCCTACTTGTGACTTTGGACAATTGTAGTGTTGGTTTTATAGGATATAGGTAAAGGGAGGAGCCCCATATAGAAGATTGATCTACAATATCATGTTTATATTCTAGTAGGTTGGGATGGTGGAGATATATGGTCATATAGAGATGTAACCATTGGTTGTTTAATGTTTTCGGTTTTGATGTTATTTATATTGTTTAATGGGACAATGTTATCAACCTATTAGATGAGGTCTTTTTGGTTCTTTGTGATATATGAAATATTATGATTATAAACTATGATACTGTGGTTGATTATATGATAACATAAGTCTGTTGGGGACTACATATTTCCCATATTATCTTTTTATGATAACCAGGTTCTTGTCAGTAGCTTGTGGTGAGCCTGAATCTACTTTGGGCCTTGGGGAGGGCTCATTCAAGTAATAGTATTGGTTAACATAGGTTTGTCAATGTACATAATAGAATCAAATCAAGGATTTATTAATTAATGTTCCCCCAATTTTTTATCACACTCTTGTGTCTAGGGGTTGTTGTTAAATAAGGGATAGGAATCTTAGAACATAATAGGTAGTGTGTGAGTATTTCTAGCAATCTCACTTTTTCAAAAATCCTCAGGTTACCAAATAATGATTAGGGATTTTAGTGTTCTTATAATGTTTTTTATATAGCATTAGTTATCGAAATTAAATTTATGATTAATTATTCTAATAATAATTTTAATAATTTATATACTTTTTTTTATATGTTATGAACCCTCAATCAAGAATAACTCAAAATTCTAGAGAGGAATCTATAGAAGAATCCCAAAATTTGAATCCTTTGGATGACCCAGTTTTTATGGCAATAATCATCCAAACAATCCATTTTATAAAAAATTTAACCAATGTTGAAATATGATGAAAAGTGGAGTATGCATTAGAATTTATTAATTAGCATCCAATAGTATTTCAAGGTTAAAATGGTCTCTATGATGTATAGGAATAAATCAAAAGGAACAAGAGGATTTTTCTCATTCTAAAAAATAATGAACACTCTTTGGCTTGGTTCACTATATATTTTCCTAAAGATCGTGGAAGTATTTATTCAGAATATATTGGTCATTCCCTATGGAACAAGACATCACTTGGACTACATATAATAAATCCTTCATTTAATAGTTTACTATTGACATTATAAGAGTGGAAAAGGTTTCTGAGTTAATTAACTTGTAATAGGGAGGTCAATATATTGTGGAGTATTACACTCAGTTTGATGAGTTGGTACACCTATCTTCATATCATGTTTTGAATGAATATTTCAAGGATTAGATATTTGAATTGTGTTTATAGTGGAAGATAATCACTTTCTATTTATTTTTATGTTCATAAAAAACATATTTAATGGTGGAGAACAAGGAATATATGGAAGAATACCTAATATATTGGAATAAAACACTCTTTTAGGTGTTAATAACATTAATAGGTATCCATATTTCAATTTCGGTTTAAAAAAGGAAGAATGATTACCATCATTACGGTGTTAAAATCCGTGCACAATAGACATCAAGGATGTTTCAGGTGTTTTATTTTTAGTGCAGAAAAAATGGATACCTCAAACCAGATTAAAATTTTTCTCCTATGGTGTTTTATAATTTTTGGAAATTTGGTTATCTTCTCCCTTTCTGTGACAGTGCATCCCAGGTTAGTAGAGTTATATCCTCTTTCACCACACGCTCTCTGTTCAGACTAGAAATAGAAAATTGGGTGGGATATAAACCCCATTCTTAGGGTAATTATCACATTATAATGATAGGAAAAGATGATGATATATTAATTATCCAGAAGAGTGTGCACTATAGGAGATACATGTAGGACTAGATACCATGATAGGTATATTTTTTATTTCATCCATGATGTTTATGGAATTATTTGATAAATTTGATTCTCATTCATTGTTATGATCAAATATTATAGATACATTGGTCTTATGATATAGTTTAGGCATTTAATTGAGACACTTTCCAATCCTATGGAAATAACTTTCAGTAGGGATTTAAGATTCCCATATGTTGGGTGATGATTTTTTTTGTATGAAACTATGTGAGACTTTTTAGTTCTTGGTCTTGAAATATTTGATATTATTATTAGCATCGATTATATGTTTGATTGGTTTCTATCATCTATAGGTACAATTTATTTCTCCCAAAGGATTCACTCACATCTTCCATGGTTATTGGGATCTGAGATTTAGAGGGGGGGGGGGTCCAGTTACTCCTATTGTTGAGATGATACCCTATCTATTGTTAGGGTTGTTTCTTAATGCTAATAACCCATGAATTACTGGTTCCATTTCTATAGCGGAAAGTGATTATACCAATGTATTACTAGATGATTTATTATGGTTACTACCTCACATGGATATTAAATTCCTTATAGAACTACTTTTAGGGATGATATCCATTTATGTACCTTTGTATCATATGGAACCCCGTGAATTAATTGAATTAATAGTTCCACTATAGGATCTTAAGTCAATGTAATTTTTTCCTCCTACCATTTTATCATGGGAATCACCGGTTCTCTACATAAATAATTGGGGTGTGTGTATTCCACATTGTGTAGATTATTACAATAACAACTATGTGACAGTGAAGAACAAATATTAATCACTTTATATTTATGACCTCTTATATCAACATAGGGGGGTGGTGGTTTTTTAAAAATTATTTTATATTAGGTTACCATCATCTCAGTGTATGAGAGGAAAATATTTATATATCTGAATTCAGGTGTATAGATGAGAATTTTAGTAATTTTATTACGCTATCTTAGATTAGTAATTACTCTATGTTGTTTTTAGAATTTATTAACCTAATATTTCATCAGTTCTTTGATTCCATAATAGTGTTTTTCATGGAGAATAATCTTATCTACTCTATAATAGTATAGTATAATTTTGTTATTTTGAGTAGAATTCTATGAATCCTAATAAATCATCATATCTATGGAAAGATATATAAATTTAAATTCTTGATTCAATAGGTGAAATTTGTAGGCCATATTATTTTTAAAATGGTTTATCAGTTTTTCCTAAGAAGATATTGGTAGTTATGTCTTGGGAGAATCAAATCAATGTGTTTGAGATGTTGAGTAACATGGTATTATCTGGTTACTATAGGTGGTTTGTTAAAGATTTCCCCAATCATTCATCCCTGATTACAGTGTGAACACGTAAGGGTGTAAATGTTTTTTGGGGTAATTAGTTCCAAAGATATTTTGAGGTGTTTAAGGTGTGATTAATTTCTGGCTTGACCTTGATTATTCATGATATGGATATTAGTTATTATGTATCCTCTGATGCCTATGGTATGTTTTTGGGTAGTGTTTTCATATAAGGTAGACATGTATTAGCATATAGATCTATTCAGTTACACCCTAATGAGAGGAACTAACCCATTCATGATATTGAGTTTGTGGCAGAGATGTCTGCCCATAAAAAGTGGAACTAATACATCTTGAGGGAGAAATGTACATTGTATTATGAGAATATGAGTCGAAATTATATTTTCACTTAGTGGGATAACTAGTTGAGATAGATGAAATTTGGTGGATTACATTCATACCATTGCTTTCAATATTTATTACACCTTCTATAAAGTGAAAGTTGTCACATATGCATTGAGCATGAAATTACCGACTAAGGTAGTGAATATATTCATGGAAGAGTGGTGTTTTATGAGATTGTTTACTGAGATATGATTTGATAAAGGGAGAGTTGGTTGATATGTTTTCCTAAATTTCACACAAGAGGGAACATTTATCGATCATAATATTTGACTCACATAGACTGATGATGTAGAGTGGCATAATTTTAACAATAATCATTATGGAAGGTAGATATTAGTTTTGTAGTCTCAGACTCTTGATAGTGTTATTCGCATCCAATAATGAATGGTTGTTTTCATAGAGTTGATATAGGATTTGATGGATAATTTGAATTGATTGAGTTATTGTATGAACCCCAGAGATACCAAGAGGTGCTAAAACATGGTAAATCATTATTGGTGGTTTGGTATTAGGTGGTCAATTATAGGTTTTGTATCTCAGTGCATCTCATGTAAAAAAATTAAGAAAAACATCAAAGACATACTAATTTTCTATAGCCAATTCCCATTATAGTATAGAACTGGGAGGAAATATTCAAGGGCTTTAGATTTGGATACTTCAGAATCTATGTGATCAGGATGTCATAATGGTGATTATTGATCGACTCATGATATCATCATATTTTCTACATATAAAAGAGTCGATTAAGTTAGATGTTATTGGAAAATTATATATGTAGGTGGAAATTATAATTAATGGTGTGCAATCAGATATCATTTCTAATAATGTCCCTCACATTACATGCATGATACGAAGTGTATAGAAAATAGTTATGGTTTCTCATTTGAATATAATCACGTCTTATCATCAAAATAAGGACAGATAGACTGGTAGAGCCATCAAAATTCTGGTGTACATGCTCCAAAAATTTATTTTTATGATCAGTGGGTCATGGGAGAAACATATTTCCGAAGTATATTTTCTATATTGAAGTAGTTATCCGGAACCAATTTATATAGAACCACATGAGTTATTTTAGGAGTGTCATTATAGGTTGCCTTTTTGTTGGAAATTGGATGGATAAATTTCATTGGTTGGAAGGATTATTTACTAGAAAATTGTATATATCATGAAATTTATTTGGATAATGTTATAAAGAGTTTAGAGTTTCTATAAATCCTATTCCAAATTGATTTTTTTCTATTGTACTCTGATGTAGGTGATCAGGGTTTTCTAAGAGTTTCACCTTAGATGGGACCAAGAAGATTGGGGATGAAGGTTAATTTAGTTCCTCATTATAATAGACCATTTGAGATTATAGTGAAATATAGGAAGGAGGATTAAATTTTTAATTACTTACTCAACTAATGTCCATCCATTATCAGTTCTATATTTACAAGCTAAAGAACTATCAACCAGATTTATCCTACATAATATAGTGGGTGGATATTGTGATTTAACATAACAACATAGTTTTTTGGTGACCCATTCAGATAGTGTAAAATAGGATATGGTGATACATGTAAATAAATTCCATTAGTTCATGTGAGATTGTAGTGTTTCAAGGATTACCACGAAACATTATAGAATAAGGACTTGATGATGTAATATTGCCAATATCTTTTACCAACTTCATTATGAGGTGTATTTATGAGGACAAAAAGGATTTATGGTTGAAATGTTTTGCACAAAAAGGTATGTGGAACAAGTAATGCATCTATCTTTAAATATTTTCACTAAAATTTTCAGTCCATTTTTTTATTTGGAGAACGTTTTTATGAATTTGGTGGTAGGAGAGGGCCACTGGCTAGCTGGTGAGGGTTGGAAGAACACCATTAAGTATGAACGTGATATTCGATAATGAGTGATCTCTTATCAAATAACTTGTATAATTCCTATAGATGTAGGCATTATTCAGAAACCCACAAACCCACTAGTGAGTCCCAACAGCTAGCTAGTGATGTTGTTGCGTGCATGTTTTGGTAACGGTTACGATGTCTATTTAGTCTCAATTAACCTATTATCTTTATAATCCAACCCCCTTGAATATAAATATATATTTTAGGATATATATGTTTCAATTTGAGTTTCTTTGTTCTATCCTTCTAACCATTAGAAAATTATCATTTTTGTTTAATCATGGATCTTGGTTGATCATAATTTGAATAGTTAGACCAATAGGATTATATTTATTCTCTTCATCAATATAAATTTGATTACATTCAAGACTATATCATCAAATATTTCATGTATATAAGTAATTTATGCTATTTTAATTTTTTATAGGTTCTTGATAATATGATCTCTTCCTCTCTCATTTATGTTTTTATGGGATATGCTTATATCCTCGAACTTAAGGTAGGTATCTCAATCATATGGTCTAACCCTTAGTATGAATTATGTTGTGATAATGTTTTAATTTGGTTATAAATATGTATTTGTTTATTTTTAAATGTTTTTTTATTATAGTTCTATCAAATGATTAAACGTTTGTTTGGATTAAATCCGTTTGAGAAATTTATTATGTTTTTTAAATTTTCTCAATTGTAATTTAAAAAAGGGAAATGGGGTTTCAACTATAAAAACAATGTGGATTAATACAGTAAACATTTTATGAAAATGTGGGAATGAATTTTTATTGGATTTGGAAATGGAAAGTGTTTTATAAAACATGATTTGTTTCAATTGAATTTAATGATTATGTAATATCACATTTGGTAAACTGTGGTTTACTAGTTAAAATGAAAAATGGATGAGTCCTAATGGAGTTATCTATAACTTGGGAAGGTTTCCTTGATTCCATATTGTTTTTGATGCTTTCGACGGGGCGCACTCATCTGTATGTGGAGGACGCACAGCTGTTGCCCCGCATTCCCGCTTTCCAAAGGCGAGCGGAATCTGTTCCTTGTTCAGGGATGCTTTCCACTTGATAAAAACAATATGATGGGATTTCAGTTCTTCCATCAATGGATTCCTCCCCAGAGCCCATCACCTAGTCTGGGACTCCCTTTTAGATTTAGTCGTGGTTCGTGAATCTCATTCCTGGTGCCATATTTTTTTGATGTTAGTTAATTACACTACTTTCGTCAGGACATTCCATGGGGTTATGAAATGATAGCAACCTTCAGTCTGAAAAGATGAAAACATCAAGCATCTAGGGGCATCTCTGGATTCGTGGACATTGGGAAACCTATATTCTTCCTCATAATAGGGTATCTTACGGGTGCAGAACAAGAGGCGACCCATGACGAATGCGGGGAATCATATGCCATAGGGATGTATGTGAGGTTTCCCTTGGCTTCCCATGTTTAAAATAGCGTACACCACAATGTTAACTTCTAGAAGAGACAGTTATGAAAAAGGGGTTTCTTTATAGGATTTACTCAGGCATCTCATGTTTATCACGAGGTATGTCGTGAGTTTATCGTCTTACAGGGACAGAATGAGGGTGATCAGAACTTCCCATAGAGATGGTCGGATTGGTACATACCATGAAGAGAAAACCTAGAAAATGGATGGATTAGAATGACCAATGAGGATGGATATGAGGCGGTGCACCCCATGGAGAGGATATGTCACACCAGAATGGCTGATCTGAACACCACTGAGGGCGGATCAGGGAGTGTGCATCCCTGAATGGGGGAACACCAAGGTTTAACATTGAATAGAATTTAACCTCATCGAGGTTTCCTACGGACCCTATGTAGACAACAGAGATCAGAACCAACGTTGTTCGAAGGGGTGATGTATCGGGGTGTACACAAAAGACAACAACCTAGAGAGATGCTAGAGCTTATGCATGAATTGATGACAAAGTACTGCTAGGAGCATCGAGGAGGTGGATGAAATGATCCCACTGAGATGTAGTGGCATAGGTGAGAATCAGGATGGATTATGGGGAGTTGAATGTAGTGGATGGGGAATGAGGTGGGACCATCATGAAGGGGACCATAGGGTTGGTCTTGAGTCTCGAATAGACTTCCAAAATATCCCTATGGTAGGGAATAAAAGACCGCGTAGTTTGGTGGGACGATGGGACACCGGAGGAGGCAGCCCATGAGAATGGACGCATTGATGGGATATAGAGGAAATAGAACCTCTGGGTTGGGTCATGACCTTCTCAAAACACATAGGCTTCAGTGAGATATCAGGATGAGACATGAGTGATGGGGTTGAACCACATGGAGGCTTCCATTGTATCCTTGTGGCAGGGAATCAAAGTCCACATAGTTTATCTTGTGACAGATTACCACCGATTGGGGTTCCAATGGCTTACCACTACATGCATTGACAATGGATTACTTCTGAATGGAGTGGAAATGCTTTAACTCCAAATGGAGTAACAACAGCTTACCACTAAAAGTGGCTGACAACGGCTTACCGCTGAATGGAGTGGCAATGGCTTACTACTGAAAAAGGTCCACAGTTTAATGACATGAGGGACAGGGGAAAAATTATGTGAAGATGGTCAGAGGGAATGAATGTTAGTATTGAAACTCAGGGAGGAATCCTACATATCATTCCTTGGAATGCATCAAATACCATGTAGTTCAGATGGTGGAATTTGGGGCTTACGCTCTGAGGCGACCCAAGGTGTTGGTGAACTGACATGAAGGAGGTCAGAATGACCAATTGATGGAGGTATTGAACCTTGTAGAGGACTCTGACGTACCTTTCCTTAGTAACGATCAAATTCCACATAGTTTAGGAGGGTCGGTGAATCTACGTGAAGACTGACTTGAGGTCCCAGGGATAGTGGGCTTGAACCTTGTGGATGCTTCCTATGTACATTGTCATAGTAGGGATCAATGTCCACGTAGTTTAGGTTAGTGTGGAGATTAATATCTTCGATACCTGATGATTTGGTGAATCTACACAAAGGGGGTCGGAACCAATAGATGTTAGGCATGAACCTCAGGGAGGATTCCTACGTACCTTGCCTTGGAATAGATCAAAGACAACGTAGTTCTGGTTGTTGTGGGGCTTATACTCTAGGATTCCCAGAGTATTGGTGATCCGACATGTTGGGTGTTGAAACCAATGGTTGTTGGGCTTGAACCTCAGGAAGGAATCCTACGTACTATTCCCTGGTAAGGATGAAAGACCACATAGTTCAAGAGGGTACGTTTTTAGGGCTTACAGTCTAGAATGCCCAAGGTGTTGGTGAACCGACGTTAATGGGGCGGAGCGAACAATGGATGGTGGGCATGAACCTCGTTGATGCTTCCTACATACCATGCCATAGCATGTATCAAATTCCTCATAGTTCATGTGCTAGCATGGGGTTTACACTCTAGGCTTCCCACGATGTTCATGAACCATACATGAAGATGGTCGGGACCAATGGATGGTGTGCTTGAAACTCATGGAGGCTTAATACGTACCTTACCATAGCATGGATAAAAGACCACATATTTCAGGATGGTCGGTGAACCGATGTGAAGGAGGACCTGGGGTCCCATGGGTGGTGGGAATGAACCTCGTGGAGGCTTCCTACGTACCTTGTCTTAGCAAGGATCAAAGACCATGTAGTTCAGGTTGGTGTGGGGCCTACACTCAAGGCTTCCTGGAGTATTGGTGAATGGACGTGAAGGAGGTCGGAACCAAGGGATGTTGGGATTGAACCTTAGGGAGGTTTCTTACGCACCATTCCTTGGAAAGGATCAAAGACCACATAGATTAGGTTAATGTGGGTGTTTCTGATGCTTCCGCTGGGGCTCGCGCGCATCCGTCCGTCCGTGGAGGAGGACATGCGGCTTTGTTGCCCCGCATTCCCGCTTTCCAAAGGCAGGCGGCATTCGTCCCTTGTTCAGGTACGTCTACTCCTTGATCGAAACGGGATGATGGGATGTCGGTTCTTCCCTCCGTGGATTCCTCCTCGGAACTCATTACCTAGTCTGGGTCTCCCTCATAGATTTCATATGTAGTTCGTGAAACTCTTCCCATTTCCATGTTTCCATGGACGCCGGTTAATTACACTGCTTCTGTCGGGACATTCCAAAGGGTCCGATCAGGGCAGCAACCTTCAGTCAGGGGAGTAGTCACGTTGAGGCATCAGTAGCGTGTCTGGATGCTGGGGAACCTGGCATGTCTGTCTGTTGTCCCTGATCACAGGGCTTCTCGAGGGCGTGGAAGCCCGAGGAATCCCACATCGAGCGCGGGGAATTATATATCATAGGCACATATCTGACGTTTTCCTCAGCTTCCCGTGATTAACACAGGGTACGACGCGAGTTTAACATCCAGCGGAGACGGGTCAGCCCGATCAGAGCATCAGCTAGGATAGATCGAACTGAGGGATTTCCCTTGAAGGGATGCCGATATCGGGGCCGACCCATGGGCGGCTGTGAAGAGTGTACCGACATTGTTTCACCGGGATATGATGGTCCGGGCGGGGATCATGGTGGATGGTGGGTGAATGGAGTGGAGGGGAGTGAAATAGAGCCATTGCTGGGGGGCGACGGTGGAGTCGGGCTTGAGCCTTGTAGAGGCTTTCTATGTATCCTCGTGGCAGTGAATCAATGTCCGCGTAGTTCAGGATGGTGCAAGAAAACCGGCAGAGGGCGGACCTTGGTCTGATGAGAGATGGGCTTGAACCCCAGGGAGGCTTCCAACGTACCATGCCTTGACATGGATCAAAGACCACATAGTTCAGAGGGTTTCATCGGTGAGACGACGTGAAAGTAGACCTGTGGGTCCCTTAGTGGTGGGCATGAACCTCGGGATGGTTTCCTACGTACCATGCCTTGACATGGATCAAATTCCTCGTAGTTCAGGTTGGGTGAAATATAGTTTAACGTCTTGCGGATGGGAGTGTGCAGTTTAACGTCATGCTGGACGGGGGCGTGAAGTTTAACGTCATGCTAGACGGGGGTCGAAACTCGACGTGAATGAACAACAGAGTAATGTGTCTTGTGGCTTGAACTTCATGGAGGCTTCCTACGTACCATGCATTGACAAGGATCAAATACCTCGTGGTTAAAATGGGTGGGTCACAACGGCTTGCCGTCAGACCGGAATGCAGTTTAACGTCATGTTGGATGGAGATGGGACCCGACGTGAATAAATGACGGGTGGGATTGAACCTCAGGGACGCTTCTTACGTACCATGCCTTGACATGGATCAAAGTCCTCGTAGTTCACTATGGAGCTTTGTCGGCGAACCGACGTGCAGGTGGACCTTGGTCAAATGAGTGGTGGGCTTGAACCTCTGGAAGGCTTCCTACATACCATGCCTTGGCATGGATAAAATACCTTGTAGTTCAAATAGAGCTTTGTCGGCGAAATGACGTGCAGGTGGACCTTGGTCCTATGAGTGGTGGGCTTGAACCTCTGGAAGGCTTCCTACGTACCATGCCTTGACATGGATCAAAGACCTCATAGTTCAAATGGGTGGGTCACAACGGCTTGTCATCGGACCGTAATGTAGTTTAACATCATGTTGGATGGAGATGGGACCCAAAGTGAATAAATGACGGGTGGGCATGAACCTCAGGGAGGCTTACTATGTACCATGCCTTGACATGGATCAAAGTCATCGTAGTTCACTGTGGAGCTTTGTCGGCGAACCGACGTGCTGGTAGACCTTGGTCCAATGAGTGGTGGGCTTGAACCTCTAGAAGGCTTCCTACGTACCATGCCTTGGCATGGATCAAAGACCTCGTAGTTCAAATGGATCTTTGTCGGGGAACCGACGTGCAGGTGGACCTTGGTCCAATGAGTGGTGGGCTTGAACCTCTGGAAGGATTCCTACTGTAACACCCGAGACTTTTATGTTATATAAATCATCAAAGGAATCTTTTTCTACACAACACTTTCTTGGCTTGCTTTACACGCAATCGCGACCTTCCTCGATAGCTTGCGTCGTACGCAATACCGAGTTTCACTAAACAACAATATGCTATTAAAACTAGCCGTTATGAATAGTAATAACCACTTTTTGAAATTTTATAAATTTTATTTTTCAAAATGGACTTCATTTTTGGACTCAGAATATCGAAATTAGCCTAGGGTGAAATTTTGGTATTTTTCTGAAAACTTTCAATTTTTGATGAATAGTGAAACCACTAAGTGGTAGGTTAAAAACTGAATTTTGCATAAAACTTAATTTTACCGCTTCTGTGAATGGAATTTCAAAAATTCGAGAGACACGGTTAATATCAAGGACTAAAATGTGGTTCAATGAGATGAAAATAATTTTTTGGTGAATAGTAACTTTTTACTATTTTTACCGCGGTTAATAGTAAATAGGGTAACTAAGGGTAATTATGATATTAATATTACCCTAACACATGTCCTAATTCTATTGGACAAGTGTAATTCGACCAAAAACAAACTTAGGAATAAAATATGACCATTTAGGCCCACTTGGATTAGATTAGGACATTTATTATTAATTTATTTAAAGAAGGGTTAAAATAGTTAAAATCAAAGTTTAATAAGTAAATCATTTTTAATATAGGGTTATACATAAGATAAATTCGATTGTAAATATTCATTAGAAAGCTAAAAAGATTTCCTACATGATGGTATTTTATTTGTAATTTTTAGACATCAAATAATTTAATTTATTTATGACACAAAGATGATGCAGTAATTATCTTATTAATGAAATATTGACAAAATTGATTATATAAATACCAAAATAAATGTAATTTGAGACTTTTTATGAATTCCACTAATTTTCTAGGTTACTATGATATATTAGTATTGATTTAATCAACTTGGTTCGAACATATAATTCTGTTATGACTTTGACAAAAATCATATATCAAATAGTGTCAAAATTGACACAAAATAGTTTTTAAATCAAATATTATATTATTAATTGTTATTTTATTCCTAAAAATCTAAGGTTCGGCCAAATGACTTAGATAAGGATATATATTTTAATAATAAACAATTTGGGGTTCGTTTGGCATGTTATAGTAAGTGTATTAACCATATAGTGAAAGAAAACAAAAAGTCATGGTAAAAGTTAAATTATTTAACTTAGAGTTAAATCTAATTGATAAGGTTAAAATAATACCCTAAACTTGTCTAAATTCTATTGGTTGATATGCTTTCGACCCATCCCCACTTTGGCTTCGACATAAGACCCTTTGGAACCATTATAAACCGATTTTGACTTTAATATAAAATAATATTTTGAGATATTCCTAAGGTGCCCCTCTCCTCCCTTATAAAAGGGCACCTCCTCCCCCTCCTCCTCACACCAATTTGAGCACTCAAGCTCGGCCAACCCCTGCCATTTTCCCTTCTCCACTTCCCTAGAATAATCCTAGAGGTCCTGGTCTTCTCCAAAGACCAATCTTAGTTCCTTAAGTGGAGGATTCAAAAAGGAGTTCCAAAGAAGAGGTAATATCCATTACCGATCTTTTCAATTTCTTTCTTCTTCAACTTCTTCTTCTTTAGTTGTTTCATGATAAAGTAATAACATCAGTATTACTTACATACTGATATGTTATTATAAATATGAAACAACCCTAATTCACCTTCTATCCATCCTACGGAAAAATGAAATCACCGCGCGTGCGTACGTACGGAATACCGTCTCCACGCCGTGGTGTAATCTATTTTCCACCATCACCTTACAAGGATGGGTATAATGGTGTAATCAGTAACTATATATGATTATTATTAAGTAATATTGATACTGAAATAATATATATATATACTCCAATACAATTCCACGATCATAGGAACGATATCATCACTCGTGCGTACGTACGGAATACCGTCTCCACGATGTGATGCGACTCGTTCTACATGATCTTCATTTCATAATGATTATATAAATGAATTGAATGAATGAATATGGTATATAATACACTAATACCATTCTGGAAATGAATTATCTATAACCTAAAGATAAGAATAAGAATTTATTCGACAAAACACGCATAAGAACAAAAAGTTATAAAGACCCGAGTAACAAGTAACAATGAAATATTACTAACAAGAAGCTAATAATATGACCATATATGATCTCATATCAATATGTATGATTCTGGAATAAGTCAATAACATTATTTAAACCATTATACAGGAGCTTCGGACACGAACAAAGCAAATCGGACCTAAGGTAAGGGAAATATCACAATCTCATTTTTATCCGAGATTGTTTATTCGTAAGTATTTACTAGGGTGTATTTTATCATCCACATCCATGTTCCCTCAATATGTAATATTTTTTCCATCCACTTGAAATATTTTAAATCCAATTTTACCCTTAGGTGAGTTTTTAGTAAAGAATATGAAAGGAATCTTTTGTCGTTTTTCCGTACGAGGTACTTTTTGACTTTTCCGACAAAAGTACGAAGAATGTTTTTTTAACTTATACGGCATGAATGGATTTTTAAAACATTACATCAAAGAAGCTTCCTTTACAAGTTTTCAAGTTTATTTTTAATCAACTTCTTTTATTTTAAAGTTGTATGACATGTTATGAAAGGAAAAATATTTTTGAAGAAGAAAGGATATTTTCCTCAAGAATTCAATTCAAGTGTTTTATCAAAATTATTTTCCATCTAAGATAATAAAGGGTTCTGTTTCTATCCATATTTTTACATTGGTTTGACTATGTTGTGATGGAATTATGTTTATGAATTCCTTTATCATATATGAATTGATTTATGATTTCATTATGTTTCAAGAATCCCATATTTGTTACATGTGTTATGCCATGATGCATGTTTTATGATTATGTGGCACACATAAGAAAGGATTCATTATAAGATGGGTGGGACCTATATCTCCCTCCAATGCATTGGGTAATGATTTTATATCTCATGAGATAGACATGGCTGGAACGGAAGGTTATTTCGGTTCAGTGATACAGGACTGAAACGAGGAGTAAACTCGGTTCAGAAAGGGACTTTGTCCACTAAGATAGTCTTGGCAATGAGTCATGACTAACAAGAAATGATTTTCCATGATTATGTGTGCATGCCACAAAGTTTCAAGTTTTATGTTATGATTTTGGGGATCTCATTTTCACTTCTATGATTTATTCCATGTTAAGATATTATGATCTCTTTTGCAGGTTTTGATTTTCAAAAAGATATGATATGATTTTTATTTCCTTTATTTTCCCTTGCTGAGCATTTGAGCTCACCCTTTTATGTTTTCTTTTCCCCAGGTCAGGAAGATGGATATTAAGTAGAATATGCTAAAAGGGACCCTAGATATGATGAAATAAATGGGAGACACTGTAGAAGATTTATGAACCAGTTGTTTATGTTTCCCAGTTTCTAAAGACACTATACCTATACGGTCCTTTGTGGTTTTGTCATATGTTGTAATAAGTGTGATTCAATTTTGAAGTATTAACAATGTATGTAAAGTGTGGGTCGTTATAGTTGGTATCAGAGGAAAGGTATAGTCAACCTTTGGAAACTAGGATGTGAAAGCCTTAGTAATAACCCTAAGGATAAGTCTAAGCATAGAACACAATTTTAGAAATGGCCTTGAATAACCTAGGATAAGACCTTAAGCATGAAAATTTTATTCTTGAATTATGTGGTTTCCTATTATAATTAGTGTTGCTCACACTATTCTTCTTGGTTTTAGTCAATGGCTGGAACCCGAAGGAACCGTGTTAATGCGGAATGCGATGGGCAATGCAATGATTGTCCCCCTGAGCAACCAAACGATATGGGAGATGGAATGAAAAATCTTGTAGCCATGCTCACACAACTTTCTCAAGCTATGAATCATGCAGGATTTCCAAACGAACAAAGAAGGGAGCAACATTCTGTTGAATCCTTCATGAGGCAGCGTCCACCATCTTTCAGCGGGTCTACTGATCCATTAGTTGCTGAACAATGGATTAGTACTACTGAAAAGATATTTTCAGTTCTTCAATGTTCTGAGCATGATAAAGTCATCCTAGCAGTGTATCGTTTGGAAGGAGATGCGGATCAATGGTGGAATCTTGTTAAGAATACGAGGCAAAGGGATGAAATTGAGTCTATGGAATGGGACGAGTTCAAGAACTTATTTTTCAATAAGTACTTCCCTCGTATTCTCCGAACAAAGATGGAGAAAGAGTTCCTTGAACTGAAGCAAAGGGATGATGAATCTGTTAGTACCTATGAAGCAAATTTTACAAGACTTGCAAGGTACGCTTCTGGTATTATTATCCAACCTGAGAGTAAGATCGATCGATTCTTTAGTGGCTTAAAACCAAGTCTTCGAAGGGCGTTAGCCATAAGGGACTTCAATAGCTACGAAGAAATCGTTCGATGTGCTCTCAAAGTCGAGATGGAGATTGGAGTAACCCATCAGTCACATGGGTTTGATAAGAAGAGGAAGATGGAATTCAAAGAAAAATCTAAAGAGCACACGGAAAAGAAGATGAACTTTCCCTTATGCTCAAAGTGTGGAAAGAAACATGGAGGGAGTTGTCTTAAAGGGACAAGTAAATGTTTTAAATGTGGAAAGGAAGGTCATCGGGCATTTGAATGCCGTGATAATGGGAAGAAGATGTCTAATGATGCAAACAAAGGAAGGGATACACAGAATGAACCTGCTACACTTCAATGTTTCAAGTGCAAGGAGATGGGGCATTATGCCAATCAATGCCCAAATCCAAGGGTTGATGATGATGGTCGACGTCAACAAACTCTTAAGGCTAAAGACAAAGGAAAGTCACATGCAATTTCTATCAGCGATGTGGAGTACGATAACGATGTGGTGAAAGGTACACTTACCATCCACTCTAAAGTAGCAAATGTTTTATTTGATTCTGGATCCACCCACTCTTTTATTTCTGAAGACTTTTCTAAGGGTATCACCGTACTACCTCAACAATTAGATGTTGAGTTAGCTGTGACAACACCTAATGGCACATCAATCGCATCAAAAGTTTATAATTCTTCTCCGATCGAAGTTTGTGGGAAAGTGCTTCCTGCAAATCTTGTGATCCTTCCTTTAGTGGAATTTGATGTGATTCTTGGCATGGATTGGCTTTCTCTACATGGAGCTCATATCAATTTCCAAAGAAGGGAAGTCACATTTCATATTCCAGATCAACCTACGATTGTCTATCAATGCAAGGATGAACATAACCTTCCAGTGGAAATTTCTTCCATCTTATGGGTATTGATTCCACTAAATGAAGGTTATTTATATCAAATGGTTGGTGAGAAACTCACGATTAAGAATATGCCCATTGTACGGGAGTTTGATGATGTCTTTCCGGAGGAATTGCCGGGTCTTCCACCAAATCGTGAAGTTGAGTTTTCAATAGAACTCGTACCGGGTGCTTTGCCTATTTCAAAGACACCTTATAGAATGGCCCCAATTGAGTTGCAGGAATTGAAGAAGCAACTCCAAGAGAATCTTGATAAGGGATTCATACGCCCTAGTGCGTCACCTTGGGGAGCACCTGTTCTATTTGTTAAGAAGAAAGATGGATCAATGAGACTCTGCATTGATTATCGAGAACTTAACAAGATCACTATCAAGAACAAATATCCTCTCCCACGCATTGATGACTTATTTGACCAACTACGCGGAGCTCAATACTTTTCCAAGATTGATCTTCATTCAGGGTATCATCAATTAAGGGTCAAAAGGGAGGATATACCAAAGACGGGTTTCCGTACAAGGTATGGACACTATGAATTTATAGTGATCCCATTTGGTCTTACTAATGCCCCTGCTATCTTCATGGATCTAATGAATAGAGTCTTTAGAGACTATCTTGATCAATTTGTGGTAGTCTTTATAGACGATATTCTTGTCTATTCAAAGAGCAAGGAAGAGCATGAAGATCACTTGAGAATTATATTGAAGACCCTGAGAAAAGAGAAGCTTTATGCCAAATTTACCAAGTGTGAATTTTGGCTTCAAAAAGTTGCATTTTTGGGTCATATAATCTCAAAAGAGGGGATATCTGTGGATCCAGCAAAAACAGAGGTTATCGAAAGATGGTCAAGACCAACAACAGTAACTGAGATCCGATGTTTTCTTGGTTTGGCTGGATATTATCGACGTTTTGTAAAAGATTTTTCACAATTATCTAATCCACTCACCAAGTTGACTCGGAAAGGAGTTAAGTTTGTCTGGACAGAGGAATGTGAAGAGAATTTCAAGGAGTTGAAAAGAAGGTTATCCAGTGCACCTGTGCTCACACTGCCTTGTAGTGGAGAAAGGTTTGTGATCTACAGTGATGCATCCAAGAAGGGATTGGGGTGTGTTCTTATGCAAAATGATATGGTGATAGCTTATGCCTCACGACAGTTGAAAATCCATGAACAAAATTACCCAACACATGATTTGGAGTTGGCTGCGGTAATCTTTGCATTAAAGATTTGGAGGCATTACCTTTATGGTGAAAGGTGTGATATTTATACTGATCATAAAAGTTTAAAGTATATTTTCACACAAAAGGAGCTGAATATGCGCCAAAGAAGATGGTTGGAACTGATTAAGGATTATGACTGCTCAATCCATTACCACCCTGGGAAAGCAAACAAGGTGGCAGATGCATTAAGTCGACAAGACCATGCTAGTTTATCCATGATGAGGATCACAAAAGAACCAATATTTATGGATTTACAAAGGATGGATCTTGGAATTATAATGGAAGGGG
The DNA here is from genome assembly GCA_963277665.1 of Viscum album. Lineage (NCBI taxonomy): Eukaryota > Viridiplantae > Streptophyta > Magnoliopsida > Santalales > Viscaceae > Viscum > Viscum album. The sequence goes on along the minus strand of OY728139.1, from coordinate 440,630,740 downwards.
AAAAATCTTATCTTTATCAAATGAATGTTCAACCATCTATATATGTGAAGATTAAAGAGGCACAGAAAGAAGATGTCGAGTTACAAAAGAAGGTGAGAAATGTTCCTGAATTCAACCTTGATTGTGATGGGATAATAAAGTTCAGGAATCGGGTTTGTGTTCCTCCCATCCCCGAATTAAAGAAAGAGCTGCTGGATGAGGCTCATAGTTCTTCATTCTCTATTCATCCTGGAAGCACGAAGATGTATAGGGACCTGAAAGAGTACTTCTGGTGGGATGGCATGAAAAGAGATGTTGCTGAATATGTCTCTCGATGCTTGGTTTGTCAACAAGTTAAAGCTGAGAGACAGAATTCTAAGGGGATGTTACAACCATTACCCATACCCGAATGGAAATGGGAAAACATCACTATGGACTTTGTCACAGGACTTCCTAAAACATCCAAAGGCAATAATGCTATCTGGGTCATAGTTGATCGTCTTACAAAGTCTGCACACTTCATTGCTATTAGAGAGGATTTCTCTCTAGATCATCTTGCCAAGATATATGTAAAGGAAGTGGTAAGATTGCATGGAGTACCACTTTCTATTATATCTGATCGAGATCCGAGATTTACCTCGAAGTTCTGGCGAAGTCTTCAGCATACTCTGGATACAGAGTTGAGTTTCAGCACTGCTTATCATCCCCAGACAGACGGTCAGTCTGAGAGAACAATTCAAACCCTAGAAGATATGTTGAGAGCTTGCTCTATGGATTTCAAAGGAGGTTGGGATCAACACCTACCTTTGGTGGAATTTTCTTATAATAATAGCTTTCACTCCAGTATTCAGATGGCTCCTTATGAAGCTCTCTATGGAAAGAAATGCAGCACTCCAACTTGCTGGGATGAAGTTGGGGAAAGAAAGCTATTAGGACCTGATCTCGTTGATGAAATGGCAGAAAAGGTCAGATCTATTCAACAACACATAAGAGCAGCTCAGAGTCGACAGAAAAGTTATGCCGACAACCGAAGAAAAGACCTAGAGTTTGAAGTGGGTGATAAAGTGTTCTTACGAATATCTCCCTGGAAGAGGGTTATGAGATTTGGAAAGAAGGGGAAGTTGAGCCCTATATATATCGGTCCTTTTGAAATACTGGATCGTGTTGGGAAGGTAGCTTACCGATTGGCGCTTCCACCAAATCTCTCTCAAGTTCACGATGTGTTCCATGTATCTCTCCTGAGAAAGTACATACCAGATCCTTCACATGTACTCAGCTCAGAAGTTGTACCACTGGAGCAAGATCTTTCTTATGAAGAACAGCCGATAGAGATTCTGGATCGTAGCGAAAAAGTCCTACGAAACAAGACCACTCGCTTGGCGAAAGTTTTATGGAGAAACCACCAACTTGAAGAAGCTACATGGGTGCTTGAGGATATGATGAGGGAGAAGTATCCTCACTTGTTTGTTGCAAAGTGATGAATTTCGAGGGCGAAATTCTTTTTAAGGGGGGTAGAATGTAACACCCGAGACTTTTATGTTATATAAATCATCAAAGGAATCTTTTTCTACACAACACTTTCTTGGCTTGCTTTACACGCAATCGCGACCTTCCTCGATAGCTTGCGTCGTACGCAATACCGAGTTTCACTAAACAACAATATGCTATTAAAACTAGCCGTTATGAATAGTAATAACCACTTTTTGAAATTTTATAAATTTTATTTTTCAAAATGGACTTCATTTTTGGACTCAGAATATCGAAATTAGCCTAGGGTGAAATTTTGGTATTTTTCTGAAAACTTTCAATTTTTGATGAATAGTGAAACCACTAAGTGGTAGGTTAAAAACTGAATTTTGCATAAAACTTAATTTTACCGCTTCTGTGAATGGAATTTCAAAAATCCGAGAGACACGGTTAATATCAAGGACTAAAATGTGGTTCAATGAGATGAAAATAATTTTTTGGTGAATAGTAACTTTTTACTATTTTTACCGCGGTTAATAGTAAATAGGGTAACTAAGGGTAATTATGATATTAATATTACCCTAACACATGTCCTAATTCTATTGGACAAGTGTAATTCGACCAAAAACAAACTTAGGAATAAAATATGACCATTTAGGCCCACTTGGATTAGATTAGGACATTTATTATTAATTTATTTAAAGAAGGGTTAAAATAGTTAAAATCAAAGTTTAATAAGTAAATCATTTTTAATATAGGGTTATACATAAGATAAATTCGATTGTAAATATTCATTAGAAAGATAAAAAGATTTCCTACATGATGGTATTTTATTTGTAATTTTTAGACATCAAATAATTTAATTTATTTATGACACAATGATGATGCAGTAATTATCTTATTAATGAAATATTGACAAAATTGATAATATAAATACCAAAATAAATGTAATTTGAGACTTTTTATGAATTCCACTAATTTTCTAGGTTACTATGATATATTAGTATTGATTTAATCAACTTGGTTCGAACATATAATTCTGTTATGACTTTGACAAAAATCATATATCAAATAGTGTCAAAATTGACACAAAATAGTTTTTAAATCAAATATTATATTATTAATTGTTATTTTATTCCTAAAAATCTAAGGTTCGGCCAAATGACTTAGATAAGGATATATATTTTAATAATAAACAATTTTGGGTTTGTTTGGCATGTTATAGTAAGTGTATTAACCATATACTGAAAGAAAACAAAAAGTCATGGTAAAAGTTAAATTATTTAACTTAGAGTTAAATCTAATTGATAAGGTTAAAATAATACCCTAAACTTGTCTAAATTCTATTGGTTGATAGGATTTCGACCCATACCCACTTTGGCTTCGAAATAAGACCCTTTGGAACCATTATAAACCGATTTTGACTTTAATATAAAATAATATTTTGAGATATTCCTAAGGTGCCCCTCTCCTCCCTTATAAAAGGGCACCTCCTCCCCCTCCTCCTCACACCAATTTGAGCACTCAAGCTCGGCCAACCCCTGCCATTTTCCCTTCTCCACTTCCCTAGAATAATCCTAGAGGTCCTGGTCTTCTCCAAAGACCAATCTTAGTTCCTTAAGTGGAGGATTCAAAAAGGCGTTCCAAAGAAGAGGAAATATCCATTACCGATCTTTTCAATTTCTTTCTTCTTCAACTTCTTCTTCTTTAGTTGTTTCATGATAAAGTAATAACATCAGTATTACTTACATACTGATATGTTATTATAAATATGAAACAACCCTAATTCACCTTCTATCCATCCTACGGAAAAATGAAATCACCGCGCGTGCGTACGTACGGAATACCGTCTCCACGCCGTGGTGTAATCTATTTTCCACCATCACCTTACAAGGATGGGTATAATGGTGTAATCAGTAACTATATATGATTATTATTAAGTAATATTGATACTGAAATAATATATATATATACTCCAATACAATTCCACGATCATAGGAACGATATCATCACTCGTGCGTACGTACGGAATACCGTCTCCACGATGTGATGCGACTCGTTCTACATGATCTTCATTTCATAATGATTATATAAATGAATTGAATGAATGAATATGGTATATAATACACTAATACCATTCTGGAAATGAATTATCTATAACCTAAAGATAAGAATAAGAATTTATTCGACAAAACTCGCATAAGAACAAAAAGTTATAAAGACCCGAGTAACAAGTAACAATGAAATATTACTAACACGAAGCTAATAATATGACCATATATGATCTCATATCAATATGTATGATTCTGGAATAAGTCAATAACATTATTTAAACCATTATACAGGAGCTTCGGACACGAACAAAGCAAATCGGACCTAAGGTAAGGGAAATATCACAATCTCATTTTTATCCGAGATTGTTTATTCGTAAGTATTTACTAGGGTGTATTTTATCATCCACATCCATGTTCCCTCAATATGTAATATTGTTTCCATCCACTTGAAATAGTTTAAATCCAATTTTACCCTTAGGTGAGTTTTTAGTAAAGAATATGAAAGGAATCTTTTGTCGTTTTTCCGTACGAGGTACTTTTTGACTTTTCCGACAAAAGTACGAAGAATGTTTTTTTTAACTTATACGACATGAATGGATTTTTAAAACATTACATCAAAGAAGCTTCCTTTACAAGTTTTCAAGTTTATTTTTAATCAACTTATTTTATTTTAAAGTTGTATGACATGTTATGAAAGGAAAAATATTTTTGAAGAAGAAAGGATATTTTCCTCAAGAATTCAATTCAAGTGTTTTATCAAAATTATTTTCCATCTAAGATAATAAAGGGTTCTGTTTCTATCCATATTTTTACATTGGTTTGACTATGTTGTGATGGAATTATGTTTATGAATTCCTTTATCATATATGAATTGATTTATGATTTCATGATGTTTCAAGAATCCCATTTTTGTTACATGTGTTATGCCATGATGCATGTTTTATGATTATGTGGCACACATAAGAAAGGATTCATTATAAGATGGGTGGGACCTATATCTCCCTCCAATGCATTGGGTAATGATTTTATATCTCATGAGATAGACATGGCTGGAACGGAAGGTTATTTCGGTTCAGTGATACAGGACTGAAACGAGGAGTGAACTCGGTTCAGAAAGGGACTTTGTCCACTAAGATAGTCTTGGCAATGAGTCATGACTAACAAGAAATGATTTTCCATGATTATGTGTGCATGCCACAAAGTTTCAAGTTTTATGTTATGATTTTGGGGATCTCATTTTCACTTCTATGATTTATTCCATGTTAAGATATTATGATCTCTTTTGCAGGTTTTGATTTTCAAAAAGATATGATATGATTTTTATTTCCTTTATTTTCCCTTGCTGAGCATTTGAGCTCACCCTTTTATGTTTTCTTTTCCCCAGGTCAGGAAGATGGATATTAAGTAGAATATGCTAAAAGGGACCCTAGATATGATGAAATAAATGGGAGACACTGTAGAAGATTTATGAACCAGTTGTTTATGTTTCCCAGTTTCTAAAGACACTATACCTATACGGTCCTTTGTGGTTTTGTCATATGTTGTAATAAGTGTGATTCAATTTTGAAGTATTAACAATGTATGTAAAGTGTGGGTCGTTATACCTACGCACCATGCCTTGACATGGATCAAAGACCTCATTGTTCAAATGGGATGAGGCTCAGGGTTGGTTCTCACTCTAAGCCCACGTGAGTCATGCTCGGTGTGAGAAACAAGAGGTTGCAAGGACCTGACGATCACGTCGCGAAGGATGCGTCCGTGAGAAGCGAAGAGGGGATTACGTGTTAGGCAGCCCATGGTGTTGGGACTTACTCCAGGATGGAGGCCCAAGATCGGTTCGCAGTTTAACGTCATATGTTTAGGAAGTGGTGCTTGGCAGTTTAACATCCTGCAGCTCGGACGAGGTGGGTCCACTCCACACCCCTAGGACATACATAACCGGTACCCTATGGTCCTTAGGGAAGGGAATGTACCAGTAAGGCTATAGTCAAGGGGGGTTGTGGAACGAACCATCAAGGGGTCCACGTTAGTGTGGCTATGTGAAGAAGCAATAGCCATTAGTGTGCCTATGCGAAGAAGCATTAGGCGAAGCAACGCTACGGGTGGTATTGTCCATGGGACTTTGAAATCACACCCCGCAAACCTGGAGGGTCGAATGGGAAGAGGAATTGCTAAGAAAAGGAGTTTGCTTCGCATGGTGGAGTGCCTTGTCCTTTGCACGGGGTATGGGTGTGTGTGGAAGGTGCTTCGCGAAGTGGAACAGTGTTCTCGGAGCACTGCCTCATGAAGAAGGGGTGCCTCGCGAAGCAGGGTCCTGCGAAGCAGTGTGCTTCGTGATGTGTAGCGATCCTGCCTTAGCATAGGGATCACTAGCAAGGGTTGGGTGTTTTGCGAAGCATAAGTGCTCCGCGGCTGCCTGGGTTCCCATGGGAATCCACTTCCTTCGCGAAGGCCCTGGAGCTTCGCGAAGTGCATCCCTCTTGGAAGAGGGGCTCAAAACGAGACAAAGCAGAGGCGTCTCGCGATGTAGAACTACCTCGCGGAGCTCATGATTCCCGGGGAAAAGAGTGCTTTGCGATTCGAAAGAGGGGTAGCCGAAAGGTCGGATTGTCCATCCCCAGGACTCAGGGGGAATCCAGTATTTATAGGGAAGGGGCGCCATGAAGTGGAACTCGCGCTCTGCCTCTGGGGCTTCGCGGCGCGCTCGCGAACGTCAACGGAATCTGCACAGGGCACCACCTCTGGATCTTCATGGCGGCTCGCGAACGTCAAATGCATTCGAGGAGCTTTACCGCCTCAGGAGATTTGTGAGGCTACGATGGTCGGGGAGTTCATGGTGGCTCGCGAAAATCAAATCCATTCATGTTGAATTACCGCCTCAGAGCTTCGCGCAGCCGTGATGGTCAGGGTGCTTCACGGTGGGGCTTCGCGGCGGGGCTTTGCGAGGGGGCTTCGCGTGGCAGTGCGCCTGACATCTTTTTTTTCGTTCCTTTCTTTCGGGCCATATTTTGGTACCAACAAATGACCCCCTCAGACATGGAGCCGCGGAGGGTGAAGTGTCGAATTCTGAGGGAAAATCACCAAAATTGTCGGAGGTTCGCGATGCCGCTCCGCGAGGGGGGGGGGCTCCCGATGCTGACTGGAGTCGCAGATCTGGAAGTGACGCGATGCTCCGGGGTCGCCGCCTATAAATAGGGGGGTCGACCTCCTTTGTCTTCACGTGCCTTCCATGTCTTTTTTTGCTCTCGACTGCGCGAAGATCCACGTACTCCGCGACAGCCCTCCGCGAATCGAGCTTCGCGGTGAACCGCGGGTCTCCGGCTCCGCGTCCACGCCAAGCAAACCTCTGCTTGTCGGCCTTGGCCAGACTTTGTGGCTTGGTCTCACGACCGATCTTCGCGATCCGGCTTCGTGATTAAACTTTACGGTCTAGATTCGCGATCCAGCTGAAAAAATTCTTTTCTGAGGGCCAGAGTTAAAATGGCCCATCAAGAGG